>CM069454.1:32782481-33274912 GCA_035610835.1 Ophiura sarsii | reverse complement strand
TTTATTTTCAATCAGGAGCGTATCCGTCCAGAAACCATACCAGGGGGGGGGGGGGGGGGGGGTTGAGGAAACACCTCGAAAGGGGTTCGGACCAATATCGGGGGTGCGTGTTTGCTCAAACGTCAAATTGTGCAAAAAATGCGTCGGATTTACATTTTTGCTTAAAAACCGGTGGATTCAGCCCCAAAATCCAACCAGGCACGCCGATGTCAATCGATTATGCAGTTACGCAAGAAAGAGCTATGTGTATACTACATACTGGCAGCTATTGCAGTTCAGATTGTCTGTCACTGAATCCCTCTCCTCTCAAATCGTCAAATTCGAAGTTACTGAATGTTGTATTTGATTAGATAGACAGTGCTCGCGCAAGCGTTATTAAACTAGGATCAATTTGCTAAGAAACATGATGCGAGCAAGCAAATGAGTTTGACGTCGAAAATATCTTATTTCCAGCTATGACTGTATTGTTTATTCGCAAAGATACCTTTTGCAGAAAATCCCATTCCAAACGAACGCTTAATTATAGAGATATGGGCAATTGAAGTGTTTTCAAAACAATAGATCTCTATCCTATATCCTTTGATTGCTTATATCTTAAAATCAATATTTGTGATTTCCGACCATTTTTGCTTACATATTTTGTCTCCAAGGAGGACAGGATTGAGCAGACGACATTGCAAACATCTCACGTTCACTGATCATACTGTTGCTGTTGGGCGTGGATGGATTTGTTTATTTTTCAATAGTTTAAATATCAAGAGTTGAACATAATTCCTGACTATTAATCACTCTTGTAACGATATAAAGGGATAATCGGTCATACGGAAAAAGGATCAGGGCCAGGAATCCCAAGTATACCAATTTAAATGAAATATCTCCTGTAAAATCGTTACAATGAAAATGAATTACAAAAGTACAACAATATTTTGTTGAATGAAAAACGATATTTAAAAGAACTCCACAAAAATTTCACTTTAGAAACATGCTCTAAAATATGCGAATGCAAATTGTGTAATAGAATAGCGTTTGCAATATGTTGAGAGGGCGGAGCGAGATATGAAGAGAGGTATGGGTTTTTAATGATTCATCAATTGTGTAATGAGTGACTGTTCGTAGTCCAAATGTACTACTGACACGACGTGCCTACTACAATCGAATTGGTGATAGACATATATGGAGTTGGTAGGCCTGATAATATAGTGGGTGCATCATAGCCTATTTGTAATGTACCGTATTATCCCTATTAAGCGCCCAGGGCGGTTAACCAAGTCATTTTGGGTGGGCGCTTATTTGTATACTGATTTACAAAGTTGTTGACCATCAAGGTTGCAAAATTCAGCAACCTTTACGTCCAAAGACGATGTTTTGCAATTCAAGATGGCGGCCTCCACGAAGGACAACAAACACGAAACGTGCGTATTTCGGATGGTTTCTGTTGCTGTTTAAAGGCTTAACACATGGTTTAAGTTCACTTTTGGAACACAAAACAATATGTCAAGTATGTCTGAAGTTAAAATAACCATAATTTTCCCTTTATTTTCAAGCAATTTGTAGTCCGAGATTTAGTGTGATGTGAGTAATTTTTAAGTAAGCTTATTTTTAGGTGGGCGGTTAATTAGTATATATTTTTAAAGTCACCTGAGAAAAAGGGGGTGGGCGCTTATAAGGTCCTGGGCGCTTAATAGGGATAATACGGTATTTATATTTCAATATTTTTTATTCATTTTCTTAACCATATTTAATTACAATTTTAAGTCAATACTTTGGATAGTTCAAATGTAACCTTAAATTGAAAGGACACTCGATCCTGAAATATTGGTTTCGATACTACGTCGGTATCCTGTGGAAAAGGAAAACGTACCCCTATTGTTTTTTCAAGGACGGTTCCTCACTCCTACTTACTGAACTAATGGAAATGCAGTATAAATTTCATTGGTATGGTGTACCAACCCATGGATTTATGACCAAACCAATATTTAGCGAAGCTATTGACTCGTGAACGCGCGCCAATGTGTCATCTAACACTAGGCTTTTGGGCTGATTGCATAGAGAGGCGCTGTTGCACACCCAGCAGAGGCACTTACGTCCGCAGCTGTTGGATGAGATATATTTCACATAATTTAGGCTATATTAAAAAAATCATTTGTCTCAAAGCTCCCGCGCGCATTAGTTAATTGGTGCGCATTAGAAGAAAAAAAATGCTGAAAAAATAAATACTTTTTTTTTTTTTTTTCAACAACAAAAAGAAATCCAAACATTTCACAGAATTTTCAGAATTTCATTGTCCAAAAAAGAAGAAAAAATCCCAACATTTCACAGATTTTTCAGATTTTCATTGATCGCATCATTTTAAATACAAAAGTTCACTTTTACAAGGATTTCAATATTTTATATTTATAAAAAAGAAATTAAAAAAAAAAAAAAATCGCATTCCGCATTAGGTTTTGAAAAACTGAAGAGCTTTGAGACAAAAGATTCTTTTTAATATAGCCTTATTTTTTTTTTTGTAACAGAGAAATTGTTTTATATATTCTGGCGTAACCTTCAGGTTTCAACTTATTCTTGATGTCAACTGTTGATATTATACACACGGCTATATTATTAAATCATTCTTCAATGATACAACTGTCTTATGCTACCGCATTTCATATCAAGTGACATGGATCCAATTGGCATTTCATTCTGTCAACCAATGGTTTTCCGGATTTTACGATCTGCTTTTTCTTGCATCATTATTTTTTCACCTACGGCTTTTACAATTAAGCTGTGATTCGTTGAACATTAATGCTTTGCATCGTGCGGGAATTATTTAGTTTATCGATCCTGCACTACAATTCAGTTCAAGCAAAACAGACCCGAGTGATGTTTTTCAATTCAATTCATCTTCAAGGGTAAATAAAGGATTCTTAATTTTATGGTCTGATTTTCTAGCGTCGCTGTTTTATTATTTACTGACACTGTGATCCTAAGAACATCATTGACGTCGTCCGGGAGTCGTTTAGTTTATTGATACTGCACTACAATTCATATTAAAAGCAAAACAGATCCAAGCGATGTTCTTCATCTTCAAGTGTAAACTATAATTGATTTTATGATCTGATTATTCCACGCCAGGTTTTCCACATAAGTGTAATTTAGAAATGCATCGTTGCCTTCATGCTTGTCTGGTTCTACTTATTGATCTTGACCTACATCTGATTTTAATAAGCGAAAAAGATTCGAGTGGTATTCGTCAACTGTGAGCTTCAGTAATGGCTTACTATCTATATTTTCGCACATCGTTCTTTCAGCTCACAACTTCATACGTGTTGATTTTCATCGAATTTTATTCAAAATGAGGATGGACGTGATTGAGAAATAGTTCAAATACAGTCTCGACCGGTATTGGAATACCTCTGGCGTCAGTTATTATCTTAACTTCAAACCAATCTTTCTATACATAACATATCAAGTGGAATCGGATCCAAGTTGTGTTTTCCAACGGAAATGGCTCTCAGGATTCTACGATGTAGCATTCCTCGCATCACAATTTTCAACTTGCGGCTTCAAAATATATGATGCACAGGAAAAAGCTGTTCTTAATTTCGATATTTTTGGAAACTGACTATTCGGTCTTAATATCCTTGCTTTTACTGCTTGTGACGAAATAATATTTTTCATCTGACATTGCTTTCTCGATTATATTCAATCCCATTTTCTCGTAACGCTGTTTTAGGCTCTTATCACGCTTATTTATCATGTTTATAGCTTAATACAAACCAATGATTCAAGGAAACATTTAATATCACAAGGCTGTGCTTGATTGAAAAAGTATGTAGGAGTGTCTAATTCAGGATTGAAGTATTCGAGCCTTACTATTAAACCGCCGGTGTCAATTTACACCTTATCGTTCACCAATCTTAGTCTATGGAGCGCATTAGGTGAAATTGGATCCGAGTTGTGTGCTTTTCATATGACTCTTACTATGTAGTTTTCGTCGCCTAGCATTTGTAATCTCGAAGATAAGCTTCCATAAGTTAAAATCGCAGAGGATACATGAGAGAGCGATATCACATCATGAATCGGCTCCGAATTGTCTCTTTTATCCAGCTTCACCTGTTGTGTTGGAGTAGTATCCTTCTGGATTGAATTTCTTTCTAAAGTTTATGATTCCATTTCAAGCATCACCGTTTTCAGCTCCTAAATTATATCTCCCGAATTCACGAATCGTTATTTAATACAAAGCTGGACTAGATTATATCTCCAATGCCATATTCACAAATGGTTATTTAATACAAGGCTTGATCAACATATATCGGGAATTGTGTCTCTCTCGCGAAAGGAATCTTTACATTAACTCGGCGTGTCAACCGATTTAATCTAATCAACTTGGAGCTATCTGAATGAGACGTATTTAAGACTGGTGTTCTTCATCAAGTAATAGATTTCTAATCGATATTATGATCTAATATTGCTTGCATATCGCTATTTCCCGCTCCTGAACCTCGATGTACCATTACCAAAGTATGATTCACGGTACATTAACCAACTTAAGGCGGAACTTCAGTATTTTCGTCATCTGCATGCAATGACTCAATTGCTTTCCAGACGGACATTTCTCGCATCGTGGTTTTTAGCTTCCTGCTTCTGGGTGTGAATAGTGTGAATATTAATCAATTAATCAGTCTGGGTCACGCATGTATCACGTACTGGTATAAAAGCATCGAACGTAATTCACACAACATTGCTCGACACAATTCTGATGTCCTGCTTGACTCTTTGTGCCGTGTCTCAGTGACTGTTGGAAAAGTATTGTTATCGAATACACAGTACATCCCCCGAAGAACCTTTGATTATGGCAGATAACCATAATATTTCTTCTAGACTACGTATAGCATCAGAGATCATAGTTCAATGTGTTAGTCAACTATTCTACTTAGATTTTATCACGGAACTTGATTGTTTTGTAACAAGTAACGGTATAACCATTAATCGTGATTTACAAGATGACATTACTCGACACGAGACTGAATGTTTCCGCCATGTCTCAGTAACGAACACTACCCTATAGAAGAAATTACCATCGATTATTACAGACGACTTCGAGAATTGTACTTACTACATAGCCTTTTAGTGACTTCAAGAATTGTACTAACTACATAGCCTGTTAGTGATAATGGCGGACATTACAGGACAGAATTATCAATGTAAATACAACTTTACTTCCGAGGAGACCATGTCATACCTCTATTCACCATCAAGTAAATGGTGCATTATGATAGGTTTACCAATCATTCTCATAATTGGAGTGCACGGAAATCTATCCTTTCTATTTGTCTTATATCGAGCCAAACGAATACGAAGAGGTGTAATGAAACACATGCTGAGCGAGACTAATTTCTACCTGGGTAATCTGGCGGTTGCGGACGTTTGCCACCTGATTGTGGCGGGAACAAGGTATCTTATAGACTTCTACAAAACTCCTCTGAATATTGAGTATCCATTCAAAACTAGTGTCGGATGTGGTCTACCGACGTTTATAGTATACACTGCCTATTTTGCCGCCGTGTGGCTCATAACACTGGTGGCAATAGAAAGGTACTTAGCCATATGCAAAACGTTCGAACATAGAGGCCTACGCAGTACGCGGCGATCCATAATGTTAGTTGCTATGTCGTGGATATCGGCAGCTGCTATGGCGTGTTTTTCGACTCCGTGGCAGTCCGTGTACGTCTGCGTGGAATGGCCCATTGATAGCCCTTACATTAACTCTCCCACGATGATACCCAAATGTGAATTCACGTGCAGGTGGTGCGAACTGCTATTGATAGTCCTAGACGGTGGTCAATTCATTTTCGCTTTTGTTCTGAGCTCATTTCTAATTGGACGAATAATCCAAACGTTAAGAAGTCGTCCACTTAGTGCGAGAAACAGGTGCGGTTCAACGGCTAGTTCCCGAAGCAGGTCTGGATCTGCAGTCAGCACATCAGCATCTGTACGTAATATCAATTCCCTGGCAGCTACATCCCCTGATACATCGTCTGTGGAACGACAGACCCAACAGGTCACCGTCATGCTCATTGTTAACACTGTCATATTCTTCGTGTGTTTGTTTCCATACGCTGTCATCAACAATACCGATCAATTAATTAAGATATTAACCGATAGTCCCAAGGGATTTCTAGATCCCACATGGGTGGGATGGTTTGGTAAAATAATGAGCCTGTTGAATTCGGCAGTGAACCCTTACATTTATAGTACCTTCAATAGGAGGTATAGATTGGCTTTGAAGGTGGCTTTCAGCTGCCGAGATCGGAATAGCAAATAAGTCTACTTCTACTGGAAAGAGGGTTGGTGCATCAACAATGATTTGTGTATAGAAAATGTCTTGAACTAATTTCCATTAGATGATTTTTAGCCTATTGTTTTGCATGTGTTCACAGTGTACTGCTCATCTGGCACCCATTTAAATCTTATTGTCCGGCTTATTGTAGTAAAAGGATTATAACATTTATTTTATTGAATGGTCAGTTAGAAAGACCAGTTGCAAGTCTCAATTGTAACTTAGTAGTTTTTTGAATGACACATATCTTAGGTTTAACCCTAAAAACATGAAATTTTTCAAGCGCTGTAACTTTTGAACTATTAAAGGGGCATTAAGAGATGTGGTGGAGGCAGCGCCCTCAATTACAAAATATATATGATAAAAACTGAGATTTGTATATTTTTACAATTGTATTACATGTTTGAACTTACACCTATAAGGATTAAGAAAAATCTGCCCTCTTTGTACAACAAAGCGTCGATTCAAAAATGCTGGTAGAGCCGCAACCAGCATTTTATATGGTTAGGGGTGGTATTCCAACATATTAAAAACATTGTTTTAATCAAGTTTTGCTGGGTTATATTTCAGTAGAAACAACAATAATGGCAATTTTTAGTGTTCATCTTGAATTCTGAAGTAAATTAATTAAAATTAAAAAAATTCAACATGACACTGTGTCCCTTTAATGCGATGTCTATAAAAGTATACAGTTTTGGAAAGGAAATTTATCGAAGAATCCGTTTTTGGTATCAAATTTAACTAAAAATTCTGTTTTTGGGGTTTTTTTTAAATTTTGACGACAAAAAAAATCATTTTTGTTGTTGCTCAAAATGTGATTGTTGGCCTTTTTGGTCAAAATTTTAAAAACTACTAAACATTTGTATGTCAAAACAAAATGTCAATATTGTATTCTCCTCGTGGTGGTATCAACTATTTTGAGATCAGCGATGAAGTACGTATAAAAAGCTCGAGTCCTTAACACTTTCCACGCGGCAGTCGTCTGCAGACGACAGTTCCAAAATGTCACAAATATTTTAGAAATGTCAAAGTTATTGAATTTCATCAACATATTTGGAATCACCATGAGAAATGATGTGTTGCAACGATGTGTTGCAATTGCGTATTGTTGTGACTTCATCCAAGTTCTGCCTTTGCATTCATTCTTTACAAAGACTTGGGCAGTAAACAAAATTATCTTGGTCATATTGCAATAATACGAGTTCATTATTGACATAAACATTAAAAAAAGAGTTCTTTGTTATAGTCCGAGTTATTGTTAAGTTCTTTCGGAGAATACACCCCATGCCGGGAATCAGTTTCATGGTTTATTCCTTAAATCGGGACAAATGGGTTCTGACCTTGCTCTATTCAAATCTTTGTATTTCAAAAAGTTTAAATTGGATTAGTCTCCGAATTCACCCAATTAATGTCAAGTATATTTTATTTGATATCCTTAAATATAAACTATCCATGATTCCTACTTATATCGTTATAAGCTCGCAAACTTTTGAACCCAGTTTTTTGGGACACGCTGTATACTACCGAGGTTCGTCATCGTTTTTATGGTTAAAAGGGAATTATTTATTGGCGCTCAAAATAGAATGTTTATGTTAGAGGTTTTAGCTAAACATGACATGTTTGGTAGGTTAGGGTTTAGATGAAGGTATCGCAACATAGGAGGTTGACTACGTTACTCGCATAGTAAACAGGCTAAATATGGGTAGTATCAAACAAATGTTGTTGATTTACGATGTAATAGAATTTATTGGAAATATAAATAATACAATTCCATGAATCATATAAATCTTAAATAAACACCTTTTTTTTGTCACAACATATGCAGCTCGTTTAAAGGTCAATCAAAATGGTGATTCAATTATAGTTTACTCGATGGAGCATTCTTAGAAAAATATAATGTAAAAATAATTATTCTTAAATATTGTCCAAGAAAAAGATATACATAAAACCAATCAGAATTGCCAGTGTTTCTTTTTAGTGTGGGATGAACTATATGCGGATAACGCGTTTCTACGTAACAGGTGTAACTCCCAATTCGGTATCCGTCTGGGACTCGATCGATAGGTCTAAACAAACAAAAGTTATCAGTGGATGCTTATGCTACCGTATTGAGGTTCCGTGTGCGAGTCTGAGTAATACATGTGACGTATAGGCCTACAGCGTATTAACCATCCATCGTCAGTATGATACAAATTATACAAGCTTACGAACTTTATATCGTTCACATGAATATTGTATGTATATGTCTTTGCATCTTTGGACATGTTTAACATTTCATTTGAACCCAATTCGATAGGTTGTGCAAAATATCACTCTGTTTTCATGGTTAAAAGGTTTTGCTTAAAAGTCACTTTTGATCCGGTACTCATACATAAGAAAAGTTAACTATTGAAAGTAACTTAATTTGCATGCAATTTCTTACTTAACCTAACTTACTTTACGAATGTGTTTAATGTACGCTTTCCACATACTGCACGTCCTTGCATCACGTGTTATACGCCTTTCAATATCTCCATAGAAATTAAGTGTGAGTGTGCAGTGTGCAGTGTGCACTGTTTGAAATTGACCCAGCTTTGATCCATCAATATTTTACAGTATTTAAAACTGTGTTGTTTTGAGGGGGAGAGAAGAAGTGAAGTTCGATATCAACAAATGTATGCGAATGAATGCAAATAACTTATGATGATGGTCATTATTTGTATCGCGCATCTAAACAACGAATGGCTTAAAATGAAATGGAATTATTCTTGAAAATGAAATAAGATTCTGATAATACATTAAGAGTAATATTTTCATTTCTGTATATCTAGGGTGCGAGATCCAGAGTAATTGTTTATTTTCATTTCTGTATATCTAGGGTGCGAGATCGTCTCGGAAAATCGTGGAAAACAAAACTGTTGATATCAGCAGGTGTGTTGTCCGTTGTTGAAACCTCGTTCACTGTTAGCCGCTTAACACTCAACACACTGGCCAGTCATTGCAGTTGAACCTTCGTGAATATATTATACAAATAAATATTATGATTGGATTATAATGTAAGAGCTATGTAGGGAAATGTGTGCTATTAAAGATGATTTGTCTTCATCAAACTTCATTTTCGTCACAACTCACAAGACTTGTATCGTGAGTGTATTTGTGTTCATTGAAAGGCTTGTGATATGATATTGTTATAAGATCGAAGGTCTTCAGAAAAATTAAAAGCTCTCCTACCTATACGTTATTTTAAATTACTCAAATCTCAATCAAGAATATTGGTTCCCCCTAAACTTCATCCAATGCATTCTGTAACAGTTTGGTATTCTGGTGACCGAAATCTCTAAATGTAAAAGAGTGATAAACTCACACTCCAAAAGAGTGAGAAGAATGAAAATCATTCCAAAAAGAGTGAAAGTCATTCCCAACAAAAAGAGAGGTAATTTATATGACTCCTAAATTAGAGTGATTTTCAATCTTTTTCGAATGATTTTTACTCTTTTGGAGTTAGTTTCACTCATTTTTGAGTGAATTTTCTCACTCTTTTGGAGTAACTCTTCTTACCCTTTTCGAGTGTGAGTTTTTTACATTTAGAGACAATGTTTACCAGTTTAATAACACCATGGTATGATTTGACAGGCAAAGTGAACCAAATATCATTTGGGGATAGTCAAATCATTTCTCCGAGGTGTTTTCAGATCATAGGTATACTGTTTCCAATATGCTGACTGCCATTCCCTATATCTAGATATTGTTACTGACTTTTACTGTCTTGCGAATAAATTAGATATTGTTTAATATATCGGTACCGAGATCGTTGTCAACTATTATAGTCAAGAGAGAGACAGTTTTTTGTTGCCCGACTAAAATTAGTCCAATTAATATAAACTATGAACTTCAATCACCTCAGAGAAGAGACTTGTGCTTTCAAAATTCAAAATTGTATGAATTGGGGAGGAAGAATTTCAAGGTTTTAAAAAAAAGTAAAACAAGTAAAAAATAATTAAAAAAGAGAATAGTAAAAAAAAATCATAAAAAAGATATGAAATATAAAAAGCCCATTATGTTCACAGAAAGAAAAGATGGAAAGTAAATGAAGGATTTGAGGAAGGATTTGGTCAGACGACGGTAATTCTGGGAATAATTGGGATTTTCTTGAAGAATAGACACTCCTAGCTTTAACATTTCGTAATTGTTGGGTAATTTCGTAGGGATTGTGGACACATAGGCCTTGTGGCCCATTCATACTCCCATTGTTGTGCATCGCCCGACGTCGACGTACAGACATAGGCGCGCAAGTTGAAGTAATGTTAACTTTAATCCACCGACGACCAGCGACGGAAGTATGAACGGGCGTTGAGTGTGCATTACCACGATTACGTCAGGTCGTCACGTAGTCTGCCTAAGTGATATAAAAAGTGATGTATAGTGTAAGTAATGATTTGGTATTTTCAGAAAATGATTAATGTTGGGAAATATTTGAACATCAAACACATTATTGCACATGGTGTCTGTACAGAGCATCTAATTTGTCTTGTATATCACGCACTATGTGTTCGGTATAAGCGCTGGACGTCACCTCAGAGAAATCCATTAAAGCTTTGCTGAGTGATAAATTATCTTATGGGAGTAGCCGTGGTGCTATTTCAGTATAAATCTTCATCATTTATCGGTCCATAAATATTAGCAAAGGCTGCTATGTGTCAAATTGACTTTATTTTCAATCAGGAGCGCATCCACGGGGGGGGGGGGGGGGGGAGGGACACCTCGAAAAGGTGGTTCGGACCGATGTCCGGCGATTATTTTTTATTAAATCAACATTTGTAAAATCAGTTGATTTTTAAAAAAAATTAAAAAATCATTTTATTCAGTGAATTTGGCTTTATTCCGTATTAAAACGAAATAAATAAATTTTACCAATGTTGAAAAAAAATCGCATCCGGGGGTGTGTTTGCTCAAACATCAAATTGTGCAAAAATGCGTCGGATTTACATTTTTAGCTTAAAACCCGGAAATGTCAATCGGTTATAAAATTACGCAATTACGCAATTACGCAAGAAGGAGCTATGTGTATACTACATTATTTGGCAGCTATTGCAGTTCAGATAGTCTGTCATTTATATAATCCGTCTCCCATCGCCAAATTCGAAATTACTGAATGTTGTATTTTATTAGATAGGATCACGCAAAATGAGTCTGAAGTCGAAAATATCGAATTTCCAGCTTGGTAGTTTACCGTATTGTTTATTCGTAAAGCTACCTTTTGCAGAAAATTCCATTCCGAACGGATACTTAATTATGGAGATATGGGCGATTGAGGTTTTTTACAAAATAGTAGAAAACAAAAGGATTTATATCCTTTGTTTGCTTATATCTTATATTTGCGACTGAACCTCATTTTGCTTGATCGCATCGCATATTTTGTCGCCAATGACAGGATTCAGCAGACGACATTGCAAACATCTCACGTTCACTGATCACGCTGTTGCTGTTGGGCGTGGATGGATTTGTTTATTTTCAATAGTTTAAATATCAGGAGTTGAAAATATTTCATGCCTATTAATCACTTGTTACGATAGTAAGGGATCAGTCATACGGAAAAAAGATCAGGGCACAGAATATAAGGAAAATGAACATCCTGCTATCATTTTGTGTAGCACTAGCTACACAAAATGTGTTATTCTATCGTAATAATCCTGTCCATAAGATATGTACGTTACCTAATTTAAGAAAAGAGACATTGCTGCATTTAGAATAATTGTCCTAAAATTAAAATCGATGATGGTTCGTACAGGTTAATTTGTAAATTGTCCAACGGATGTTCAAACAGTAGTCTGAGTAACAATTTGGCGCGCCCCTCTGCTTGGAAAATAAAAATACATTTTTAGCACTTTTGGGTCAATAATTTCAAAACTAAAAATTTTAAAGGCAAAAAAAAAAAACGTTTCCTAGATAATTGAATTAAGATGCTTTCTGTAAAATTTTAGAATTTTTTACCTAAAAATTATTTTGTTAGGTTGTTTGTAAAATTTAGGCAAAAAAGAGGCATTTTTGGGCAAAAATATAAAAATCACGATTTTTGATACGAAAAATGGATTCCCCGACTCATTTCATTCAAAAAAGTGTATACTTTTATGTACAACACATAAATAGTTTGAAAGTTACAGTGCTTGACAAATTCATACAACGACACTTGACAGCCCCCTTAATAAATCAAAAGTTGAAAAAATATGATTTTGCTTTTTTCACCAGCCATTGACTTATCATGCTGGCTCAACTCTCCTGTAATGGTGGCTCAACTCTCCCATACTGTAGGGAGAGTTGAGCCACTTTACCAATTTTTTTCAAACCTTTTGTATAAATAAGCCTTAACTGCTATCCCAACTGTTATTGTTTCACAACGAAAACAACACTCTAAAGTTTATCTTACATTCATTTTTTACAGGTTTGTACTTTTCTTCCGCATATGGTGACACAAAATATAAAAAATGGCTCAACTCTCCCGCATCTCCCCTACATTCCAAGTTACAGGGCGATACGATTCTTAATTACTTCAAAATCATGGTTTTAGAGTGAAAATAAACTGTCGGAATCCCGACAGTTTATATTTTTCACTCTAAATTCACTCTAAAACCATGATTTTGAGGTAATTAGGAATCGTATCGCTCTGTAACTTGGAATGTATGTATGATTTATGATCGGAAATGTAAATTTGCAAGAAAATCTACTTTCTAAAAAAAATCATGAATAGAGGGCGCCCTCTGGAAAAGATCACATAATATGCCTTTAAGTATGTGACAAGTTGATTTTGAGGGGGGGGGGGGGGTTGTGTAAAAATCTATTGGTTAGTAGGGGGGGGGGTCATGTAATTTTCAGTTTCAGCTGTAGGGGGGGTTAGGTAATTTTGACATACGAGTCTTGAATTTGTCCCAACCCCCCCTCCACCATAAATAATGAACGGTCCCCTACACACATGTTTTTGACATTCCAAACATTTTTTATATTGTGTGATAGGCTTTTATATTGTTATGCAATTATTCCATGATGTGTGCATCCAATGTGGTTGTATTACAAGTGTCCTATTGAATGTACAGTGAAGGATGTTACAGGACAACACTACACTCAACACTCTAGCTCTTTGTCAGCATGGCGAAGAAGAAGAAGATCAAATAACTCAATGAGGACCAAATAACTCAGTGAGGACCTTTTTGGGTATATATTATGAATGTGCTCACAAAGAGGGGAATGCTACAGACTATAGAGCTAGTTGGAAACAATTCCAAGCGCAAGAATCCACTATACAAAGCATATTAATTATGACGAACAAGGTGTTCGACTCAGTAAAACACATTGAAGGACGCAAGCCAACGGTGTCCCCTTGCTTGGCAAGAAAGGTATTGCGAAAGGCCAACAACAATCCACAATCCACAATGCAATGTCTGCTGGAGTGTCTGCCTTAATATCTTGGCCCAAGACTCGCCAAGGTTATTCAGGAGAGCATAGACTGTGATCTGTGGATTGTTTTTAGCCTTTCACCATACTTTTCTTGTCAAACAAGGGGACACAGTTGGCTTCCGACCGTGTCCTTCAAGGTTTTTAACCGAGTTGAATGTCTTGTTCTTCCTAATTATGCTTCGTATGGTGGAATCTGGCACTTGGAATTGCTTCTAAATAGCTTTGTAGCCTTTCCCCTATTTGTGAGCATTCACAATATGCACAGCCACAGGTCCTGAGTGAGTTTTGTGATCTTCTTCACCATGCTGACAATGAGCTAGAGTGTTGTCCTATACTATCCCTCGCTGTACATTCAATAGGGCACATTTGTAATGCATCCACATTGTATATATGCATAACAATATAAAAGCCTATCATCATACAATATAAAGAACGCTTGGAATGTCAACAACATGTGTATTATCACAAAAAATGGCCTCAATCCTGAGACTTCCTGAGGATCCTGAGGTATGTTGCATGAATAATTTCGGAAAAATGGAGTACAACATGTGTATCATCACAACAACAATGGCCTCAATCCTGAGACTTCCTGAGAATCCTTAGGTATGGGGTATGAATAATTTTGGAAAGGCATAACAACACAATTCTTGTTCAATTCTATTGTTAATGCGAAAAATGTTGAGCCTAAATATATTGATTTATACTTGCAAACTAACTGTGTTTGGTGTAAAGCGAAAGTTCCACCACTCCAGTTGGTAGAGATATAAGAAAAAAACAAAAACTCATTTGTCAAAGGGTATGAATAATTGAGGGCTTAAGTATGTAATGTAAGAGTGATACAAATCAAAACAGTGGCGGCAAGCATGAGGTTCAAACTCAATATAACGTCACTTCAATCCCAACCTTTGAAATGTACTCCAAAAGTGTTGATTTTCTCGTTTTTACCTTGATAATATGTACGATAAAAGATTAATCAGGGCAAATCCAGGGATAGGGGATGAACACAGTATGGATGAATAGCACATTCACTTTCTCTAGGCTCACTTATTCTCGGGATGTAAGGTGTCATCAGTATCACTGTATGGCACATTTGTTGGATTTTTTGTCTTGATTTTTACCCGAAGGGTGATCTTTTGATTTTGCATGGTTTCCTTTAGGTCGTGGAGTAGGGGAAGGTGGGGTAATGGCGGACACCTTTTGTCAGAGAGGTATAACACACATATAATACGTCATATAACAATAAAAATCATGTAAACACAAAGCACTGTGATGGTTCTACCTTTTATCAAGTTTTTATCAACTCATCATTTTGAAATTCGAAGCTACGACGCAATAAAAAAAATGGCGTCGTCCGGCATTACCCCACACTCTGGGGGTAATCCCGGACCGTATTTTTCAATGGCAGCCCTCTTTTTTATTGGAATACAGTATTTCAATGGGAGTTAAAAAATACCATTTTTAAAAGTGTAGCAGAAATCAAAGAACAATGTCACATATTTATATGGTCAACAACTATTACCGATTTATGATGTTAAATTGACCACGCCCATATTGGTTACCATGGAAACGGTACATGTCCGGGATTACCCCAATCCATGTACAATGTATGGGCACATCCTCTCTTATTATTATGCTCATCATTGTGACTCCGAATTCATTTCTTTTTTATCAGGAGGTATCATACATTAAATAAAAAAATAATAAGACTTTGTTTTCCTTGATGTAGAAATACCAGTTTCAAAGAGAAAGTAATGCACCAAAATATCAACTTGCCCAAAAAGTGATTTTTGTAATTCTCGCGAGAATTTGCGAGACAACCATCCCATTTAGGTTTTGTGAGATTTCAATGGAGAGGCACCTAACATCATAGGGTGGCAAAATACCACCTTCTTTCACCTGCCTTTAGATACAGCCCTGTCCGCGATTACCCCGCGTCCGCCATTACCCCACCTTCCCCTACGACTGTGTGTAATAGAGCGATTATCCCCGACACTAGATGTACGGTGTGGTATGGTAGGAGCCTGAAACCCACCAGTGGCGATAGGATGAACTTGCTCAGAAGGGATATTGGGGCTCGCCGTGGATTTCGGTGGCATAGAACTTGAAGTGGTAGGCCTGTACGATGCATTACCCATAGGACTTTCAAGATGGCTCATGGGCTTAGGCAAACTATGTTGTAAGCCTGCTTGACTGGTTACCATCGATACGTCGTCTGCTTTGTTATATTCGATGAGATACTCTGGGTATGCTTGACCAGGCTCAAATATGACAAAGATAGAAGGATCAATGAGTACTATCAACGCATGAGTCGTGAAGATTTTCGAGGGGTTTGCTTGGATCTTTTGGCGGTGGTCGCTTCATTGATGAATCCCCAGTTGTATAAGACCCGACTAGGACTCGAACAAGGAACATCCTGCGCAGGCTGTTCTCTGATGTGGTATAGGAGTCGGAATAGATTGCATGGCGGTGGAAGTAACTGCCTTGACCATACAGCGTTCCTGCGTTAGCGCCGCTAATACGGAAATCAAAATGTTGTCGACAAATCGCCTCTGAGCTGTCTCGTTTTGTGCCGTGCCATATAGTTGCATTTCAAGTGTGTGTCTGCCAGGTTTCTTTTGCATCCGTTCACGTTTTCTGTAGGGTAACATTATCTTAGTTAATACATATACGGACATGTCACTTTCGTACTCAACATGCGAGGGATACAATTAAGTTAGTCCAGGGAAAATAATATCACCTTTTAGGTCGGTTATTTACCATGTTGTTAGATGAAATTCCAAGGTTTAGCTACATCACGAGGCTTTCGTAGCGGGCACCTTTCATTTTTTCTCTGTCTTCGGTGCTTCAATATAGTATTGCACACAAATGTGGACAATCTTGCAGAACATTAATCAAGGTCATATCTGATCATGTTATCACAACAATCGTTATGTGTTTATTTATGAGTTGCTTGTTTGTTTGTCTAGAGGAATTCGATATCAATCAGGTTTTCGAGATGCCATTTCATGGCAAATAATGATACAAATAAAAAACATGAAAAACCTTACTTGTCGAAAATCTTCCCACAACTCCACATGCATTCTGCACACGTTTGATAGCAACTATTTTGGACTTCCTGTCGACCATGGTGCCCAGGAACATAGCCGATACTTTATTATACTCGGCCTGGTGGTGTTTTAAGTCAAGAGAGACCAATTTGGGCTCGTATGTTTTGCTCATGCCTCTCATATCCCAGCTATTAGGCAGATTTCCTGGCATCTTATCCTGGGACTTCTGGTTTCTGTACAAATGAATCAGAGTCAAATAGGATGCATCTTGACGACACTGATTGTATGGAGGTATTCATCCAAATAAGAAAACGACTATCAATCACCTACAAATTTATATTAACGTATCTTATTATTTCAAAACACATAGACTTATATGGACAGGGAATAAGTACTCGTTTATGGGCGGCCATTTAGGTCAAAAGGTATCAAATACAAATAAAGGTCTCAAACGTTCATAAAGGAGTGGTCAGACAGATAACGGTGTCAAATACAAATAAATGTCTTAAATGATGATTAAGGGCTCAAATACACATTAAGGTGTCAAATGTTGACAAAGGAGTCAACATCTGACACCTTAACGTGGTCTTTTTTTAAGCCTTTGCAAGCTTTGAGACAATTTTTTGTTGTTGCCTTAGACGCGGGTTTCATATGGAATGACAGCATGTTGCTCACGTCAGTCAACATTTAACCCCTCCCAACACTTTAAACCCCTGGTCTACTATGTAGCCAGGTAGAGCCGACAGTGTGTTGCTCAACCTGAAACTAATAATGGCAAACTGTACCTTGTAAGTTGCCAACGCTCTGACATTTCCAGAAACTTTGGTCTCCTGCGCACTTCCCTCTCTGTTGTGTAATGTAGATTCTTTTGGCGCATGGTTTCAAAGTTGAGATGATAGTTGTTTTCATGAGTTTTAAAAGGAAAAATAGATAAAGTGTACGGTGATATTACATTCTAGATGAAATCATATTAAAAGTTACACCACCGTTTGATGTATAACGTATCCCCAGCGGGCACTCAACCATATTTCAACGTTGAAATATGGTTGCCTTGTTGAACAACATTATTTCAACATCCTTTCAACTGCATTTTGTGCTTTGATGAAGTAACGTTGAATACTGACGTTGATTCAACGTTGTTGAATGGACTTGTAAAAATCATGTTTCCAAAAATCAGTCTGGAGCTAATTTGCATATTATTACTTGGCCTTATATTAGCCGATTAAATTGCGCAAATCCCTCATTAGCATAATTGCAATGGTAAAAAAATTAGCACCGGTGCTCGTTTGTACCATTTCAATTATGCTAATGAGCTAATTTACACCTTTTATTCATTTAAACCTATTATTTTATTTGAATAAAGTCGATGCATTAATTTAACACCATGGAATGTACACTCGTCCAAAGAAGTTTCTTGCCACTTAGTAAAGTCCAAATATTTCAAATTATTATTTAATAGAATATATATAATTGTATATCAAAAAGTAGAAAGTAATCCTCTAACAGCTTAACATGGAATTTAGACATGATCACTCATGCATGGCAGATCCCATTCACTCGCCAAACAATGGCAAGGTCTATGGAAGAAGATTGCAAAAAATTGGATAACTCCCTCCATTCAAATGTTAATGTGAATGATTGAACACAATATGAACCTTACCATTACTTAATGAATGTGCTCAGCCATGCATGAATGCGTACATCTTAATTTCATACAGACATGATAGAGAATTATTGTCTGCTTATTTTGACATGCAATTGTTTAATTTATATGAAATATTTATGTGAAATATTTGAACTTCAATATTTGAACTTCAATGAGTGGCAAGGAATTTCTTTGGATGAGTGTATATTGATATGCATATTTTCTCACTGATTTAAAAAAGGGAAGTGATTGTTCACTAAATGAATGCATATACATTACATTGTGCAAGAAAAAACATCAAAGAGTCAATGCCCCTTCATCCCCAGACCCCCCCCCCCCCTCCCACCACCACCACCACCACCATTCCATGGTTGCAAAGAGATACAAATGTGCGACCAAAGCTTTACAAAGTACATTTTTAGGAAGAAATCAAAACACTTTCTATCACATATTCAACGTAGTTAAAATAACTACGTGACCAAAATTCAATCAACGCGTATATGACGTTGAATCAACGTTTGAATCTATGGTTGGTCCAAACAATTCCAATTACAATGTTAATTCAACGATTTTTCAACGTTGATAATCAACGTGGTTACAACGTCATTTGGCCCGTTGGTTCTTTCATAGATCAGCACATGTCAACGAACCTTTTACGCATACCCAGCGGGCACTCAACGTTGAATCAACGTTGAAATATGGTTCGTTGTTAAACAACATGATTTCAACATCAGTCTTTTCAACTACATTATGTGCTTTGTTGAAGTAACATTGAATATTGACGTTGATTCAACGTTGTTGAATGGCCTTGGAAAAATCATGTTTCCAAAAATCAGTCTGGAGCTAATTAGCATATTCTACCTGGCCTTATATTAGCCGAGTAATTTGTGCAAGTCGCTCATTAGCATAATTGCAATGGTACAAAAATTAGTACCGGTGGTCGTTTGTATTATTTCAGTTATGCTAATGAGCTAATTTGCACCTTTTATTCATTAAAACCTTTTTTTAAAATTATTTTATTGTATTTATGTTGATTCATTAATTTAACACCATTGAATGTATATTGATATACACTTGTATATCCATATTTTCGCACTGGTTGAAGAAAGGTGATTGTTCACTAAACAAATGCATTATACATTGTGCAAGAACATAAACATCCAAGAGTCAATGCCCTTGTAGCACCCCCCCCCCCCCCCCTCCCCTATCCCCTGGTGGTTGCCAAGCGATACAAAAGCTTCACAAAGTAAATTTTTTAATTGAAATTTGGTTGGTTTATCAACCAAATTTCAACTACGTGACCAAAATTCAACATTGAATCAACGTTGAAATATGACGTTGAATCAACGTTGAAATCTATGGTTGGTACAAACTTTCAAATCCAACTGTTAATTCAACTATATTTCAACGTTGATATTATCAACGTTGATACAACGTTGTTACAATGTCATTTTGCCCGCTGGTAGTGTTATTTAGAATAAAGCCTTTCTTAACACTTGTCTATGGAGAGTGAATTAGTACTGTGCTCCCTTTACCTGATGGTTAATACAAGATATGCATCTCAATGTAGGTGGAAATAAAATACTACAAAGAAGTCAAGTGTTCTTGTATTGATATGCACAATATTTTATTATATTTTACTTTATTTTAAGTTATAATAAATCATTGTGCATCTTATAATACAATAACACAGTAACACTTGACTACATTCTAGTATTTTCCCCATACACTTGACTCGTGTTTAGGACTGGATCCAAGCCTATCAATTGTATGGGTTATCATCATGTAAATAGACGTGTTGAAAGTGGCATGCCAGTGAGCATCTAGGACATGTATGATCAGATAATATTCATATCATTATGACATCGCTATATTATTATTATACAAATATTACGTCCGGATGGGATCAAAGTCCAGAAAATTACTACTAAAAAATGGACTACTTCAATAATTGAATTATTCAATTTTTTAGTAGTTATTTTGTAAAGAATATCCTTGATAATAGTGACTTCTCACATACATGTCGCCGTTGGTAATACTAGTTGTCTTAAACAGACGCTACTGCACAAAATAAAAGATCAGGACGTTATCTCATCAGTGGCGTAACCAGCGGGGGGGGGGGGGGGGGGGGGGGGGGGGGGCACTTGGACACCCTTGCCCCCCCCCCCCCCCCCCACGCTTGCCCCCCAAATGAAATCAAGTACGGCTGTAAATACAAATTTACAAATTAAGTACACACCAAATCCCCCCCCCCCAATAATGACATCGTGTCGGTTGAGATTGGCACTGTCGGTTCATTTGACGAAAGGAATTATGGAATAATGATGGTCAAAAGTACACATATGAAAAAAATTCGCACGCTACGCGCGCATATGTTTTCCCAAAATGAAATATTCTTTGGTACAAGCTTGTTTAGAGCCAAAATGTAGCTCAATTGTCCAAAAATAGCTGTAAAGTCGAAAATTTTCGAGCGCTACACGCGCATCTCTTCTAGAAACAAATCTTAGGAGCCCCCCATTTCAAGTCACTGCCCCTTCTTGCGCCCCAAATAAAAAAGGCTAGTTACGCCACTGTATCTCATTAAACGTTAAGATCTTCTTAATTTGGATTTTAGAAGAATTAATTCTCATTAAATCCAGAACATTTTTATTAAATCTTTTATTTCATAAAACAACTTTAGAAGAATACCCTTTAACTTAAGAAGAAGTTAGAGGATAGCTTAACTTTACTAAGGATAGAGAAAGTGGGGTCTGCGCCTTGTGCAATAACGATGACCAGAATTTAAAGATTGAACGTCACTACATTTTCATTACAGGGATGTGCGCCAAGTCGTTTAAAGCTATGTGTGTTTCGGACCAAGATAAAGAATTTGCCCTGTAGGGTCGGTCAATAAGGAATAAAAGTGATCTTGGTATCCTTGGTATGGGATGCATGAGTGATTCTATAGTGATCAATACAAAGTATGAACCTTTGTCTTTCAAACAATACACTTATGGATTTCTAAGTATGAACTATGACGTACGTCATGTACGTTATAGCCCAGTGGGCACAACTTTAATTATGACGTCATAATGACGTTGTATTTGGGTTTTATTTTGGTTAATCGTTGTAGCGATGTAAGTACAACCACATATCAACTTTACCATGGGTTATATTTTGGTTGTCCAAATCAAACCAAAATATAACATTAAGGTTACGTTTCCTTTTTGACGGTAAGCATACCAACCAAAATATAACTTAAAACAAACACAAAGTTTAGTATGTTTGATAACGTTAATGTGACCAACAATAATTTAACGTATATTTAACATTTGTATTTGCCATTATTACAACATCAACACAACCAACGCTATTCTAACGACAATCTGACATGGCATTGGTCAGTTCGGTAAATACAATATAACGTAACGTGAAAACAACACTAATACGTCTTACTTTTACGACGTCGACACAACCAAATAATAAACTACCATAAAACTACTATAAACATTGGTCACATTCTTGACGTCTATATACACAACCAAAACAATTTAACGTATAAATAACATTTGTACTTGTCACTTTAACAACATCAACACAACTAAACGCTATTCTAACGATAATCTGACATGGCATTTGTCAGTTTGGTAACATCAATATAACGTAACGTGAAAACAACACTATGTCTTACTTTTACGACGTCGACACAACCAAATATAAACTACCATAAAACTACTATAAACATTGGTCACATTCTTAGCGTCTATACAACCAAAGCAATTTAACGTATGAATAACATTGGAGCTAATTTGCATATTTTACTTGGACTTATAATATTATCCGAGTATATTTGCGCAAGATCGCTCATATTAGCATAATTGCAATGGTACAAAAATACTGCAAGTCACGACTTGCGAATCCCCCTGGCTGGGAGATCAACTAAATGAGGTCAACGGTCATGGGTCATGTTCCCCCGGTGTTCATGTTTCTTTTCTCCAAGTTTGAGGTCAATCGGTCAACTTTAACGATTTGACCTCTGGATGACCTTTGACCTCAGATGACCTCTAATTATTTTTTGACATGTTCCCACGGTGTTCATTGCACAAATTCACCCCTTGTTGACCTTTGACGACCTCTAATGACCGTTGACCTCGGATGACCTCTAATTTATTTTAGACATGTTCCCCCGGTGTTCATGTTTCTTGTCTCCAAGTTTGACGTCGATCGGGCAACTTTTACGATTTGACCTCTGGATGACCTTTGACCTCAGATGACCTCTTAATTTATTTTAGACATGTTCACCCGGTGTTCATGTTTCTTGTCTCCAAGTTTGACGTCAATCGGGCAACTTTTACGATTTGACCTCTGGATGACCTTTGACCTCAGATGACCTCTAATTTATTTTAGACATGTTCACCCGGTGTTCATGTTTCTTGTCTCCAAGTTTGACGTCAATCGGGCAACTTTTACGATTTGACCTCTGGATGACCTTTGACCTCAGATGACCTTGGATGACCTCTAATTTATTTTAGACATGTTCACCCAGTGTTCATGTTTCTTGTCTCCAAGTTTGACGTCGATCGGGCAACTTTTACGATTTGACCTCTGGATGACCTTTGACCTCAGATGACCTCTAATTTATTTTAGACATGTTCACCAGGTGTTCATGTTTCTTGTCTCCAAGTTTGACGTAAATCGGGCAACTTTTACGATTTGACCTCTGGATGACCTTTGACCTCAGATGACCTCTAATTTATTATAGACATGTTCACCCGGTGTTTCATGTTTCTTGTCTCCAAGTTTGACGTCAATCAGGCAACTTTTACGATTTGACCTCTGGATGACCTTTGACCTCAGATGACCTTGGATGACCTCTAATTTATTTTAGACATGTTCACCCAGTGTTCATGTTTCTTGTCTCCAAGTTTGACGTCGATCGGGCAACTTTTACGATTTGACCTCTGGATGACCTTTGACCTCAGATGACCTCTAATTTATTTTAGACATGTTCACCCGGTGTTCATGTTTCTTGTCTCCAAGTTTGACGTCAATCGGGCAACTTTTACGATTTGACCTCTGGATGACCTTTTACCTCAGATGACCTCTAATTTATTTTAGACATGTTCACCCGGTGTTCATGTTTCTTGTCTCCAAGTTTGACGTCAATCGGGCAACTTTTACGATTTGACCTCTGGATGACCTTTGACCTCAGATGACCTTGGATGACCTCTAATTTATTTTAGACATGTTCACCCGGTGTTCATGTTTCTTTTTAAGTTTGACGTCAATCGGGCAACTTTTACGATTTAACCTCTAGATGACCTTTGACCTCAGATGACCTTTGCAAATTAGACCCCCAAACAAGCAGCTACAGTGTTTGACCATGGCCTACCTATCACTGAAGGTTTGAAGTCAATCCGTCCATCCTTTCAACAGACACAGCATTCTGGCAACTTTTACGATTTGACCTCTAGATGACCTTTGACCTCAGATGACCTTTGCAAATTAGACCCCCAAACAAGCAGCTACAGTGTTTGACCATGGCCTACCTATCACTGAAGGTTTGAAGTCAATCTGTCCATCCTTTCAACAGATACAGCATTTGGAAAAAAAGGCTAACCAAAAGGCACACACGCACACACACCCCCCCCACCCATACACACAGACGCACATTACATGACAAAATCCCCTTCTGGTTTTACAAACCAGGGGGATAAAAATTAGCCACGGTGCTCGTTTGTACTATTTGAATTATGCTAATGAGCTAATTTGCACCTTTTTCATTGGAATTAAGTCGATGTAGTAATTTAACACTATTGAATGTATATTGATATTATTGGCATAATATTTTCTCACTGGTTTAGAGATAGGGACCTTATCCATAGTAAACGCTCGTCACTGTGGATAAGAAGCGTTAACCCCACATAAGGGACATAACTCTGAATAGCGCGCCTTATCCCTAGTTAACACTCCTTATCTATGGACAAGGAGCGGACAAGGAGCGTTAACCCCAGATAAGGGTCGTAAACTCCAAATAAAACGCCCTTTCTATGGATAAGGGGCCTTTTCTTAGTTAACGCTTCTCATCTGTAGATGCATTTACCCCAGATAAGGCTTGCCTTATCCCAGGATTATGTCCTTTATCTGGGGTTAACAACTTAAATGTCCCAGTGTCGATGATGTCATAGTTATACAATGCACATGCGCACATTTTAGCACTGAATAGTAACATGTCCCTCCAAATGCCAAAAATTCCCTCCAAATGCTCAAATTTCCCTGCAAGGAGCTCTCCGTATTGCCTATTTTTCAGCCTGTGAGAAGAACCCTGGCACATGATTTAAGGTTAACACAGACACAGTGGACACCAACTGACACCAACAAGTTTTCGGACCAAGTAAAAACATTTATTGAAAAATATTTAACCACTATTAAAGCTTGTTCTGCAAATACAAAATATATTTATTTAAAAACACACAGCCTGGACACCAAGCAGTCATTGTTTGCGATCACTACTAGATGAATTCCAAAATCTGAAAATAACAAGGCCCCCCCCCCCCTTAAAAACTGAAACAATAAGCAATGTTATGATGTTGAATACATATTAGGGACGCACCATTTGATTTTCAGGGGGGGGCATGGACATTTTTTTATTTCGCCGCAAGTTTTTTTTTGGGGGGTGGGCCAAAGGTGGTAATTTTTATTTATTTTAGGTTTTACTGTACAATAAGTTGGGTGAGTCGGGTGAGTCATCTTCTTTTTTTTTTACTCGGCAGTGGGTCATCTTCTTTTTTTTTTCCTGTTGGTGGACAAAGTGGTTTTTTCCTGGATAGTGGGCAAAGTTTTTTTTTTTAAAACGTCCATGCCCCTTTGCGCGAAATGGTTTCAATGTTTATTCAGGCTTTATAAAACATGTTTCAGGAACTTTTTCTGGAACTTTTTTGCGTGTTTCGAGCGAATTGGTTTCATTGTTTATTTCAAGCTTAAACAAAATGGCTTCATGAACGTTTATCCGGACCATTTTAGTGTTAAATAACCATTTTTTTGCGCGATACGCACAAATTATTTTCAATGTTTTATTCTTCAAGCTTAACAAGATTGCTTCAGCAACGTTTTCAAGATCATTTCAGTGTAAAAAACCCAATTTTTGCGCGCTACACGCAAATTAGTTTGAATGATTTTTATTCAAGCTTAACAAGATGGCTTCATGAACGGGTTTCTGGACCATTTTAGTGTTAAAATAACCAATTTCTGCGCGCTACACGCATTTTAGTTTCATTGTTTATTTATTATTCAAGCTTAACAAGATGGATTCGGGAACGTTTTTCTAAACATTTCTTTTTACAATATCTATTTTTTCACGCTCAGCGTGAATTAATTGTACTATTTTGTTATTAAATTGGAACAAGATGGCTTCAGAAACGGCTTCTGTACCTTTTTAGTATTTAGCATTATTTGCACGCTAGCAAATTAATTTCCCCTATTCGAGCTTTTAAACAATCTATACTTAAATCAGGAAAATATGCTCAACTTCTTTCTTGCATGACAAAAAAACAAAATATTTATTGGAAATGAAGAGGTGGCTTTTCGATAAAACTTTGGTCAAAAGTATACATCAGATCGCACCAAATGAGTTCCAAAATTGATTTTTTTTCCTTCTATAAGTGTTGCAGTGCCCTTAAAGCGAGTTACACAAAAAATGGGTATAGCAACCCTGCAAATAACATCATGGGTAAAAATGTCAGATAGTTAATTGTGTATTTTACCTCCTTGCATTGGCAAAATTAAACAAATTAAAACATCAAGAGACACAAATCTATTGTCCAATTTGACTTGTTTAGTCTCAACACTCTACACAGGACTTTTGTCGCGCCTCGAAAACAACAACAAAATACGCTCGCGTGAAATAACGCGAATTATGTCCAAGGGATTATGAAAGGGAGTATAGTTACACATTACTGTCTTTATTTTTGTTGTTGCTTGATTAGTCGTGGTTATACTAAGGTCATAACAACCCAAGTTTGTTTCCATTAGCAAGTCTGAAAATTCAATGCAAAATGCAGGTTTTTTTGGTTTTAATTTCCCTTTTAGCCTATTTAAATATGTAATCTTCCACTGTCATGTTACTCTACCTTTACTGTGTTTATTACTATATTGTACATTGGGTAAAGTCGCTAGTTTTTCGGTCAGCGCCTATTTTCGGTCACTTTCGCCAAAATCGTGTAATTGCATCGGTCGTCGCCATTTTAAAGCAATACCAGGCATCAACTATTCAGTGGTTTTTTAGCTGTCAGTTTATAATGACGAGGTCATTTTCATTATACATAATTTGGGCGAAAGTGACCAAGAATAGGCGTTGACCGAAAACTGACGACTTTACCCTACTACAGAATGGGTTGACTTGCCTAGTTGGTCACACTTTCCGTAATTGATTATGGATTTCCCCCATATTTTTAGGATTTGAACTTTATTAGTTGTACTTGACAATGAAATCAAATTTGACCTGGTTCAGTGGTTTTAATAAGCATTAAAACCATGCTGAAAGAGAGTCCCTATCTCTTTTGATACACCCTGTATTGATCTGTTATTTCCAATTTCTTTTAGTGAAATCATATCACGCAAAGGTCAAATAAGATGCAACAATAAACAGTTTCATTTTTGTTCGCCTCCTCTCATTATAAGGCACGGTCAAAATATGACCAAGCTTTATGGTAAGTGTTTTGGTTATTATTAACAAAATAATGAACAATGAAATTGTTGCCTTATTGAAAAACCGAAAAGTATGTAACAGGAACCTACAATGTAGGCATTGACTTTCGTTAGCATGCAGTAATGGTCATACTCATGAAGGTCTATACCCAGGGTGACCTACCATGTGTTGACTGTGACTAGTTCAGGAACTAAACAAATTTATTACTTAAAAAGTTTGTTTATATTTTCCCACTAATGTGAATGTGTCAGTGCACATTTGTATGAAATCGGTTAAGTTAAAACCTACGGATCCTTTTGTCTTAAACTGATACTTTTTCATAGAGAAATGGAAATTGTTTTCTTTCACTTGTGCTTGAAACAGACATGCATCAACATGAGAAATGATTAATCCGATTGCGTATCTATTTTTGGCAAGAGGAGAAAGCATTTCAAACTTCAATTGGGCTTCAGCTTGCATATCCACAGGATTACTCTTAATAGACACTACTAACAGTTCCTTCTTTGATCGGGAGTTATCCCTAGATACAACGACTACGTCAGGTAAAAACACTTTCTTGTACCCCATATCATCTGAGAGTTCAAGTCTCCGTTTCTTTTGAAATGGGGCGGCTGGTGTTGAACGTTCCCCTCTGCTGGATTTGCTTGATGAAGACATCATCTGCCTTGAGACTTCAATAAAATTAAGAGGTCTGCAATATGGATTATGACGTGTTGAGTTACCGCAACAGAATACCTGAATATCTGTAGAAGGAAGTAAAATGTTCAGTAGTTCCATCACTCCTTGTCTTCCAACAGAATTCGACATATTTCTTTCAAAAGCATTGATAAGACTCTCTTCAAGGTTGTCGAAATGATCTGCAAAATAAAAAAAAATAAAAAAACGAACGATAATTTTTAGAGAAGAGTATCTCAGAGATCTCAGAGGGTGTCTACTAGAAAAATGGAAACACTGTACAGCGTGTCCCAAAAAACTGGGTTCAAATGTTTGCGAGCTCATAACGAAATGAGTAGGAATTATGGATAGTTTGTATTTAAGGATATCAAACAAAATATACCTGACCTTAATTGGGTATAATTGGAGACCAATCCAATGTAAACTTTATGAAATACAAAGATTTGAATAGAGCGTGGTCAGAACCCATTTGTTCCGATTTAAGGAATAAACCATCCATGCGTTGCATGAAACTGTGCGCTATGTGTTCCCGGCATGGGGTTTATTCTCCGAAAGAACTTAACAATTAAACTTGGACTATAATAAAGAACATTTTTGTTATTGTTTATGTAAATAATGAACTTGTATTATTGGTATATGACCAAGATAATTTTATTTACTGCCCGAGTCTTTGTAAAGAATGAATGCAAAGGCAAAACATTGACGAAATCACAACAATGTGCAATTGCAACACATCGGGGTGTTCCTTAAAAAGTGGGACAAATGGGTTTTGACCACGCTCTAAAAAAATCTTTGTATTTCAAAAAGTTTATATTGGATTAATTATAGAGTTTACTTTAACCAATTAAGGTCATGTATATTTTGTTTAATATCCCTATATAAACTATCTATGTTTCCTACTTTTTTAGTTGTAAGCTCGCAAACTTTTGAACCCAATTTTTTGGGACACGCTGTATTAAGAATGATTTTTGTTTCATTATTAAGTGTGGACTTCATGCACTCTACACAATGAATTCAAAATAGTGTGTCAGGCCCGTCAGATGGGGGTGGGGGGGGGGGGGGGTGATGGTGGCGATCAGCCCCCCCCCCCCCCCCCCCACCCCCCACCTCCCCCATATTTGTTCAATAGTTGAGTAAACTATTGAACATATTGGGCACTTTTACTCAACTGTTGAACATATTGGGCATTGTTTACTCAACTGTTGAACTGTTGCATAGTTACTCAACGTTGAGTAAACTTTTTACTCAACATTTTAGCAGTGTAGCCACTTGAAATGGCTGAGTTTGACACTTGAAGAGAAGGATAGTGGACCTACTTCTTCAACTTGAATGATTACCTCTATTGATTTTGACATTTAAGACCGAGGAAAGCTTGGATTAAAAAGGAGCGCTCTTTCCCAAGCTTTCGTCGTGCTCCCCTCTAATTGTAAAAAGGCAAGGGCCCTAAGTTATACTATCTTACCTAAAACACTACATGAAGATACCTCCCACCTCGAATTTCCAGTCCAGTGATGACTGTCTGTTGCAGATTTCAGCTTCAGTTTTCTTAGAATACCCTCTATCTTTCTTTTGGCATCATTTGGTAAAACCAATGGATCTGTTATTGACAGTTTATTAGGCGTTTTACTCCAATCAGTTGCTTCATCTTCACAACCTAATTGGAATGTCGTACCATTCAATTCCATATCGCAAACTTGAACATGATTCAAAAAAGCCCATGTGGATATTAATGATCCAGGGTGCACTGGTAAAGATCTAACATTCACACAATCGCTATACATGTCATCCATGTTGCTCTGAAATGAAAAAAGAAAGAAAAAGAAAAGCACTAGTTTAATGTGAAAGAACTGAGTTAACGAGTAGTTTATGTAATAACAAATTGTTAAAATGAATATACATTGTTATTAGAGGCTGATCAGTTTGTCACGGACGGACATTTTTAAATGGATTATTAACACAAACTACTTGCACTTATTCAAATGTTTTATGTATTATGTTGAAGAGTGTCATCAACTTCATTGACATTTGGGTCATTCCATATAATAGTAGGGCTAGCACACTATTTTTTTAATTGTTTAGAAGCTTATTCATTTTAAGTTAACTGGATTGATCTTGTAAAGAGAAAAAGATTGGTGGTTAAATGATCGAGATTGGTCGATGCAAAGTGAAAATATCGTAAAAATAGGGTTTGTCAAATCTTGGTCATTTTCTATGGGAAATCGTCAAAAAAAGGCTTTATAACCTGATCTGAAATGAAAAGGCATTTTGAAATCAAATTGAAGAAAAAGTAGATGAGTTGGAGACCTATTTTTTGGATTTTCTTTTAGAGTCTATTACATATAAACAAGAAATGAAAATTGCAATCCTTAGAAATGGCTAATTTTCGTAAAAAGTGTTGTCGAAAATGGCATATTTGGCCAAAAACGCCTATCCGCAAGCCCGAAAAATGACTAAGTACAAGTTAATGTATGGGCTTCATAGAAATGATACAAATTAATCAATTTACTGTAAATTATGACTCATTTTCAGAATCTTGAGTCAAAATAACTTTTAAAAGACCTGTTTGTGCATTTAATCACTTGAGATTGTTAAAAAAAATAAAGAAAATGCTTTAACCATATTTGGTAATATGCAAATGAGCTTATTTCGCTCATTAACTATGCATATTTGAATTATCTCGAAAAGGAAACAAAATTTGTTAAAAGGGTAAATTGCAAAAATTGAGTACTTGACTTGCGCTTTCTCAATTCTAGTGTTCACAGTGTATTCTTGAACAGCATTTATAAAAGTTGAAGGTTTGAAATATTTAAATGTCCATAGCTCCGCCTCCCCAGTGATATGCAAATTTTGAACATTGTCAGAAAAATTCGGACAATATTCAAGTTCCCATTGCATGTTGACAAACACAATTTTGACCAAAGACTTTCATGTTACACTTCATTGAACAGCACCCTTTTAGATTTTCTTACCTGCAGTGGCTCTATGTAAAACCCCATAGAGAATATACACAGTAAAAATGAGTAACTGGTTTTCCTTAAAATGTGCTAAGTGTGCTACCCCTAATAATAGGGTGCCAACTTGTGACATTTTGACAAAAAAAGGACAACAACAATTTAAGGAGGATGTCAATTGTTTCTTGAACAAATGAATGATAACACAATTCCTCATTAAATAACAATCAAATGAGTCAAAAGTACTTTCAAAAACTCAAAATATTGCAATAAAACTGCATTCCGGTTCCCTGTGTAAATGGGACACCAAACCAATTTTCTGATTTTTTTTAAAAGATAATTTCATTACTATGAGATATGTATATTAGTTTTATGTACATTTTGGTTATTTGAGGGTGTACATTAATATAAATAGTACAAATGGTCATGCTTGCATATAAAACAATATTTTCAAGCACAAGTGTAGCGGGACACCATTTGGTGTCCCGTTTACACAGGGAACCATAGGAAACCACAGGATATTCAAAATTTAAAAAGTTTTAGATACATTGTCTTTACAAATCTTGCGCAATATAGCATGAATTATGTATGCAAGCAATTCCAATGCACTTAAGCAAGTCAATTTACTTTCAGTTTCTCAGAACAAACCATTAATTCCCTTGGTAAACGTGAAAAACGGGACACCAAGATTTTGGGGTTTGTTTACACAGGGAACCAATGACTTGCATCGATTATAACATGATCAGCTAGGTAGAAAAACAGTCAGATTTATTATATTACTAAAGCCTTATGTGTTTGCTTTATAATAAATTGGAACAATATATCATATACTTTCAAGGTTTTGATGCACATCTAAACCAATAACACAACGTTAAGCCATTTCTATTTCATGTCACAGGCTTCGTGTCCCATTTACCTAGGGAAAAAACCCTTATTTCATGACATAAAATTAAAATGCAATGAGTTCAATGTTTCATATTATATAATCTGAAAATTAGATGCAAATGCTGTAATTTAAGATGGAATTTATAAGTTTGAATACATATCTTCATGTTAAAACTAATTAAACAAAATGTCACGTAGTAAACGGAACACCAAAATCAACTGGCACCTTATTATATGGAATGACCCATTTATTAAAATGTTGGTGGGTGTGGTTTGTTACTAAAAGAGACACAGTTAAATATTTGCGTCACGGATGGACAATATATTAACCTTAAACTGATCAGCCTTATTACCACTATGTGATTGCCAAATGTGAGAAGCTTGCAACTCGCATCTGTCAACTCACACATTTCTATATTACTATACACAATTTAACAACCTTCCCACACATTATCAACATTTCAATTCGCAACTTGCCTTTCAAAAATAATTAAAACCTCTAAAATTCCTGTTTCAAAATTTGTAACCATGGGACTGAAATTTAAAATTTCAACAGAGGGTGTAATAAACATGATTGTTTTAGGTTTACTTGGTCCCAGGACAAGTAATTAAAAAATAGGGACAGCGGTCCCAAATAGGTCGTCCGTTTATATGGGTAGATTAAAAACAAGGTGGATCTCAAACCACAGGCATCTAGAAAGAAAGAGGTTAGACCACTAGCGGATCCAGGATATAAAAAATAAAATAAACATCCTGGAGTTTGGTTGCAATTGTACTTCACCTGTTTAAATGTAATTAATTTTACATATGCAGCTAATTTTACATCTTGACCTCATATGACCTTTGACCTTGGTATGTGACCTTTGACCTAATTAACATATGAATGTTTCCATGTTGCATCCGTGACCCAAGTTTGGTTGCAATTGGTCATTGTATGGAAAAATGAACAAGAGACAAAAAAAAATGAACAAGGGACAAAAAAAAAGTGTACTAAATTTTACATCTTGACCTCAGATGACCTTTGACCTTTCTATGCGACTTTTGACCTCATTAACATATGCGGGTTTCCATGTTGTATCTATGACTGAAGTTTGGTTGCAATTGGTCATTGTATGGAAAAGAAATGGAAAAATGTAATCAATTTTACATATGCAGCCATTTCTACATTTACATCTTGACCTCAGATGACCTTTGACCTTGGTATGTGACCTTTGACCTCGTTAACATATGAAGGTTTCCATGTTGTATCTATGACCAAAGTTAGGTTACAATTGGTCATTGTATGGAAAAGAAATGGACAAATGTAATCAATTTTACATATGCAGCTTGACCTCGGATGACCTTTGACCTTGGTATGTGACCTTTGACCTCATTAACATATGAAGGTTCCCATGTTGCATCTATGACCGAATTTTGATTGCAATTGGACATTGTATGGAAAAGAAATGGAAAAATGTAATCAATTTTACATATGCAGCCATTTCTACATTTACATCTTGACCTCAGATGACCTTTGACCTTGGTATGTGACCTTTGACCTCATTAACATATGAAGGTTTCCATGTTGTATCTATGACCAAAGTTTGGTTACAATTGGTCATTGTATGGAAAAGAAATGGACAAATGTAATCAATTTTACATATGCAGCTTGACCTCGGATGACCTTTGACCTTGGTATGTGACCTTTGACCTCATTAACATATGAAGGTTCCCATGTTACATCTATGACCGAAGTTTGATTGCAATTGGACATTGTATGGAAAAGAAATGGAAAAATGTAATCAATTTTACATACATGTATGCAGCCATTTCTACATTTACATCTTGACCTCAGATGACCTTTGACCTTGGTATGTGACCTTTGACCTCATTAACATATGAAGGTTTCCATGTTGTATCTATGACCAAAGTTTGGTTACAATTGGTCATTGTATGGAAAAGAAATGGACAAATGTAATCAATTTTACATATGCAGCCACTTTTACATATACATATTGACCTCGGATGACCTTTGACCTTGGTATGTGACCTTTGACCTCATTAACATATGAAGGTTCCCATGTTGCATCTATGACCGAAGTTTGATTGCAATTGGACATTGTATGGAAAAGAAATGGACAAAACAAAAAGTGTATACCAAATTGTTGAAAAAAGTGTATACCAAATTGTTGACACACACTACACACACACACAGACAACACACGAAGGATGCTGCCATAAGGTCTCTTCCTACGGACGACCTAAAAATGGGAGTGATTAAAATGTGTGTGCAGGGCAGTTTGCAGCTTTGTCTCCATATAAAGGCTGTGATACTGAAACAAGTCTCCCCACACAGTAGTATTCAATACATTTGCACACACAAAGGAAAAAGCATACCAGCATTGAACGAAACAATCTTACATGTAGATCCCTGAAAAGAAATCACAAAGGACTCACACAAATGAAAAGCCGTATCGTTGTGTGTATTGCCAGAAGTATTTTCAAAGAATAGTACCGTATGCAATCTTGACCATTTACAGTTTAATCACACAATGCAAATTATGAGCGTTTACTTTTGGACAAACTAAAAGTTAACTCAAAAGAAAACGCAATGTGAGCCCAACAACTAAGCTGTTTTCCACCCAGCCTTCAATCAATACCATCACAGATGACACATCTGTGATATTCACTAACTTGGAGAGTGCTTTGATGTCAATTCGGTGCAAAATGCAAAAAAACGTTTCGTTTTGCGTTTACTTTTACATTTACTTTTGTGTTTAGAATTGCGTTTACTTTTGAGTTTACTTTTAGTTTGTTCAATAGTAAACGCTCATAATTTGCAGTGACATTCACACTTAAGGAAAAAAAACATACCAATGTGATTAAGAAATTCTTTGCACAAAAGAGTAACATGACATCACACATTCGCTCACATGGACGAAAACCAAATCAATGTCGATTGACCTTTAGGCCTACATACCGATCGATCTTTAACGACCGCATGGGTGTAATTCTACCACAGCATGATAGTCAGAGGTGGGAGCCTAGGCTGATGCTCTCATCCTTTTTTTGGGGGGGGGGGGGGGGGGGGGGGGGCACACCACTGAAGTGAAACAAGGAAGAAGGAAAGAAAGAAGAGTTTGGTCAATGTGATTTGATTTGGGATCCCAAATATGTTATTTATCGTCATCATTTTATGACACCCTCCCCCCCCCCCCCCACTCCCCTAAACGAAAGCAATTGTAATTATTGTAACAACCTCCCTACTCAGATGTTGATTATACATGTACAGTAGGTCAATAAATGCGTATGTGTTGTTTCGAGAGAAATTAGACAAATCAATGCACGCACGCTGATTTTGGGGAATGCTATTGTGAGCATTTAATATCAACATTTGCGCGACTGCATTGATTTGTCTTATTTTTCGAGCAACAAAACATGCATGCATTGACCTAATTCAAAAGGGTCTGGGGACGCCCCTGTCTGGGCTAAATCTAGTATTTAACAAGTCAATAATGTCAATATCTCTATCACTAATCTGCTGGAGTAAACAGGCAAAGGTCGGGCTCTCACCAACCGCTTGTCTAGAAATGGGTAGGGGTTTTGATTTTGAATCTTCAGCGGCAGACCCCCGACCAAACCCCCCCCCCTCCCCCCCCCCCCCCCCCCCCCCCCCCCCCCCCCCCCCCCCCCCCCTTAAATGCCAACCTTTATGACACGCGACCAGCTAGTTTTCCCCCGGGTTTTCCCTGGGTGTTTTTTGATATTAAGCTTATTTTCATTTTGACTTGACTTGCGTTAGGGTCAGTCTGTTTTTTGAAGTAATTGCCCGTGCCCGATGAAACACCAGATTTAACTCTTAAATTCTACTTACTCTCTGGCTCCCGAGCTTTGGCTCCTTTCAGCTTCCAGTAAAAATAACAGATAATCAAACTAACAAAACGGAACCCCGGGGAAAAAAAACACGTACATTTACAATGTAGGCTCCATCTTTTGCTGTGTGGGTTGAAACTATTTTTATTTAAACTCGTCCTCAGCAAACTCGTCCAACCACAAAGTCGTCCTCAATACAAAGTCTTTCCTACTAACAGCAAAGTTGTCTTTACATTATTTAAAAAAGGTGTCCATCTCCCTGTCTGCTTTATTCTCTGGTATATAGGCCTATTTTAATTGTTTTCAGATAATCTGTGGGTCCGTCCATTTTTCTACCGTTCTTGTTTAAATTAGGCCCATACAAATTTAACAAAATCGGGAAGGCACAGGAAGTGAAAGAAAGTGAGAAGAGGAGAGAAAAGGGGAAAGATAGGGAAAAGGGGAAAAAAGGGACAGAAATGAGAAAGGAGGACAGACATACAAATGAGTTGGGAAATTGCAGTTCCCCCCCCCCCCCCCCCCCCCCCCCCCCCCCCCACCCCACCCACCCCACCCCAGCCCGCCAGCTAGTCATTTTCTTATTTCTTACCTGACGGCAAATCAAAAAAGTACAGGAAGAATCTGGCTACGCCACTGGGTCGAACATCCTTTGCCCCCCCCCCCCCCCCCCCGACAATTAGTGACCCGTCCGTGGACGAAACCGATGAAGCAATCGCAACGTACTGGGCCCAGACTTTCCTGTCATTCATGAGTTGGCGGATCTCTGGAGGATCTAAACCCATCATTTCGTTCCCTTCCTTTACCTGTTTACTCCAGCACATTAGAGATTATATCCACTTGTAGAAGCTTATAGATTTAGTCCAGAGTTAATTCTGGTGAATCAGCTATAGCGCAATTAATTTGCATACAACAGTCATGCTCACCATGCACTGTACGTCAATGAGGTCATTTGTAAAGGTAATAAATTGATTGGCTATATTAAATCCATTATCAATAATCATGAGGACTTTGACAGGGTGTATTATGGTGATGTGTTGTAGAGGTCACTGGCACTACCATCTATAAATTATGCATGCGCGATTACTACTTATAGTGCTAGTGACTACAAAAAACTTGAATCTCTTCAATTTCAAATGGCAAGATCAATTCTAAAGGCCCCGCGTAATACACCGTCAATGTCACTCTTGGGCGATTTAGGTTGGGATACCCTTGAGTCTACCCATAATAGGCTTAAAGCTAAATTTTACTCACGTCTGCACGATATGGGCCCCCACAGATGGCCCAAATTAGTACTTAACGCAATGTTTATTATTCATGATTATGATATACAATTAAGATGGAAATGGCTTGATTCTATTAAACATATTTTATGTGATCATGGCATGGATTTCAACTTCTCAAGCATGCAACCTAATAACCCCCAAATGGGTCCAAGTGTTTAAGAGAATCAGTGTTCAACAAGATTACTCATAGATGGTATCAAAATATTTGTAGTAAATCGTCTCTAAGATTTTATGTTCAGTTTAAAACACATCCGTATTTGGAAAGTAATTTGAAAGACAAGCTTGATTTTTATGGGGCTAGTTTGAAGTGTAATGCTCGTTCTAACACACTTCCCCTTAATGGTAAGTTAAGTTCTTGGGAGGTAGATAATGATGGTATGTTTACTCTGTAATAGAGATTGCGAAGATATCAAACATTTTATGCTTTTATGTAAGTCATTACGTGCAATCCGTGACAATGAGCTTCACAATTTACAAATGAATCTTCGTCAAGCAAATCTCTCTTATGTATGGAATTATTTTAATCTAAGTGATGATGATACAAAACTATGTCTAATCTTAGGTAGTATTTGTTTGTCTATCACCCCGTTGGTAAATAACTATTCATACAATGCATTACTCGATAGACATTTTGATGTCTTTTGTAAGTCATACTTAAAACGTGCATGGTCATGTAGGACAGTGTTATTAAGTAATAATGATCATTAATCAATATATCACGCTCCACGTGTCAGGACTCAATGAGCCCATTTCGATGTATATAATTTATATAATTTTCATGATTTCATGAGTGCATGATTTCTTATCTCTCTTGTTTGTATTACTGTTTTTTCCTATCTTTTGTTGTATCTTACTTTATATTTGTTGGATGCACCACCATCTGTTGGTGGGTGCCGCTGTTTTGAAAGCGTTTTCCGAATAAATAAATAAATAAATAAATAAATAAAAAGGGTAAAAAATATCGTACGGTCACAAAAATTTCGCACGGTCACAAAATTTCGCAGTACAAAAAGCACAACAGTCAACAATTTGTTGACTGTTGTGCTTTTTGTACTGCGAAATTTTCTTTCTTTCTTTCCCTTTCTTCTTTTCTTTCTTTCCTTTTTTTTCTCCCTTTCCTTTTTTTCCCTCCCTTTTTCCTTTCTCTCTCTCTTTTCTTTCCCTTTCCCCCTTCTTTTCCTCTTTTCCCTTCCCCCTATTTTTCCTGGTGGGTAGGTTTGAATTTCCTGCTGAGCACCTTCAGGGGGGGGGGGCACTGTGCCCCCCTGCCCCCCCCCCCCCCCCGGCTGTTACGCTACTGATTCATGCAGTTGTCTGCTTATATTAGATCATGTATAGTGTAATATGTATTAGGTATTTGTATTGTCTAATTTAATTGTAAACGCCATGGATTGGTAAACTGCTTTAGGCCTATGTTCATATTATATGTAGGTGTGTTATAATAATATTGTCATATCTGCTATGATCTTTTATTTTGTCTTTACTCAATGGTTTGTTTAATTTAAATTTAATCAGGGACCATGTGGTTTTAAATCACCGATTTAAATTAACTCTTTCTTCTAATCTTGATTAATTTGATTGAATTGTTTTCTTCAATTGTCTTGTTTATACTCATCTCCTACATTTTATCTATTTCCAAGTTTCATTCACCTTGAAGGTGCAAATTGCATTAAATAAAAAAAATACGATTTAGCCTTAAAGTCAATTTGTTTCTTTCATATTTTCTTGTTTTTATTTGTGCAACAGGTTTCTTTATACATAAAAAAATCGTCAGCCCTCCAAACAAACACCCCAAACCTTCAAACAAGTCCAAGTGCACAAACAATTAGTTCACCCAAACAGAGCGGTCCTGGGTACTCAAGTCATTATTATGCTAATTCAAGTCAATCGGTTCGAAGTCGATTACCAGATCTATAATCTCATAATCTGCTGGAGTAAACAGGCAAAGGTCGGGCTGTCACGAACCGCTTGTAGGTATGAACCACTTACCCTACCCAACTTTGGGACGAAATGGCTATTGGACGAATTGGCTATTGGACGACTTTGCTCTTGGTCGAACTGGCATATGGGAATTCCCCACTTGGGATTATTTGATAAGTGCGCCCAACCCTTGATTGATAATAATGTCATACCGCCCATCACTGTTGTCTAAAATATAATCATAACAAAAACGTAGGAAACGATGAATTTCATCATCATATCATGCACTGTCATGCCTGCAAATCTAACGAATGACATATAGACACGTAGTGTTCTAATTGATTTATCTTACATTATCAATATTCTAACCTTTGCCGGGAGTTCCGAGATAGTGATTGTCTGGTTTTTTTAGGCAAGTTTTTAGCTTTTAACTTATAAGACGTTTCGTTGATCGTTCAATTGTCCATTCCATTCATTTTCAATTTTGTGTGTCTACATGCAATAACTTTAAGCTTATTAATGTATCAGTAATGGTAAGTCACAATAGTACAGACATGAAGCTGTTGGAATTCCCATTGAAAGTAAACCACCAATATAGGATATTAATTTCTCTCATCATATGATTATTTTGTGTCATAATTTGTAAACAGTAAAACATCATCATGCCTTGAGTGATAGATCTGTAACTGTATACGTCTTTGGGCAATATCCTCAAAATAGGTCTTACACACGGAATAAAGCACAAGGCAGCAATTGTTTTGCAGTTGATTTACATTGTAAAAATGATAGCTGCCTTGTTCTTTATTCCGTGTGTAAGACCTATTTGAGGATATTGCCCGTCTTTGTATGTATGTGTATCAATTGCCCTTGATTTAATAAAATAAATGGTGCTACATGTATAGCCTATGGAAGTGCGTGTTTTTGGCCTGCCATATTAATATTTGTGTTCTGTCTGTGCATGAAGTACACAGCCGTTGCTTAAAATATCGATGGTCAATTGAAGGTGCAGAATCCAAGTATCGTGAAAGTAGTGTAGGCTATGTCTCAAAACCTGAATAATAAAAATGAATAATTAAATAGTTTAAAGGCCAAATAACAAAAATAATGTGTTTCACTTTTCAAAAATCAGTGAGGGTGGCCCTAATTAATACTGTATGATTGATTGATTGATTGAATTTATTTGGTACTCAAACATACATTGCACATATATACATTATAATACAGCATAAGATACACAAAGAAAATGACATACAAAATATTGCACTTTTGAAACATCAATAAGGACATACAAATAACATTATGGGACAAGAGTACCAAGGATAGCCCAAGAAAGCCATAGAAATATATAGCTTATTTCCATTGGGGTGTATAGGATTTTTTATTTTATTTTTCAGAAGCCAAATTACAAGCTTTTTGCAAGAATTGTTTCAATATTCGTATCACTTCACTATCTATGCCAACAAGTGTTTCTCGCGTCATTTTCATTGAAATATAGTTGAAAAAGATGGAGACACTCACACCCAACAAAGACGGGTATGATTTTTAATTTTTTTATTTAAAATTTGAAGGAATTTTTGAAAATAATTCAAATAACAAAAATATTGGAGCGGTGTCACAAAAATCAGTGCGGGCGAGGACGTGAAACACATAATTGTTGTTACTTGGCCTAATACATGTACCTCATTTCAAGCTGTTTTATATGCCTGGCCTGACCTATGCAACAGATTCCATTTTTTTCTCAACCTGGAAAAATATTTTGAATCGTTTTCTTTACCTGGATAGCTCTTCTTTCAAAATGATAAACCTGTCTAGGCTTTAAATAGGCCTTTTACAATGGGTATAGAATACTTGTTTATTTCATGGTTTTTTTCAGCTATACACAAGATTCCCCAAATTAACTAAGGCCCCTTGCAATTAAATGTGAGTTTACTGTTGCGTTTTTGAAAACCAGGACGAGGTGACTATTTAATATTAATATTGTAATATTTTGAGATGAAGTCACCTGATTTAATATTGTCGGCGTTGTTAACTATTATCCAAGGTACGAATACAATTCAAATGCTGTTAATTATGTCCTACCACCACCTACTGCATTGGCTTTGCATTTGTTTCTTTTATAAAGGAATCTTATTCATATTTGCATCCCTATTTTGAATATGAATATTAATGAGATATTCGATGTTTGTAAAACAAAATTCGTTACGCTAGCTCGAAGAATTTTAAAGATGGCGATCGTAAATAAACCTGAAATATTACCCAGAATGCACTATGAAACTCCAAAGAAGTTCGGCGGTTCGGCTTTGCGGACGCTAGGTAAAAAACTAAAAATAACTCGGCAATGTTTTGGTGTGACGTCATGCGCAGAAGCGATTGCGCAGTAATCAATTGCCGTGCCTACGAATATGCTTCAAATGCACACATTTCAATACAGAGCGACAATTGCAAGTTTCGTGCAGAGTTTTTTACTTCACAGAAATGTTTTCCCAACCCGGAAGTATTGAAATGCGGCTCATCGGCTAATTTCATCGCCGGAAAAGTGTTAAAAAGCTTATGAAAAAGCTTTAAACAATGAAATAATTAAATATTTTTAAAATATTACATATATCGCGCGGGTGACTTTTGGACGCGCGCGGGCAACAGTAAACTCACATTTAATTGCAAGGGGCCTAATAACTTTCTAACAATTTATGTTTATTCTTATTCTTGTGCCCCAGATGATGTGTTCGCGGTATTATAGGCTCCATCAACCTTCGTTACACCTGCAAACATTGGTGTCATATGTGGGATTTAACATTTATTTTGTATTTTTAGTATACAGGATTACTAGGATGTTTAGGCCCAGACGTCGCATGCCCATGAGGGGGACACGTGGAAGTGGTATTGGACTCTTTCTCCTGTTGGCCCAGTTGATGCAAGTCGGCTTTAACCACATTCCACCAACCACTTTGGCAACCATTGCACTCAATGTTGCCATATATCTCAAGGTACATGTGTAGGACATCTATATTTTAATCAATTCCAAATTGGTTAGAAGAATTCTGTTCTTATCTCTTTGCACACAAAAGTAATTAAGCCAAAGCACATGCTCAATTATGGCCATACGCATGTGGTTTGGGATCTACATTATGTACGCACTTGTAAATGATACACAGTGCGTTGTTGCCTTCATGAGTGTTCGCATCCTTCTGTATTTAGTTGCTGCTGTAAGCAGGCTTCGCCAATTTGTAGATGATCAAACTATAGGCAAAGAACGCTTTAAAAATCAATTATACACATGGTGAAGATATAATATTTGTTCAGAATTGGAATATCTTTGAAAATATTAAAATAATTTCTTGAAAAAAACAACAACAATAACTGGTGGGCTAAATGTACATGTATAAAATGGGGACTGTTTTCAATCTCTTACCTGTTAGGGCTGCCCTGTATCTAATGCAGTGTGATCTCCTGAGCATTTTGACACCTTTTTTGTTGTCAGTGTCAGGGGGAAAAAACTGGAATTGTATTAGTATTTAATTAGCTGGTAGTTATGTTTCATTAACCCCCTGATGAGAACTACCGGCCGATTGGTTGAAATTTAGAATGTGTCAAATATTGTGCCAATCAGAGACATCGTTAAAATAATTACAATTTTCAAAAATATTAGCATCAAATATTTATAAGCAAAACTGTAATTGGTCATCAAAAAGATTATATCATGTAATTGACCAGTGGGAATTATTGTACGAAAGACAGGTAGTGCCCAGGGGGTTAACAGTTCTTAGAAATATTTAAATTCAAAACGTCTAGTAAGATTTTTGGATGTCAGCCGGACAATTGCAAAAGTACATTTTGGTTGTCCATGGCTAATTTTGGTTGTCTCAACCACTTAATTCGAACGCTGGCTGAAATCGACCAAAAATGTAGGGGTGATGGCCCAAAAAAAACTAATCTGGAAGACGGGGTCTGTGGGATGTCTGAAATTTGTCGTTTAACATTGAAAATGTATACTGTTTTTTTTCTTCTTTCTCAAACCTATTGATTTTAGAAGTCAAGTGTATTTTGATATTTACTGTTTTGTATTAAAGATTTATAAACTTAAGAAATGTATACTAATGGGGTATTGTTTTAAGTTTGGCAAAGAAACGACATATAAACCGCATTTCCATGCAATTGTAATAAGCATGTAACGCCATACCGGCCCAACTCAAAATGCATGGCCATAACAATCTTTTTTTTAAAAAGAAAAATATCTTGTGTACTAATTATACTATCTTGTTTTTCTTTGCCAGGTCTTGAACCCTTTCTTTGCCCAATTTATTCGGCCTGCTACCATCCGTGGCATTTGCGTCAGCTCTTACCATGTATGGTACAAAAGTGACTGGATAAGGTTGTTTCTCGCCGGATGGTTTCACCTAGACGATATGCATCTCTATTACAACATGGCGTCATTCCTGTGGAAGGGGCGTGGACTAGAGAGTGTTTTTGGCTCGTTTTATTTTGCCTACTTGATTACAATATTTACGGTATTGACCAATGTAGTAATGGTTGGAATTAACATTGGGGCTGCTGAACTGTTGAATGATGGGAGTTATGTGTCAGTATGTGCTGCAGGATTTTCTGGTAAGTTTCCTAAAGGAATATTATGGAGTATAGGTGTGTTTTTAGACTTCTGAACCCCGGGCTTCCAGTAACAGTGAATGTGGAGAAATCCACAGGCACCAATAGTTCTCATCAGATTGGGTTTTTTTTATGCCATTCTGTAGTAGTTTGTATTTAAATGGCAATGCACAAAGTAGTCATAAGTGTCTATAATTAGACAAAACATCTATAATTTTTGTTGCTCTGTGAATGGGGAATTAGCTATTGTCCGTACACTTTTAATATAGACCTCTTTTTAGACAAGGAATTAATTAAATACTTAACTAAAAAATGGACTGAATTATAGACAGTTTTATAGACAGTTTTGGGATTCTAACACTCTTTCAAAAATTTCAAAACAAATGCACAATTGTTTGTTGAAATGTTTTTGTTGGTCAAAATGAATTCTCCAAATAAACTTGTTTACAGAGAAACCTCATTCATAATCTGTAGTTCAATTGTTGATGTTTAAACATGTTCATGGGAAATTTACTTCTGACTGTATTTTCACCTTTTATCATTTCTATTCAGGTGTCATCTTTGCCTTAAAAGTATTATCCACACACTACACTCCGGCACACATGCAGAGGGTATTTGGCTTTCCGGTGCCATCTGCGTGGGCATGCTGGATTGAATTGGTCCTTATACAGCTTCTTGTGCCAAATGCATCTTTTACTGGTCACCTTGCGGGTATATTAGTTGGCTTGGCTTACGTCAAAGGACCCTTGAAAACGTTCATGGATATCATATTTAATTTGAACATGTATGTGCCATCATCAGGTGAGTGTCTTAGGGCTCTTGCCCAAACACAAGTAGAGGAAAGCTCGAGGAAAGAGCGTGGAAATCGCGATCATTTTTTCTATATTGCTAATATACCCATTCAATGAGGTGTTAATCATCGATCCTTTGTCATTCCTTTTAACAATATAGAAAAAAGGATCGCGCTTTCCCCGCTCTTAGCTCGAGCTTTCCTCTACTTGTGTTTGGGCAAGAGCCATTAGGTTTTAGAATTCATTGCTCCTATAGACCATTTCAAATTGAGATCGGAAATCTTCGGAAAAACAGGTCACATGGAGTAGGTGCGTTGCGCGTTCTTCGCAACAGTTGATCGCATTCACAGCATTGCCCTAGTTGATTTGTCCGCCTATGTTTACATACACGCGTGCACACATGACTATGAGAAGTAAAACGTGGAACGAGACTATTTTGTTTTTTTATCAACAAAGGCGCTGACGGACAAATTCCAAATGTATCGAGCAGACGGTAAAAAGTGAAAATATTACCCCAAATCTCTTTCATCTCACTCGTTTTTGTAACTGAAATGCCGCAACATCAACTTTGTGAGGGATACAATCTATCACCAACACCAGCGCAATCTACCACACGGGCAGACGGGTGAAAAACACGTTGTTTTTCTCCGGCACATGGCCATGACCTGTCAGGACCTGACAGGTCATGGAACCGAGTGTCAAACACTCGGCTATCGGAAACATTCGGAACCGATCGTATATTTTCGGATTTGAAATGGTCTATTGCTGAAATCATTACACCCATAAGTAGGCGCATTTACTGAAAAATCAAATCGGTTATACCCACTTGATTTTCAGATATGTTAAAAATAAGCGTTTGATAGCGTAAGATTCCAAAATCTCATAAATCAGAACCCTATGATTTATTTTAATGGAAGGCTGCTATTAAGGCTATAACTCTCTAATCCCCGGCTTAGAGTTTTTGACTGGGATCACAATTTTCGAGGAAAAAACACCAACTAAATCTCCGGAACTTGCCGGGATTCGATCCAAGGACCCTCCGTTCTCAAGCCCCACGTCCCACCCACTAAGCCACGGCTCTCATCAGCTACACAATTATCGAACAAAAGCGACGGCGCATACGCTTGGAGAGGGACTTAGGATTAGCATTTTTAGCATTCAGGGGGGTTATGTATAGGTTTAATATGTTACATGATTGAACACTCTTTATTAAGAAAACTGGAAGTTGAGGACAAAACAAATTGGATCAGTCGATAGCAATGGGTATAATGTTTTCAGTTAAAATTAAGGGATGAAGGAGTATGCCTTTTATATAATAACTGTTTGGTAGCAATTAGTTAATGTGTTAAGTAGCCAAATATCTTCTGTTTTATAATAGGCTACCGCTATAATGTTCCATAGGGTATTCATTTGCCTCTGCATTAAGTGCATTTTAACTTTCGACCAATATCGTCAACTTGTTTCCCCCCTATAGATTTGATCTACAAATTGTTATTAAGTGATCCATAATTTGTAATATATGATGATGATGATTTTTGTGTGTGAGTGTTTTACAGAATTTGACACCTTTGTTTTCTTGATTCTAGGACCTTCCTACACCTATACATCTGGAACAACTCATGGTAGGTCAAGGCACAGACAACAGGGCAGACAAGCAGAAGCTGCATTTGAAAGGTCAAGGGCCAACCATAGTGAGACGTCTAGAGGTCATACTTCCCACTCAGACAGATCTGGTGCTACAGGTGATCCTTCAAGAGATGGGGTTGGTAGGGGGTCAGGGAGAGAAGAGGATCCTCCGTCAACGTCTTATCAAGCTAAAGATTTTACTGGTGGAATGACAGAGGAGGAACAACTCGAATCAGCTATTAGAGAAAGTATGAGAGGTGGGTATAAATGAAGCAATGGCTTCACTTCCTTCACCTTACTCTGTGCAGTGACATCGCATCACATGATCCCGACTTATTATTGAGTGTGTGATTAAATTGCACAGGCATAAGAACCCTCACAATCAAAGACGAATCCCAGTAATTCCTGATGTTCCTTCATGTTGTACAGTAAACATGATATGAACAAAATTGGATCAAACACCTTTAATCAAGGAATACCCTCTTGCAAAATTCGTAACACTAGCGATAGAAAAGGGAGGGAATGGTCTGAAAAATGCGCTTATCAGCCGCGTCAGGACGGTCAGTTTGTAATCTGACATCTGTCTTTTTGGAAAAATACTATCTATACTGATCAAAAGCAACTATTAAAATGAGTGGTGTTATATGATCTGTTTCCCCAGTTTAAATGTCAATGACAACAATATTTTTGGACCAAACATGCAATTTGTTATGGTTCCACAAACATAGTCTTAGGCTCTATGTTAAGCACTCAATTTGAACAACAAAGTAATTGCATTTTAGCTCTCGAACTTACATAACCCACAATCTTCCAAATAGGAATGTTTTGGAGCAGTTACATATAAACAAGAAACAATGAAAACCTCTCTCCCTGCAATGCCGAGATATGCCCATGTCTTGAGCAGTTAATCCAAGTGTCCAAAGATTCATTCATGAGGGAATTGAGAAGGGAATCCCTCTCTCCCTGCAATGCAGAGATATGCCAATGTCTTCAGCAGTTAATCCACGTGTCCAAAGATTCATTGATGAGGGAATTGATAAGGGACAACAAATGTTTAAGATGTCTACTTCATTTCTGAACAAAATAAATGTCATGTGAGAATCTGGAAAACAACATTTTGAAACAAAGTCTGTGAAACCACTTTTATACATGGGCACTATGTCAGTATACTTTGTTCATCTAAACCTTTGCAGGGAAATCAGATCGTATTCTAACAATTAATGCAGCAATTACTGGGATTCGTCTTTGATTGTGTGGGTACTTATGCCTGTGCAATTTAATCACACACTCAATTATAAGTAACTCAATCATAAGTAACGGTCTTATTTTCAAAATGTAACTCCTGTAGTTCTCTTATTTGAAGCGAAAAATCACATGGAATTTGGCCTCATAACCGTACATATAATTTGGTGATGACTAGGGAACATGTCTAATCAGGCATAACCAAATTATGGTATTTCCTCTAATATTGAAATCTCAATCTTGGTGGGGGAAAAAGCTAAAGTGATGGGGTCAGGGTCACTCACCTCTTAATTGACTGAGCACAAGACATGCTCTAAACATGTGAATTTGAAATTCCCCAAGACGAATATAAGGTATTATCATTGAACTGAAACCAGGCTACTTGCAAACATGCAAAACACCCCAAAACTTACATTTTATTTTCTGTAGCTTTGACCAGTTACCACCCTGAAATTAAGAAACAAGAGCCTATGTGGAACACATTTAGTGGTAAAAGGCTGAGAACATTTAGAGATTGTCTGAAGACAATATGAGAACATTAATTTTAGAAAATATCTGAGAACATTTAGTGGTACAAAGCTTTGTGTAAATTAGGATTTGGGAAAGTATTAGTGGGGGTGTCAAGATGTCTGAGATTATTATGAGAACAAGATAATGTCTGAGAACATTTAGTTGTAAAAGGCTTTGTGTAAATTGGGATTTTGGAAAGTATTAGTGGTGGATAACAAGAGTCAAAATGTCTGAGATTTGAGAACATCATGATCTGTCTGGTGTTTTTGTACCTGACCAACTGGAATTTCTGGGTTTTTTAAATTGCTTTGGAAGCTGGGGTAGAAGGAATTAAAGGACAAAAACACAAAAGAAAACACATTTACCACTTGTGTTTATGTCCATTTGTGCAATAATCCAAGAGTGCCTTCTATTCCTGTAGGAAAAGATACTATATTAAAGAAAGTCACCCTGGCCTATGTGGAATAAAAAAAATAATAAATAAATATTATAAATATTATAAATATCATAATTCCTTTCTCTATCCAAACAGGTGGTGCCTCAAGTTATTCAGCAACACGTAACACAACTTCACCTACTTTACCACCTCATCCAGATAGTACAAACCAACCATCTACAAGTGCACACAATTCAAGAACTGTTACACAGCCCCCTTCTTTTTCAACGCAGGATAATGACGATCCAATGCCAACAGGGTATAGAACTGTAAACCAAGATGAACTTAGGAGGCGTAGACTGGCTAGATTTGATAGATAAAACATGTTATCAATCTATCGACTTTTAAAGCGTAAAATATTGATCTGTTGAATTGTTACACGTTTGATTTCAACACAAACATTTGACAAAGCTCTTTGATTTTCAACAGTAAGTGATGACCCATTTTAGGACATTTGTGTCTTTTATGGCATTATTGCATGTCAAGGACATGCGTGTAAAAGTGTCAATAAATAAATATGAATATAATTCATAACATGCAATCTATCCTCATCAACGTGATCCAGGTACTTTGTGACTGTTTATAGTGCATGAAGCATCAGAGAAACCTTATTCCAGAACAGATTTATGACAAGACTGAATTCTTGATGCTGGAGGAAAGGGATAACCCATAGAAAAACCTGTAGGAATTGGTATGGATCCAGAAACCAAAGGCACCTAAAACCATCAGGAACCAGCCCATGTCTTACTTGGATTCAAACCAAGCCCTTGGTAAAAAGGGAGGGAGGATACACCGACTGCATGACCTGTTTCCCCAAAACAAGGTGTGACTATTAGCTCATAATCTATAACCCTTTGAGGAGGGTGTAAATAAGATATTTAAATAATATGTGGCTCAACAAACCATCTTTCAATGGGAACAGGGTCTACTGCCAAGATTCAAAGATCTTTTGAAGGGTCGTGTTGGATTATAATTTACTTTGTCGGTGAAAGTGCTTTAATTGGAAAGTGTAGTTACATTAATTATTTTGTGTTGAGTACAACAGCTACAAATAATCAATGTATACAAGTATGGAGTGTTTTACACTTCCATTTACTCAGATCATGTATATAATGTGGGACGAGCTGAGATGACAAAGACTTGCATGGTCTGATAGCTTGATCTAAACTATGAGTTCAGACACTTCAAAATCTAATTAAAAAAACTCAATGATCCACTCTAACAGCTATCAAAGGAGATTTTAGTGATCAAAGCCAAACAGCCACTGTTAGAAACCAAAAGGGGTGTCTGCATGGCTCATTTGATGTTATCTGTTTGTTATTCATATCACCTAGGTGTCATAGTCAAAAATAGTTTAGCCAATTAACATATTTAGGCTTATTGTGCATGCCATACATGTTCAAGGGCGCCAAACGACATCTGTGCTTGCCTAGAGTCACTCCTGTACATAACTACATATCACAAGCTTTTGGAGCAGAAAACGTCAGCAGGTGAATGGATTACATCGAAGGTTTGGAGCCACAAGGACCTATCTACAAGTGTAGCCATTTGTAAGATTTCATGTACACAAGGGTGCACCATAATATAGCACCAGAATTCTATGACATATGGCAGCTTTTACGGAGTGACTTTTATATCACTAGGTGTCACGGCTAAAAAGAACGTAATCTTCAATCAATAGCTGCTCAAAGTTATAGTTTATACCAATTGCTAAGCACACAATCAAACCATATTACAGATAGGACCTTGTGGTACTAACTCTTCGACATAGTCCCATTGATTGTTTAACACATATTGCTGTATTGCCTAAAGAGTATTACCAGGACCCTATTTCATAAGAGTTATGATTATTCTTATTGGTTAGTGGACTTAAAGAAGATTGTTTCTTGAACTGTATAAGCCTTGTATTTAAGAGAATAAAGCATTATTCCTAAATTGAGCTTTATAATGGATCCTATGTCATGAAGATCAAATTATGAATTCATAAAAAAAGCAAGAATTCATCTTCAGACAAATCCAAACTTCTATGAAATAGGGCCCTGGACTATTGTGAGTGGACAACAGTGGCGGATCCAGGATTAAAATTTACGGGGGGCTGACAAAAAAAAAATCGTAAAAGGGCCCCGATTTTTTTCCTGTCCCAAAACCGGCAAAAAAAATCGCAGGGTACAAGTGGCAAATGTACCGACGGAACCTACCTATGTCTCTGAAAAAGGTAAAGTGGTACACAAAAAAGGTATATTGTCAAATTTTACGGGGGTGCGTACACAAAAAAAGTTATATTGTAAAATTTTACGGGGGGCGCCCGCCCCCAAAGCCCCCCCCCCCTGTATCCGCCACTGGACAAGGAATTCACTTTAGTGGGTGATGGGCATTTTAATTTGGCTGGCAGGCTATGGATTGATTGGTACATGTATGTCCATATAATTTGAGTAGCTGGTGTAGGAGCCGTAATCCGCCTGGAGCCATAGTCCGGCATCTATAGACATACAAAGAATGAAGTGTGACACTAGTGCTGTGTGTAGAGATGAGTCGCCTATACCAGTCAGTAAGATCGAATTAAAATATGCGAATTTTTGAATTCGTGTCCGACTATGGGGGCCGCCATTTTGTTCTAAAAGTATATTAGTGTCCCGGATGTACACAGTTAAGAATATAGCAATTAAAGTTTTTTGGTTGCGGGGTAATTTTATTAATTCGGGGGTATGTTTAAACTTGTGAATCCGATAGTTAAATGTATTTACTAACGACAAGGAAAATCTATAGACGGGAAAAGGAGTAAAAAGTGATTTTAAACCAAAAAAATGGAACAAATTCGTTCGTGTAAGAGGTGGTTTTGTCATTAAAAATGACGTCATTTGTTTTTCGGGGTCAATTGAACGCACAAAATATCATCTGGAATCGAGTTTAAGTCAAATTTAGTTTATTTAATGATAAACTGGGCACTCCATTCAAGAAAAGCCATTATTAGCAGCAACTTTAATGACGTAATTTTAAAAATGGCGGCCTCCATGAATCCGCCGCACGAATTTAAAAATTCGTATTTTTTTATTCGATCTTACTAACTGTATACCAACCTATTCTTTACTGTACTTGGCAGACTATGGCTCCAAGGGATGTCTTCTACACCAGCATAGACTACGATGAACATATGGACCTGCTTAATCATTCTCACACTATAATAGTCCATCAGCCAAACTGAACTGTCAATATTTTATTCAATTTGTATGCATGTATTTTATATTTATATCAATCCAAATGTCTTGAATGTAACAATAATGCATTTTATTAATTAAAAAACACAAAAATCTTACCCATTTATAAAATAAACAAATCTGGAAAGGTTTCCTCTTCTTTTGTTCATAGCACCTGTATGCACTGGACCCTGTCAAACAAACTGCGCTTTCAGGTGAATGCAGGACACAAAATAAAGCGAGTGTGTGAAATGAGAAATTGCTATCCATTACGCCTGTTAATTCATGTTCCCATCCCTTAACACTTTTGGACCTGTGATTTTTTGACATTTCGCCGGTAATAAAACATGAAAGATTTTGAGAAGATACTCGAATTTGAAGAGGGTAGGGGTGTGCGGCTGGGCAGTCTGAAAACAGGGGCTTACCGAACTGAACGGGCACCAAAACAGGGGCTTACCGAACTGAACGGTCGCCAAAATTGGGGTCTTAGAGAATTGAATTCTTATACAAAATTGTGTCTTATAAACTGAATTTTAGGCAACATTTTGCCTTATGAACTGGATTTAGGCCAAATGTAAGGCTACATAACTCAAATTCATAAGATTTTTACACATTTTATGATTTTTGGTTGAATTTGGGGTCTAAGGTAACTGCCAATGGATGAAAAGGGGGTCTTATGGAACTGCCAGTGGATGAAAAGGGGATCTTAAGGAGCGACCGAAAGGCGTGAAAAGGGGGTCCTTGGCTGCCGCACATACCTGTATGGCCAATATACGTTCATTTCCAATCAATATTGGCTTATTATCAATATCATTCAAAATTGCATTTCTAACACTATTGGTCCAGTATGATAATAACGTCCCCCACATTATATTTACAATTTCTGATGTGGAGGGTCATAATAATGTTAAAATATGCATGTCAAGCTTAAATAATAAAATATTAAAATGAATACGCGCGCGAAGCACGAAAAAAAATTGCATTTCTAACACTAATGGTCAATTATGATAAGAACTAAAATTGGTCATGGAAAACTGTCCTGAAGCCACCTTGTTAAGCTTAAATAATAAAATATTGAAATTAATACGCGTAAAGCGCGCACAAATTGGCATTTCTAACACTTAAATGGTCCAGTTTGACGTTTTTAACGTCCAAACATAATATTTAGAATATTTGGTGGGTTTTTTTTGGTTGACCGTTTTAACACTTACAGCCCCGCACCCCATGAAATCCCATTTCCCAGCCTGTCGGTTCCACCTGGCATTGAGGTTTTTGGGTGGAATAATGGCCCCGGGCTACATAGCTGGGCGAATACACTCGTCCAGCATAGCTCCCCCCCCCCCCCCCCCCCCCCCCCGTGGCTCAGTTGGTAGAGCGTTCAACTTGTAACCGAGAGGTCGTGGGTTCAAACCCCGGGGCGTGGCACCTCTTGTTGTGTGTGGTTTTTTTGTTTGAAAACAATTTCGTTGGAAAATCCTTCAAAAGTGTTAGGGTTAAGGAACAATTTTTTTTCTTCTTTTTAATTTTCACTTTTTTTCTCTAATTTTGCCTTGATTAACCCTTACAGCCCCGCACCCCATGAAATCCCATTTCCCAGCCTGTCGGTTCCACCTGGCGCTGAGGTTTTTGGCCCGGGGGGGCCAGTCAAACATAATGGTGTACACAGGCGTGACCAAATTTTTTCCAGACACCCCCTAAACAAGTTTTACTCTGCAAGCAAAATTACCCCCTAAACAAGTTTTTAGCGCGCTTTCCTTGCAAATTTTGACCCCTAAACAAGTTCTTGCCAGAATATGACCCTAAACAAGTTTTGTCTATTTGCCTGCAATAGATACCCAGCTAACCATATTACGTTGTTAGAACGTCGTGGCAAGGTTTCACTTTCGTTCTTGGAACGTTATGATTAAAAGTTCAAAGAACGTTGTGAACGTGATACAACGTTAGGAGAACGTTTATTTGTCGACACATTTTTACGTTGTATGAACGTTAGTCATGAACGTTTTCACAACGTTATCACAACGTCCTAAACGTTTAAAACACTTTCTTGAAATTCTGTTAGTTATACCATTACGTCCAAATGACGTTTTTATACTGTCTTTATTACGTTATCGGAACGTCGTGACAACGTTCATGGAACGTTGCGATCCAACGTTAGAAGAACGTTTATTTGTCGACACATTTTTACGTTGTTTGAACGTTAGTAATGAACGTTTTCACAACGTTATAACAACGTCCCAAACGTTTAAAAAACTTCTGTTAGTTATACCATTACGTCCAAATGACGTTTTTATAACCTATTTATTACGTTGTTGGAACGTCGTGACAACGTTTCACTTTCGTTCTTGGAACGTTATGATTAAACGTTCAAAAAACGTTTATTTGTCGACACATTTTTATGTTGTATGAACGTTAGTCTTGAACGTTTTCACAACGTTATCCCAAACGTGTAAAAAACTTTCATCAAATTCGGTTAGTTACACCATGGCAACCAGGGAATGGTAGTGGTATTATAGAGGGATGGGGCGGGCATTGACCTTTTCATGTGTACTATGTTCTTGCTCAATGTATATGGCATTAGTGAACAATGACATGCCTTTAGCTATACATATGAGAACTTATGTATACAGATCAAAATGCTTTCTATGGTGTTAAAAGCTGTTAAATGTATGTATCGACTTCAATTTTTTTTTAAAATAGGTTTAAATAAATAAAAGTTGCAAATTAGCTCATTACCATAATTTAAAGGTTACAAACGAGCACCGGTGCTAATTTTTGTACCATTGAAATTATGCTAATGAGCTATTTCCACAATTTACTCGACTCATGTAAGGCCAGGTAAAATATGCAAATTAGCGATCACAGCCCAGGTAACATAATTTGGTTGTGTAAACGTTATATGAACGTTATATGAACGTCGTGATGAAGCCAGATTCTTTTCAAGCTTAAAAGACATAAATAAATATATTCCACATAAATTATACAGGTATTTTGTCATGAGTTCAAGTTCTATACTCTTTTTCCATGTGCAATACCCACGAGGAACGAATTCGATTCAAACTTTAACGGATTTACACGCTTAGAAAAGAGCATATTGCGCTTCTTACAAGTTCGTAATCATAGTTGTAATTAATGCAAATTGGACCAAGCCGATTTTGCTTCCTCATGTTTGCTGAAGCATATCTCCCGTTCTAAATAACCAATTGGAACGCAATAAAATGCAAATGAAAGCTTATTTACTCAGCTTTCATAATACATCAAGATTAGACCCGTGTGTTCCTGTCCTTTTAAGATATCTTATGTGCCCAGAGTGTTAACATTTTTTGGGTCACCCTGTATACGCCTAGATTAGTACATCAAATTTGTAATGCCAAATTGTTTTGTATTAAAATTTTGATTCGTAATAAACCTTTTTAAATAAAATGTAATTCATTATTTAATTAGTCCATGGAAACGTGAGCAAAATGTTTTCTGAACGTTGCAGTTAAGTTCTAGTTTGGTTGCACTTAGGTTGTGGTTAGGTTGTCATTAAAACGTTTCTACAACGTTATTATAACGTTGCGGTTTGGGTGTGATTTGGTTGTTTTAGGTTGGTCAATGGAAACGTGAGCAAAAAGTTCTCTGAACGTTGCAGTTAAGTTCTAGTTTGGTTGCGCTTAGGTTGTGGTTAGGTTGTCATTAAAACGTTTCTACAACGTTATTATAACGTTGCGGTTTGGGTGTGATTTGGTTGTTTTAGGTTGGTCCATGGAAACGTGAGCAAAACGTTCTCTGAACGTTGCAGTTAAGTTCTAGTTTGGTTGCACTTAGGTTGTGGTTAGGTTGTCATTAAAACGTTTCTACAACGTTATATATAACGTTGCGGTTTGGGTGTGATTTGGTTGTTTTAGGTTGGTCCGTTGAAACGTGAGCAAAACGTTCTCTGAACGTTGCAGTTAAGTTCTAGTTTGGTTGCACTTAGGTTGTGGTTAGGTTGTCATTACAACGTTTCTACAACGTTATATATAACGTTGCGGTTTGGGTGTGATTTGGTACTTAAACCAAACAACCCGCAACGTTATAATAACGCTGTAAGAACGTATTTAATGACAACCTAACCAGAACCTTAGTGCAACCAAACTAGAACTTAAACTACAACGTTCAGGGAACATCCTTTTCACGTTTAAAGGATTAAACTAAAACAACCAACTATTTGAGTGTTACAACGTTGTTAAAACATTATGTAAACGTTTCCGATGATCAACATGCAACGTTCAGAGAACGTTTTAATCACGTTTCCAAGAACCAACCTAAAACAAACAAACCGCAACGTCATAATAACGTTGTAAGAACGTTTATAATGACAACCTAACCACAACCTAAGTGCAACCAAACTATAACTAAACTTTAACGTTCAGTCAACGTTTTGCTCACGTTTCAACGGACCAACTTAAAACAACCAAATCACAACCAAACCGTAACGTTATAAAAACGTTGTTAAAACGTTTTAAATGACGCAACCTAACTGCAACCTAGGTGCAACGTTGCGGAAACGTTCTGTGTTTGCTGGGTAGTATACACATGTACATTGTACAGCAATACATTTATACAGTGTTTGGCCAAATGTTTGTTATGGTTAATAAATTCGCGCCCGCGCTCCCCATGTCAATTTTGGTAATGTTCAGTAAGATGACCCCTCACCTCACTTCATTTTTTCTCATCTTTAATTAATGCGTAGGCCTACTTTTTTACTTTGCCTTTTAATCAAAAGAAACAAAAGGTGTTTAACACACGCAAACAGCCTCTACGATTTAGATTTTATAAACATTCATAGCTCTGAGAATCATTGGTGAAATTTTAAATTGATTTATATACAGACAGAAGATTGAACAATTTAATTCTACCGTCTCTCTTCCCCTTATACCGTGACAGCCCGAAATAAGACTAAAACCCTTGTGTGCATCATCAATATTAGTTGATTTTGCCACACACCATCACAGACCTGGCGCCCAGGCCCCCCGTTAGCGACATAGCCAGGGCAGCCCTGGCCCTGATATCAGATCGAGGTTCTCCTCTCCCTTCGTGCCCCGAAATATAACCAAAAAACTCGTTCTCAAAATGAGTTGGTTTTACCCCATCATCACAGACGCTTTAGTTTCTCACAACAGTTAGCCTTTGAAAAGTGAAGAGGGCGGTTATCATTTATTTTCTTCAAAAGCAGACGATGCCGGACATGGGATGGGCTCATTCCGGGGCTCATTCACAACTTCAAGGTTCAACTATATGCGTACGAGGTTGGTTATACGTTATGAATTCCAAATAACTTAGATCTGGTCTTGAAATGAAGAATAGTCCCATACCAGAGGGATCTTTTTATGCTTAGATTTAAGCTTATTTGCACTATTTAATAACGGGTACATGTTGTTATTGTTCTTAGCCTTATTAGGTGACTCCAATTTGACTTTTAGACTTTGTTATAGGGGAATATAAAGGAGATATATTTAAGGGGATACAAACAAAACCTGTCCTTCCTTCCACTTCGTCATTTATACCAAAGTTAGTTTTGTGCAACTCCCGTCACCATCCTCGCAAATATCTCTGTAGTATGACGCGCTCAACTGCGGCGCGCGTAGTTGCGCATGCCAGCGCACTCATAATCGCAGAGCGCACTGCGTGCATGGTGATGTCGCGTAAACGTAAGCGTTTGTTCTTCTTTCCCACGCATACACTTACCAACCAGCGGCAAAATATCAACAAAGCTCGGTGTGTGAAATAAATACCACATTGTTGTGCAGTTTCAGGCCAAATTTAGGCGGTTATGTCGTTGGAGAAATCTCAAACAAAAGAAATGCCTTTAGATGCAGCTCCAGACGGCATCGGACTTGACGTGCCTCACTTAGATGTGGCTACTTATGTAACTTCAACAGGCGACGTCGACAATGAACCGTCGAAGAGTTCGGCGACCTCGGAAAACACAGAGCTAAGTCAGCTGAAGGTAAACACTTTCACATGACATTAACGAATGCCCCGAATATCAAAATAGCCTACTCGGGGCATCCCTAATATATACTATACCGTATGATATTAGTATTATTTCCAGTATTATAGCCTATTGCCATCATTAGGCATAGAATATGTTGGTAATAATTATTAGTAACTACTTATTTATAGGCCTAGCCCCTTTTCGGGCGGGATCAACTTTACTATTTGAGGTGGCCGAGTGGTCTAAAGGCACTTCAATCAACAACAAAAAATATTCGCCTTCCATCAAAGCTGGTTGCTATAAATGACATAATTCTCGTGTGCAACCAACCGGCTGTATTGCAATGCCCATTGAGTAGTTTAAACGCTTGAGCATGGATGTAATTTGCAACATAATGATAATGAAAACTCACCCATGCAGTTAGCAAGAAGTACTGCTCGAATTTAAATATACAACCAGGTAATCCTCTCGTAGTAATTGATAACAATAGGTTTACTAGACCGAATTAATAGCGCTCCTAAGCGGGCAATTTATGTCATGGCGCACCGTGGTTTGGAAGCCACGTAGAAATTGTGGTCCCGTGTATCAGAGCATTACCTGAGCATGTTATCGTAAAATGTCACAGACTCACGTAAATAGTAGGGGATCATCCTGGGTCTGTATCTGTACACACATTGTCCCTAGGGTACTGGGACCTTTGCGTAAATATCCTGACTGAAGCATTCTGACGAGTAATGATGAAGATGTATACATAGCTATCAACTGAATAGGCCTAGTGGTTAATTTTTACTCTGGTGTTAACCTCTTGTTTACTCTGCTTCTAGTAATTTCTATCTTACCCTTGAAAACTAGAAAAAGAGTTACATTTAACCCTTTCACTGATCACTTTCAGTTGTTAATTGTATACCTGAAAAGGGGTCAGTGATAACTATACATCGTTTTAAGATGTGTACTTTCAATATGTTGAACCTTCGCTCTTTTCAAGCTAATACAATTTGGCAAAATCTTGTCTGCCAAAACCTCCGTATTCTTGATTGTGTGTAAGTGTCACTTGCAGTGTCGACATAGTCACTTTCTCTCGTACTAGGCCTACGTACATAAACACCAAAACGGTAAGCATCTTCTCCCCTGACCCCTCTCTATATAAAAGAAACATTATGGCTCAGCATACTCCACTACGCTCGAACTCTTTTCGCACTCACACATGCGTAGTAGCTCCACCACAACAAAATGACGCAGCCTGGTTGGACAACGGTGGTCAACGCTTGCGCATAGCGGCCGAGCGTTGTGGAGTATGATAATTCCTTAAAAATGTTTTAAAGAGGAGATATATATATATAACATTAATGATTTTCAGGGCGGGGTTAGGGTTCAATCGACAGTAAAATGTCGTTATCCAATGTTACACGTAACAAGGCAGTAGCAGTTTTCCGTGAATTGATTGCTCTTTTATATCTTGAATCCTCCACTCCACAACAGAAACAAGTTTTAGATTTATCGTCTTCTCTCACCGACAAAGACCTCAAATTCCACCGTCTAAGCCAACGTCTGAATGACTTCGAGAATGACGCTCAACGCCAACGACGATCAAACGAATCCCTCGCGAATGAGCTGGAGGAACTCAAAGCGGAAATGGAGGCGAAGAACAAAGAACACGAGACGGAGAAGAAACGTCTGCAAGATGAGAGAGAGTGGGAACTGACAGAGTTCCTGAAGCAAGTAGGACAGATGAGCCAGAAGATTAAGATATTGTCAGAGCGGAACCAGATCAAGGAAGATATCGTTATACCGGTAAAAGAATGGGTTATTGCAAAGAGTGTTTATTATAATATAAGGCCATATGGCAAATTGGTCCAAAAGATGCTTTTTCTTGGTCATTGAGAGCCACTATTTAGCCTACACTGATGGCCCAATCACTCATCAATTTGGAACATTTTTGTAGAATTAGGCCAAGCTAAAAGTTAAGAAAAACTTAGAGGGAACACTATTGCAAGTCTCCCTGAACATTTGTGGGATGTGTCTCATTGATTGACAAGATCAGCGAGTTGCGGTTTTTCAGAAGCAGCTGATTAACTAAAGTAAAACCAATGTGTGACATGACTTCAACACTGTAAAAAGAAACGGATCGTTTTCTAATAACACTTAATAAACACTTCAACACGTTTATTTTTGTGTTTCACGTGTAAAGGTATAGGAGGCATTGCATACGATAAACGTTTGCATAAACACTACAACACGTTTATAGATGTATTTGTTGTATGATTATTAACACCCCAACATGTTTCTTATTGCTGATATAAAATTTCATGATTTTCTTAGTTTCGATATGATCATATCGAAACTAATGTGTTGAATTCGGAAGTTATGGAAAGTTTTACTCACGGACTTTCGCGGCAAATCTCAACCCGGAAGTGCATGAAGGCGATATCGGAATTGTATGATATTTTGGATTTGGGCTATGTTGATATGATTATCTATACGTTATTTGCTCATTTAGTATATCGATGCATCTCTCAATGCCCCGTTAATTGACAAGAGCAGCGAGTCGTATGTTCTGATCAGTGTTGATTTACCCTACCCTAACCTTCCCTCAAGGCAACCAATCACTACAACTGCTAGCTGCTGGTACCGCATGCTTAACGGGTCTATCTTGTAGCACGATCCGGAGGGCTAGTATCAAATGGTCTCGAAAAACATAACTTTTGAAACTTTTTCGAAACGACCCGTTGGCGCAATCAGTTAGGTGTCCGACTTCCACGCCGGCGGCCCGGGTTCGATCCCCGGCGTTGGCGAAGAGTGGTTCTCTACCCAAAATGTGATCCTTTTTTTCTCCCTTGATATATAGTTTGATTGTCAAAAACACGCCCATGGAATTGGGGTTTATCAATATCATTCTTTTCATTCAGGGATTACTGGAACAACTTGAGGAAAAAGGAACCCTCTTGGAGCGAGCCGAAGATAACCTCGCCTCCACGGTGACGAACATGGATAAGTTTCGCGCCGATTTGGCGATACTTGCCGAAGAACGTGATGCATTGACGAAAGAACTACAGAACTACATCCGGGATACCGGTCATTCGTCAAATGAGATATCAGAGGTGCTGGCGTTACGAGATTCCATGGCAACCGAATATGCTACGTATAAGAATAATAACGAGAACACAACTAGGAATCTGAAGGAATGTGTGCGGCAAAAGGATGAGCTCATTGAACAGGTATGGTTGGGGGAATGTTCAATTCGTCCTGGATAAGTTTCATCAAGTTTTTAGAATAGATTAATAAATGTTTTTATTGCCAGACCCAGTAGCCTATAATATGTATAATTTACCTTTGACAATTTAGAAGGTCGTTCTCTACAAGTATACGTACAATACAATTCATCTCTTTCACGGAGAAGGGGAAGAGTATAGACAAACTCGAAGAGAGATGAGGGTGCCCACCAACTGATTCGCGTGTTTGAACTCCGGGGGTACTCGACTTTCATTTTGGTATAGGGGTGTGCGGCCCGAAGGGCCGAAACTGGGGGCTCACGAAACTGAACGGTCACCAAAACAGGAGCTTATGGGCCCCTCACATGTTTGGTTGTGTGTTTGTTTGTTTAAACGGTCGGTCCTTAGCGGACACACGCTTGGGTCCTGAAGGGACCAGGCTCAAGCAAAATGCTTGGGCCAGGATTAAAAAGCCTATATAAGCATGCTGGCTGAATGAAATGAAAGTTAGAAAAGATGGAAGAAAAGAATGAAGTAAAAAGAGCCATTTCCAACAAATAAAGTTAACAATTTTGCTGTCTGCCTTCGGACATGAGAAAAGAATAGTCTTGATGTATCCGTGTGAGCTGGGCGGCCCCTTACCGACTCATAGAAAAACAACAGAGTCCAACACGGTGAACAATCAGCAACAAATGTCAACGGCCGCATTGATTTTTTTTGTCACCGGGTTCATACTGTTCTATACCGGGTCCTTATCGGCCTGGAACCGGTCTCATACCACCTCCTCACCAGGTCCTCACCGGCTGAAACGCTTGGGTACCGACCGAACCGCCTTTATAACGTCATCAAACTGCCCTGTATAAGCTGAGCGCTCAAGCTCGCCGCTTCACTCACATTCCGGGAATCTCTGTATTACTCACATGTATCCGTGTGAGCCGTGTGACAAATTTGTGCAGACGGCGACACACGGTGATGTCACACGGTGGGCCGTTTACCGTCCGTTGAACACGTTGCCGGGGACATTGCCGGCCATCCGCGCCCGGCAGGAAGTTTGACCGTTCTCAAACGGATGGATCCGAGTCACGGACGTATAATAAACTCCTCAAAAATATCGGACACTTTTTCCATAGCCTATTTTCAGACATTTCGTTATATTTTCATATTGTGTTTCATTCCAATGACAAGCTGAACCATTTGAATCAATCACTTGTTTTAGTGCTTCTTGGAGGCCTCTCAAAATGTACCAAAGTCACCACTATTTCGTGCTCAAAAACAACTCTGTCGTATGTTCAATTAATTGTTACATTGACAAACTACAGTCTAGAGTGATGCACTATTGACTTTTGAGCACAAAATAGTGATGATTTTGACACATTCAGATTGAGACCTCCCCATGCGTGTTTTCATGCAAGTGGCTGAGAATAGGGTATCATTGTAATTCCGTACTTTTTTAAGGAGTTTAGAATTGAAGATAACAGGTAGAACGTCTTGGACAACAACATGCTCCATGTCCTCGTCAGAGATATACATTTCGTGTCACATTTAAACGTTTTATTCTGGTTACATATGAAAATGTTTTCAAAGTCCCACTAATCATGCTAATGTTAGAAAGCTATTGACAAAACTTTCCTTACTTCAATTTTATATAAAACATTAAGAACATACGGTATATCTTCGTTGCATTGAAGTAATTATAACCATATTACAATCAATTTAGCTGGGGACCTACCATGCTTACTGGGGTTGTGGTTCTATATTGCACAGTTTGCGTCTAATGCTGTTTGTAAATGGGCTATTCCACTTGAAATCCATACACCCCATATGAAAGACATGACCTTAATATTCCACACACGGAGTATAGATTTCAAATGGAGTCACCCGTGCAGGTAACCCCATTTGTTATTCACACTCCCCGGCCCGTGGGGAAGATTGAGGTAATGTCTTGCATAAGGTTTATCGCGAATCGAAAAAAAACCCATTGATTATCCTTTTCTGTTGCATTGTGGGATCGCAAAAGTGCAAAATCTGCCCCGTCCTGGATCCCACAATGCATCAGTAAAGGATAATCAATGGATTTTTCCCGATTGGCGATAAGGCTTGTTAGGGGGTGTATGGATTTCAAATGGAATAGCTCAACGTGTCTCTTAGTATTATGTCCAATGTCCATGTTCCCGATATCCATCTACCATTGTACCTGTCGTCTTGACAGTGAATATTTCCCCATAACCTAAATTCGTACATAAAACTACCCCAGCAACTTGAAGCAGATTCGTATTCACATCTATACTCTCTCAATTACTATTCCAGCTAATTCGCCGAATCGACTGTTTGAATAAACCGCCAGCAGCTCCGTTACTACACGACAAAGACGTTTCAAGTAAATGTGAAAATGATGCAATAATTTGGTAAGTTTATACTTCATTTCTTCTATAGTTTAATCAGTTCCAAATTGGCGAAGCTCATTACAGCAGCGAATGAATACAGGAGGACGCAGGCGCACATGAAGGCATCAAGCGCACAGTGCATCATAGGCGTGACGCGTGCAGTGGCCATAATCGCGCGAGTACGCTCTGGATTACTTTTGCGCGCAGGTCGATAAAAATCGAATGTTTCTCGCCAATTTGGAACTGATTGAACTATAATACATTTTCTTCCCATTCCATGACGATAACTCTTAATATGAGTGTTTCACTTGTATTCATAATATTAATACTAATAGTCGAGCAATACATAAGAAAAACTAACTATTGAAAGTAACTTACTTTGCACGCAATTCCTTACTTAACAAATGCGTTTAATGTACGTTTACCACATACTGCGCGTCCCTACATCACACATGTCATACGTCTTACAATATAGAAAGTAAGTGAGTGTGCACTGTTTGAAAATGACACAGCATTCATCCATAAATATTTTAGTTAGATCTGTGTTTTTTCGAGGGGAGGGAAGGAGTGAAGGTCGATATCAACAAGTGTATGAGAATGAATAAAAAGGTTAAGATGGTAGGGTCATTATTTATATCGCGCATCTAAATAACGAATAACTTAATATGAAATGGAATTCTGCTTACATTTACAGTAATTATTAATTTTCTATTCTGTTAATCTTTCTAGGGTACGAGATCGTCTCGGCAAATCGTGGAAAACAAAACTGTTGATATCAGCAGGTGTATTGTCCGTTGTTGGAACCTCGTTCACTGTTAGCCGCTTAACACTCAACACACTTGCCAGTCATTGCAGTTAAACATCGTGAATACAAATAACTATTATGATTGGGTGATAATGTAAGAGCTATGATGTAGGGAAATGTGTGTTATTAAAGATGATTTGTCTTCATCAAACTTCATTTTCGTCACAAGTCTCGTATCGTGAGTGTATTTGTGTTCATTGAAAGGCTTGTGATATGATATTGTTATAAGATCGAAGGTCTTTAGAAAAATTAAAAGCTCTCCTATATACGTTATTTAAAATTACTCAAATCTCAATCAAGAATATTAGTTCCCCCCTAATTTCATCCTATGCATTCTGTAACAGTGTGGTATTCTGGTGACCGAAATCTCTAAAGGTAAAAGAGTGATAAACTCACACTCCAAAAGAAGGAGAAGAATGAAAATCACTCCAAAAAGAGTGAAAATCCTTCCCAACAAACAGAGAGGTAATTTATATGAATCCTAAATTGGAGTCATTTTCACTCTTTTTGGAGTGGTTTTTACTCTTTTGGAGTTAGTTTCACTCTCTTTTGAGTGAATTTTCTCACTCTTTTGGAGTAACTCTTCTTACCCTTTTCAAGTGCGAGTTTTTCAGATTTTGAGACAATGTTTACTAGTTTAATAACACCATGGCATGATTTGACAGGCAAAGTGAACCAAATATCATTTGGGGATAGTCAAATCATTTATCCGAGGTGTTTTTAGATCATAGGTCTACTGTTTCAAATATCATGAATATGCTGACTGCCGTTCCCTATAACCAGATATTGTTACTGACTTTTACTGTCTTGCGAATAAATTAGATATTGTTTAATATATCGGTACCGAGATCGTTTTCAACTATTATAGTCAAGAGAGAGACAGTTTTTTTGTTGCCCGACTAAATTTAGTCCAATTAATATAAACTATGAACTTCAATCACCTTTTATTAGAAGAGAATTAGAGGACTTGTGCTTTCAAAATTCAAAATTGTATGAATCAAGTCATTATTCGATGCGAATAACTCTTTGAGGGGAGGGAGAATTTCAAGGTTTTTTTAAAAAAGTAAAACAATTAAAAAATAAGTAAAAGAGAGAATAGTAAAAACAAATCATGAATAAGATAAGAAATATAAAATCCCATCATGTTCAAAAAAAGAAAAGATGGAAAGGAAATGACCTGGAAGGATTTGACAATGGTAATGCTGGGGGAATAATTTGGATTTTCTGGAAGAATAGATACCCCTGTGTAGCATTAACATTTCGTAATTGTTGGGTAATTTCGTAGGGATTTGTCTACATAGGCCTGGTGCCCCGTTCATACTCCCATTTTTTGCATCGCCCGACGTCGACGTACAGACATCTGAGCGCAAGTTGAAGTAATGTTAACTTTAATCCACAGACGACCAGCGACGGAAGTATGAACGTGCCTTGAGTGTGCATTACCACGATTACGTAAGGTCGTCACGTAGTCTACCTAAGTGATATAAAAAGTGATGTATTATAGTGTAAGTAATGATTTGGTATTTTCAGAAAATGATTAATGGTTGGGAAATATTTGAACATCAAACCCATTATTGCACATTAATGTTATGGTGTCTGTACAGAGAATCTAATTTGTCTTGTATATCACGCACTATGTGTTCGGTATAAGCGATGGACGTCACCTCAGAGAAATCCATTAAAGCGTTGCTGAGTGATAAATTATGTGGTGCTATTTCAGTAATCTTCATCATTTATTAGTCCATAAATATAAGCAAAGGCTGCTATGTGTCAAATTGACTTTATTTTCAATCAGGAGCGTATCCGTCCAGAAACCATACCAGGGGGGGGGGGGGGGGGGGGTTGAGGAAACACCTCGAAAGGGGTTCGGACCAATATCGGGGGTGCGTGTTTGCTCAAACGTCAAATTGTGCAAAAAATGCGTCGGATTTACATTTTTGCTTAAAAACCGGTGGATTCAGCCCCAAAATCCAACCAGGCACGCCGATGTCAATCGATTATGCAGTTACGCAAGAAAGAGCTATGTGTATACTACATACTGGCAGCTATTGCAGTTCAGATTGTCTGTCACTGAATCCCTCTCCTCTCAAATCGTCAAATTCGAAGTTACTGAATGTTGTATTTGATTAGATAGACAGTGCTCGCGCAAGCGTTATTAAACTAGGATCAATTTGCTAAGAAACATGATGCGAGCAAGCAAATGAGTTTGACGTCGAAAATATCTTATTTCCAGCTATGACTGTATTGTTTATTCGCAAAGATACCTTTTGCAGAAAATCCCATTCCAAACGAACGCTTAATTATAGAGATATGGGCAATTGAAGTGTTTTCAAAACAATAGATCTCTATCCTATATCCTTTGATTGCTTATATCTTAAAATCAATATTTGTGATTTCCGACCATTTTTGCTTACATATTTTGTCTCCAAGGAGGACAGGATTGAGCAGACGACATTGCAAACATCTCACGTTCACTGATCATACTGTTGCTGTTGGGCGTGGATGGATTTGTTTATTTTTCAATAGTTTAAATATCAAGAGTTGAACATAATTCCTGACTATTAATCACTCTTGTAACGATATAAAGGGATAATCGGTCATACGGAAAAAGGATCAGGGCCAGGAATCCCAAGTATACCAATTTAAATGAAATATCTCCTGTAAAATCGTTACAATGAAAATGAATTACAAAAGTACAACAATATTTTGTTGAATGAAAAACGATATTTAAAAGAACTCCACAAAAATTTCACTTTAGAAACATGCTCTAAAATATGCGAATGCAAATTGTGTAATAGAATAGCGTTTGCAATATGTTGAGAGGGCGGAGCGAGATATGAAGAGAGGTATGGGTTTTTAATGATTCATCAATTGTGTAATGAGTGACTGTTCGTAGTCCAAATGTACTACTGACACGACGTGCCTACTACAATCGAATTGGTGATAGACATATATGGAGTTGGTAGGCCTGATAATATAGTGGGTGCATCATAGCCTATTTGTAATGTACCGTATTATCCCTATTAAGCGCCCAGGGCGGTTAACCAAGTCATTTTGGGTGGGCGCTTATTTGTATACTGATTTACAAAGTTGTTGACCATCAAGGTTGCAAAATTCAGCAACCTTTACGTCCAAAGACGATGTTTTGCAATTCAAGATGGCGGCCTCCACGAAGGACAACAAACACGAAACGTGCGTATTTCGGATGGTTTCTGTTGCTGTTTAAAGGCTTAACACATGGTTTAAGTTCACTTTTGGAACACAAAACAATATGTCAAGTATGTCTGAAGTTAAAATAACCATAATTTTCCCTTTATTTTCAAGCAATTTGTAGTCCGAGATTTAGTGTGATGTGAGTAATTTTTAAGTAAGCTTATTTTTAGGTGGGCGGTTAATTAGTATATATTTTTAAAGTCACCTGAGAAAAAGGGGGTGGGCGCTTATAAGGTCCTGGGCGCTTAATAGGGATAATACGGTATTTATATTTCAATATTTTTTATTCATTTTCTTAACCATATTTAATTACAATTTTAAGTCAATACTTTGGATAGTTCAAATGTAACCTTAAATTGAAAGGACACTCGATCCTGAAATATTGGTTTCGATACTACGTCGGTATCCTGTGGAAAAGGAAAACGTACCCCTATTGTTTTTTCAAGGACGGTTCCTCACTCCTACTTACTGAACTAATGGAAATGCAGTATAAATTTCATTGGTATGGTGTACCAACCCATGGATTTATGACCAAACCAATATTTAGCGAAGCTATTGACTCGTGAACGCGCGCCAATGTGTCATCTAACACTAGGCTTTTGGGCTGATTGCATAGAGAGGCGCTGTTGCACACCCAGCAGAGGCACTTACGTCCGCAGCTGTTGGATGAGATATATTTCACATAATTTAGGCTATATTAAAAAAATCATTTGTCTCAAAGCTCCCGCGCGCATTAGTTAATTGGTGCGCATTAGAAGAAAAAAAATGCTGAAAAAATAAATACTTTTTTTTTTTTTTTTCAACAACAAAAAGAAATCCAAACATTTCACAGAATTTTCAGAATTTCATTGTCCAAAAAAGAAGAAAAAATCCCAACATTTCACAGATTTTTCAGATTTTCATTGATCGCATCATTTTAAATACAAAAGTTCACTTTTACAAGGATTTCAATATTTTATATTTATAAAAAAGAAATTAAAAAAAAAAAAAAATCGCATTCCGCATTAGGTTTTGAAAAACTGAAGAGCTTTGAGACAAAAGATTCTTTTTAATATAGCCTTATTTTTTTTTTTGTAACAGAGAAATTGTTTTATATATTCTGGCGTAACCTTCAGGTTTCAACTTATTCTTGATGTCAACTGTTGATATTATACACACGGCTATATTATTAAATCATTCTTCAATGATACAACTGTCTTATGCTACCGCATTTCATATCAAGTGACATGGATCCAATTGGCATTTCATTCTGTCAACCAATGGTTTTCCGGATTTTACGATCTGCTTTTTCTTGCATCATTATTTTTTCACCTACGGCTTTTACAATTAAGCTAAGATTCGTTGAACATTAATGCTTTGCATCGTGCGGGAATTATTTAGTTTATCGATCCTGCACTACAATTCAGTTCAAGCAAAACAGACCCGAGTGATGTTTTTCAATTCAATTCATCTTCAAGGGTAAATAAAGGATTCTTAATTTTATGGTCTGATTTTCTAGCGTCGCTGTTTTATTATTTACTGACACTGTGATCCTAAGAACATCATTGACGTCGTCCGGGAGTCGTTTAGTTTATTGATACTGCACTACAATTCATATTAAAAGCAAAACAGATCCAAGCGATGTTCTTCATCTTCAAGTGTAAACTATAATTGATTTTATGATCTGATTATTCCACGCCAGGTTTTCCACATAAGTGTAATTTAGAAATGCATCGTTGCCTTCATGCTTGTCTGGTTCTACTTATTGATCTTGACCTACATCTGATTTTAATAAGCGAAAAAGATTCGAGTGGTATTCGTCAACTGTGAGCTTCAGTAATGGCTTACTATCTATATTTTCGCACATCGTTCTTTCAGCTCACAACTTCATACGTGTTGATTTTCATCGAATTTTATTCAAAATGAGGATGGACGTGATTGAGAAATAGTTCAAATACAGTCTCGACCGGTATTGGAATACCTCTGGCGTCAGTTATTATCTTAACTTCAAACCAATCTTTCTATACATAACATATCAAGTGGAATCGGATCCAAGTTGTGTTTTCCAACGGAAATGGCTCTCAGGATTCTACGATGTAGCATTCCTCGCATCACAATTTTCAACTTGCGGCTTCAAAATATATGATGCACAGGAAAAAGCTGTTCTTAATTTCGATATTTTTGGAAACTGACTATTCGGTCTTAATATCCTTGCTTTTACTGCTTGTGACGAAATAATATTTTTCATCTGACATTGCTTTCTCGATTATATTCAATCCCATTTTCTCGTAACGCTGTTTTAGGCTCTTATCACGCTTATTTATCATGTTTATAGCTTAATACAAACCAATGATTCAAGGAAACATTTAATATCACAAGGCTGTGCTTGATTGAAAAAGTATGTAGGAGTGTCTAATTCAGGATTGAAGTATTCGAGCCTTACTATTAAACCGCCGGTGTCAATTTACACCTTATCGTTCACCAATCTTAGTCTATGGAGCGCATTAGGTGAAATTGGATCCGAGTTGTGTGCTTTTCATATGACTCTTACTATGTAGTTTTCGTCGCCTAGCATTTGTAATCTCGAAGATAAGCTTCCATAAGTTAAAATCGCAGAGGATACATGAGAGAGCGATATCACATCATGAATCGGCTCCGAATTGTCTCTTTTATCCAGCTTCACCTGTTGTGTTGGAGTAGTATCCTTCTGGATTGAATTTCTTTCTAAAGTTTATGATTCCATTTCAAGCATCACCGTTTTCAGCTCCTAAATTATATCTCCCGAATTCACGAATCGTTATTTAATACAAAGCTGGACTAGATTATATCTCCAATGCCATATTCACAAATGGTTATTTAATACAAGGCTTGATCAACATATATCGGGAATTGTGTCTCTCTCGCGAAAGGAATCTTTACATTAACTCGGCGTGTCAACCGATTTAATCTAATCAACTTGGAGCTATCTGAATGAGACGTATTTAAGACTGGTGTTCTTCATCAAGTAATAGATTTCTAATCGATATTATGATCTAATATTGCTTGCATATCGCTATTTCCCGCTCCTGAACCTCGATGTACCATTACCAAAGTATGATTCACGGTACATTAACCAACTTAAGGCGGAACTTCAGTATTTTCGTCATCTGCATGCAATGACTCAATTGCTTTCCAGACGGACATTTCTCGCATCGTGGTTTTTAGCTTCCTGCTTCTGGGTGTGAATAGTGTGAATATTAATCAATTAATCAGTCTGGGTCACGCATGTATCACGTACTGGTATAAAAGCATCGAACGTAATTCACACAACATTGCTCGACACAATTCTGATGTCCTGCTTGACTCTTTGTGCCGTGTCTCAGTGACTGTTGGAAAAGTATTGTTATCGAATACACAGTACATCCCCCGAAGAACCTTTGATTATGGCAGATAACCATAATATTTCTTCTAGACTACGTATAGCATCAGAGATCATAGTTCAATGTGTTAGTCAACTATTCTACTTAGATTTTATCACGGAACTTGATTGTTTTGTAACAAGTAACGGTATAACCATTAATCGTGATTTACAAGATGACATTACTCGACACGAGACTGAATGTTTCCGCCATGTCTCAGTAACGAACACTACCCTATAGAAGAAATTACCATCGATTATTACAGACGACTTCGAGAATTGTACTTACTACATAGCCTTTTAGTGACTTCAAGAATTGTACTAACTACATAGCCTGTTAGTGATAATGGCGGACATTACAGGACAGAATTATCAATGTAAATACAACTTTACTTCCGAGGAGACCATGTCATACCTCTATTCACCATCAAGTAAATGGTGCATTATGATAGGTTTACCAATCATTCTCATAATTGGAGTGCACGGAAATCTATCCTTTCTATTTGTCTTATATCGAGCCAAACGAATACGAAGAGGTGTAATGAAACACATGCTGAGCGAGACTAATTTCTACCTGGGTAATCTGGCGGTTGCGGACGTTTGCCACCTGATTGTGGCGGGAACAAGGTATCTTATAGACTTCTACAAAACTCCTCTGAATATTGAGTATCCATTCAAAACTAGTGTCGGATGTGGTCTACCGACGTTTATAGTATACACTGCCTATTTTGCCGCCGTGTGGCTCATAACACTGGTGGCAATAGAAAGGTACTTAGCCATATGCAAAACGTTCGAACATAGAGGCCTACGCAGTACGCGGCGATCCATAATGTTAGTTGCTATGTCGTGGATATCGGCAGCTGCTATGGCGTGTTTTTCGACTCCGTGGCAGTCCGTGTACGTCTGCGTGGAATGGCCCATTGATAGCCCTTACATTAACTCTCCCACGATGATACCCAAATGTGAATTCACGTGCAGGTGGTGCGAACTGCTATTGATAGTCCTAGACGGTGGTCAATTCATTTTCGCTTTTGTTCTGAGCTCATTTCTAATTGGACGAATAATCCAAACGTTAAGAAGTCGTCCACTTAGTGCGAGAAACAGGTGCGGTTCAACGGCTAGTTCCCGAAGCAGGTCTGGATCTGCAGTCAGCACATCAGCATCTGTACGTAATATCAATTCCCTGGCAGCTACATCCCCTGATACATCGTCTGTGGAACGACAGACCCAACAGGTCACCGTCATGCTCATTGTTAACACTGTCATATTCTTCGTGTGTTTGTTTCCATACGCTGTCATCAACAATACCGATCAATTAATTAAGATATTAACCGATAGTCCCAAGGGATTTCTAGATCCCACATGGGTGGGATGGTTTGGTAAAATAATGAGCCTGTTGAATTCGGCAGTGAACCCTTACATTTATAGTACCTTCAATAGGAGGTATAGATTGGCTTTGAAGGTGGCTTTCAGCTGCCGAGATCGGAATAGCAAATAAGTCTACTTCTACTGGAAAGAGGGTTGGTGCATCAACAATGATTTGTGTATAGAAAATGTCTTGAACTAATTTCCATTAGATGATTTTTAGCCTATTGTTTTGCATGTGTTCACAGTGTACTGCTCATCTGGCACCCATTTAAATCTTATTGTCCGGCTTATTGTAGTAAAAGGATTATAACATTTATTTTATTGAATGGTCAGTTAGAAAGACCAGTTGCAAGTCTCAATTGTAACTTAGTAGTTTTTTGAATGACACATATCTTAGGTTTAACCCTAAAAACATGAAATTTTTCAAGCGCTGTAACTTTTGAACTATTAAAGGGGCATTAAGAGATGTGGTGGAGGCAGCGCCCTCAATTACAAAATATATATGATAAAAACTGAGATTTGTATATTTTTACAATTGTATTACATGTTTGAACTTACACCTATAAGGATTAAGAAAAATCTGCCCTCTTTGTACAACAAAGCGTCGATTCAAAAATGCTGGTAGAGCCGCAACCAGCATTTTATATGGTTAGGGGTGGTATTCCAACATATTAAAAACATTGTTTTAATCAAGTTTTGCTGGGTTATATTTCAGTAGAAACAACAATAATGGCAATTTTTAGTGTTCATCTTGAATTCTGAAGTAAATTAATTAAAATTAAAAAAATTCAACATGACACTGTGTCCCTTTAATGCGATGTCTATAAAAGTATACAGTTTTGGAAAGGAAATTTATCGAAGAATCCGTTTTTGGTATCAAATTTAACTAAAAATTCTGTTTTTGGGGTTTTTTTTAAATTTTGACGACAAAAAAAATCATTTTTGTTGTTGCTCAAAATGTGATTGTTGGCCTTTTTGGTCAAAATTTTAAAAACTACTAAACATTTGTATGTCAAAACAAAATGTCAATATTGTATTCTCCTCGTGGTGGTATCAACTATTTTGAGATCAGCGATGAAGTACGTATAAAAAGCTCGAGTCCTTAACACTTTCCACGCGGCAGTCGTCTGCAGACGACAGTTCCAAAATGTCACAAATATTTTAGAAATGTCAAAGTTATTGAATTTCATCAACATATTTGGAATCACCATGAGAAATGATGTGTTGCAACGATGTGTTGCAATTGCGTATTGTTGTGACTTCATCCAAGTTCTGCCTTTGCATTCATTCTTTACAAAGACTTGGGCAGTAAACAAAATTATCTTGGTCATATTGCAATAATACGAGTTCATTATTGACATAAACATTAAAAAAAGAGTTCTTTGTTATAGTCCGAGTTATTGTTAAGTTCTTTCGGAGAATACACCCCATGCCGGGAATCAGTTTCATGGTTTATTCCTTAAATCGGGACAAATGGGTTCTGACCTTGCTCTATTCAAATCTTTGTATTTCAAAAAGTTTAAATTGGATTAGTCTCCGAATTCACCCAATTAATGTCAAGTATATTTTATTTGATATCCTTAAATATAAACTATCCATGATTCCTACTTATATCGTTATAAGCTCGCAAACTTTTGAACCCAGTTTTTTGGGACACGCTGTATACTACCGAGGTTCGTCATCGTTTTTATGGTTAAAAGGGAATTATTTATTGGCGCTCAAAATAGAATGTTTATGTTAGAGGTTTTAGCTAAACATGACATGTTTGGTAGGTTAGGGTTTAGATGAAGGTATCGCAACATAGGAGGTTGACTACGTTACTCGCATAGTAAACAGGCTAAATATGGGTAGTATCAAACAAATGTTGTTGATTTACGATGTAATAGAATTTATTGGAAATATAAATAATACAATTCCATGAATCATATAAATCTTAAATAAACACCTTTTTTTTGTCACAACATATGCAGCTCGTTTAAAGGTCAATCAAAATGGTGATTCAATTATAGTTTACTCGATGGAGCATTCTTAGAAAAATATAATGTAAAAATAATTATTCTTAAATATTGTCCAAGAAAAAGATATACATAAAACCAATCAGAATTGCCAGTGTTTCTTTTTAGTGTGGGATGAACTATATGCGGATAACGCGTTTCTACGTAACAGGTGTAACTCCCAATTCGGTATCCGTCTGGGACTCGATCGATAGGTCTAAACAAACAAAAGTTATCAGTGGATGCTTATGCTACCGTATTGAGGTTCCGTGTGCGAGTCTGAGTAATACATGTGACGTATAGGCCTACAGCGTATTAACCATCCATCGTCAGTATGATACAAATTATACAAGCTTACGAACTTTATATCGTTCACATGAATATTGTATGTATATGTCTTTGCATCTTTGGACATGTTTAACATTTCATTTGAACCCAATTCGATAGGTTGTGCAAAATATCACTCTGTTTTCATGGTTAAAAGGTTTTGCTTAAAAGTCACTTTTGATCCGGTACTCATACATAAGAAAAGTTAACTATTGAAAGTAACTTAATTTGCATGCAATTTCTTACTTAACCTAACTTACTTTACGAATGTGTTTAATGTACGCTTTCCACATACTGCACGTCCTTGCATCACGTGTTATACGCCTTTCAATATCTCCATAGAAATTAAGTGTGAGTGTGCAGTGTGCAGTGTGCACTGTTTGAAATTGACCCAGCTTTGATCCATCAATATTTTACAGTATTTAAAACTGTGTTGTTTTGAGGGGGAGAGAAGAAGTGAAGTTCGATATCAACAAATGTATGCGAATGAATGCAAATAACTTATGATGATGGTCATTATTTGTATCGCGCATCTAAACAACGAATGGCTTAAAATGAAATGGAATTATTCTTGAAAATGAAATAAGATTCTGATAATACATTAAGAGTAATATTTTCATTTCTGTATATCTAGGGTGCGAGATCCAGAGTAATTGTTTATTTTCATTTCTGTATATCTAGGGTGCGAGATCGTCTCGGAAAATCGTGGAAAACAAAACTGTTGATATCAGCAGGTGTGTTGTCCGTTGTTGAAACCTCGTTCACTGTTAGCCGCTTAACACTCAACACACTGGCCAGTCATTGCAGTTGAACCTTCGTGAATATATTATACAAATAAATATTATGATTGGATTATAATGTAAGAGCTATGTAGGGAAATGTGTGCTATTAAAGATGATTTGTCTTCATCAAACTTCATTTTCGTCACAACTCACAAGACTTGTATCGTGAGTGTATTTGTGTTCATTGAAAGGCTTGTGATATGATATTGTTATAAGATCGAAGGTCTTCAGAAAAATTAAAAGCTCTCCTACCTATACGTTATTTTAAATTACTCAAATCTCAATCAAGAATATTGGTTCCCCCTAAACTTCATCCAATGCATTCTGTAACAGTTTGGTATTCTGGTGACCGAAATCTCTAAATGTAAAAGAGTGATAAACTCACACTCCAAAAGAGTGAGAAGAATGAAAATCATTCCAAAAAGAGTGAAAGTCATTCCCAACAAAAAGAGAGGTAATTTATATGACTCCTAAATTAGAGTGATTTTCAATCTTTTTCGAATGATTTTTACTCTTTTGGAGTTAGTTTCACTCATTTTTGAGTGAATTTTCTCACTCTTTTGGAGTAACTCTTCTTACCCTTTTCGAGTGTGAGTTTTTTACATTTAGAGACAATGTTTACCAGTTTAATAACACCATGGTATGATTTGACAGGCAAAGTGAACCAAATATCATTTGGGGATAGTCAAATCATTTCTCCGAGGTGTTTTCAGATCATAGGTATACTGTTTCCAATATGCTGACTGCCATTCCCTATATCTAGATATTGTTACTGACTTTTACTGTCTTGCGAATAAATTAGATATTGTTTAATATATCGGTACCGAGATCGTTGTCAACTATTATAGTCAAGAGAGAGACAGTTTTTTGTTGCCCGACTAAAATTAGTCCAATTAATATAAACTATGAACTTCAATCACCTCAGAGAAGAGACTTGTGCTTTCAAAATTCAAAATTGTATGAATTGGGGAGGAAGAATTTCAAGGTTTTAAAAAAAAGTAAAACAAGTAAAAAATAATTAAAAAAGAGAATAGTAAAAAAAAATCATAAAAAAGATATGAAATATAAAAAGCCCATTATGTTCACAGAAAGAAAAGATGGAAAGTAAATGAAGGATTTGAGGAAGGATTTGGTCAGACGACGGTAATTCTGGGAATAATTGGGATTTTCTTGAAGAATAGACACTCCTAGCTTTAACATTTCGTAATTGTTGGGTAATTTCGTAGGGATTGTGGACACATAGGCCTTGTGGCCCATTCATACTCCCATTGTTGTGCATCGCCCGACGTCGACGTACAGACATAGGCGCGCAAGTTGAAGTAATGTTAACTTTAATCCACCGACGACCAGCGACGGAAGTATGAACGGGCGTTGAGTGTGCATTACCACGATTACGTCAGGTCGTCACGTAGTCTGCCTAAGTGATATAAAAAGTGATGTATAGTGTAAGTAATGATTTGGTATTTTCAGAAAATGATTAATGTTGGGAAATATTTGAACATCAAACACATTATTGCACATGGTGTCTGTACAGAGCATCTAATTTGTCTTGTATATCACGCACTATGTGTTCGGTATAAGCGCTGGACGTCACCTCAGAGAAATCCATTAAAGCTTTGCTGAGTGATAAATTATCTTATGGGAGTAGCCGTGGTGCTATTTCAGTATAAATCTTCATCATTTATCGGTCCATAAATATTAGCAAAGGCTGCTATGTGTCAAATTGACTTTATTTTCAATCAGGAGCGCATCCACGGGGGGGGGGGGGGGGGGGGGAGGGACACCTCGAAAAGGTGGTTCGGACCGATGTCCGGCGATTATTTTTTATTAAATCAACATTTGTAAAATCAGTTGATTTTTAAAAAAAATTAAAAAATCATTTTATTCAGTGAATTTGGCTTTATTCCGTATTAAAACGAAATAAATAAATTTTACCAATGTTGAAAAAAAATCGCATCCGGGGGTGTGTTTGCTCAAACATCAAATTGTGCAAAAATGCGTCGGATTTACATTTTTAGCTTAAAACCCGGAAATGTCAATCGGTTATAAAATTACGCAATTACGCAATTACGCAAGAAGGAGCTATGTGTATACTACATTATTTGGCAGCTATTGCAGTTCAGATAGTCTGTCATTTATATAATCCGTCTCCCATCGCCAAATTCGAAATTACTGAATGTTGTATTTTATTAGATAGGATCACGCAAAATGAGTCTGAAGTCGAAAATATCGAATTTCCAGCTTGGTAGTTTACCGTATTGTTTATTCGTAAAGCTACCTTTTGCAGAAAATTCCATTCCGAACGGATACTTAATTATGGAGATATGGGCGATTGAGGTTTTTTACAAAATAGTAGAAAACAAAAGGATTTATATCCTTTGTTTGCTTATATCTTATATTTGCGACTGAACCTCATTTTGCTTGATCGCATCGCATATTTTGTCGCCAATGACAGGATTCAGCAGACGACATTGCAAACATCTCACGTTCACTGATCACGCTGTTGCTGTTGGGCGTGGATGGATTTGTTTATTTTCAATAGTTTAAATATCAGGAGTTGAAAATATTTCATGCCTATTAATCACTTGTTACGATAGTAAGGGATCAGTCATACGGAAAAAAGATCAGGGCACAGAATATAAGGAAAATGAACATCCTGCTATCATTTTGTGTAGCACTAGCTACACAAAATGTGTTATTCTATCGTAATAATCCTGTCCATAAGATATGTACGTTACCTAATTTAAGAAAAGAGACATTGCTGCATTTAGAATAATTGTCCTAAAATTAAAATCGATGATGGTTCGTACAGGTTAATTTGTAAATTGTCCAACGGATGTTCAAACAGTAGTCTGAGTAACAATTTGGCGCGCCCCTCTGCTTGGAAAATAAAAATACAATTTGCTGGATGTGTCCGGCGCTACCTTGTCTTTTCTCAATGTATCAAAAACAAAGGCCTTGGCACGATAAGGACGACTACCACGATTAAGTTGTAATTAAAACGTGAGGCAATTCGTGACAAATAAAAGCGACTAATTCAAGAGTATTTAGCTCTAATTAAAATGGGCTGGTAACTTCATAGTTGGGCTGGTAACTTTTACTTGCTACCTGCCCGACTGGCCGGTTGAAAAAAATGAAGGTACACCCCTGGATACGAATAGAGGTCAGTAGAGATGGAGAGAACTGGAGGAGAAAGACAGGGAGGGGTTTTAATGTTTTATCATTGTGCAATGAGGAGTGACATGTTCGTAGTCCAGATCTACTACTGACACGACGTTCATACTACACTAACAACCAAAAGTATTAGGACACCTTGCAAGCTGCAAATTGAGAGAAAAACACTGGGAATCAATTGAACTACTACGTTCGTTTTTTGGTATTCTAGGGTCTTAAAATTAAATGAAAGTTCTAATAAAGTTTGTTTAAATGAACACTCGAGTTGGTAGACCTGATAATCGAGTGGATCATAACCTATTTGTAATGTATTTCTATTTCATTATTCTTTATTCATTTCGTAACCACGTTTAATTACGCTTTTAAGTCACATAGGTTACGTTCTTATGTTTTTAGTATATTTATACGCACTGCCCTCAATAGTCGAGAAATCGTAATAATGTTGCTGTTCATTGCCACATCCGGGTAATTTTGTGTGTAACGCTATGGGAAAACATACAATTTCTTGGTGGCTTTTTTATGAAAAAATGCCGGACATTTCGTCCATAAAATGCATAACACTTTGAAGAGTGGGACTAAGGCTACCGGCTAGCTGGCATATTTTGGGGATAGCATACCTTTTAAAAGGTCAGTAAGGTGGGGAACACCGATGTCATGCGAAATACGTGAAACTTCGTACTTGCAGATGGCATTTCTCAAAGAGAGTAGTTTTAATCACAGAATAAGTCAAGGTAGCTGATAAAATGTGTTTCAAGCTTTCCATTGATATCAAATATGTGGTATTTACCAGCCAAATAATGTGTTAAAAAAGCAAAAAAAAGGTATACCTTTAGATTTGACCTTTAGTAAGGGATGTACAGCAATGTACAGTCTCATAGTAATCTTATAGGTACATGTACTTTTCCATGCATTCTTTCTTTACTACATTATAATATGGCATGTACCATAGGAATAGTATATAGATACAGAAGGGATGATCCATGATTAAAGCACTAATCACATTGCCGATCTTTAACATGATTGTTATTTAAATTCTAGTATAGAGACCAGTCGCCTATAATTGCTTTACACGTTATGCATAAGTCTGTTGAATTTCGCGGGTTCGTTTTATTTGTCCTCCACAAACTTTGTTCACTCTGTGTATGAACATTGGTACGTGACGTGACCTTACTAAAGTAACATAGGGCACAATGACATAATTGTATATGGTCAATGCCCTGATTGTGCTAAACAAATGTTGTGGATGAATAAATTCAACTAACTATGTCCTTGGTGAGTTACGGATCGAATAGCGCGTGCAAGGGTCCCATTGTCATATCGATTGGCTGATATTTACTGAGACACCTAAAGAGATAAGAAGCACGGTACAGCTATTCATCGCTGTACACATGATCCGATGCGGATATTGTTTAGTCAATCGCCAATCGATTATTATCATTCAGTTTAATTTGTAGCACGGCCTCAAGTAAGCGCGCTATTTGAATCCAGTATTATCCATACGTTCATTAGGGGAAGGTGGGGTAATGGCGGACGCGGGGTAATCGCGGACAGGGCTGTATCTAAAGGCAGGTGAAAGAAGGTGGTATTTTGCCACCCTATGATGTTAGGTGCCTCTCCATTGAAATCACACAAAACCTAAATGGGATGGTTGTCTCGCAAATTCTCGCGAGAATTACAAAAATCACTTTTTGGGCAAGTTGATATTTTGGTGCATTACTTTCTCTTTGAAACTGGTATTTCTACATCAAGGAAAACAAAATCTTATTATTTTTTTATTTAATGTATGATACCTTCTGATAAAAAAGAAATGAATTCTGAGTCACAATGATGAGCATAATAATAAGAGAGGATGTGCCCATACATTGTACATGGATTGGGGTAATCCCGGACATGTACCGTTTCCATGGTAACCAATATGGGCGTGGTCAATTTAACATCATAAATCGGTAATAGTTGTTGACCATATAAATATATGACATTGTTCTTTGATTTCTGCTACACTTTTAAAAAGGGTATTTTTTAACTCCCATTGAAATACTGTATTCCAATAAAAAGAGGGCTGCCATTGAAAAATACGGTCCGGGATTACCCCCAGAGTGTGGGGTAATGCCGGACGACGCCATTTTTTTTATTGCGTCGTAGCTTCGAATTTCAAAATGATGAGTTGATAAAAACTTGATAAAAGGTAGAACCATCACAGTGCTTTGTGTTTACATGATTTTTATTGTTATATGACGTATTATATGTGTGTTATACCTCTCTGACAAAATGTGTCCGCCATTACCCCACCTTCCCCTACATGTTTGAAATAACCTGAACGCACTTTAGCATGGGATGGCTACCGACATACAGAACGTGATAAAATGAATATACATTTATATCGCTATATTTTTGGCATTTCAGAAGAGATATGACAATTAAAACCTATTGGGTACATTCATGGGCATATACACATGGTAAAGGGTTCAACAAAAGAAAGTATACCACTTTGTTTATGTCATTTTGAGTAATTTTTAATTTGTTGTTGACCAAACAGGCTAGATAGGCATTTAGACGAATCTTTTAGGCATAATTTGATACCAAATTTCCCCCCTAACAACAAAGATAAACCATGATTAGCACCATTTAAAGGAAAATATCCCATTTTCTGTTTGTTACATTAGATGCTCGATCATTATTGTTATTTTTACTTCAAATAACATGAGTCCCCAAAATTCCCCCAAATAACTCATTTTTGGTCGATTAAATCGATAGTTCACCACTGGCTTATTATCTATTGAACACGACGGTCATTTCAACAGCGATTTGGTCTGTGTATTGGAAAATGGCGTATATTTTTACTCCGCAAATTTTCATTCATGGATGTAATCGTTTACCTCCAGAGTATAATACTGCATTATTTCCAAGATGTTTCACATGTTAATGTCGGGAACTTTATAACCTTTTTCAAATGTGTTATTTTTTCTTTGGGAGAAATTTGCTATCAAACACGATGATAATATGTGGTAATTGTGCCGGTTTATCGAAAGGTAGGAAATACTGTTATTATATGAGAAATATATTGTTATATCCATTATCCTTTGTATTACCTGGAGTTCATGGGTTTTCTAAACCACAGTTCAAATTTTAGCCTATTAGACAATACCATGACGAAATGAGAAGGGTTTGAAATAAGCCGCTCCTAAACTAATTAGTATGCCCAATCGGAGTGCGTGTCTTCCGCAAGAAATCGTGCATATTTCATTTCACAGGGAACGCTTTTTGTGTGTGCTAACGACTGACTGTTTAGCATGTACATAATCTATCAAAATCAATACCTCCGTCAGCAACTAATTAACATACGGTTGCTAGCAGTGTTGGCAAGTGGTTATCACTGGTTATATAACATTGGGGTCAATACAATATGTTGGAAACTCCCATTCACTTTTTAAGGGCGATAGAGGGCAGGGGGCACAGTTTATACTTCTAATCTATGTGAAGTCAATACTTTGGACGAATTTAAAATTGGCAATTGATGTATTAAAGGGACATTAAGTGGTGTTGAACATTTTAAATGTTTAAAAATTTACTTCAGAATTCAAGATGAACATTAAAAATTGCCAGTATTGTTGTTTCTACTAACAAAAACACAGCAAAACTTGATTAAAACAATATCAGCGCTATTTATTGAAAAACGCCCTCTATGCATATGGTTCGCGTTATGTATCACGCGTACTGCAGGGGGATACTGCCGGACGTAAAATGCTCGTCGCGGCTGTACGAGCATTTTTGAATCGACGTTTTCTTGTAAAAAGAGGTTTTTTTCTTAATCCTTAAATATACTAATCCCAGTTTTTATCATAATTGAGGGCACAGCCTGCAACACATCTCTTAGTGCCCCTTTAATTCAAATGTAACCTTGAATGGACACTCGATCCTGAAATATTGATTTCGATACTACGTCGGTATCCTGAGGAAAACGTACCCCCTATTGTTTTATCAAGGACGACCCCTAACCCCTACTTACTTTACTAAATGGGAATGTGGTATAAATTTCATTGGTATGGTGTACCAAGCCATGGACTTATGACCAAACCAATATTTAGCGTAGCTATTGACTCGTGAATGCGTGCCAATAAATCATCTAACTATTTTATGAATTAAGAGCCTTTGAGCAGATTGCAAAAAGAGACGTTGTCCCACACAAACCCAGTACTAGCAGAGGCACTTACGTCCGCAGCTGTTGGTTGAGATATATTTCACATACCTTGTCCTAATGTTTTTTGTAACCGAGAAATTGTTTATTACATTCTAGCGTATCCTTCAGGTGTCAACTTACTCTTAATTTCAACTGTTGATACATACAAAGATATCATTCTTGAATGATAGGACTGTCTTTATGCTACTACTTTCATATAAGCGACATGGATCCAATTGGTTTCTCTTATTATCATCTTCTGTAAACCAATGGTTTTCCGGATTTTTCGATCTGCCTTTTTTTCTTGCATCGCAATTTTTTCAGCTGTGTTTTTATCCATTAAGCTGTGACGATCCATGAACTTTACCTCTGTGAAGGGTATAACAGAATTACTCCCTTATTACTTGGCGTCGTGCGGGAATTATCCAGTTTATCGATCCTGCAGTACAATTCATTTCAAGCAAAGCAGACCCGAGTGATGTTCTTCAATTCATCTTCAAATGTATAATAATGGTTTCTGGATTTTATGGTCTGATATTCTTGCGTCGCTGTTTTATTTTTACTAACACTATGATCCTAAGAACATTATTCAACCGAATGCTTAGCGTCATGCGGGAGTACTTTAGTTTATTGATCCTGCACTACATTTCATTTCCAACACAGATCCGAGTGATGTTCGTCAATTCTTTTTCAAGCGTAAACTATAATTGATTTTATGATCTGATTATTCTACGCCATGTTTGCCACAATAGTGTAATTCAGAAATGCATCGTTTATGAGTATAACGTTGGGCGTCGTGCTTGTCTGGTTCTATTTATCTTGACCTACATCTTATTTTAATAAGCGAAAAAGATCCGAGTGGTGTTCGTCAACTTTAACTGTGAGCTTCAGTAATGGCTTTTTAGATTTAACGATCTGGTTTATTGATTGGACGTGATTGAGAAATATTTCGCATACAGACTCGCCCAGGAATTAGTATTCGAATACCTCTGGCGTCAGTTATCATCTTGACTTCAAATTAATCTGTCTCTACATGTCATATCAAGTGGAATCGGATCCAAGTTGTGTTTGCCAACGGAATTGCGGGCTCTCTGGATTCTACGATGTGGTTTTCCTCGCATCACAGATTTCAAGTCGCATCTTCGATATATGATGTACAGGAGAAAGTTGTACTTACTTAATTGCGATATTTTTCGAAACTGACCAATTGGTCTTAATATCCTAGCTTTATCGCTTGTGCCGGAATAATGTTCTTCATTTGACGTTGGTTTCTAAATTTTATTTAATCCATTATTTCGCATCGTTGTTTTCTGCTCTTAAGGGCTCAGCAGACTCTACAACGCTGAGCGCAAGCGTCGACCACCGTTTACTAATCAGGCTGCGTCATTTGGTTGTGGTGGAGCTATTACGCATGTGTGAGGGCGCAAAGAGTTCGAGCGTAGTGGAGTATGCTCAGCCCTTTAGAGCTTATTACAAAAGAGTGGTTGAGATTGATTGAGATACGGTGTTATATGTAGGAGCATCTAGTCCAGGATTAAAGTGTTCGAGCCTTAGCGCCGGTGTCAATTTACAACGTGTAGTTCACCAATCTTACTCTACGGAGCGCATCAAGTGAAATTGGATCCGAGTTGTGCACTTTTCATATGGCTTTTACTATGTCGTTTTCGTCGCCTCGCATTTGCAATCTCGAAGATAAGCTTCCATAAGTCAGAATCACAGAGGATACATGAGAGAGCGATATAACATTTTGAATCGGCTTTGAATCGTCTCTTACCGACAAGTCGGTTTTTATCCAGTTTCACCTGTTGTTGTTGGAGCAATATTCTTCACCTGGAATGGCTTTCTAAAGTGTATGGTTCCATTTCTGGTATCACCGTTTTCAGCTCCCGAATTATATCTCCAAGGCCATATTCACGAATGGTTATTTAATACAAGTTGGGCTTGATCAAAATATAGCTGGAATCGTGTCTCGCGGAGGAATTTTTACATTAACTCGGCGTGTCAACCGATTTTATCTAATCAACTTGGAGCTATCTGAATGAGACGAATTTAAAAATGGTGTTCTTCATCAAGTAATGGATCTCTAATCGATATTATGATCTAATATTTCTTGCATATCGCTATTTCATGCTCCTGAACCTCGATGTACCATTACCAAAGTATGATTCACGGTACATTAACCAACTTAAGGCGTGTCTTCAGTAATTTCATCAAATACAATGCCCCAATTGCTTTCCAGACGACATTTCTTGCATCGCGGTTTTAACTTCCTGTTTCCATAAGGGTAAATATTAATCAATTAATCAGTCTGGGTTGCGTATGTATCATGTACTGGTATAAAACCATGAAACGTAATTCACACAACATTGCTCGACACAATTCTGAGTGTCCTTCTCGACTCTTTGTGACGTGTCTCATTGACTGTTGGAAAAATATAGTTATCGAATACATAGTACATCCCCTGAAGAACCTTTGATTATTGAAGATAACTATAAGATTTCTTCTAGACTACATAGCCTGAGAGATCATAATTCAATGTGTTAGTCAACTATTCTACTTAGATTGTATCACGGAACCTAATATAGTTTTGTAACAAGTAACGGTATAACCATTAATCGTGATTTACGTGATGACATTACTCGACACGAAACTGAATGTTTTCGCCTAACTCAGTGACGAAAACTACCCTAGAAGAAATAAGCTTCGATTATTACAGACGACTTCGAGAATTGTACTAACTACATAGCCTGTTAGTGACTTCGAGAATTGTACTAACTGTATAGCCTGTTTGTGATAATGGCGGACATTACAGGACAGAGTTATCAATGTAAATACAACTATACTTCCGAGGAGACCATGTTATACCTCTATTCACCATCAAGTAAATGGTGCATCATGATAGGTTTACCAATCATTCTCATATTTGGAGTGCACGGAAATCTATCCTTTCTATTTGTCTTATATCGAGCCAAACGGATTCGAAGAGGTGTAATGAAACACATGCTGAGCGAGACTAACTTCTACCTGGGTAATCTAGCGGTTGCCGACGTTTGCCACCTGATTGTGGCGGGAACAAGGTATCTTATAGACTTCTACAAAACCCCAACGAATATTGATTATCCATTCAAAACTAATGTCGGCTGTGGTCTACCGACGTTTATAGTCTACACTGCCTATTTTGCCGCCGTGTGGCTCATAACACTAGTGGCAATGGAAAGGTACCTAGCCATCTGCAAAACGTTCGAACATAGAGGCTTACGCAGTACTCGGCGATCCATAATGTTAGTTGCTATGTCGTGGATATCGGCAGCTGCTATGGCGTGTTTTTCGACTCCGTGGCAGTCCGTGTACGTCTGTGTAGAGTGGCCCATTGATAGCCCTTACATTAACTCTCCCACGATGATACCAAAATGTGAATTCACGTGCAAGTGGTGCGAAGTGCTATTGATAGTCCTTGACGGTGGTCAATTCATATTCGCTTTTATTCTGAGCTCATTTCTATTTGGAAGAATAATCCAAACGTTAAGAAGTCGTCCACTTAGTACTAGAAACAGGTGTGGTTCTACGGCTAGTTCCCGAAGCAGGTCTGGATCTGCAGTCAGCACATCAGCATCTGTACGTAATATCAATTCCCTGGCAACTACATCGCCTGATACACCGTCTGTGGAACGACAGACACAACAGGTCACCGTCATGCTCATTGTTAACACTATCATATTCTTTGTGTGTTTGTTTCCATACGCTGTCATCAATAATACCAATCAATTAATTAAGCTATTAACCGATAGTCCCAAAGGATTTCTAGATCCCACATGGGTGGGATGGTTTGGTAAAATAATGAGCCTGCTGAATTCGGCAGTGAATCCATACATTTATAGTATCTTCAATAGGAGATATAGATTGGCTTTGAAGGTGGCTTTCAGCTGCCGAGATCGGAGTAGCAAATAAGTCTACTTCTACTGGATAGAGGGTTAATGCATCAACAATGGTTTGTGTATAGAACATGTCTTGAACTAATTTCCATTAGATGACTTTTAGTCTATTGTTTTGCATGTGTTCACAGTGTCTACGTACTGCTCTTCTAGCACCCATTAAAACTTTGTAGTAAAAGACTTATAACTTTGTTTTTGAATGGTCTTTAAGAAAGTCCAGTTACAAGTCTCAATTGTAATAGGTAGTTCTTTGAATGACACATATTTTAGGTTTATGACATACCGTATATATAATCAACATAAGTTATTATAGCGTGACTATTGCACGCAATACTTAAACAAATCGGAAGTTTTGTCTGCCCTTCTCCTGCAAATTACGTATGCACATGGTTTTTATTTTGTAAATTAAATTCTCATGGGCGATGCAGTGTTGCAAATGCTATTATTAATCAAGACATCTTAGCCTATTTGAATAGCCATAGGTACCACATGTATTTCCCTTAGATCTTTCATGGGTATCACATGTATGGATTTCATACGAATTTGTCATGGGGATCACATGTGTTTATAAATCAATATTGTTCCTCGTGGTGGTATCAACTATTTTGAGATCAGCACTCAAGTATAACAATTTCGAGTCCTAATATCCATAAATCCGTGAGTAGACCTGAGATATTAGGGATGGCATCCAGATTCGTACGGATTGAAAACCGTAGATCGGAGAGGGTAAACGCACTGGCTGTCCGTTCACGGGAGTTGCTCAATGCATTCGCTAAGCATGGCTTAACACGTATTGGTTGGTCATTACTTAACCGCGTTCCGCTTATCTACACAAAACTGTCCGCTTATCCCAGTGCGTTTACCCTCTCCGATATATGGTTTTCAATCCGTACGAGGCTGGATGCCATCCCTTACTAGTATATTAAACAATAATAAATCATGTACAAATATCTGTACCCTACCGATGTTCATCGTTTTATTGATGAGTAAAAGGGAATTATTTATTGGCGCTAAAAATAGAATGTTTATGTTAGAGGTTTAAGCTAAACATGACATTCTGTTTGGTAGGTAGGGTTGAGATGACGGTATCGACTTGCTCATAACATACAGAGGAAGACTACGTTACGTCGAAAAGTAAACATGCTAAATACCGGTAGTAACAAACAAATAGTGTTGATTTATAGTAAATTGAAGAGAATAAAAACAATTCCATAAATCATATACATCATAAATAAATACTCTATTTTTTGTTTGTCTAAAAATTCAGGGTAAGTCAAAAAAAGTGTACTCAACTTTGGGATTTTATTTCAAAAATTGTGTGCAAACATTTCTCAAATTATTTATTCTGTAAAGAGAGACGGTCTCATACGCTTTAAAAAGAATTTGAGTTGATTACAATTGGTAGAGGAAAACATGTTTTAATCCCATTTAGATAAAAGTGTACATTTTAAAATCCGAACAAGATGTGTAATATTTCTCTAACAACATGAACAAGCTCTCTTGAATTTCACTATTAAATAATGGCGCACACTCTAATCCGATCATCATAAAAGCCTGTAGCCTGATTCATCTTTCCTCTGCTGAATTCACGAAATAATGACATTGTTTATCATTAGTTTACATTTAATGTACACTGCAAAAAGGTTGCTTAGAATACGTTACTAAAATTACTTTTATCATCCGTTGGTTGACGTGTTGATTAAAATTCATTCAATATAAACTGCTCAAAAAAAGTTAGGAAACTTTTTCTAATCAAGTATATTTTTATTATTTATTACCGTCTATGTATATGTTATATGTTAATGGAAAGCTGAAGTGTTCCTCTTTAAAATTATACCACAATTGCAATGATTACATGTTGCTGAACTTGGCCACATGAATAAGAATGAGGCAAAGTCACAAATTAAATGTGCCAAAATTACCGTTATCTGTGCTAAACAGTCAAATTGGTAATGATCAATAATCAAACCGGTCATGCTTGAGAACCATGAATGGTTTACACAAAGATTTGCACCAGTGAGCACAACACATACAAATTAACCCTCATCTCTTTAGAAAACCATCATTTGGGTTAACAATGACTCCAGGTGGAAGGTCATGAAGGTAAGTGATGAAAGGTTTAGGCCTACAACTTGTACATTTTGCTGAGACACGGTAAACGTTTTGCAGTTTCAATATGCCGCGTTTAACAGATATGGAGAGAGCCCATGCCATTACCCGTGACTTTTTAGCACAGATAACAGTAATTTTGGCACATTTGATTTGTGACCTTGCCTCATTCTCATTCATGTGGCCAAGTCCAGCAACATGTCATCATTGCACATTTGGTATCATTTTAAAGAATAACACTTCAGCTTTCCATTGATATACAACATAATACAAGAGGGTAATAAATAATAAAAATATACTTGATTAAAAAAAGTTTCCTAACTTTGTGTGAGCAGTTTATATGTAGAAAGTTAGGCGTTGTATAAAAGTAAAAAATCCTATAGCGTTGAGCAATTCGTCGAAAACAATGTCCTTAAAATGTTGGTGGAAACTGTTTCTGTTGCTAAAATATGTTGCGTAAAAATATTCCACTTTGGCAACTGTTGCATGAGCATTGAGGAAAATCACGCAACAGTTGATGCAAGTTACGCACATGTGAATTTTAGGCAACTGTTGTCCAAAAAAAGCCAATTTCGTGATTGCGTCATTCAATCATTATGGCGTCATGTGCACGAGCAACTGTTTGCACGAGCTGAGATCTCTGGATCTGTATAATTATAATCTGGTAAACGGTGAATCCGCATCAACATCAGAGTTTGTGACATCTGACAAGGTGTTTTGTGAGTCCGGTTTTGAATGTTTGAAGCTTGGTCTGTCAAGAAGATGAAGATAGATCGGTCTAAATCTCTGTGGTCGTCCATTGACACCTCCCTGGTCCATGTAATGAGCTTATTTCGTCATGTTCGTATAGGTTTAAAATACCCAACAAATCACTAAATAAAAGCCCATAACCAATAAACAATCAAACACTCAACAAATGGTTAAAAAATGCTCAACAGTTGAGCAGTTGCATACTTGAACAACTGTTGAGTGAATATAATTGCCCAACTTTTGAGTAACTAGAATTGTTCAACTGTTGGTGAAAACATGTTGGGCAAATTTTACTCAACAGTTGAGCGGTTGCATACTTGAACAACGTTGTGTAAAATGTTGAGTAAATATTTAAGCAACCTTTTTGCAGTGTATGAAAACCATAACCGAGCAGGTTTGTTTATTCTTATTAATTAGATATTGTGTCTCATGCATGAAGCCACTTTATTCATAAATTGCATGCGTCATTGAGTTTAGTCTATAGTTTATTATTTTGCTCACAAATCGTGGCCTATGTGGTATAAATTACAATTCATCAATTACATTTTGAATATTTACAAAATACAATAAAACATTGGCCCAATGGGATGGAACTTCAGATTTTTTTCAACCAGCCAGTCGGGCAGGCAACTCACAAGAAAACCTGCCTCACAGAAATTCCACCAGCCAGTGTAACTCACTTATACACTGTAAGTTTGACAATTTTTACCAGCCAGTGGGCGGGTACTTTTGCATTTTCACCCACCCGGTGCAAAAAATACCCGCTATGGGCGGGTGGGCAGGTGCTATTTCCAGGCCTTATACGGATTATAAATACACGAATAAAATGGAAATTATGAATGTGTTTAATACGAGGTAAAGACGTAAAGCGTACTGTATATCCCATGTATATGCAGTAACTCCAGTGTAAAATTAGTGCATAGTTTATCCTTTTGACGCATTTTGTTCTGTTAGAAATGTGATACACTTATCATGCTTATTCCATATCAGACTAATGTTTAGGTTACAATTGAGATATATTGCCCCGGGAAGGAAGAGACAATCTACACGATAGGTATAGACGAGATGCAACAAACTTTTGAAAGCTATAAGAGAATGAACGCACCATCCGTAGTCTCACATGTCGACTAAAAGCTGACGTCCTATTTCAATCAATCATGTCCTAATTGTCTGCAAATGAAATGTTTTCACGACAACCAGGATTCAACACATCAAGACACATAAATGCTTCTTCGTCATTAAGCTGTCTGGTGACATTTTGGAGCGGTATAAATGCAACTTCTCTACCCTGCTTGTATCAGTTCAAAATCATTACTATTGAATGAATCTGTGTTCATTAATGAATATAATTGCACAATTACATAATATTTATAAAAGATATGTAATAATAATAATAAGTATGTACAATCGTGTAAATCGCTTAAAAGATACTGACAATAATTTAAGATCAATACAGAGAAATGAAATAAATGCAGAGGCAGAGCTGCGAAAACGATACTTCGGACTCCAGAGTAAACCAAAATCTTTGACTTAAGACTTGCGATATAATAATAAAATTATGCATCGCTAAGCTTACCCGCATTCGTGAATATTTATTAGAGAGGGTCTTTTCTGATAAGGTTATGAGTGCCTTGATCACTTTTTTCATGAGAATTTGTGTAGTGCAATATCCGTTATGATAAGTCTCTTGATAACAGTCACATTTACTCTGGGGCCAGCGTATCGATATTCCAGCCCCACCTAAACAATAGTGATGTATTACCGACATCATAACGTTGTTATTTATTGTTACTATATCTGTAGTTGCTAGATGCTATAAGTAGTAACCGAGAGGACAGACAAAGCTGACTGCTGCAGGAAGTATCCATATAGCATTAAAATACACCATGGCGTCGTATTAACTATTATTTGTTACTTCATGAAATAATCGCGATAGATGCGTACCAAGTGCGTTCCAATAAAAGTAATCGTTAGATGAGAACGCGCACGCCGAGCGCAGGTTACTAATAATTGCCCTAGAACTGCGCCAAAGTGTTCGATTGTTTTGCTCATTGACCAACCAATCAAAATACGCCTCACGACCCTAGATATTCAATATTGAATGTTCAATGAGTTAAATGAGGAAACACGATTAAAGCTTATTTCTGATTGGTTGACTGGACACGGGACGACCATGCTCAGAGCTGAATGCATTACGTCATTTTTTCATTTTTCAAGCTGTCAGTCATCAAAGAGTATTGTCGATCGGGATTACCAGCCGTATCTATTCATGCTTGTATGTATGGTCGGGTCTTAAAATCAACGTAACTTTGTTTTCCGTCAGCGACTTTTTATTTCCGTTGGTAAAAAAATCTATCTAATATGTCCTAGTTCTGAGTCAAATCGTTTATAGACTGTCTCGAATGTTGCGCTATCCTGTTTTCTTTCCATTACTTGTGTTCCCCTCATAATATGCCTATACTGTTGTACAGTGAGGGTCCACATCCCGGAATCTTTCTGTTTTGTTCACCAAACCAGGTCAACAGGAGTCACGTGTCCAGTAAATTTACTCGATTGAATTTTCCCTGTATACCTTTAATACTGCCCAAGCGACGAATCAAATATGTGCTATGGGTACTCCGACCGACTACTATCTTTCGATTCGAGGTTATACGTTTAAAGAATGGCAGCTGTAAAAGACTGAAAATACTCGTATTATTAAAGTTATGATTTAGTGAGTTGCCTTCTTTAGGTGCATGAGTTTGCATGTTTACAGACTATAGTTATTGCAATTATATTTCAATTGTCATATTTCAGAGAAGGGTACCCCCCCCCCCCCCCCGGAACCTCTGTCGAACAAATCCTATTTTATTTTCAATAGTTTAATATCTTTCACATCCCATGGAAAGGGTCCTACAATTTTCAGTTTAGTTTTGAGATGTTGTTTTTAAAATTACCAATTATGGGGAGTGAGTGGCACCCCCGAAAACTCTTGGACGATACTATTTGTGTATTGATCTTTTTCGTTTAACAACCGAATGGTCATAAGCACCCCTCGGATTTAATATATTAGGCCTACATTCTTAATTTTCCTCTAATTTTTTCACATCGCCCAGGAGGTCATACCTCTTTTAGTTTTAGAGATATTTATTCTTGAAAATACCCATATATTATGGAGAGGCACCCCGGACACTGGCTGCACATCGAAATAATCTGTTTGAAGTCGATATTCGGAATAGCGGGCCTAAAAGTTTGATTTTGAAAATAAATTAAGCCCGCTATTCCGAAAACTCTATAAAATTCGGAATAACGGGATTTCGGAATAGCGGGTTTCGGAAAAGGGGGTTACACCCATACCAGTTACTAGACGCCATATTTTTTTGACTCTTTCTTAAACTAAAAATGTATACAGACACTTTAGAATTTCCGACCAAATCAGTTCTTTATTGTCCTTGTTGTATGGACATTCTTAGGTCTATAGATGAGGTGACCGTTGTTTACATTTAGGACGCCCTCTGTTGATTTGAGACAAAACACACCGGGCAAGAGTTCCTATAGTTTACATAGGCCAGATCAGGTTTTCTAACTAGATTGTGGTGTCACAGCAAATTGTTATCAACACTGTCTTTAAACTTGCTTAGGAATGCTATAAGCTATCGCATTTCACACAAAAAATTAAAAATAAATGAGTTTTACAATTCATTAGAAAGAAATTTCATGTTGCCTTCATTAACTTTACTGTATATTCTGCCTGGAGGGAATCAACAGAGGGTGTCCCATTTGTAAATACATGACGTCACCGGTCACACCATCTATACGTAAGCTAGGAGACACGCGTGATTTCACCTTAAACGTACTGATTCAACAATTGACTATATCTGTAATCAGAAATTATTGAGCCGTCGAAAGAATTTCCACTTTACCGCCAGGGCTAGAATGGTCGGGTCTGGTGTCGTAACTTCCGTTGGATCAATTGGCCAATCATGCGGCAGCGCCGGTTGTTGACGTCCCTCCCCCTGTTGTTTTTGTAGTCGCCACGTTCGAATTCTTGAATCATATTATTTCGTGTCTTCAAAGCGAGAAGTCATCTTCTCACTTTCTCAAAATTCCCACCCACCCTCCCTCGCGTTGGTTTGCCCTAGTGCAAAAAAGGGTTCCTTGGGTTGACTGCCCACGAACAGGGGGAAAGAGGAGGAGGGCTTCGTCTGAGAACTCTTGCCTCTCTCCCTTGCTATTTACCGTGTTTATGAATAAACATGTGGTGTTGAATTGAGCATGGGTTGGCAGTCCTTAATGAAATAAATGAAATGTTATATACATGTATCTCGCTTGACACGAGGCAACTGCAAAACAACTGTTTGTGTGTTAATTCTAGCGTCTGGTGGTAACAAGTTTATCTTTAAAATCTTTTGCAGTGCTGGTGCCTATAAGTCATGACACATATAATTGTTCCTTTTATTTGTTTGTGTAGTGTATAATATGCAGCAATGGACATATTCATATGACATCCAGAGTGACCCTACCTTTGGTTGACTACGTAGGAACTACAAACTTTTTGGACTTTCTAACCCTAACTTTTTCTTCAAATGGCAATAAATCAGTTTAGAAGGGGGTCCTAGTGAATGGGAATCGCTAGACCTCTGTATTCAAAGTGTGTCACTCAACCATGGACCAACTGGCCAGGACATGATTTTAATTTCTCTTTAACCCTCGTCCTCCTGAGAGGGGGGTGGGTTACCCCCACCCACCAAACGAATTTTCGCCGATTGCGTTTTAACGCAAAGGACAGTGACCTAGGGCGCTTAGGTGATCTCATTTACATCCCTTGCGCCGAAATTGAGGGTCCACCTTACCTGGGGGTAGGGTAAGCCGTCAAAGTCCGAGAGTAGGAGGGGTGGTTGCCACCCTACAATATTTAAAAATCGCCTTTTGAAAAGATATCTTAATTGAATGGTCCTGAAACTTATGTTAGAAACATTATTTCCTCACTTACAAGTAAGAAAGGGTGAAATTCCGATATTGTGAAAATTTATATTTCGGCCTATATTTCACTGTACAGACGAATACAACGGCATTTTGAGGTCAGCCATGTTTAGTGACGTCATTGTGACGTCATGCCTGGTGTCACTCAGGATCGACTTGGTCTATCCATTGCTGCGTATTATATACTCAAACTCATAAGCTCAAACGATATTTTTGTGAGTGTTGCCCCCATAGTGGGATACATGATGGCACCGTCATGCTCGTAGGTGGCGGACCCATTTTCTGGCATTTCGGCCTGTGCCCCCACTCCTAATCCCCCACATCCATCCTCCGATACTTATATTCCTACAAACCACCATGAGGTGATAGGGTTAAGAAATGTTTCATTGTTACCAAAACTTAACTAATTGAGTACAGTTTTCCAGATTGACAAATATGTTTAATTTCATAATTTAACGTAGTCTAAAAATAGAGCAGGTTTGGATTTTACATTTATTTATACAGTATACTTCCTTGTGCGTGGGCCTAGCACGTACCATTATCACAATGAAATAATCGTCACTCAGCTTACAAAATCTTCACGTATGAATGATTTACAAAGACGTATTGGGCTATTCCACAATCTAAACGACCACCCCTCATGATGGGTGTTAAAGGGAAATTAAAGGGAACTTATCAAAGGCTCCATTTCCCCAAGAACTTTCTAGTGTTCTATTCATGCTGCAAAACAGGAATGTCCAGACCTTGGTTCTTAAACTTTGCTGGAATTCTAGCTATTATGCTAACCATCTACTGGAATTCCAGGAATTGCCTCGTGAGCCTTCAACTTTTAACCACATTATAAAAGTTGCAGAAAATGTTTGGTATTTCACATTTGATGTATGGCTTGCCAACCCGGGGGAGGATACGATATGCGGGTACGTGTCGCTATAATGGGTGGTCGCTATTGTGCAAACATTTCCTAAACATGGTTTTTGATTTGTGCTGGAAAACCATGGGTTTCAAAACGGTAACAAATCCCAAGCTTGGAATTTAAATCGCGAAAATCAGCAATTTTTAAGCTAATTTTCGAGGTCAAAAACAGCCCTAAAAGTTGGACAGGATCTCAAACTACTGGCACATCCCCTGTCAACAATAATTTAAGTACCACCCTCCCCCCTCCCCCCTCCCCCTCGCAGGATGACAAACGTATCTGGTCTTTCCCCGATAAGGAGGTCCGTTAATAAATGGAATAGCCCTTATGTCTTCCATACAAGTTTACCTTCAATTATCCTTGTATTAAACAATACTGGTACATTTAAGGCACATGATGTCTTTCGAAAGGTTTATCAACTAACGGGTTAACACTATAACGATAGCCTACATGTTACGAAGCTGGCCTATTAAAAGGTAGGAAATATGTTAATAGAAATTGGGATAAAGTATAGGACGATACATGTACTGGCACATGAAATTTGCCAGTATCGCTCACTTATGGTACAATTGTGTTCCAGTATCAAGCGATACTGGAACGTCGGGCGATACTGGTACACAAAGTGTTTATGACTGTTAAATAAACTGTGCACCCATTCGCACTCTTCGTTCTGGAAACATGCAACTTCTTCAAGAAACTAAAAAGTCTAATCGCACTTGGGGATACAGATTATTCGCTATTGCAGCTCCTCGTCTATGGAATGAACTACGTCAAAATACGAACTGCAAAAAGTGTAAAGTGTATTTAACAAAAACCTTATGTCAAAGACACTTTAGTAATGTTCCATAAGGTTTTGTACTGGGATAGTTTACATTTGTGTTATGTTATTTACCGTTTGTCTTTTCTATTTTCATTGTTGCTAGCTAAATGTTATGTGCCATGAGCGCTCTTAATTGCTGGATATTTGCCTTGTCGCTATTATTATTGTTAGTATTAGTGTTAGTAGTATTAGTGTTATTATTATTATTATTATTATTATTACTTCTACTAGTGGTCACCCGCTAGGAGATTTTATGGGGAGGTGAGTAAACAAAGTGTATAAGAGAATTGTATCAAATATCAAGGCCATGTCCATGCTCAATCAAGACGTGCCCTCAATAATCTGAATATCGCAGGTGCTTTTAAAAATCCAGCTATACACGTGCCTATAATAATCCAGGTAGGCCTACCTTTGTGTTTTTAATAATCCAGATACCCAGGTACCCTTAATAGTATATATAGGCCTATCCCATGTGACCTGAAAATCAGGTACCTATTGTCCCATGATATTCAGGCACCCAATAGGCCTACTGTACTACATAAACTAGGTTCTGCATGTGCCGTTATATCGATATATACACCTAGCACAAAAAGCTTTCCCCAAAATCTGAGTTATACATTACTCCGCAGTTTGATACCTTATTCAAAAAAATCGAATGGATACTTTTAAAGTTAAGGCGATTTCAGTGACCGCGCATAACAACAGCAAAGTTGCACTAGGTATAGGAAATCATTGATTTGTGTGTGATAACGGCAGTGCATGTGTGTGTAAAGACTCACAGCTAATCAGCAAAAGAGTTTGATCTTCACAGCTAGTCACACCCTTTATACCTCAATCACTCCAGACCCATTCATCCATTCAGTCCTGAGCACTGTTTATTTTTCGGCTAATTGACATTAAATTATTTCTCCAATAGGCATGTAGGGCCTAAATGTATGTATTCCCTTTGCTGTGTTCTAAATAAGGCCTACAAACATACTCTTAATATTCGTGGTATCCCATAGACCTGAATAACCACCACTTATGATAAATGTACATATTTATTTTACTTTGAGTAGTGGAGGTTTTTTTACTCACCCTGTAATGGGAAATCGGCCCAAAATCAACAAGCAGCCACAACCACTGTTTAAAAATTAAACCCTCTCTATGTACAGAGAACAGTGAAAATGGACCAACCACCTCCGTACGCAACCGCCATTATGGAAAATGTATATACAGATTTGACTCCCGATGCAACAAGGATGGATTCGATAGAAATGAGGTCTTTAGGTGAATCGTCAGTTAATAATGGAGAAAACCAAAACAGTAAGTAAACAAGCGCCAGTATCAATGGATCCTCAAAGGCTCCTCTATACACTCTCAATGGCTCCACAAATGCGCCACTAAGGCATTAAAATGGCAATTCAACAGTTTCTCATAAGCTATTCTATCGCACATCAAAGGCTCCTCTATCGCACATTAATGGCTCCTCAAATGCTCCTCAAAGATTGCTATATGGCACCTCATTAACTCCTCAAAGACTCCTTTTTGGCTCCTTAATGACGCATCAATGGCGCCTCCTCTATGCTAGTCCACTTCGTAGACCCTGTTTCACTTCCCTGTCACTCTATCGAACAAAACCCTCAGACTGGACGACGTATGAGGATTCTCTTAAGCTCATTGCGCCGCAATCTCTCCCATTATGATATTTTGTGCTACTAAATCTAGCCACCAAAGAGATGTCATCAATCCGAAAACAAAACTGATTGCTTTAAAAACAAGTCTGGTTAAGACTGCATTCTTTCAGATGAAATATAAGCAATCTTGCCAAACAATGCCCATTGAATTACTTAACATGCTCAATTAGTTTCAGTTCTGCAAAATGTGTACAAATTAATGTTAATATTGCCATCGATGTCCATGCAACTTTTATAAAAGCAATTGAAGACCTATAATGAAAGTAGGACTCGTTAAGTGCCATTTTGGTCCAAATGAGTTATTTGTATTTTTGAAGTTTCGAGGGGTTAGACTTTTTCTCAAATGTTTGTTTGACCTCCATCTTTCCAACAAATAGGGCTCACGTGAGGGGTCATCTGGGTTCCGAATATCACTGTACCAACGGTTTAGGTTCAAAATAGTGAACTTTGTAATGGGTAGAGAAATTTAAAAACTCCAAATCTCCTTGTCCAAAAAGTGTTATCTTGGCAATCGAGATCCTTTTCCACTATTAGTATTCATTGTGTTTCGATAATGATGATTTGGTTGAGAAATAAACATATCCCGTGACCAGCGTTCGAAATAGCGGCCATCCGGTCATCCGAAATGACCAAATCTACCGGCGGATGACCAGTTTTTCTTGGCCGATCATCCGGCGGATGACCAAAATGATGGGAGATGAAAGTGAAGAAAAGGATCACCAGGATGCATTAGATGCTATAGACCTGACCGTCATAATGAGAGACGTACTGAAAGAACAAGTCATGGTCGCGAATGAACCAACCCATAGAAGCTGCACATGAGGATGACAATGACACAGCTGACGACACCGACCCTGCAGTTGCAGTTGTGGAACTTGAGGCTGCGTCAGATGAGGATGACTTTGATACAGATCCAATGGAGTCGGGAGATAAAAGTGAAGAAGAGGATCATCCGGATGCATTAAAGGTTGCAAATGAAGATGACACTGATACAGCGGACGACACCGACCCTGCAGTTGTGAAACTTGAGGCTGAGTCGGATGAGGATGACCTGGATACAGATCCAATGGAGTTGGGAGATGAGAATGAAGAAGAGGATCATCAGGATGCATTAGAAGCTGTAAATGAGGATGGCACTGACACAGCGGACGACACCGACCCTGCAGTTGTGGAACTTGATGCTGAGTCAGATGAGGATGACCTGGATACAGATCCAATGGAGTTGGAAGATGAGAATGAAGAAGAGGATCATCAGGATGCATTAGAAGCTGTAAATGAGGATGACACTGACACAGCGGACGACACCGACCCTGCAGTTGTGAAACATGATGCTGAGTCAGATGAGGATGACCTGGATACAGATCCAATGGAGTCGGGGGATGAACGAATGAAGAAGAGGATCATCAGGATGCATTTCAGGGCTTACAGCTGGTCGTCCTATTGAGAGACGTACTGAAAGAACGTGACGACTAGAACAAATTAGTGACTGAAGAAAAATAGTAGTTAAAAGAGAGGAGATTGTAAAATAAAGAGAAAGTTCTTTATCATGTTTATGGAGCATAGAGGTTAATGTGGAGTTGTCAATAATTATATGTATGTGTTATGAAGACTCGCTTAAAAATATGATTTTTGAGCTTGCCACTGAAAAAAATGCGGATAAGCAAAAATATTGGCGGATGACCAAAATCCCAACCTAGGTTATCCGGTGGATGACCAATATATTTTTCTTATTTCGAACGCTGGGTCAAAATGCCATTAAATAGCATAATATCAACCGAAATGTATGATGATTATTGCTTTGCTTTGTTAAAATAGTTCAAAATCCAAAATGGCTGCCAAAATAGCTCCAAAATGGTTCCCGAAATGGCTGCAAAAATTGTCAAATTCCATAAAATGGGATAATATCAACCTAAATGTATGATGAAAATATAATTTCAATGATGGGATGTATGCATAAGACCACTAGAAACTAATATCTAGTATGTTTGCTTTGTTAACATACTTAAAATCCAAAATGGCCCCCAAAATGGGTCCCAAATGACTGAACAAATTGTTGGAATTCCATAAAATGGGATAATATCAACCAAAATATATGATGAAAGTGTAGTTTTAATATTGGGGTGTATGTATTAGACAACTAGTAATTCATATCCAGTATATTTGCATTGTCATAACATACTTTAAAACCAAGATGGCCACAAATGGCCGCTGTAAATGTAAAAATAGTCTACATGAGTGTATGATAATCCAGAATAGATATTGTAAGAGTGTATATTACATCAATTTCACCAAAGAGTATGTTCTAAACTGTTATAGCTATTGCTTTTAGAAATAAGGCCCACCTCTGTGACAATTTTGATTCAGTATCACTTTCCAAAACGGCTGCCAGAATGAATAAGTTGATGTTAAATGACCTAAAACAATTGTTTTGTATTGTAAATGACCATACTATGTAATACCTGTTCTTACAAAGGTTACATTTGCCATTATTTGATTTACCCCCGACGTTTCAGATTGACTTTGTTGTTAAGGGTGTTACATAAGGAATTGACAACAAATTTGTAAACGCCAACTTGGAGGTTATATACAACACTTTTCCAATTATATGATTTTGCTTCAGTGCACAATAGGTCTAAATATCTACCTTGAACCAGCAAGGGTTTAATCTGGATGTGCCAATAGTCGGAGACATCTTCCTTCATAATCTTTTTTGCAGCATTTTGACAGGATTTGATAGTGGTGGCATTTTGCTTGATTTCAGAAAGATGTCCTCAGACTTTTTGGCAAATGATATTTAAGAAGTCTAACCCCTCCCTCTCGAGGCAAGAGTCTACGCAGTGATTTACGATCTCATCACCTTTCAAACGCGAAGATATGTGAGCAACAGTGTGGCTATATCTAAATATAAACCAGCTATCCTTTTGATGGCCAGACCGTTAGGCATGTGAATAAAATCCAGTATGGCTGGACGAGGAAGTTATAATATTTTGTTAAATACCATATTATTACGATATCCGATTTGAAAGTTCAAACTAATTTTACCCTCAAACTAAGATAAGACTATATATATTTGCCTCCACAATTTTCCATAACAAAGATAAATATTATCTTACCCGGACATTGCTGAATATTACAGGCTAGTATACCACGACTACTGCCACTACATTCCTTGGATGGAGATCCGCATGAACTACAAGATCGCGTTCGAGATTGTTGACCGCCACAACACGTTTGGGAACAGGAACCCAACGATCTCCAAGCTGACCAGACTGGAAAAAAATAAATGTTACCACTATAAAGTCCAGTAAAATATTTTTTCTCAAAAACCCTATTATGATTTCCGATTTCAAACTAATTTCAATCTCATAATGAAATAAGACTATATAGAGGGTGTCCCTAAAATCAGGGAGCTATTGAGGTGTCATAGAGGAGCATTTGAGGAGCCATTGATGATGGCGCTTGTTTACTTACTGTCTTGGTTTTCTCCATCATTAACTGACGATTCACCTAAAGACCTCATTTCTATCGAATCCACCCTTGTTGCATCAGGAGCCAAATCTGTATATACATTTTCCGTCACTTTTATAAATGTATAAAATTCTACGTTTTTTTCTTCGCAAAACCCCTGATACGATATTCGATTTCTAAGTTCAAACTAATTTTACCCTCATAATATAATACGACTATAATGTTGAATGGGTTCACAACCTTCCTTAACAAAGATAAAGATGATCTTTACCCGGAGTTTGCTGACTATTGTAGATCGCCACAACACGTATGAAACAGGAACACACGCGTCACGATCCCCAAGCTGACCAGACTGAAAAAACCCTAGTATTACGATATCCGACTACAAAGTTTAAAATAATTGTACACTCATAGTATACAAATCCTAACTTTAGCTTACTCGGGCACTGATTAATGTTGCAGATCTGCGATTCACGGTCACTTCCGATACAGTCGTCACTTTCACCCTCATCGGATAGGCAGCTTCTTGTGCGAGATTGCAGACCACCACAACAAGTCTCGGTACAAGTATCCCAAGATCCCCACGTTGACCATGCTGCTGACCCTTGGCAAATGAAATAGTAATGAACTTATTCAGAGTGATGAGATTCGAATATTCTCGACATTTGTTATTAAATCTAAGGAACATATCCACCCACAAAGCCCATACCCATCCACCTACCAACACACCCCCACCACCCGCTTTCCACCCACCAACCCACCTTCCTTCGTACCTACGTACCTCACTTCGTACCTACGTACCCAATTTCGTACCAACGTATCTTTTTAGGTACGTACGTACCTACCTACCTACCTACCTACCTATCTTCCTACCTATCTTTCTATATACCTATCTACATACCTACCTACCTATCTACATATCTACCTATCTACTATAAAAATGCTATCAACTTAAAAATAAATCATTTCTATCCATAGTACCTTCACGAAAATACGTGAGTACACAACTTGCGCTTTCACTTCTTCCGTCGAATGCTGTTGCCGTTATTGCATTTACTCCTTTCTCCATTTCTTGCAGTGTGTGAGTAGGCTCCGATGCGGGGAAAACGCCAATAATTTCTCCCGTTTGCAGCGTATACTGTATCGACAAGTCCTCAATATTATCGTAGTTTTTCACATTAGGGCTAGGGAAAGTGGTTGAAGACATTGTATTATCTCCTGGATATGGACAGGTGATCACGAGTCCATCTGAAAGTTAGACATAAACTATTAGTTGTTTAGAGAACCCGTGCAGTAGGGCTCCAAATGCCTATTACGCGATCATCCTATCCTCTCTAAGGCCGCATTGCAAATGTATAAACGTTACATTCTTAATTGGCGCATTTACGTCAAAAGAGGGAGTGCAATCCAACTGAGCATGCTCAGAGCATTAGTGCTCCGATAAACATTACAATCTCGTCCTTTGACTGCATTGTAATGAACTGTAAACTATTTTCCTAGATAGTGTTGGTTACCAACAAACTTTTCATTTCAAACTATAGTGGAAAGAAATAGTGTATACGTTAAGTTAATTTCACGAATGTAGTAAGTATAATAGTATAAAGAGCAGTTTACCAACCCACGGTGTTTACACAATAGACAATAGTATAGCAACAAATATTAACATGCACCGGCGAATGTCCCAACGAAAAATAAGAGTCTTCGCCGGTGAATGCCCTTGCTTACTTTTCGTTGGGACATTCGCCGGTGTATGTTAATATTTGTTATTATAATATTGTCTATTGTAAACACTTAAAGGTCCGTATGCACAAAAGAGTTAGACCGGGTCTAAAGTTAGACCTGGTCTAAGTGACATTAATTTTTGCCTCAAAATCTGTTTTCCTCTGCATTTTCATGAGATATTTTGTGCTATATTTGAACTTTGCATCAGAATCTTTACAATTTGTTAGCTTATTTGAGAAGGAAATGTAATTAAAGGAGTGCTTTCACAAAAACTAAAATCCACTTAGACCAGGTCTAACTTTAGACCCGGTCTAACTCTTTTGTGCATACGGACCTTAGTTGGTAAGCTGCTTTATATTATATATATATATGAATGTAGTAAGGTCAAATATTGAACAGCTCACAAGTATGAAGATGTTTTTGTTGATTAGTGCAAAGTTCACCCATTACAGCAATCTTGGCTAAATCGCTAGCCTCATTTTCAGTTCATTTAAACCCTCTTCGACGTAAATGCGCCACTTAAGACTAATGTCTATGTATTTTCATATATTATATCACCAGCCCAATGCATACTTTAACCCAAAAATAGTGACTAATGTACTTACCATCCATACGTATACGAGCTATTTACACTAACGAGACGACATTTAATTTGCGTTAAAGGAGGTGTCCCGCAAGCAAAAAGGTGTACATTATATGTTAGAAACATAACTATCGAGCCCAACTTTTGTAATTATATAGAACAAAACACCACACTTATGACAAAAACAAATAAAAACTGCACTTTTTAAAATTCGCGGCGATCAAAAGTCCCAGTGTCGATGATGTCATAGTTATACAATCACATGCGCAAATTTGAGCACCGATACCCATGACGTCATCGACACCGGGACTTTCGATCGCCGCGAATTTTAAAAATTGCATGTTGAGTGATGGCAGTTTTAATTCATTTTTGTGACTAGTATGGTTTTTGGTTCTAATATAATTAAGTAATTTCGGCTTGATAATTATTTTTCTAACAAATAATGCTCAATGTTGTGCTTGCGGGACCCTTCCTTTAATAAACAAAATTCGCGCAATGATGGGAACACGAATTTTGAAGTTGACCTGTAGGTAAGCACAATACTAATCGGGTCTTCTAACCAACCGTAATGGATCATTCACGTCAATATCTTCCATCTTTTCTAACTTTCTTTCATTCAGCCAGCATGCTTATATAGGCTTTTAAGCAGGGCCGGGTATTTTGCTTGCGCCTGGTCCCTTCAGGACCCAAGCATGTGTCCGTACGGACCGACCGTGTAAACAAACAAACAAACAAACAAACTAACAAATATGTTGTGTTACCTACAGAAGACAAATCATTTTCACGGTTGATATTTTAATGTTGACCTTTGACATTAATTCTGTAAACAAGCTATATAGACACCGACCATACACATTGTACAAACCCAAGTCTCCGTAATATTACCTGAGTTTTTGTTCACTGGTATGCGAACATATGTAAAATCACAATTCCCAGTTTGCGACCCATCGGAGCCAGTAGCCGTGATCATATTCAACCCTTCTTCAATATTATGCAGTGTATGGATAGATTTGGAAAAGGAAAAATAGCCAAAAAGTTGCCTGTTTGTAGCGTGTATGTGATTATTACCTCATCATCGAAATCTGTGATACTAGGGCGACCGAAATAGATCGAAGCCTTATCATTTTCTCCTGCATGGATAAACGATCAATTGCATTGACCCTGCAGAACGGCAAATATCCTCCTTTTACCTTTCATATCTGATTTAATTATAACAATATAATGTTCAATTGTTGACTAGCTTCATCAAGATTGGTAGCTATGAATGATAAGATAAGGTTCTTATAAACTGATCCAAAATATATACTCACTGTGTACGTTTCGGCAACGCTGTTGCCTTTCTCAACACTTGGTAGATTATGGGGAGTTATTTACTGTCACCGACGCTAGATGGAGTTTTTCCAGCGGCGTTTTTGGAGTAGCCAGTTCGTTTCTTGACTCCAGACGGTAAAACATCGTCAAACGAAGAAGACCAAACCAAAGAAGGACCCCATACACCGGGAGGAGAATAAAAACAAAGGCTTTGTTGTCACACCTTATGTCAAAGGAATTTCGGAAAGACTATCGCGGGTAATGAAGAAGTACAATATATCCACAGCTCAACTTGTATCTAAAGATAAACGTGCTCAACTCAATACCACGCATGCTGTATACAACATTCCGTGAAAAAACTGCAACTTATGTTATGTCGGTGAAACGGGCAGAAAATTCGGTACTTGTCTGGAGGAGCACAAGACTGAAGCAGAGAAATTCAGCAAGACTATTGTTCCCCGGGCTAGCCGTAAGTCTTCACAATCTACGATTGCACTAAGTCGGCCATTACGGATCATGTTGTGGACAGTAATCATGTGATTGGATGGAAAGAGGCTAAGGTCATAGGCACTGAACAAGATCGGTACAAGAGATGGATAAAAGAAGCAGCGGTGATAAGAAAGAAAGAAGGCACCACCCACCACCATGAATGGCGACGAGAAACAGTATCTCCTTTCACACGTTTTTGACGTATATCTTTTGGATCAGTTTATAAGAACCTTATCTTAACATGATGCTCAATTACATGCTAAATAGTTGAAGTATAATTACCTTTTTCTTGATTCAAAAAGAGGAACACACCATAACCTCCTGCAGCCAAGCTAACGAGGATGAGGATAGCCACTATGACGATATAGCATACCCTCTTGTAACACTTTGCTGAAGATTTTCCTAATATAACAAAATTGTGTACATGAAAATCGATGTTTGAGACGCTTCGAACGGAAATATATTTAACTCCACAGCGTATAATTTAGTTCCGTGTGCAAAGAGATGTCACGGGCAGCGTTCGAAATAAGAAAAATATATTGGTCATCCACCGGATAACCTAGGTTGGGATTTTGGTCATCCGCCAATATTTTTGCTTATCCGCATTTTTTTCAGTGGCAAGCTCAAAAATCATATTTTTAAGCGAGTCTTCATAACACATACATATAATTATTGACAACTCCACATTAACCTCTATGCTCCATAAACATGATAAAGAACTTTCTCTTTATTTTACAATCTCCTCTCTTTTAACTACTATTTTTCTTCAGTCACTAATTTGTTCTAGTCGTCACGTTCTTTCAGTACGTCTCTCAATAGGACGACCAGCTGTAAGCCCTGAAATGCATCCTGATGATCCTCTTCTTCATTCGTTCATCCCCCGACTCCATTGGATCTGTATCCAGGTCATCCTCATCTGACTCAGCATCATGTTTCACAACTGCAGGGTCGGTGTCGTCCGCTGTGTCAGTGTCATCCTCATTTACAGCTTCTAATGCATCCTGATGATCCTCTTCTTCATTCTCATCTTCCAACTCCATTGGATCTGTATCCAGGTCATCCTCATCTGACTCAGCATCAAGTTCCACAACTGCAGGGTCGGTGTCGTCCGCTGTGTCAGTGCCATCCTCATTTACAGCTTCTAATGCATCCTGATGATCCTCTTCTTCATTCTCATCTCCCAACTCCATTGGATCTGTATCCAGGTCATCCTCATCCGACTCAGCCTCAAGTTTCACAACTGCAGGGTCGGTGTCGTCCGCTGTATCAGTGTCATCTTCATTTGCAACCTTTAATGCATCCGGATGATCCTCTTCTTCACTTTTATCTCCCGACTCCATTGGATCTGTATCAAAGTCATCCTCATCTGACGCAGCCTCAAGTTCCACAACTGCAACTGCAGGGTCGGTGTCGTCAGCTGTGTCATTGTCATCCTCATGTGCAGCTTCTATGGGTTGGTTCATTCGCGACCATGACTTGTTCTTTCAGTACGTCTCTCATTATGACGGTCAGGTCTATAGCATCTAATGCATCCTGGTGATCCTTTTCTTCACTTTCATCTCCCATCATTTTGGTCATCCGCCGGATGATCGGCCAAGAAAAACTGGTCATCCGCCGGTAGATTTGGTCATTTCGGATGACCGGATGGCCGCTATTTCGAACGCTGTTTGACCACTTTTGACCATTTTTGGCCATTTATTTGGTGGCCATTTTGTTTTTAAGGTATGTTAACAAAGCAAAAATACTAGATATGAGTTTCTAGTGATCTAACACATACACCCCATGGTTAAAACTATGCTCTGATCATACATGTTGGTTTATATATGCCAATATATGAAATTTTACCATTTTTGGCGGCTATTTTGGCGGCCATCTTAGATTTAGGTGTGTTAACAAAGCAAAAGTTCTGGATATGAGTGTCTAGTGGTCTAATACATACATTTCACTATTAAAACTATACTTTCTCCATACAATTTGATTGCTATATGTCATTTGATGAGATTTGACCAGTTTTGGTGGCCATTTTAGACGCCATCTTGGCTATCTAGAGAGCATCGTGTTGTTTCACTGTTAACATCTAAAATGTGTTAAGGACCCTAAAAAGCACCAAAAAAGTTGGTTTGGTTTAGTACTGGGGGATGCACGTGAACCCCCCTGTACATACCCAACTATCAGCAATGTCCGGGTCTTAACCTTTGTTAAGGAAGGTTGTGACACCACCTCCCCCCCCCAAAAAAATAATAATAATAGAAACAAAATGGAAACAAAATGGGGGAAAAAATGGAAAAAAAATGAAAAAAAATGATTTTTTAAATTTTTTTTTAAATGAAAAAAAAATGAAAAAATGAAATTAAATAAATAAATAAATATACTAATAAATAAATTTATAAATATACTAATGAATAAATAAATATACTAATAAAAAAATAAAAAAATAAATATATGAATAAATAAATAAATAAATAAATAAATAAACTTAAACAAATTAAAAAACCTGTTATTCATTTAAAAAAAGGCTGATTAGCCTATATTATGAAGGTAAAAATTAGGTTGAATTTTGAAATCGGATAGCGTGATAGACCTTATAATGTTATAATTTATAGTGGTAACATTATTTCGTTTCAGTCTGGTCAGCTTGGATATCGTGGGGTTCCTGTTCTCAAACGTGTTGTGGCGGTCAACAATCTCGAACGCGATCTTGTAGTTCATGCGGATCTCCATCCAATGAATGTAGTGGCAGTAGTAGTGTTACACAAGCCTGCAATACTCAGCAATGTCCTGGTAATATAGTATTTATCTTTGTTAAGAAAAATGGTGGAAAATAAAATTATAGAGTCCTATATTATTATGAGGATCAAATTAGTTTGAACTTTGAAATGTATAAACAGATTTGGCTTCTGATGCAACAAGAATGGATTCGATAGAAATGAGGTCTTTAGGTGAATCGTCAGTTAATGATGGAGAAAACCAAAACAGTAAGTAAACAAGCGCCATTATCAATTGCTCCTCAAAGGCTCCTCTATGACACCTCAATAGCAGCTCCTCATAGGCTCCTTATATATATATATATTCTCTCAGTCTATTCAGCTTGGGAATCGTGGAGTTCATGTTCCCAATCGTGTTGTGGCGGTCAACAATCTCGAACGCGATCATGCAGTTCATGCGGATCTCCATCCAATGACTGTAGTGTCGGTAGTAGTGTTACACAAGTCTGCAATACTCAGCAATGTCCGGGTAATATTTATCTTTGTTAAGGAAAATTGTGAAAACAAAATATATATAGTCTTATAATATTATGAGGGTAAAATTAGTTTGAACTTTGAAATCGGATATCGTAATAGGGTTTTTTAGAAAGAAAACAAATCAAATGATTTTATAATGGTAAAATTATTTTGTCTTAGTCTGGCAGCTTGGGGATCGCGGGCTTCCTGTTTCCCAACTCGCTGTGATGATGAACAATCTAGTACGCGATCTTGTAGTTCATGCGGATCTACATCCAATTACAATACAACTAAAGGAATTTGAAAGCCAACTAAATTATCTTATGATTTTATAAAATATAAGCCAAATTATCTTAAGATAATATAAATATAACAGCCAAATACTAAGTAATCAATGAGGGGGGTGGGGTGGAATACGTGCACCCTGTTCATAGGGACACCCTCTATATATTATTATGCGTAAAATTAGTTTGAACTTTGAAATCGAATATCGTATCAGGGTTTTTGCGCAGAAAAAAACGTAGAATTTTATACTTTTATAATGTTAATTTTGATTTCTTCTCAGTCTATTCAGCTTGGGAATCGTGGAGTTCATGTTCCCAATCGTGTTGTGGCGGTCAACAATCTCGAACGCGATCATGCAGTTCATGCGGATCTCCATCCAATGACTGTAGTGGCGGTAGTAGTGTTACACAAGTCTGCATATATTATAGTTTTATTATATTATGAGGGTAGATTTATATAGTTTGAACTTTGAAACCGGATATCGTAATAGGGTTTTTGAGAAAGAAAACAAATCATATGATTTTATAGTGGTAAAAATATTTTGTCTTAGTCTGGCAGCTTGGGGATCGCGGGGTTCCTATTCCCCAACGTGCTGTGATGATGAACAATCTCGTACGCGATCTTGTAGTTCATGCGGATCTACATCCAATTACAATACAACTAAAGGAATTTGAAAGCCAACTAAATTATCTTAAGATTATATAGAATATAACAGCCAAATACTAAGTAATCAATGACAGCCATGGCGTGAAATACCTGCACCCTATTTATAGGGACACCCTCTATATATTATTTTGCGTAAAATTAGTTTGAACTTTGAAATCGAATATCGTATCAGGGTTTTTGCGCAGAAAAAACCCGTAGAATTTTATACTTTTATAATGTTCATTTTGATTTCTTCTCAGTCTATTCAGCTTGGGAATCGTGGGGTTCCTGTTCCCAAACGTGTTGTGGCGGTCAACAATTCCGAGCGCGATCTTGTAGTTCATGCGGATCTCCATCCAATGAATGTAGTGGCAGTAGTAGTGATACACAAGCCTGCAATACTCAGCAATGTCCGGGTAATATTTATCTTAGTTAAGGAATATTGAGAAAACAAAATGTTTATAATTGTCCTGTTTTTCTGTTCTCCCGTCATTAAAATGCTCTATTTGCTATCATTCTATTTTTGTGTCAAGGGTCCCCATTTTATAAACCCGTCTATCAGGGTTTCCACTGGGGTTCCTAGCCTCTACTTTATATTGTATTATTATTTGTTTGTATAACTTTTGCTGAATAAATTGAATTGAATTGAATTATTATATTATGAGGGTAAAATTAGTTTGAACTTTGAAATCGGATATCGTAATAGGGTTTTTGAGAAAGAAAACAAATCATATGATTTTATAATGGTAAAATTATTTTGTCTCAGTCTGGCAGCTTGGGGATCGCGGGCTTCCTGTTTCCCAACGTGCTGTGATGATGAACAATCTCGTACGCGATCTTGTAGTTCATGCGGATCTACATCCAATTACCATACAACTAAAGGAATTTGGAAGCCAACTAAATTATCTTAAGATTATTTAAAATATAACAGCCAAATTATCTTAAGATAATATAAATATAACAGCCAAATACTAAGTAATCAATGAGGGGGGTGGGGTGGAATACGTGCACCCTGTTCATAGGGACACCCTCTATATATTATTATGCGTAAAATTAGTTTGAACTTTGAAATCGAATATCGTATCAGGGTTTTTGCGCAGAAAAAAACCCGTAGAATTTTATACTTTTATAATGTTAATTTTGATTTTTTTCTCAGTCTATTCAGCTTGGGAATCGTGGGGTTCCTGTTCCCAAACGTGTTGTGGCGGTCAACAATCTCGAACGCGATCTTGTAGTTCATGTGGATCTCCATCCAATGAATGTAGTGGCAGTAGTAGTGTTACACAAGCCTGCAATACTCAGCAATGTCCGGGTAATATTTATCTTAGTTAATGAAAATTGTGAAAACAAAATGTATAAATTAGTCTGAACTTTGAAATCAGATATCGTAATAGAGTATTGAGGGGGAAAATGTAATCATATGATTTTATAATGGTAAAATTATTTTGTCTCAGTCTGGTCAGGTTGTGGATCGTGAGATTCCTATTCCACAACGTGCTGTGAAGATGAACAATCTAGAACGCTTGTAGTTCATGCGGATCTACATCCAATTACAATACAACTAAAGGAGTTTGGAAGCCAACTAAATTATCTTAAGATTATTTAAAATATAACAGCCAAATTATCTTAAGATAATATAAATATAACAGTCAAATACTAAGTAATCAATGAGGGTGATAGTGTGGAATACGTGCACCCTGTTCATAGGGACACCCTTTATATATTATTATGAGTAAAATTAGTTTGAACTTTGAAATCTAATATCGTATCAGGGTTTTTGCGCAGAAAAAAACCCGTAGAATTTTATACTTTTTTTTCTCAGTCTAGAAAGCCAAATTACAGCCAAATACCATGTAATCAATGAGGGCAATGGCGTGGAATATGTGCACCCTGTTTTTAGGGACACCCTCTATATAGTCTTATTTCATCATGAGATTAAAATTAGTTTAAACTTCGAAATCGGATATCGTAATAGGGATTTCGAGAAAAAATATTTTACCGGACTTTATAATGGTAACATTATTTTATTCCAGTCTGGTCAGTTTGGGGATCTTGGGGTTCCTGTTCCCAAACGTGTTGTGGCGGTCAACAATCTCGAACGCGATCTTGTAGTTCATGTGGATCTCCATCCAATGAATGTAGTGGCAGTAGTAGTGGTACACAAGCTTGCAATACTCAGCAATGTCCGGGTAAGATAATGTTTATCTTTGTTATGGACAATTGTGGGGGGAAATGTCTTATTTATGTAAAATTATTTTGAACTTTTAATTTAAATCGGATATCGTAATGGGGTATCTAAGTATCTACGATTTTATAATGGTAAAATTATATTTGTCTCAGTCTGGTCAACTTGGGGATAATAGGGTTGCTGTTCCTCAACGTGCTGTGATAGTGAACAATCTCGAACGCGATCTTGTAGTTCATGTGGATCTATATACTTCCAATGAATGTCATGACAGTAGTTTGTTCACAAACATGCAATACTCAGCAATGTCTGGGTCTTTAAAAAAAATTAAGGAAGGTTGTGACCGCCCCCCCCCCCCCCCCCTCCCCAAAAAATAAAAAAGGCTTATTATATTATGAGGGTAAAATTAGTTTGACTTTTGAAATCGGATATCGTATTATGACTTTTGAGAGAAATAACCCTTATAATGTTATAACTTTATAGAGGTAATATTATTTGTTTTCAGTCTGGTCAGCTTGGGGATCTTGGGATTCCTGTTCCCAAACGTGTTGTGGCGGTCAACAATCTCGAGCGCGATCTTGTAGTTCATGTGGATCTACATCCAATGAATGTAGTGGCAGTAGTAGTGGTACACAAGCTTGCAATACTCAGCAATGTCCGGGTAAGATTATATTTATCTTTGTTATGGACAATTATGGGGGGAATATATAGTCTTATTTTAGTTTAAGGGTAAAATTAGTTTGAACTTTCAAATCGGATATCGTAATGGAGTATCTAAGAAAATATTATAATCTTATGATTTTATAATGGTAAAATTATCTTTTTCTCAGTCTGGTCAGCTTGGGGATAATGTGGTTCCTGTTCTCCAACGTGCTGTGATAGTGAACAATCTCGAACGCGATCTTGTAGTTCATCTGGATCTATATACATCCAATGAATGTCGTGACAGTATGTTTGTTCACAAACATGCATTACTCAGCAATGTCTGGGTCTTTACCTTTGTAAACTAACCCTTTGTGAAATAACCCTTATAATGTTATAACTTTATAGAGGTAATACTATTTGTTTTCAGTCTGGTCAGCTTGGGGATCTTGGGATTCCTGTTCCCAAACGTGTTGTGGCGGTCAACAATCTCGAGCGCGATCTTGTAGTTCATGCGGATCTCCATCCAATGAATGTAGTGGCAGTAGTAGTGTTACACAAGCCTGCAATACTCAGCAATGTCCGGGTAATATTTATCTTAGTTCAGGAAAATTGAGAAAACAAAATGTATTGTATATAATTGTCTTATTATATTATGAGGGTAAAATTAGTTTGAACTTTGAAATCGGATATCGTAATAGGGTTTTTGAGAAAGAAAACAAATCATATGATTTTATAATGGTAAACATATTTTGTCTCAGTCTGGCAGCTTGGGGATCGCGGGCTTCCTGTTTCCCAACGTGCTGTGATGATGAACAATCTCGTACGCGATCTTGTAGTTCATGCGGATCTACATCCAATTACCATACAACTAAAGGAATTTGGAAGCCAACTAAATTATCTTAAGATTATTTACAATATAACAGCCAAATTATCTTAAGATAATATAAAAAACCCAGTCAAATACTAAGTAATCAATGAGGGCGATGGTGTGGAATACGTGCACCCTGTTCATAGGGACACCCTCTATATATTATTATGAGTAAAATTAGTTTGAACTTTGAAATCTAATATCGTATCAGGGATTTTGCGCAGAAAAAACCCCTTAGAATTTTATACTTTTTTTTCTCAGTCTATTCAGCTTGGGAATCGTGGAGTTCCTGTTCCCAAACGTGTTGTGGCGGTCAACAATCTCGAACGCGATCGTGTAGTTCATGCGGATCTACATCCAATGAATGTAGTGGCAGTAGTAGTGTTACACAAGCCTGCAATACTCAGCAATGTCCGGGTAATATTTATCTTAGTTAAGGAAAATTGTGAAAACAAAATGTATAAATATATATAGTCTTATTATATTATGAGAGTAAAATTAGTCTGAACTTTGAAATCAGATATCGTAATAGAGTATTGAGGGGAAAAATGTAATCATATGATTTTATAATGGTAAAATTATTTTGTCTCAGTCTGGTCAGCTTGTGGATCGTGAGATTCCTATTCCACAACGTGCTGTGAAGATGAACAATCTCGAACGCGATCTTGTAGTTCATGCGGATCTACATCCAATTACAATAAAACTAACGGAATTCGAAAGCCAAATTACAGCCAAATACCATGTAATCAATGAGGGCAATGACGTGGAATATGTGCACCCTGTTTTTAGGGACACCCTCTATATAGTCCTATTTCATTATGAGATTAAAATTAGTTTAAACTTCGAAATCGGATATCGTAATAGGGTTTTCGAGAGAAAATATTTTACCGGACTTTATATTGGTAACATTATTTTTTTCCAGTCTGGTCAGTTTGGGGATCGTGGGGTTCCTGTTCCCAAACGTGTTGTGGCGGTCAACAATCTCGAACGCGATCTTGTAGTTCATGTGGATCTACATCCAATGAATGTAGTGGCAGTAGTAGTGGTACACAAGCTTGCAATACTCAGCAATGTCCGGGTAAGATAATGTTTATCTTTGTTATGGACAATTGTGGGGGGGAAATATATATAGTCTTATTTATGTAAAATTAGTTTGAACTTTTAATTTAAATCGGATATCGTAATTGGGTATCTAAGTATTTACGATTTTATAATGGTGACATTTTATTTTTCTCAGTCTGGTCAACTTCGGGATAATAGGGTTCCTGTTCCCCAACGTGCTGTGATAGTGAACAATCTCGAACGCGATCTTGTAGTTCATGTGGATCTATATACTTCCAATGAATGTCATGACAGTAGTTTGTTCACAAACATGCAATACTCAGCAATGTCTGGGTCTTTAAAAAAAAATTAAGGAAAGTTGTGACCCCCCCCCCCCCCTCCCAAAAAAATAAAAAGGCTAATTATATTATGAGGGTAAAATTAGTTTGACTTTTGAAATCGGATATCGTATTATGACTTTTGAGAGAAATAACCCTTATAATGTTATAACTTTATAGAGGTAATATTATTTGTTTTCAGTCTGGTCAGCTTGGGGATCTTGGAATTCCTGTTCCCTAACATGTTGTGGCGGTCAACAATCTCGAGCGCGATCTTGTAGTTCATGTGGATCTACATCCAATGAATGTAGTGGCAGTAGTAGTGGTACACAAGCTTGCAATACTCAGCAATGTCCGGGTAAGATTATGTTTATCTTTGGTATGGACAATTATGGGGGGAATATATATATATAGTCTTATTTTAGTTTAAAGGTAAAATTAGTTTGAACTTTCAAATCGGATATCGTAATGGAGTATCTAAGAAAATATTATAATCTTATGATTTTATAATGGTAAAATTATCTTTTTCTCAGTCTGGTCAGCTTGGGGATAATGGGGTTCCTGTTCCCCAACGTGCTGTGATAGTCAACAATCTCGTACGCGATCTTGTAGTTTATGCGGATCTACATCCAATGAATTTCGTGACAGTAGTTTGTTCACAAACATGCAATACTCAGCAATGTCTGGGTCTTTACCTTTGTTAAGGAAGGTTGTGACCCCCCCCCCCCCCAAAAAAAAAAAAAAAAAATTAAAATAATAATAATAATAATAATAATAATAAAAAGTCTTATTATATTATGAGGGTAAAATTAGTTTGAATTTTGAAATCGGATATCGCATTATGACTTTTGAGGAAAAAACCCTTATAATATTATAACTTAATAGTGGTAACATTATTTGTTTTCAGTCTGGTCAGCTTGGGGATCTTGGGATTCCTGTTCCCAAACATGTTGTGGCGGTCAAAAATCTCGAACGCGATCTTGTAGTTCATGTGGATCTCCATCCAATGCATGTAGTGGCAGTAGTAGTGTTACACAAACCTGCAATACTCAGCAATGTCCGGGTAAGATAATGTTTATCTTTGTTATAGAAAATTGTGGGTGGATAGTCTTATTTAAGTTTGAGGGTAAAATTATTTTGAACTTTCAAATCGGATATCGTAATGGGGTGAGAAAAACAAATTATAATCTTATGATATTTTAAGGGTAAAATTATCTTTTTCTCAGTCTGGTCAGCTTGGGGATAATGGGGTTCCTGTTCCCCAACGTGCTGTGATAGTGAACAATCTCGAACGCGATCTTGTAGTTCATGCGGATCTACATCCAATGAATGTCCTGACAGTAGTTTGTTCACAAACATGCAATACTCAGCAATGTATGGGTCTTTACCTTTGTTAAGAAAGGTTGTGACACCAACCCCCCCCCCCCCCCCCCCCCCCCCCACCCCAAAAAAAAAATATATATATATATATATATAATAATAAATAAATAAATAAATAAATAAATAAATAAATAATAATAATAAAAAGGCTTATTATATTATGAGGGTAAAATTAGTTTGAATTTTGAAATCGGATATCGTATTATGACTTTTGAGAGAAAAAAACCTTATAATGTTATAACTTAATAGTTGTCACGTGAAGATGTAATGAGCACAGAGTGGCATGTTAACTAGGCTGTTATGTTGAATTCGTATTCAAGAAGATAAAAATACAAGTAAATACATTTCACAATTTATTTATCATGATTATATTTCATGAACTAATAATGACAATAACAGTAATATATACATATATACAACAGTACACAATGATTCATATGACCAGAATAATCATACATACAGTAAGCCCCATGTATGAGTATGATTAATGTCCTTAGCAAATAGATCAAATAAATACACCCAGTTATACAATAATGTTTCCCAATTAATTATACACCCAGAGCTCTTGCGCACGCGTTCGTATACTCCGTTGTAACATGTAAACTCACGGTACCGTATTGATTGTAGTTTGATTGACATTCATTGGAACTACCGTGTTCTTGAACGTCTTCATCAAGTTCGCGAAAGTTTTATTCATGATGTTGTTCCTCCTTATTGTTGGTCCTCCTACTCTAGTTGTTGAGCGTTGTTATAACTGTGGGGTTATCGCCGACAGTCGCTCCAACGGCTAGTTGTTACAGTTGTTAGATAAACCATTATCTTTAAAAGGGCTGTATAGAACTCATACAGTGAATTTTATGAATACCAGTCCTAATTATATGTGAGAGATATGTAGCATATATCAAATAACTCATTGTAAACCATTACTCAATTATATTGAACGAACACAATTAATGATAATAAGTTATGAAACACACAAGACTAGATAACTTATGATCCTAGTAAATTGACTATCACTGGTTGAATTGTGTATCATAAAATGCATTACACAATGATTATAAATAAACAATGTTGAGGAACCTTTCATGTTGTGTATCATCAAATGCATTACACAGTTATGAATAAACAATGTTGAGGAACCTTTCATGTTGTGTATCATCAAATGCATTACACAAATATAAACCAACATTGGTTAATGAATTTTGAGTATCATTAAATGCATTACATACAGTAGTTACAAATAAACACTGGTTGATGCAACTCTGGTTGCGTATCATTAAATGCATTACACAATTATAAACAACGTACATAATTAAAAACACAAATCATATTTTGTTTCTTATCAAAATCGATATTGCATTAAATAAACATATCTTTGTTTCTTCCAATGTACAAAAACATCATAATTGAAAACACAAATCAAGTTTTGTTTCATATCAAAATTGTTATCACATTGAATACAAAATCTCTGCTTCATTGAGTACAAAATATTATACAATAAGAATTTACTTACACGTGAATCCTTTGTAAATAAACTTTACATTATTCTCTCTGGCAGTGGCATATTAACACAAACTACAACTAAATCACCATAGATTTATATAAACTGCTCACAAAAAGTTAGGAAACCTTTTTTAATCAAGTATATTTTAATTAATTAATTATTACCCTCTTGTATTATGTTGCATATCAATGGAAAGTTGAAGTGTTTTTCTTTAATATGATACCAAATGTGCAATGATGATATGTTGCTGGACTTGGCCACATTAATGAGAATGAGACAAAGTCACAAATCAAATGTGCCAAAATTAGCAATTTTGTGTGACTGTGTGAGCCAATGGCACGTGCTCTCTCCAAATCTGTTAAACGCGGCATATTGAAGCTGCAAAACGTTTACCGTGTCTCAGAAATATTTACAAGTTATAGGCCTAAACCTTTCATCACTTACCTTCATGACCTTCCACCTGGAGTCATTGTTAACCCAGTCTTGCAAATACCCAAACAATGGTTTTCTTAAGAGATGACGGTTAACTTGTGTGTGTGTTGCGCTCACTGGTGCAAATCTTTGTGTAAACCATTCATGGTTCTCAAGCATGACCGGTTTGGTTATTGATCATTACCTATTGACTGTTTAGCACAGATAACGGTAATTTTGGCACATTTGATTTGTGACTTTGCCTCATTTTCATTCATGTGGCCAAGTTGAGCAACATGTTATCATTGCAAATGTGGTATAATTTTTAAGAGGAACACTTCAGCTTTCCATTGATATATAACATATACAAAGAGGGTAATAAATAATAAAAATATACTTGATTAACAAAAGTTTCCTAACTTTTTGTGAGCAGTTAAGTGAGCAGTTTAGTTGCATTCTATCTCATCTGTAACATTGTATTACTTTAAATCAATCTGCATTATTAATTTCCAGCAGTGTAGTAACAGAATGAGGATCTACCAAAATCTTATAGGTCTTAACCTGTTGATGGTCAGAAGATGACTGCACCAAATATCATGTCATTAGATTAAAAAATGATATCATAGCCATATTGCGATTGGCTGAAACTCAAATCAAATATGCTGTGATTGGATAAACTAGAGTTACTTAAAAACAAATTGGTAGAATTAACACATCACAATAATGTTGTCTGTTTAGCGTGCATGGTTGGTTATGGGATCTACCCTTGAAGTCCTTAAAGTATAGAACACTACACATGTTTAACCTTTTATATGCGACAATAGTGGTAACATTATTTGTTTTCAGTCTGGTCAGCTTGGGGATCTTGGGATTCCTGTTCCCAAACGTGTTGTGGCGGTCAACAATCCCGAGCGCGATCTTGTAGTTCATGCGGATCTACATCCAATGAATGTAGTGGCAGTAGTAGTGTTACACAAGCCTGCAATATTCAGCAATGTCCGGGTAATATTTGTCCTTGTTAAGGAAAATTGTAAAAACAAAATACATATAGTCTTAATAACATAAATTTATGAATATCGACAATATTTCATAGACATCTTTTGAATAAAAGTGCTCAATCCCAAACTAATAGTCTTATTATATAATGAGGGTAAACTGAGTTTGAACTTTGAAATCGGATATCGTAATAGGGGTTTTGAGAAGAAGAGAAATCTATTGATTTTATATTGGTACATTTAGTTTGTCTCAGTGTGGTCAGCTTAGGGGTGGTGGGGTTCCTATTCCCCCAACGTGCTGTGATTATGTTAAACAATCTCTAACGCGATCTTGTAGATCATGCGGATCTACATCCATTTACAATAAAACTAACGGAATTCGAAATCCAACTTACAGCCAAATACTAAGTAATCAACGAAAGCAATGACGTGGACGTGCATCCTGTTTTTAGGGACACCCTCTGTTAGTCTTATTTTATTATGAGAGTAAAATTAGTTTGAATTTTAAAATCGGATATCGTAATAGGGTTTTTGAAAGAAGAAAAAACGTTAAGGTTTATTATATAATATGAGGGTAACATTAATTGGAATGTTGAAGTCGGATATCGTATTAGGACTTTTGAGAGAGAAAAACCCCATTAGGCATTAGTAATGTTACACAAGCCTGCAATACTCAGCAATGTCCGGGTAATGTGGTTTTTTTGTTAAGGAAAATTGTGAAAACAAAATTTATATAGTCTTATTATATTATGAGGTAAATTCGTTTGAACTTTGAAATCGGATATCGTAGGGTTTTTGAGAAAATCACACCTTATAATGTTATAACTTTCTGGTGGTAAATTTTTGTATCTTTCAGTCTGGTCAGCTTGGGGATCGTGGGGTTCCTGTTCCCGAACGTGTTGTGGCGGTGAACGATCTCGAACGCGATCTTGTAGTTCATGCGGATCTTCATCCAATGACTGTAGTGGCAGTAGTAGTGTTACACAAGCCTGCAATACTCAGCAATGTCCGGGTAAGATTTATCTTTGTTAAGGAAAATTGTAAAAACAAAATATATAGGCCTATAGTCTTAATAACATAAATTTATGAATATCGACAATATGTCAGGGTTAGACTATATTTTGAATAAAAGTGCTCAATCCCAGAGTAATTATAGTCTTATTATAATGAGGGTAAAATTAGTTTGAATTTTGAAATCGGATATCGTAATAGGCTATTTAATAAAGAAAGAAAAATCTTATAATTTTATAATGGTAAAATTACTTTATCTCAGTCTGGTTAGCTTGCGAATCGCGTGGGGTTCCTATTCCCCCAACGTGCTGTGCTGATGAACAATATCGTACGCGAATGTGTAGTTTATGTGGATCTACATCTAATTACAATAAACCTAACGGAGTTCGAAAGCCAAATTACAGCCAAATACTAAGTAATCAACGAAAGCAATGGCTTTTATTATGAGAGTAAAATTAGTTTGAACTTTAAAATCGGATATCGTAATAGGGTTTTTGAGAAGAGAAACCCCCTTATATGTTATAACTTAATAGTGGTAACATTATTTTGTTTCAGTCTGGTCAGCTTGGAGATCGTGGGGTTCCTGTTCCCGAACGTGTTGTGGCGGTCAACAATCTCGAACGCGATCTTGTAGTTCATGCGGATCTCTATCCAATGACTGTAGTGGCGGTAGTAGTGTTACACAAGCCTGCAATACTCAGCAATGTCCGGGTAAAATTTATATTTGTTAAGGAAAATGGTAAAAACAAAATATATATAGTCTTAATAACATGAATTTATGAATATCGACAATATATCATGGTTAGACTATCTTTTGAATAAAATCAATCCCTGACTAATAGTCTTATTATATAATTAGGGTAAACTGAGTTTGAACTTTGAAATCGGATATCGTAATAGGGTTATTGAGAAAGAAAAAATCTTATAATTTTATAATAGTAAAATTATTTTGTCTCAGTCTGGTCAGCTTAGGGGTGGTGGGGTTCCTATTCCCCCAACGTGCTGTGATTGTGTTAAACAATCTCTAACGCGATCTTGTAGATCATGCGGATCTACATCCATTTACAATAAAACTAACGATAAAACTAACTAATATTTATCTTTGTTAAGGAAAATTGTAAAAACAAAATATATAGGCCTATAGTCTTAATAACATAAATTTATGAATATCGACAATATGTCATGGTTAGACTATATTTTGAATAAAATTGCTCAGTCCCAGAGTAATAGTCTTATTATAATGAGGGTAAAATTAGTTTGAATTTTGAAATCGGATATCGTAATAGGGTTTTTATTAAAGAAAGAAAATTATTATGATTTTATAATGGTAAAATTATTTTATCTCAGTCTGGTTAGCTTGCGAATTGTGGGGTTCCTATCCGCCCCCCCCCCCCCCCCCCCCCACACGTGATGTGCTGATGAACAATCTCGTACGCGAATGTGTAGTTTATGCGGATCTACATTTAATTACAATAAACCTAACGGAATTCAAAAGCTTAATTACAGCCAAATACTAAGTAATCAACGAAAGCAATGGCGTGGAATATGTGCACCCTGCTTTAGAGACACCCTCTATATATAGTCTTATTTTATTATGAGAGTAAAATTAGTTTGAACTTTGAAATCGGATACCGTAATAGGGTTTTTGAGAAAAAATACCTATTATAATGTTATAACTTTCTGGTGGTGAAATTATTTTGTTTCAGTCTGGTCAGCTTGGAGATCTTGGGGTTCCTGTTCCCGAACGTGTTGTGGCGGTGAACGATCTCGAACGCGATCTTGTAGTTCATGCGGATCTTCATCTAATGACTGTAGTGGCAGTAGTAGTGTTACACAAGCCTGCAATACTCAGCAATGTCCGGGTAATATTTATCTTTGTTAAGGAAAATTGTAAAAACAAAATATATAGGCCTATAGTCTTAATAACATAAATTTATAAATATCGACAATATGTCATGGTTAGACTATCTTTTGAATAAAAGTGCTCAATCCCAGAGTAATAGTCTTATTATAATAAGGGTAAAATTAGTTTGAATTTTGAAATCGGATATCGTAATAGGGTTTTTAATAAAGAAAGAAAAATCTTATGATTTTATAATGGTAACATTATTTTGCGTCAGTCTGGTCAGCTTGCTAATCGTGGGGTTCCTATTCCCCAACGTGCTGTAATGATGAACAATCTCGTACGCGATTGTGTAGTACTGTAGTTCATGCGGATCTACATCCAATTACAATAAAACTAACGGAATTCGAAAGTCAAATTACAGCCGAACACTAAGTAATCAACGAAAGCAATGGCGTGGAATATGTGCACCCTGTTTTTAGGGACACCCTCTATATATAGGCTTATTTTATTAGTTTGAACTTTGAAATCGGATATCGTATAGGGTTATTGAGAAAGAAAAAATCTTATAATTTTATAATAGTAAAAATTATTTTGTCTCAGTCTGGTCAGCTTAGGGGTGGTGGGGTTCCTATTCCCCCAACGTGCTGTGATTATGTTAAACAATCTCTAACGCGATCTTGTAGATCATGCGGATTTACATCCAATGAATGTAGTGGCAGTAGTATTGTTACACAAGCCTGCAATACTCAGCAATGTCCGGGTAATATTTATCTTTGTTAAGGAAAAATTGTAAAAACAAATATATATAGTCTTTTAATAACATAAAATTATAAATATCGACAATATTTTATTATCGTTATACTATCTTTTGAATAAAAGTGCTCAATCCCAAACTAAGAGTCTTGTTACATATTGAGGGTAAACTGAGTTTGAACTTTAAAATCGGATATCGTAATACGGTTTGTGAGAAAGAAAAAAATCTTATGATTTGATAATGGTACATTTATTTTGTCTCAGTCTGGTCAGCTTAGGGGTGGTGGGGTTCCTATTCCCAAACGTGCTGTGATTATGTTAAACAATCTCTAACGCGATCTTGTAGTTCATGTGGATCTACATCCGATTACAATAAAACTAACGGAATTCGAAAGCCAAATTACAACCAAATACTTCTAGTAATCAACGAAAGCAATGGCGTGGACGAGCACCCTGTTTTAGGGACACCCTCTATTAGTCTTATTTTATTATGAGAGTAAAATAAGATTGAATATTTAAATCGGATATCGTAATATGGTTTTTGAAAGAAGAAAAAGAAACCTCTTATAATAATTATTACAAATTTATAGTGGTAAATTTATTTATTTTTAGTTTGGACAGTTTGGGGATCGTGGGGTTCCTGTTCCCAAACATGTTGTGGCGGTCAACAATCTCGAACGCGATCTTGTAGTTCATGCGGATCTACATCCAATGAATGTAGTGGCAGTGGTATTGTTACACAAGCTTGCAATACTCAGCAATGTCCGGGTAAGATAATGTTTATCTTTGTTATGGAAAATTGTGGGGGATAGTTTTATTTTAGTTTTAGGGTAAAATCAGTTTGAACTTTCAAATCGGATATCGCAATCGGGTGAAAAAGAAATATTATAATCTTATGATTTTATAATGGTAACAATGGGGTGTTTTCTTCTCAGTCTGGTCAGCTTGGGATAATGGGGTTCCTGTTTCCCAACGTGCTGTGATTGTGAACAATCTCTAACGCGATCTTGTAGTTTATGCGGATCTTCATTCAATTACAATAAAATTAACTGAATTCGAAAGCCAAATTACAGCCAAATATTAAGTAATCAACGAAAGCAATGGCGTGGACGAGCACCCTGTTGTTAGGGACACCCTCTATGGTCCGTATGCACAAAAGAGTTAGACCGGGTTTAAAGTTAGACCTGGTCTAAGTGAAATTTATTCATGCCTCAAAATCTGTTTTCCTCTGCATTTCCATGAGATATTTTGTGCTATTTTTGAACTTTGCATCCGAATCTTTACAATTTGTTAGCTTATTTGAGAAGAAAATGTAATTAAAGGTGTGCTTTCACAAAAACTAAAATCCACTTAGACCAGGTCTAACTTTAGACCCGGTCTAACTCTTTTGTGCATACGGACCTATTAGTCTTATTTTATTATGAGAGTAGAATTAGTTTCAATTTTGAAATCGGATATCGTATTACGACTTTTGAGAGAAAAAACCCTGATATTGTTATAACTTTATAGTGGTAACAATATTTGTTTTTTCAGTCTGGACAGCTTGGGGATCTTGGGATTCCTGTTCCCGAACATGTTGTAGCGGTCAACAATCTCGAGCGCGATCTTGTAGTTCATGCGGATCTACATCCAATGAATGTAGTGGCGGTAGTAGTGTTACACAAGCCTGCAATACTCAGCAATGTCCGGGTAATATTTATCCTTTATGAAAATTGTAAAAACAAAATATATATAGTCTAAATAACATTAAATTATGATTATCGACAATATTTCGTTATGGTAATCTTTTGAATAATAGTGTTCAATCCCAAACTAATAGTCTTATCATATAATGAGGGTAAAATGAGTTTGAACTTTGAAATCGGATTTTGTAATAGGGTTTTTGAGAAAGAAAAAAATCTTATGGTAAAATTATGTTATCTCAGTCTTGTCAGCTTGGGAATCGTGGGCTTCCTATTCCCAAACGTGCTGTGATTATGTTAAACAATCTCTAACGCGATCTTGTAGTTCATGCAAATCTACATCCTATTACAATAAAACTAAATTCGAAAGCCAATTTACAGCCTAATACTAACTGACTAAGTAATCAACGAAAGCAATGGCGTGGAATATGTGCACCCTGTTTTTAGGGACACCCTCTATATATAGGCTTATTTTATTATGAGAGTAAAATTAGTTTGAACTTTGAATTCGGATACCGTAATAGGGTTTTTGAGAAGAAAAAAACCCTTATATGTTATAACTTTATAGTGGTAACATTATTTTGTTTCAGTCTGGTCAGCTTGGAGATCGTGGGGTTCCTGTTCCCGAACGTGTTGTGGCGGTCAACAATCTCGAACGCGATCTTGTAGTTCATGCGGATCTCTATCCAATGACTGTAGTGGCGGTAGTAGTGTTACACAAGCCTGCAATACTCAGCAATGTCCGGGTAATATTTATCTTTGTTCAGGAAAATGGTAAAAACAAAATATATATAGGCTTAATAACATGAATTTATGAATATCGACAATATATCATGGTTAGACTATCTTTTGAATAAAATCATTCCCTGACTAGTAGTCTTATTATATAATTAGGGTAAACTGAGTTTGAACTTTGAAATCGGATATCGTAATAGGGTTATTGAGAAAGAAAAAACCTTATAATTTTATAATAGTAAAATTATTTTGTCTCAGTCTGGTCAGCTTAGGGGTGGTGGGGTTCCTATTCCCCCAACGTGCTGTGATTATGTTAAACAATCTCTAACGCGATCTTGTAGATCATGCGGATCTACATCCATTCACAATAAAACTAACGGAATTCGAAATCCAACTTACAGCCAAATACTAAGTAATCAACGAAAGCAATGACGTGGACGTGCACCCTGCTTTTAGGGACACCCTCTGTTAGTCTTATTTTATTGTGAGAGTAAAATTAGTTTGAATTTTAAAATCGGATATCGTAATAGGGTTTTTGAAAGAAGAAAAAAGGTTTATTATATAATATGAGGGTAAAATTAATTCGAATGTTGAAGTCGGATATCGTATTAGGACTTTTGAGAGAGAAAAAACCCATTAGGCATTAGTAATGTTACACAAGCCTGCAATACCCAGCAATGTCCGGGTAATGTGGTTTTTTTGTCAAGGAAAATTGTGAAAACAAAATTTATATAGTCTTATTATATTATGAGGTAAATTCGTTTGAACTTTGAAATCGGATATCGTAGGGTTTTTGAGAAAATCACACCTTATAATGTTATAACTTTCTGATGGTAATTTTTTTTATCTTTCAGTCTGGTCAGCTTGGGGATCGTGGGGTTCCTGTTCCCGAACGTGTTGTGGCGGTGAACGATCTCGAACGCGATCTTGTAGTTCATGCGGATCTTCATCCAATGACTGTAGTGGCAGTAGTAGTGTTACACAAGCCTGCAATACTCAGCAATGTCCGGGTAATATTTATCTTTGTTAAGGAAAATTGTAAAAACAAAATATATAGGCCTATAGTCTTAATAACATAAATTTATGAATATCGACAATATGTCAGGGTTAGACTATATTTTGAATAAAAGTGCTCAATCCCAGAGTAATTATAGTCTTATTATAACGAGGGTAAAATTAGTTTGAATTTTGAAATCGGATATCGTAATAGGGTATTTAATAAAGAAAGAAAAATCTTATGATTTTATAATGGTAAAATTATTTTATCTCAGTCTGGTTAGCTTGCGAATCGCGTGGGGTTCCTATTCCCCCAACGTGCTGTGCTGATGAACAATATCGTACGCGAATGAGTAGGGTATGTGGATCTACATCTAATTACAATAAACCTAACGGAGTTCGAAAGCCAAATTACAGCCAAATACTAAGTAATCAACGAAAGCAATGGCGTGGACGTGCACCCTGCTTGAGGGACACCCTCTATATATATGCTTATTTTATTATGAGAGCAAAATTAGTTTGATCTTTGAATTCGGATACCGTAATAGGGTTGTTTGAGAAAAAATACCGTTTTATAATGTTATAACTTTATAGTGGTAAAATTATTTTGTTTCAGTCTGGTCAGCTTGGAGATCGTGGGGTTCCTGTTCCCGAACGTGTTGTGGCGGTCAACGATCTCGAACGCGATCTTGTAGTTCATGCGGATCTTCATCCAATGACTGTAGTGGCAGTAGTAGTGTTACACAAGCCTGCAATACTCAGCAATGTCCGGGTAATATTTATCTTTGTTAAGGAAAATTGTAAAAACAAAATATATAGGCCTATAGTCTTAATAACATAAATTTATGAATATCGACAATATGTCATGGTTAGACTATATTTTGAATAAAAGTGCTCAGTCCCAGAGTAATAGTCTTATCATAATGAGGGTAAAATTAGTTTGAATTTTGAAATCGGATATCGTAATAGGATTTTTATTAAAGAAAGAAAAATCTTATGATTTTATAATGGTAAAATTATTTTATCTCAGTCTGGTTAGCTTGCGAATTGTGGGGTTCCTATCCCCCCCCCCCCCCCCCCACGTGCTGTGCTGATGAACAATCTCGTACGCGAATGTGTAGTTTATGCGGATCTACATCTAATCACAATAAACCTAACGGAATTCGAAAGCCAAATTACAGCCAAATACTAAGTAATCAACGAAAGCAATGGCGTGGAATATGTGCACCCTGCTTTAGGGACACCCTCTATATATAGGCTTATTTTATTATGAGAGTAAAATTAGTTTGAACTTTGAATTCGGATACCGTAATAGAGTGTTTGAGAAAAAATACATTTTATAATGTTATAAACTTTATAGTGGTAAAATTATTTTTTTCAGTCTGGTCAGCTTGGAGATCGTGGGGTTCCTGTTCCCGAACGTGTTGTGGCGGTCAACGATCTCGAACGCGATCTTGTAGGTCATGCGGATCTTCATCCAATGAATGTAGTGGCAGTAGTAGTGTAACACAAGCCTGTAATACTCAGCAATGTCCGGGTAATATTTATCTTTGTTAAGGAAAATTGTGAAAACAAAATATATATAGTCTTTATTATGAGGGTCAAATTAGTTTGAATCATGAAATCGGATATCGTAATAGGGTTTTTAAGAAAGAAAAAAATCTCATGACTTTATAATGGTATATAAAATTATTTTATCTCAGTCTGGTCAGCTTGCGGATCGTGTGGTTCCTATTCCACAACATGCTGTGTTAATGAACAATCTCGTACCCGATTGTGTAGTTCATGCGGATCTACATCCAATTACAATAAAACTAACGGAATTCGAAAGCCAAATTACAGCGAAATACTAAGTAATCAACAAAAGCAATGGCGTGGAATATGTGCACCCTGTTTTTAGGGACACCTTCTATATATAGGCTTATTTTATTATGAGAGTAAAATTAGTTTGAACTTTGAAATCGGATACCGTAATTGGGTTGAGAAAAAATACCTATTATAATGTTATAACTTTCTGGTGGTGAAATTATTTTGTTTCAGTCTGGTCAGCTTGGAGATCGTGGGGTTCCTGTTCCCGAACGTGTTGTGGCGGTCAACGATCTCGAACGCGATCTTGTAGTTCATGCGGATCTTCATCTAATGACTGTAGTGGCAGTAGTAGTAATACACACGCCTGCAATACTCAGCAATGTCCGGGTAATATTTATCTTTGTTAAGGGAAATTGTAAAAACAAAATATATAGGCCTATAGTCTTAATAACATAAATTTATGAATATCGACAATATGTCAGGGTTAGACTACATTTTGAATAAAAGTGCTCCATCCCAGAGTAATATTAGTCTTATTATAATGAGGGTAAAATTAGTTTGAAATTTGAAATCGGATATCGTAATAGGCTATTTAATAAAGAAAGAAAAATCTTATAATTTTATAATGGTAAAATTACTTTATCTCAGTCTGGTTAGCTTGCGAATCGCGTGGGGTTCCTATTCCCCCCACGTGCTGTGCTGATGAACAATCTCGTACGCGAATGTGTAGTTTATGCGGATCTACATCTAATCACAATAAACCTAACGGAATTCGAAAGCCAAATTACAGCCAAATACTAAGTAATCAACGAAAGCAATGGCGTGGAATATGTGCACCCTGCTTTAGGGACACCCTCTATATATAGGCTTATTTTATTATGAGAGTAACATTAGTTTGAACTTTGAATTCGGATACCGTAATAGAGTGTTTGAGAAAAAATACATTTTATAATGTTATAAACTTTATAGTGGTAAAATTATTTTTTTCAGTCTGGTCAGCTTGGAGATCGTGGGGTTCCTGTTCCCGAACGTGTTGTGGCGGTCAACGATCTCGAACGCGATCTTGTAGGTCATGCGGATCTTCATCCAATGAATGTAGTGGCAGTAGTAGTGTAACACAAGCCTGTAATACTCAGCAATGTCCGGGTAATATTTATCTTTGTTAAGGAAAATTGTGAAAACAAAATATATATAGTCTTTATTATGAGGGTCAAATTAGTTTGAATCATGAAATCGGATATCGTAATAGGGTTTTTAAGAAAGAAAAAAATCTCATGACTTTATAATGGTATATAAAATTATTTTATCTCAGTCTGGTCAGCTTGCGGATCGTGTGGTTCCTATTCCACAACGTGCTGTGTTAATGAACAATCTCGTACCCGATTGTGTAGTTCATGCGGATCTACATCCAATTACAATAAAACTAACGGAATTCGAAAGCCAAATTACAGCGAAATACTAAGTAATCAACAAAAGCAATGGCGTGGAATATGTGCACCCTGTTTTTAGGGACACCTTCTATATATAGGCTTATTTTATTATGAGAGTAAAATTAGTTTGAACTTTGAAATCGGATACCGTAATTGGGTTGAGAAAAAATACCTATTATAATGTTATAACTTTCTGGTGGTGAAATTATTTTGTTTCAGTCTGGTCAGCTTGGAGATCGTGGGGTTCCTGTTCCCGAACGTGTTGTGGCGGTCAACGATCTCGAACGCGATCTTGTAGTTCATGCGGATCTTCATCTAATGACTGTAGTGGCAGTAGTAGTAATACACACGCCTGCAATACTCAGCAATGTCCGGGTAATATTTATCTTTGTTAAGGGAAATTGTAAAAACAAAATATATAGGCCTATAGTCTTAATAACATAAATTTATGAATATCGACAATATGGCATGGTTAGACTATATTTTGAATAAAAGTGCTCAATCCCAGAGTAATAGTCTTATTATAATGATGGTAAAATTAGTTTGAATTTTGAAATCGGATATCGTAAGGGGCCATATCCAAACTCCAGTGATTTTAAAGCATTTTTCTACCGATTTTACCCCGGTATTCCAACGAAATAGAACGAAATACCGTTGGAATACCGGGGATAGAACGAAATACCGTTGGAATACCGGGGTAAAATCGGTAGAAAAATGCTTTAAAACCACTGGAGTTTGGATATGGCCCCTAAAAGGGTTTTTAATAAAGAAAGAAAAATCATATGATTTTATAATGGTAACATTATTTTATCTCAGTCTGCGATTGTGTAGTTCATGCTGATCTATATACATCCAATTACAATAAAAACTAACGGAATTCGAAAGCCAAATTACAGCCAAATACTAAGTAATCAACAAAAGCAATGGCGTGGAATATGTGCACCCTGTTTTTAGGGACACCCTCTATAATATAGAGGGTGTCCCTAAAAACAGGGTGCACATATATAGGCTTATTTTATTATGAGTGTAAAATTAGTTTGAACTTTGAAATCGGATACCGTAATAGGGTGTTTGAGAAAAAATACCTTATAGTGCATATAATGTTATAACTTTATAACGGTAACATTATTTTTTTCAGTCTGGTCAGCTTGGAGTTCGTGGGGTTCCTGTTCCCGAACATGTTGTGTCGGTCAAAAATCTCGAACGCGATCTTGTAGTTCGTGCGGATCTCCATCCAATGCATGTAGTGGCAGTAGTAGTGTTACACAAACCTGCAATACTCAGCAATGTCCGGGTAAGATAATGTTGATCTTTGTTAGGGGAGACGTCAAAACTCGACCGCCCGTTGACCGTCGGTTACGTACGGTTCCGCCCGGTTCTTTCAGGTCAAATGTTTTACTGGTATATGAATATTCACGCATGCAACACTGAACAACTGCCGGTTGACTTAATGCTGAAACCGGACCAATTTACACTATCAATCTGTTACTTTGCGGTCATAATAGCTCTCTCTATAATCGTTCTATAAAAATAACCATTCATAGACTTTCGGTATTGATTTTAAAAAGTTAATTGAGCTATAAACAGATTGAAAAAGCCAACCCCAGCGAAAATCAATAGCTGCATTGTACTGGTTGTCAACTGAGACTTTTATTGCTCACGCGTGTGACGAGGCACTTTTAAACGGTCGTGTTCACCAGAGTGTAACTATTTGACCTCATTATGTGTGTATATTATAACAGACGACACGTTTTGTGAGAACCGGGCGGAACTGGCCGTAACCGGCGGTCAACGGGCGGTCGAGTTTTGACGTGATCCCTTATATGGAAAATTGTGGAAAATAAAAAATATATATATAGTCTTATATTATTATGAGGATAAAATTAGTTTGAACTTTGAATCATAATAGGGTTTTAGAGAAAACAATGTAATCTTATGATTTTATAATGGTCAAATTAATTTTTCTTAGTCTGGTCAGCTTGGGGGTCGTGGGGTTCTTGTTTCCCAACGTGCTGTGATGGTGAACAATCTCGAACGCGATCTTGTAGTTCATGCGGATCTACATCCAATGAATGTAGTGGCAGTAGTACTCGTTCACAATCATGCAATACTCAGCAATGTCCGTCCGAGTCTTTACCTTTGTTAGGGAAGGTTGTGACCCCCCCCCCCCCCCCCCCCAAAAAAAAGGTGCTTATTATAATTATTATGAGGGTAAAATTAGTTTGAAATCGGATATTCGTAATAGTGATTTTTTTCTTTCTCAGTCTGGTCAACTTGGCTACCGTGGGGATCCTGTACCGAATATACATGTCATGGCGGTAGTCGATCTCGAACGCGATCTTGTAGATCATGCGGATCTGAATCCAATAGATGTAGTGGCAGTAACAGTGAACACATGAGGTGCACGTGGTGCTAATTACCTTTCCAGGCAAATGACCTAATCTGGAAATCGGGTTTAATTTCCTAGCCTGGAAATGCAGTGATATTGTAATTTTGCAGGTAGTTATTTTTGTGAATCAACCAAATGCTTAAATTTTGTAGATAATTAATTTTGGCGAATCGAAACCATATAAACATATCATTATAGTAACACTGCAACTGTTGAGGTAATTATTTTCGTGCATTTGAGCCTTTGCTATTTTAGCGAAATTAAATATTTCATGAAATTAAGTAGTTTTCTACCTCGAGATACTTTATTTTTGAGAAGGACGAGCACTTATAAGATAATTTACTACATTTACCTGAAGATTTGTTTTGCTTTGGGTTTTCGTCAGTTGAGACGGTTAGCTGTCGGTCCTGCTGTCAGTAATTTGGTTGAATGGGTGAAACAACCGCAAAATATTAAAGGGAATTATTCGGCACGTATATTTAAATTTCTCATACTGGTGTGAAATTGATTAATATCACTTGTTTTAATTACTCAAAACATTTTAATCCGGTGTCCTGAATTAGCGAAACCTTTTTGAAAACGCAGGTATAGAAGGAGATATAGTCCCCTGGAGCTATTGTCCGGCTTGTACAGTAAAGTATGCTAGGGCACTCATCTCTACACGCAACACGTAGAGCACGTGTGGTCCAGTGGAGTAGTTGCCGGTCTCATAATCATAAGGTCGTGAGTTCTAGCCCCGCTGGTGCCAATGTGTTTGTGTCCTTGGGCAAGGCACTTAGTCTACATTGCCTATTGGGTGGTTACTACAGTACAGCTCACAATAGAGTGCACCACGCAACTGCGATGATAGTCCATTGACTTTGAGTTGATAGTCCATTGACAACGCAATGACATCGCATTGACAATGCACTGACAGCGCGATGATAGTTCGTTGACATTATCGTCATAGCACCAATTGTCGTGTAGGGACTCCGTTGATCTTGCGAAATCAGCGCGCTGATTTCACACTGTCAATGCACTGACAACGGGATGTAATTGGGTTGATATTCCGATGAAAGTATGTTGACCTCCGTTGATATCGGTTACTCTAATGCGATCTGTACTGTATATAGGGGTTATGTATGTTTGTTCATGTTGGTTTATGTCGCAACTTGGCGCTGATTTAGCTGCTGCCTGGACGTTGCATTGTTTATTAAAGTATTTGATGATTTGTAATGTTGTTACAATTCAGCCAGTTGGCTGCGATGACAATAAAATTTAGACCTTTATTATTATTATAACACTTAGTAGTAGTTTCACGCTTCATTTCGTATAATATGTCTATAAACACCGGACTTTATGTAGAATAAAAAAAAGGTATTGTAACTAAACTTTTGCTTTGACCCCCCTATTACAATGGTATTAATCTCATAACCCCCTGTTTTCCATGTAAAAAAAACTATGACCCCCCCCCCCCCCTCCCCCAATATATGGGACCCCCACCCCCTACCGAAGAAAATGACAGCCCCCTAACATATGGGCAAATATGAAAATTGCAAGTATGTTATCACCTATATAAAATGTATATGTTATGACTGTATGTAATCATTTCAAGGTGGCTTTCATTAACATTTTACCACATGTCCTGATATAGCACTGGTATCGGGCTCGCTATTTGTTCTCATTTACTGACAGTCAGTATGAAGTCGCACACAATGCCGTTGTTTTTCTAACCCACACACAGCGACCCGTAAGTACTCACCCGTAGCGATACGGCTTCGTAGTCGGAGTTGACCTCGTGATAGCACGATGTAAATGAGCTCTTTTCATGATTATAATCACACATTTCAAAACATTTGCCATGAAATTGTAAAATAAAAAGGCATGTGATGCAAATAATATATCTAATATTATCTGTGAACTTCATGACATGATGGTTTCGGTGCAAATTGTTGCCATCACACAGAGAAAATTCGAGAAACTAAACTTCGGCCCTTGCATGAAATTGACTTGGGGGAGGGGAGACCAAATGTCATGCCTTGGAGCCCCCCCCCCCCCCCCCCCCCCCCTCACAGTGTCGCTACTTTACAAAAGGGCAATGTTAGTGACTTAGTTTTAATTAACTTGTAACATGTTGATATTTCGCGGGTCGAGTGGACTTTTGGACGGCGAAAGAGTCTGGCGGGGAAGAGCCGCTGATTAGAAGAGCTTGGTTGAGCTGGTATTCGGGTTAATAATATGTATTGACATGTGTATAGACGTTATTCTTATTTGGCGCATTTTCGAAGATGGTTATGTGAACTGAAAATGAGGCTAGCGATTTAGCCAAGACGAGAGTGCTGTAGTTTTTCAATGGGGGTAAACTTTGCATTAATCATGTTAGGGGTCGTCCATAATTTTCGCCATTTTCAGTTACGTACAAAGCGTATGTAACAGGGGTCGAAATATACCCCAACCGTACGTAACATAAATGGCGATCTTGAGAGGCGGGATTTTTTTTTAAATTACAAAATAAAAGAATTATAAAATATTAAAAAGATAGGCCTAATAGATTTTTTTTAAATAAAAATAGTAGGAGTAGAAAATAATTATACAGTAGAAAACATTCTGGAAAAGGGATAGCGATAGCTATCTTATCATTGTTCTATAGTAAATCCTGACTCGACAGTGTTGACCGCAACCAGCTGGGAGCTTCGACAATAGGAGGCGCGATTTTTGGCCATTTTGTACCACAAGGCAGAAAAAGGTCGTCCTAAGGGAGTGTTCAGAAATACTTTGGTGGGGGGGGTTGGCCAAAAAAAATTGTCGGTGTCTAAACTTTTTTGACCCCCCCTTTACAAATTGACAAACTTTTCTGACCCCCCCTTTAACAGGGTGAAACACTTTTTTGACCCCCCCCCCCCCCCCACTACTGTCAGATGTAGATAGACATTTGACTCAAGTTCTATGACGCTTACACTACAGTCAGAACTGTGTATAGCTGGCAATCAATTTGCAACATTTCAAATTCACTTGAAACATATCTTTCAAGCCTCCGAATTGTATTTTCGGTGATTTGTATTTATCATGTTATAGCCTTTTTAAAAACGGTTTCTTTTTTCCAATTGTAAAAAGTTACTCTTTGTATACAAGTCCTTCTATCTACACAATACTTTCACAAAGATATGCTCTGAGCATGCTCAGTTGGATTTCACTCCCTCTTTTGACGTACATGCGCCAATTAAGAATAACGTCTTGTGTATAGTTTGAATTGATAATACTAGGACAGGGCCGGGAACGGGCGAGGGCGTATATTACGTCTAGTCCTGATACAGACTGTGTAAATATTGTTATGATTGATTTGGAACAGTGAACATGAATTTGATGTAAATTACTTTACTATGTATGATGATAGGGCCGGGGATATGGCCCTCTGCAGCGCAGCAACTTCAGAAACAAGTAAGAGGTTGGTGCCAATTGTGGGGTGGGGTGTGTTAGTGGTGGAGAGAGTACACCCCATAGCGAAAAAAACAGCAGATTAGCGGATAGTTATCCGGTAACCATCGGGTTACCACCGGGTGGAAATGACATGCAAATTAGATAGTACCGGGTAACTACCCGGTAACGTTTTGGAGAGCAAAGTGGGTATTGCGGATTACTATCGGGTAGTTCCCCGAAATAGCGGATGGTTAGCGGGTAACCATCCGGTAATGTTTATTGTGGATTACTATCGGGTAACTCCCCAGAATAGTGGATTGCTATCGGGTAACTTCCCAGAATAGCGGATTGCTATCGGGTGATCATCGGGTGGCCACCCGGTGGAAATGACATGCAAATTAGGTAGTACCGGGTAGCTACCCGGTAACATTTTGGAGCAAAGTAGGTAGAGCTTGTCAAACTGCGGATTACTATCGGGTATACTCCCCGAAATAGCGGGTGGTTTAGTGGGTAACTAGTTTGGGAGCATACACAGGGACAGCACCAGTTGGTGGGGAAGGGGAGGGGTGGACAAATCGGGGACATGGGGCAATTTATATGCGTAAGCATGAGAAACACTAAGGTTTCTATGCACAAATTGCTTTAAATTAGCTTAGGCTATATTTAAAAAAACCTTGTTGTCTAAAAATTAGAAGACAAAAAATTCTAAAAAAAAAAATTCCAAAGTTTCTTCGATTTTTCAGATTTTCATTGATCACATCATTCTAAATACAAAAGATCACTTTTATAAGGATTTTAATATTTTATATTTATAAAAATAAATGTATTAAAAAAACCCCGCATTCCGCATTAGGTTTTGAAAAACTGAAGAGCTTTGAGACAAAAGGTTTTTTTTTAAATTTGGTTTCAAATTTTAGGTCTTGCATACTTCACCAAATTTCCTTTCATGAAACGCATTGTCACAAGTCAAATAGTCAAATAACAAGGAGCCTTAATCTGTTTATCACCCATCCATTTATTTCGAACACTTGACATATTCTTGAGCATGTTTTCAACTGCATACTGTTAAATTTGCAATACTAAATATCATACTTGGTGCCAAATCTCGTCAGATTTACAACTTAGATTAATACTACACCAAATTAAGCTATCAATCGACCATCATCAAATCAATAAATTAATTAATCAACCACATACTGACTAAGGTAGTACTGGAATTATACCATAGCATGCATATAAACTAACAAATTAATAAGCTTAAGCTTACTCAAAATACTGTAAATCCAAGATAAATCATTTGATATAGTATAAATCTGAAAAGTCTACTTTACCAATTCCTGTAGAATAGCATGCAGCTTTCATCTATAATAGGTTTATAACATTAATAGTGATAAAATAACCACAAATATCCACACATTTCCTTAAATATAGCAGCATTCTGACACAGGCAGTTTGTCAGCTGGCAGCAAATTCCAATATGGCTGCTGCAGGTTAAGAATTCAAAATTATTAGTTTACGGAGAGCTTTTCGGGTGTTACTTTTTAGAGGTCAAGTTTGCGGAGAGCTTTCCGGGTGTTAGTTCCAGAGTCATATGTTTTCGGAGAGTGTTTTGGGTATTTGCAAAGTTTTGGGGAACCATCGGGTAACTCTCCAAAAGAACTAACTGCTCTCCAAAAACTCTCCCGCTAGTGGAGATGTTTGGATTACTTTTAAAATACTCTCCGCAAGGTATCGGGTAACCATCCGATAACTACCGGGTGGTTACCCGATGACTTTATTTTTTGCTATGGGACGGTGTGTTACAACAGGAAGGCAGCGGGCGGCACGTTTATACCAGCAACATTGCTTTTGGGGGATCAGGGGGGGGGGGGCAAATGTTGGCTTTTATTGTAAACATTGCCTGAATATAGCTTAATTTGTTATGAATTACACATTTGAGATCAATTTTAAGCTAGTTTTAAGTAATTTTAACATAATAACTCAACATTTTCGATTGGAGGGAAAATGGGGTGTGGCTTGAGCTGACTGGGGCGGGGTAATATGGATCACAAAAGAGGGTGTATCAGCCAATCTATCGACAAATTACTCTTTTTTACATACAGCAGGGGGAAATGGCACGACCCAAACTTCCATTTCCCTGAAAATAAAATGATGTGCCTTAATACGTCTTCAAAGGCATATTATGATTATTATTATTTTATTTTATATTTTGTTAATTTATTTATTAATGTATTAATTTATTTTGCTTTGATGATACTTTTCAACGACAAAAATTCAACTGTTTTTAACTTTAAATTTATGCAAATAACAACAACAAAAATGCTACTTTGGCATGGGCATGCAGCGACAGGAAAAGTAACATTAATTGTTTGGCGGCCTTAATCACAGTGAGTGCAGTATAAATCTTGTCATTTAGCAGGCATTCCTGCAATGTCAATGTATCACAAGGAACATTAAATCTGTGTTGGGGTTACAGCCATCTTTCATATCTCATTTTAAAGAGCTTGAAAAACCCTTTGAAATGATAGGTCTCCCATGGTCAGGGGATTCTTGGAACCAAAGTTATCTTTCATTTCTTTCGCAGATCTGACCCAATTTTAATAAACAATTTGGAGCCATATGTATTGTGACCATGTACAAGTATGACATGTACCGAAATGTTAATTACAAATAATCAGTTTTTTAGCCCCTTTTTTATTTTTAAAAGTTAAACATTGAATGAATTTTATTGAATAAATGAACCGTGATTATCACTAGGAAGTTGAATACCATTGTTTTCCATTCTGCTTAAACAGAAACGGTCCTTTTTCTAAGTAAATTCAGTAATGGATGGCCCTGTCATCACATCGATCAGACCAGCGATTGCACTGCGCTCAAATTAACACTATAAACTGAATAACACTCAGTGAGAGAGTGGAAAACTGTCCGAAATTGTCCATTTTAATAATCAAGGTCACTAAAATCCTGCTGCTATCAGGCCGCGGCGCTTGGATTACGCTGAAACATCAAAACGCCAAGCCAAGCGCTTCCAAGAACCCCTCGTTGACGCAGTGGGAACTGGCTTGCTACAATAATGTTTTGAAAATATATATATTGATATTTTTCACAAGATTCTGGAAATTTTGACACGGGTGAAAAAAAGTGAAGCGGGCGGGTAATGGGAAACTCAAGGCGCCAAGGTTCGACTGCGCACGAAGCGTGGGAAACTCAAAATAGACTTTCAGGCGCCAAGGTTCGACTGCGCACGAAGCGTGAAAAATCTTAATTGTTTTTGCGCGAAGCATGGCGCGCGCATAAACAAATTGGATCCGTTTTAATGTCCCCTATTCAGGAGTTAGGACCATTTTTTTTATCCCTTTTGTGGGACATTTTTTCTTTTTTGTTGAGTGTTTGTCTTAAATGTTGATTAAGCTGTAACTTTTTACACTTACGGATTGCAACGTTGGATATCATGTTTTGTATGTCCTTACTACAGTCCCACGTCCCCTTGGACCAGAGTTGCAATTGGGAAGTGCACCTGAGCCAGTGCCCATAAGATGTAAACATCCACATGGAGAAAATGTGGAATTACTGACTCTAAATGAAAATACAACAAAGATTGGAGATTTGAATCCATACATTCATTATATGGAATCATTTAAGTTTGAAAAAGTGCCCAGATTTTGTTGGTCATAACTTGGGATGTGGACAGGGGTACTGGAATTCTGCAATATTGGGCCTATGTTCAGTTTTGATAGGTGGTTTTTTATATCAAATTACAACAATTTGAAGTTTTTAAGTATATTATCAAAAAAAATGTCCCAGTTAGGCAGTAAATAAATTGGGGTATACACATACATATAAAAAAAGTGCCAAATATATTTAAAAAAGTGGGAGACTTTTTATTTGTGTCTGTACAAAGTTTGGTTTCAGTTATTTTTTCTTAAATACACCGCTTCTGAGCCAATAACATTCGGGTTAGTCTACACTTGCTTGATTTATCGTCCCTTAATTCTCATTCTACTCGCGTAGTAATTCAGGATGAGCCTTAAGCCCAGAACGTTTAAGTGTGGCCTCTCCCTCTTGCCCGACGATGAACATTCATCTTGCATATTACACAGATAAGAACAGCAGAACAACACATTCATTTTATGTTTTGTTTTCTTTAATGACCTAAATGAGTCGACACTGGTAATGAATATTGCTTTTATTATGTGTACACCTTGGAATGACTAGGATAACAATATAACTTTATCTTCTGGACACATACAAATACAAATATGTCAGATCTTAAACAAACAGCAAGTTGAGGGTTCAGTCACAATATGGTAACCCCAAATTTGATGAAAAGATGTTGTTTATTTGCATGAAGAATGAAGATACAGCAACACAAGACATGTTGACGCCACAAAATATGGTACAGTGTAATTTCGATCTCACAATTTTGCTTGGGCATCACAAATTACTTATTGCGTTATTGTGCTATCTTCTCAGGGGACGCCCTCTATCTTTGATTTATTTTTGAAAGCAGATTTTCTTGCAGATTTACATATCTGATCATAAATAAATTCTGAATTATGGGGCGATATGATATTCCCATTATTTCAAAATCATGGAATATATTTAAGATTCATGATCAAAATGTAAATCAGCAAGAAAATCGGCATAAACAAGAATCACGGATATGGAGAGTGTCCCCGGGAAATGATCGCATAATATGCCTTTAAAGAGTTAACACAAATGTGTGTTGTCAATTAAGCTATAATGGAAAATGTAAGCTTTAGACCTCAACATTTTTGTTCATTCATAACATTGCCAACATCAATATTCTTCACCTACAGTATTGCATGCACACATTCATGACAAAATGCCAACATTATGGTCTTAAACTATTGACTGAACATTTCATGACAATGCCAACATCATTAATCCATATGCAAATTTATGACAATGCCAACATTAAAGTTCTTCACATGTAATACATGTATGTGACACATTCATGGCGCATGCCTTATTATCATCACTTACATAATAGATTGGTGGTAGGGTTCATACCTTTGCTACGTGATTGGCATACTCAAAGTTGTGAACTTGTAGGCCTTCACATTAAGCATAATCCTACCCCAGCTTTTTCAAACAATCTTTTTTTCGCGGGTGAAGACTGACCCAAATAAACCAGGCTACGTCATGGTATTCTGTGGTATATGGTTAGGATTAAAGGTATATTATGTGATCTTTCATGGGAACGCTCTCAACATCGAAAAAAAATTGAAAGCAGATTTTCTTGCAGATTTACATTTCTGATCATAAATCGTACTATACATTCCAAGGTACAGGGCGCTACGATTCTTAATTACTTCAAAATCATGGTTTTAGAGTGAAAATAAACTGTCGGGTTAACACGACAGTTTATATTTTTACTCTAAATTCACTCTAAAACCATGATTTTGAGGTAATTAGGAATCGTATCGCTCTGTAACTTGGAATGTATGTACGATTTATGATCAGAAATGTAAATCTGCAAGAAAATCTACTTTCTAAAAAAAAATCATGAATAGAGGGCGCGGGGGGGGGGGGGGGGGGGGTTCTCGCCTAAAAATCCCTAAACATGGGGTATGATTTGTGCTGGGAAATCCCTAATAATGGGGCCACTTGTTACAAATGGGGTTTTTTTCGATAACATTTTTTTGGCGACAATTGGGTCTCTAATGAAGCAAAATCTTTAGAAATGGGTACCGTTTTTTCCTAAATCACCCTTAGCAATGGGTAGGGGTTTTGAATCTCCAGCGGCACACCCACCCCCAACCAAACCAAATCTGAGTATACCCCTCAACATCATACCCCTTCCCTCCCCCTCCCCCACTTATCAAGTTTTTGAGCTGACTGAAAGGAAAAAAATGGGACAACTTTTACTATGTTTTTTTTTTATTTACTAATAATTAAAGACAAATAAAAGAACAACAGACTATTGTGCCAAGCAATGTAAGATGTGGACCTCAATCCTGACATGCCCAAAATGTCAAATTATATTTCTTTGCACACTCAAATTTGTGTAATTCGAAAAGTATACATTGAACCCTAATAAGTATCCATATTTACATGCAGCGATGGAAATACCCAAATGACTTTCCACCCGGGGTTGACTAGGATTTCTAACCATAGACGGTTACCATTTATGTTCTAACCCAACATTTATAAAAAGAAATGAAAAAGTGGTCCTAGTGGGAATCGAACCATGGACCTCTGCATTGTAAAGCATGTAAGTCAACCACTAGACTCGCGAGGGTGAACTGGCCAAGACATGATTTTAAATGCTCTTATTATTACGGAATAAAGCTATACTACTGTTATGATCAGTACATACAATAGTATTAATATAGCTGCGACACACATGCTCGGGTTGACACAGTCATGTGGGTACATGTATTTCCATTACTGCATTTACATATCGTCAGCCTGCTTCGATAATTGCCTAACTCACTTTTCGGCGAAAGTCAATTGACAAATCAAAAGTGTTGGTAAATGCACAATTGCAATTCTGCCTAAGTCAGCATTGTGAGTTAGGCAGATTGTAATAATTATGTAAAATGTTTAAAATGGGTCATATCAACTCGTATTAGGCCTATAACAAGCCACATTTCACTTAAGGTATATCCCCAACCTAATTCTATCCAACAGGTACTGCTCCTGTTGGAATTCATCTGTACTATATTCATGGTGCTATTCAACATATCGTCAGCCTGCTTCGATAACTGCCTTACTCACTTTTCCTATTTTTGTTGTTTTCTCAAAACTACAAAAAAAAATGAGTTAGGCAATTATCGAAGCAGGCTGACGATATAGGCTTTTTCTTCACAGAATTCAAAAATGGTATAATTGTAGTGGCAGGGCTCACAATGTTATGACTGAACAAAGTTCCAATTTCATTTCCAATCTCAGTTTCAGATAATGTCAATTTTCACCCCAGTTTTTTCCCTGTGAAGCATAGATGCGAACCCCAATAAACTATACATATTTGGAAAGGTCTTGGCTTGAGGAATCCAAATCTGGCATGTAATTTCACGTATTAAGATAAAATAATGAACATCTGGAACATTTTTACAACACACCTTTTTGGCAAAATTCTTCACTTCTATAGAATACAACATTTAGGACTTGCCCCTATCATAAAAATAGTGTCATATTTTGGAATCCCTGGACAATTTCCTTTCCAAAAATGTATAGTTTTGCTGGGGTAGGGTCTATACTTCCAGCTATAGTATTTTGAATGCACAAAGACATAATTTTAAGAAAATGTAAGTGCGTCACGAAAGACGTTCCCACCTTAAAACGTGTGGCCATTTACCCTATGGCCATAAGGTGTTGAAATTCATCCAATGTTTTGAGAGTCCTTGGGAGATTTATGCTAAGAATTTTGAATCTTTGGATTCTTCTCCAGTCAAATAGTGTGTTCTGCAGATTTTCTACAAGAATCAACTTGTGATTCTGCAAATTTACTGGAAGCAATCTTAGAATGGATTTTTGGATTTTCTACCAATTTCAATACATGGTGGTATTGATGGTAGAGGGTCCCCTGGTCACCCTTGGGAGCCAGAGTACTGCTCTTGTTCTCACATTCTACTGTGAATAGGCCAGCATCCGCTCATCACATTATCATGGCATTCTTAGCATAACCCCTTGCACTCCTACTTTCAAGTCTTACATACTCTCACTATACACTTCCATAATGCTTTAAATGTTCTCAGTGCTAGTCCATTCTCAATATATTTGCACTACGTTCTCTGCGTGTGTAAAGAAAGTGTAAACAGAGCCTCCTGCATGCTCCAGTCATTAGTTCATTTTTGGCGCTTTTTTGGCGCTTGAAGAATAAACATAGCATTAAATTACATTGAACAACATAGTCCCCACTGTACAAGTTGGGTTGTACTGCAAACCTGCTGCATATGCCAGAAGAACACTATTTGTCATGCTTGGCTGAATAAGCGCCATAGTATCACAGTAGCAGCACTATTGGGATGTTCCATTAGCTGGGTGGATGAGGCAGCCATAAATCCAATGCATCCTAGATACTTCTTCCACTTGCATGTTGTAAGTTTCTCATGCTTCTGCAGAACTGCACTGTCATGGTACCTGAAATATTGAATACAATTAAATAAATTATCTTTTACATGAATTACCTCATATAATTAGCTGTAGCATCCATGTCTAACTTTGACTTTAGACACATCGTTTAACTATACGCAATTCACACAAATTTGTTTGACTTAAATACGCGTCTCACTCACTAAAAGTGTCTAATTTTAAACATGGGGATGGGGGGGGGGGGTGGTAGTTTAAAGCGTGTGTAACTAAACTCATACACCAACTGTAGTATGCCTTGAATAATTACTCGACTGCAAGCTGACGTTCAGATCGTGTAGTATTAAAATACATGTACTTTTGAGGTATTCGGTCAATATCTATGTAATCCATTAGGGCCACAACAAAGAATAAATACCTGTACCAGTATACACTAATGCACAGGGCTGTACTTAGTACCCGCCCGCAGGCCCGTGGCGGGTAACTTTTGCGTCGGGCGGGTAACTTTTCAAATATACACGCCCGGCTGGCCGGTAAGAATTTTGCTGTTGACAAATGAAGATCACTTGTTTGGCTGGTAAGTTTACAGTCTGGCTTGTAACTTTTACATGCTACCAGCCCGGCCGGCTGGTTGGAGAAAAAATGAAGATACACCCCTGCTAATGCATGACCACTCTGGGGACGAGATTTGCGGAATTTAATACTGTGTTTTGTTAAACATGTTGTTTAAAAGATAAATTCGCGTTTAAGGTCGACACGCGTTTAGTTAGACACGGTTTTAAGCTAAACCGTGTTTATAGTATGGGAATACAGCCCTATATGTTTTTCAATGTATATTTTGTAAATATTGTTATTAATTGCACCATTTCAGTGGTTTGCTGTGATGCCAATAAATACCATAAATGATAACAATAATAATGTCACAGGTTTAACAAGCTCTATTAGAACATATGTAATCAGTGGCATAGCCAGAGGGGAGGGGGGGGGGGGGGGGGGGGCAGAGAACCCCACCCCCTAAAATTACCCCATCGGTACACACTCCAGATGCCATCGGTACTACAACCGTACAAAGGCATTTTGTCCATGGGAATTTATACGCCGGTTTGGAGGACAACATGCCCTAACCCCGGGGGTCAGTGAACATACCAATCGGGTACACATGCGCGTCCAAGCACCTCTGAAATGGACTCTTAAATGGCGTAAACCAGAACACTATTTTCATACCCCTAAATGGCGTAACACATACAAACCCTACCCTAAACAGCGTTACCAACACTCAATAATGCACCCCTTAATGGCGTAATATGGTAATGCTCAAAATAATCTTAATTCATAATCATGTGATATGCATGATGTAGCAATTAAAGTAGGGAAATATTAAAGAATTTGTTTATTGAAAAGTCGATCACACATACAACAATTAGTACCCCTAAACGTCAATACCTGGATGCTGTAATGGATACCCTAAAGTGTGATTCCCACTAAAAAGTACCCCTTTTTCAGAAAGACGTCGATGACGTCGTGTGGTGAAAACTGGACCCTTTTCGAATTATTTTTATGGACGTGGATGCGTACCCGCTTGGTATGTTCACTGACAACCCCCCCCCCCCCCCCTCCCGGCCCTAACAACCCCCTCGCCTTGTCAGTGTCTCTCTCAAGGGCAATTCTCAAAATTCAAATTTTCATCGGTACAGTTTTACGACCTGATTGTCATGGCTTTGCCGAAACTTGAGAAAAGTATGCAATTGGCAGTACACCTCCAATAGTGGCTTTCACAGATTGCACACACTTCACTGGATAGGGAAAAGGATTGGTCTCCCATATAACATGCCCAAATTTGGCTGCAATCATACCCCGCATCTATACAAAAATATCTCTAAAATTAATAGAGGGTCTGAATGAATGGCAGTGAAAGCCTGTGGTATGGTATAAGTAAAGGATGGCAGGTGATTTCCTATAATACTTTAAAAGGCCTATTTGAAAGTTAAAAAAGAGGACATTGCAAAATGTTGACCTGTTTATGCTCACACACGAATCTTGACACAAATCACACCCATACTGACATTTCATTTCGGTATTTTGACAGATTACAAATCAAAACCCAAACTCCATGATAATATGGGCCATATAAATATAATGATTACTTTGGTGCCATGGTTTTTTTTCTTCATGAGTTGAGACTTTCTTGCTCTCTACTCTCAAAATTAAGGACGTTAATCTTTAAATCTTTATAGCCTAGTCACTGTATTATTATTATACTTACAGTCATGCATTATTGTGATCTCTCTTTTTTATCTGGCTAATGCAGAAAAGTTGGATGGCTAAAAAGCTTCAACGGCAGTCATAGATTGCCACAGTTCCTGTTTTAACAAAAAGAAAAGAACAAGCAGATGTATCCATTCAAACAGTTAATGGTTTTGCAGATTGATATAAGTTTTATCTAAGATCATCATTTCTAACACCGGATGAATTGAATATGGGTTTTGCCACCAAAAAACAAATTAATTGGTTCAAAAATCAATATTTTTTTTCGAAAATGGGATCAATGTGGATGCTGAGGCCATCATTTTATCCGGTGTTAGAAATTTCATGCCCCCGAAATAGCCCAATAATAAATTGCATGACACTTTCTGACAACTTTGTGTATAGTAACAGAACAGAACCATGTCATACCTTGTTTTCCATGAGGGGTTTTGTGGTCTTTGTTCTTCAAAAAGATTCTATCGCATTTGGGAGACAGATCATTCGCATTGCAACCTATACTGGATAGAATGAACTACAAAAATGTAGGCTTAAGTTATAGGGTTCAGCAGAATCTGTGAACACAGATTTGGGAAATTGTACCGTAAAATCTCAGAAATGCTATTTCAGCCTTCAATTTCAGTTTTATTTGATAATAAGAATCACAAATTATCCGAATTGAGGCTTTTAGAGAACTACACTGTGTGATTTATTTTTATATCGCCCTTTCCTTGTTTTTGTTTTTTACCTCGCATTTTTATTCCAATCTAACAATTATTTATTTACTAGTGTCCCTTGAGTAACAGATATTTGTAATTGAGTGCCTTTTCAACGTAAGAAGGGCACATTCATGATTTTGTAAAGTACTTTATTTATAGGCAGGCATTAAAATAAAAAAATAGAATGTTTACATTGACTTGAAACCAAACTTAATAGTAGATTAAACCTCACAGATATTTGTTTACAGGCCTTCAGAACAAGTACCACCATTTTGTCCCATCTGTCACGCTGGAAATGATCCAATATAAGAACTGCAAAAAGTATATAGGCTTTAAAAAATATTTAAAACACACCTCATATGTCTGAAACATTTTGTAAAGAGTTTTTTCTTTATATAATTGTTTTTGTTGATCGCTTATCATTTATATTGTTGTTTATGTTACTTGCCCTTTCTCTTATCTAGAGTCGATACCTGTATTGTGGCTATAATTTTTTTCAGGGGACTAGATCTTTATTTTCCCCCAACCAGCTAGTGGGACAGGTTACAGTAAAGTTACCAACCCGAATGCAAACTTATAACTTAGCCTCAACAACATAAACACCAGTATTACATCACAACATACCTTCAATATTAGCCATTGTTATGGTACGGCCTCAAAGTTTAATGTTGGCCACAAATACCACACAACAAAAATAAAGGCCTTGGGGTTTTTTATGTTCCTGAAAAGATATAAGGCCAAACAAAATAATAGGTTCGTCTCAAAGCTTGCGCGCGCATTGGTTTTGAAATGCCAAAATACCGCGTCTGAAATGCAGGAAATTGTCAAATAAATTTTTTTTTTCCCTACAAATTTTTATTTCGAGTTTTTATTAAAAATATCGGCAGATTTTCCTTTTCTCAAACTTTTACATGACTCAGTTCTTCAAAAAACGCTGCACAACTGTTCTTTACACAACTACATCACAATATTCATTCCAAATAGAAATAAACAAATATCAGAAAGTGTCAACGGTTGCAAATAGTAAGAGTAAAAATTGCCACACAAATAAAAAAGATGTAAAAAAAAAAAATGGAAGACAAAAAACAGCGCGCGTCGCCCGATTTTGAAGCCTTCGCAAGCTTTGAGACGAACTTTTTTTGTTTGTTTGGCCTAAGGTAAGAAAAAATATTGTGATTAATAATTAGCTTTGATTGAAAATAATTTATTTCAAGATACCAGCCCAACGCCTAACATTTAATACATGTACGGTACCTTCTGCAGGGTCAGAAATTTGAGAAGAATCCGCTAATCCATTCTCGCAAAGACAGTAAAGTTGCGAGAATCCATGTTGATTCTCGTAGATCTTTCTAACACCACTATTTGAATGAAGGAGAATCCATATCCTTACAAGAATCTAAATGGATTCTCAATCGCCACCTTTGACGAACATCTAACCCTGAGCTGGCATTAGATATCCACAGGCATTTGATACCCACAGGCACGCCCCTCCCCCCCCCCCCCCCCCCCCACCCCAAATCTGAAAAACATCTTTTTTTGTACTAATGTACCTTTTTTTGTGAAAACGTGACGCCCCCCCCACCCCTATTTTCCCACCCCTATTTTCCCACCCCTATTTTCCGAGAACGCCCACCTTTTCAGCCCGTTTCGGACTAAAATATGTCCTAACCCGCCCCCCCCCCCTTTCAAAATGTTGTGAGATGACTAAAAAAAAAAAATTGGGGGGGGGGGGGGCAACCTTTTACGATTTTTTTTGGTACCATTTCCATTGTACCATTTCCAAAAAATACACCCCCCTAACAATGCCTGCTTACGGGCCTGCCCGCAGGCATTTCATACCCGCAAGCATTTCATCCCCGCAGGCATTTCATCCCCGCAGGCATTTCATCCCCGCAGGCATTTCATACCCGCAGGCATTCCATACCCGCAGGCATTCCATACCCGCAGGCATTCCATACCCGCAGGCATTCCATACCCGCAGGCATTCCATACCCGCAGGCATTCCATACCCGCAGGCATTCCATACCCACAGGTATTTCATACCGCAGGCATTTCATTCCCACGGGCATTTCATCCCGCAGGCATTCCATACCTGCAGGCATTTCATCCCACAGGCATTTCATCCCCGCAGGCATTTCATACCGCAGGCATTCCATACCCGCAGGCATTTCATACCGCAGGCATTCCATACCCGCAGGCATTTCATCCCCACAGACATTTCATCCCACAGGCATTTCATACCCACAGGCATGAACGTCCCTTTCTTATAACAATAGATTCTATACAGACCAACAATCATTTGTTGTCACCTTTGTCTGGCGTCTCTGAAATCGTTATAATCTCAATCACTTGTGCTACTGGCACACGCAATGTTTCAATAGTGAATGAAAAATAATGAAAATCCGCGAAGTTGCCTTAGATCCCGTGAAAATAAACATTCAATAAAAACGCGCGAAATTGCATTAAATCCTATGAAAATTCAGAACATTCCATGACAATCCGTAAAGTTCCAACCAAACGTACAACACGTCTCACTCATTCATAAAAATGGCTTTGATTAAGAAAATTGTGTTTTCTTTTTTTGTTATTTCACTGAAATTATACATTTCCGATTTAACTATCGTGAGGTGCATGTTTTTAATACGGTAAAGCAAAGTGTTCTTCAAAACATTGGCGTTGGAATTATTTCAAATTAATAATTTCTTGAATAGTTATTGTCGTTTAAACAACATCTTTACACGAAATTCTATGAATGGTTTACTCTTTTTTAAAATCTCAAATAAACATGTGTTTTGTGCCTACAACTTCTTTGGAATGATTTCAAATTAATAATTTCTTGTTTAGTTAATTTCGTTTAAACAACATGTGTAGGCCTACACGTAATTCTATGAATTTTACTATTTTTTATCTCAAATGAACATGTATTTTGTTCCTAAAATTTCTTGTTCAGTGACTTAAAATTAAAATTACGTATTTTCCTGAATAATGAAGGGAATGGAATAACGGCACCAATGTCCTTCGATATTATAAATGACTTTTTAATTTTCTAGGCCTTTTAGGTCTATAACAATGTGGTCTAATAGGTATATGAAAATCAAATCCGTATACGATATTTAATAGTATAGGTGATTACGGAGTGACGTCACATGCCGTTGACCACAAACTACGTGAATTCAAACAAATTCAGATTGCACCATCACCAAAACGGCCAAAATTTAACCCTTTTTGTACTCCCGTGAAATGTCACCATCGAACAGAATATTTGACAAAGCGATTCCTCTACATATTCATGTTATCATATTTACACATAATGCAAGTTTTCACAACGTTTTTTTACAGGTCAAAGTCTGAAAATCGAGTGAAACATTTTACGAATTTCGGAAATATTGCTCATGTAAACAACGGTCGCTTACACAGCTACACATGGTCACTAGGAACGTTCTTCTGTATGGTCGAGTAGAGCGTAGTATTGATTTTGATGCTTTGTTGTCAACGGCAAATTGAAGGTCCGTGATCACCTATAGTGTTGCAATCCGCTTAAATTACGTAATATATGCGTATCATATTAAATGAAATAAAAAGTAATGAAATAAAGCTTGCGATAAATACAAAAATATTGATTTAACCATGGAATAAGGAAAGTCCATGATTTAACTGAAGATTTCATTTCAAATGACTTTGAAATCCACGGCCCTAACACAGACATATTATATAGAATCCAGCTCCCCCTGAGTTGGAAATGACGTGATCACATTATTAGTGGCACGAGTCAAGTGTGAGACAGCTCTACAGACAAGTCGATCGATCGATTGGTAATCGACGACTTGATGATTGGTTTGCTAGAGAGTAGTTGAAGTGGAAGTGTGTGCATTGTCTGACAACAAATGATTGTTGGTCTGTATAGAATCTATTGTTATAAGAAAGGGACGTTCAGCCTACACCTGGGACAAACGCATAGCGCATGCGCGGTTTATATTTTTACTTTTCATTTCTTGGACTGGACCGGAGGTAAACATTGGAACGGAGTCACGACGGACTAGTCAGAAAAATCATTAATAACACTTTAGGGGCAAGATCGAAAGAAACGAATAGTGCGGTCGTGAAAACATTAATGTTAGTCATATATAACTAGTTCGTGTTCATGAAATGGTAATTTTTTACAACGATAGCACGATTTTTGTAACACTTCGTGACGTCGAAAGAAAGACGAAAATTGAGACGTTATTTTAATAAAATAATAGAGCTAGAAAACCTCCTTATGCATGGCCGGTTTTGAAATTTACAGCCTGAAACTGCTAGAGATTACTGGTATATGTGTTTTATTCACAGAATACGCTGCATTGGATGCATGGATAAACCAAAAAAAGGTTACCGACCAAAATGTAGAACCGTATTTTCGATGAATGGCGATGATTATGGGTGACGAATTCTGATCATTTTACACACCTTTTACACACACGGAATGGATTTTCCCCGGGATAGTTTTACTTGAACACTATTATTTTCCGATTCACTCTGGAAATTCTATCGTAAATTTCTTTCATGTAAAATTAAGGGACCCACAGGACAAGTTGAAGCTTAAATCCCCGGGATATTATGCACTTATCAATTGCATCACCGGCCCCCTGGGTGCCCCGGGATTAGGGTCGGGAAGTACAAATTGCCGATGTGACGTCCCGGGTACAGTCGTGTACGGTCCCCACAGGGCAGGGAACCATTTTGTGTACGTCCCCGTTACAGTCCCGGCCCCTCATGGCCGCGACAAAGTGTAAGGTCCCGGCCACCCTTAGCCGGGACAAGTGTACGGCGGTGTACGGGTACTCCCGGCCACCCATAGCCGGGACAAAGTGTACGGTGGCGTACAATCCCGGTCCTTGATAGCCGGTGTAAAAATTGTGTGTACCTTAGCGTACGACCCCGCTCTGTGGGTAAACATGTTCGTGTACCAAAGTGTACGCACCGCTTCTACACTGCCCGGACATTCCCCGGCTTATTTCTCAGTGATGTACGTCCCGGTACACGCCCCAGCATAGCCAGGCAACTTTTTTTGTACGATTGCGTACAGTCCCCGCCATGCCCCGGGGCCGGGGATGCAATTGATTAGTGCATTAGTTAGAAAAGAATCGGTTTAGAATAAAATTTATATAAGACTTTTTTATATTATTAGAATTGAAAAAACTTGGTGTTTTAATTTAATATTAATTTTGCCTGACATGTATAAAAAGGGGCCAGTCTAAGATTGGAAATACCTCCCTAAGCGAAGCCTATAGGGGGCGGTCATTTTCGGCAGGAGATGACGCCCTTAAAAAAATCACTATGAGATGGTGATTATTTTGTATGACCCCCCACACACAAATAAATCTGTACTTTATATAAGGTCATAATGCACTTATCAATTGCAAGCCCTGCCCCTGGGGACCCGGGTCATGGCAGGGACTGTACACGAATGTACAAAAAACGGTGCCCGGCTATGCGGGGGAGTGTACAGGGATGTACAAACTGTGCCCCCGCTAGTCGGGGTGTGTAGCGGGGACGTACGCTAGGCCAACACAAATGTACACCGGGTATATACTGTAAAATGTGATGAGCTTGACGGAATAAGCTTAATAACACAATGTGAACGCATAGGAATGTATCCCATTTTGGTTGCAGAAAGAAATTAAGGGACCCGCAGACTGTAGCCAGGCATACACTTTTTTTGTGGGTAAGGGTTGCCGGGACTGTACACTCTGTCCCAGCCACGGGGGGGGGGGCACACTCTGTCCCAGCCACGGGGGGGGGGGGGGGGGCAGCACTGTAGCGGGCACGTACACGCAATGGTGCCCCGCCCTAAGGGGACCTTACAGGATAGTACCCAGGACGTCACATCGGCAATGTGTACGTCCCGGCCCTAATCCCAGGGATGCAATTAATGAGTACATATTATGAATAATGAATGGAATTCAAGCTATTTCACACGAGTGTGTTTTGTTATTCACGGCCGCTGGGTCCATGCAGCAGCAGGTGTTTCATAAATGACAGGCTCGGTTCGCAGTTCTGGGTTTACGCAATGCACATATGTATGCATGCATACGGTAGTTGGAATTATGAGGAAACAGTTTTATAAAGCGAAACTAAACAAATGAGTAATTTTAGGGGGTGGTGCACTTTTTATTTTAGGGGGCATGAAAACGTGCACATCTTTTGTGCCATTTTACGCTAAAACTGTCAACATTTGGTCTAATTTAGTGTGCCAGCCTCATCATTTTTTTTTGGGGGGGGGGGTAAAAATTTCTTATAGGGGGCATGAAAAAAACATCTTTTTATGCTAAAATTGTCAAAATATGATCAACAACAAAAAAACACCCTGGGGAATGTTATCAGGATTATCATAAAACTAGTTAAAATGTGGTGAATTACTGCCAAAAGTGGTTAACCAGTAACCACCAACCAGTCTGTGTACTACTCAATGGGCACACGTCTTTTGACCTTGCGCTTCTATAGAACCATTGGAGTTATGCAACTCAAACTTTGGAATGCAACAATTTTAAGGATGACCTTTCATGTAAAATAGAAAACATCAAGTTGAAAATCGGGTCAGCAATCGGAACATCTACCTTAAAATGAATATTGAAGAAGTTACGGCAGTTTTACGGAGGCTGTACCTGAGAGTTCACACACCCTTAAGGACCCTTCGACTGACTGAGGGAGGATGGAGTTGAAGAATATAAAATATAGCTCAAAGCAAGTTCCTCATATAACAAATGCATGTAGCTGGCGATAGCATTGATGCAGTACACGCAGAGCATTGCACTTTTGTCAGCATATTCTATGCAGAAAATGCCTCATTTGATTAAAACATGTCTCTCCGAGAATAATTGAATTCTATCAAAAACAATACCTAATTTAAGCCTAATTTTAAATGTGTTACATTTTTTTAGGAAATGAAGCTCCATGATTCAAGTTTTCCAGGAAGAAGTAACTTGATCTTGATAATTCTTGCAAAAGCTGATACAGCAGATGACGGTTTATAGTTCATGCAGAGTCTTGAATATTACGCTGAACACACTACACTATGATCTGTATTAGTTTGGCATTGCTGTCTCAGTATGCTTAGGCCCAAAAAAACAAAAACAAATGTGTTGCCATCAAGTGCTAAAAAATTAAAATCTAGTCGGTTGGTCGGAATTTTTTTATTGGCTGAAAAATAAATGGTTAAAATTGGTATAGGCTCTAAGTCAATTTAACTAATGTTTCTAGTGTGATAATAGTCTAAAAAACATGTATTTTTAAAGCTTACTTATTCATTTCAAGCAAGAAATAGTAACATTTAGACTTCAAATTTAAATCTAAAAAAAATGAAAGAAAAAAAAATGAAAAAAAAAGAAATTGAAAAAAAAAGAAAAAAAATGCAACCATAGTTTTTAAGATTTTAGGGTCGGTCACTGAGGGAAACACAATTTTCTTTTTCGTCCTTATCCCGGGACTGGGTGCAAACTGGCCTCTTGGGCAAAAATGAAAAGATGGCGCTGAATTAAGACCTTTAATAATCTTTGACTTGGAAAATCTACTTTTTGATTGAGACACCATTTACTATAATCCTTTTCAACAAACAACTTCATGGCAAGCAGTCATGTACATACTAGCCCTGCACATACAATTGCCAACAACTACAGTTTCTGGGTTTTTTAAAGGTTCAGAAGTAAGGAATTATTTATCCATCTAGTTGTGTGATTCCAGCCAAATATTGCCCATGGTTCATGACTTCATTTTAAAATCAAGACTGGCACTGTTGAACCCAAGCATAGGAAAAATGCTGTGTTGTATCAGCAAAGTAGTCTTGGCTTCGTTACTTCTTTTCCAAACATATAACAGTGGCGGATACCCACATCGCTACCCATCCCCCACCCCACTTATCAGGATTCCACGAGCTGGCGGCCCACACCATTTTGCCCAATTATGGGTTATTGAAAACATGCGCTCGTAGCATGCACTTTTCTTAACATACATGAATCTGGCCAACTTAATTTAAAGGAATTGTTTTGGTTTTAAAGTTAACAGGCGTCTAAAATGATTTTCCTGGACATATGCATGGGTATTAACGTGTAAACATTGACTATTTTTATATTCATTTAGTTTTGATCCCTGGGCTGACACCTTGAAATGCCAACCTTACAATAAATTGGGCACTTATACAATGCTTTTTTCATCAAAATTAAAATTTTGCCATTAGAAGAAATAAGATTGTCTCAATAATTCAACTCCGCAAAATTTAGACCCGGGGAAATTGTGAATTATCCTAAAATGTGTGGTACCACACCAGAAGTGAGGAGAAAGCAATCTTTCCAAGAAAAGTGGCATCGAAAAATTACATTGACAGAGATGAAACCTTAGCTGGAATCATGTGGAAGAGACAACTGCTACACAAGGGCGTAGCCTACCATGATTAATGATTACACAATTAATCAAATCTTATGGGATATATCATAAGACATAAGCACAGCTGCGCTGTCTTGGTAAATCATGGTATTTGGTAACATCTTACAAAAAGAATTTTCCATTTAAAATACATCCTAAGACAAACAAGGGTTGTGTAAACATAATAATGACTTTTGAAATCAAAATATCATGGACAATTTATAATGCTCCACAAATAACACGTTTTACATGTGTTATGAAATGATATAAATGGCCAGATTATTGATGGAATTTGCAATGACCTGTGCATGCATGCATCGGCCTAATATAATAGATGCAAACAATTCTCGATCAATTTAGCACATACATGTATGATTTGCGTGTACATGGCATGAACGTTGAATGCGATACACCAAATCATGTGCACACTTTGAGTGTGATGTCGTTGTGCGTGTTTCTGAGATGCATGTTTGTTGAGGTGGAAATTGTGTACACAGTATTCATTTTTCTATATACATTGAATGTAAATAATTTGAAGTTGGTTTATGATTCTATCTCAAATCTTAAAATAGAATATTGGAAATGAAAACAACCTTAAATACTTTTCCATTGTACTTCCTTGTTTTTTTGCACAAACCCATTTTACAACACATTAATTGCATGTAAATGTTAACATTGAATGTAAATAATTTGAAGTTGGTTTATGATTCTATCTCAAATCTTAAAATAAAATATTAGAAATGAAAACAACCTTACATTTCCATTGTACTTCCTTGTTTTTTACATAAACCCATTTTACAACACATTAATTGCATGTAAATGTTAACATACCCCTTTGACCTATGATCAAAACAAATACTTAGCCTATCAAAAGGTTGCATGAAAAACCTGGCTACGCCAACGGGTCGAACTGGTATTCACCTGGAAAAAAATACCCTTTGTCCCCCTGACAAGTGACCCTGGTGTAACTGGCCTAGTCTACTTGTTTTGCGGAAGAAGAAAAAACATACCAGTTCCTACCAGGTCCTTCGTAATTTGTGAGTAAGTTTGTGATTCATCAGTATCAATGTGATCTTTCCAGGGAGCACCCTCTATTCATGAATTTTTTTTAGAAAGTAGATTTTCTTGCAGATTTACATTTCTAATCATAAATCGTAAATACATTCCAAGTTACAGGGTGATACGATTCATATTAGGCCTACTTCAAAATCATGGTTTTAGACTAGTGGAAATAAACTGTCTGCTAACTGACATGTTAACCCGACAGTTAATTTTATAACCCGACAGTTTATTTTCCCCTGATTATTTTTACACTCTAACACCATGATTTTGAGGTAATTAGGAATCGTATCGCTCTGTAACTCGGAATATTATGATGTATGATAAGAAATATATATCTGCAAGAAAATCTGCTTCCAAAAAAAAATCTAGGATTGAGAGCGTGTCCTCATAGATAATCGGTCTCCTGGAAAAGATCACAATAATATAACCTTTTAAGGGGGCTGTCAAGTGTCGTTGTATGAATTTTTCAAGCACTGTAACTTTCAAACTATTTATGTGTTGTACATAAAAGTATACACTTTTTTCAATGAAATGAGTCAGGGAATCCAAAAAGAATTTAGTTTTGAAATTATTGACCAAAAAGTCATAAAAAAGTGTACTTTTTGGTCAATTATTTCAGAACTAAAAATTTTAAAGGCAAAAAAAAATATGTGTCCTAGATAATTGAATTAAGATGCTTTCTGTAAAATTTTAGAATTTTTTACCCAAAAATTATTTTGTTAGATTGTTTGAAAAAAATTGTCCCCAAAAAAGGCATTTTTGGGCAAAAATATAAAAATCACAATTTTCAGTGAAATTTGATACGAAAAATGGATTTATTGAACCCTTCCCTTCAAAAAAATGTACACTTTTATATATATGAATAATGACGAAATTACGGCAGTTTTATGGAGGCTATTTCTGACACTTGACAGCCCCCTTAAGAAGAACTTTTCTTATGTTCCCTTAAGGGAGTGTTCAGAAATACTTTGGTGGGGGGTTGGCCAAAACGGGGGGGGGGGTCTAAAAAGTTTGAAGTCTCAAAAAGGGGGGGACTAAAAAGTTTTACCTACTCAAGAGGGGGGTCAAAAAAGTTAGGTCAAATAGGTAGTCGTTAACGGGGGAAAATACCAAAATTTTCTGCGCTACGCGCAAGGAAATACTGCAGTATTAACATTTCTATAACAAATTATACAGATTTCCGCACGCTCCGCGCAAAACCTTTGTAAAAACATTGTGCCGACAGCAGAATTTGTTATACAAAATGTGACTAACCTGTGTCCACAATTTGTACTTGAGAACTGTTGATAAGGGTGATCGTCAACAGGGTTAAGTACACATTTCCGCGCGCTACACGTGATTTTGAACGTAGTTGACCAAATTTCTGCTCACTCCGCGCGTGTCTTTGTGAAAACAACGTGCAGACAGCAGGATTTGTTATACAAAATGTGACTATAACCAGTGTCCACAATTTGTACTTGACTGTTGATAAGGGTGATCGTCAACAGGGTTAAATACACATTTCCGCGCGATACACATGATTTTGAACGCAGTTGAACAAATTTCTGCGCTCCGCGCGTGTCTTTGTGAGAACAACGTGCAGACAGCAGGATTTGTTATACAAAATGTAACTAACCAGTATCCACAATTTTTACTTCAGAACTGTTGGTAAGGGTGATCAACAACAGGATACAATTCGTCGCTGTTCTGACATAATGACACATTTTACTTTACTTAATTCTGTTGTGATGTGCCGTTATGTCAGAACAGCAACGATTTTTTAAAAACATTTTGTATAGCAAGTTGACCAAATTTTTTCGTGCTCCGCGCAAATCTTTGTGAAAGTATTGTGCTAGAAGTCTTGTAATACAAAGAGTAACTTTCTACAATTGGAAAAAAGAAACCATTTTTAAAAAGGCTATAACATGATAAATACAAATCACCAAAAAATACAATTCGAAGGCTTGAAAGATATGCTTCAAGTGAATTTGAAATGTTGCAAATTGATTGCCAGCTATACACAGTTCTGACTGTAAGCGTCATAGAACTTGAGTCAAATGTATATCTACATCTGAAAGTGGGGGGGGGGTCAAAAAAGTTTTTCACTCTGTTAAAGGGGGGGGTGGGGTCAGAAAAGTTTGTCAATTTGTAAAGGGGGGGGCGGTCAAAAAAGTAGAGACACCGACAAAAAAATGTTGGCCAACCCCCGCCCACCAAAGTATTTCTGAACACTCCCTAAGACCAATCTTAACTTTGACAATTTCCGACCCTGGGATGCTTTCCTTTTAACCATGTTTTAACCAAAACACAAAACACCATGTAGGCCTAGGCCTATGCACCTGTGCAGCATACATCCAGTCACACTTTAGCTGTCTCCCAGCTGCCGTCCTTGCTTTTTTTCCCAAGGGCTCCTCAGAGCAGGCCTCAAAATAAGAAATGAAGAGGGATGCAATTTAAAGAAATTGGTAAGGCCCATCAACTTTCTCCAAGGCAATTATGTACTTTTGAATAGGGTTAAAACAGCCAGAAAGTGAGGGCATCAAAGCTGAGACTAATATACCTAAATTAGTCTCAGATCAAAGCAACCAGGTGGGGTATCGAAGGCAATTGCCTTTGATTAACGATTAATTTGAGCACTGCTCCTCAGGTCTAGTGTATTTGGCCATCACGAGACAGAGACAGTGACGTAACTGCGTATTACTACTAATTGCATCACGTACATGTAACGATGTAATGCGCGTACTTACTCAAGGCGCTGGCCTATACGTTTTAGCGTTGAAAAGCGGAAGATACACGTATGCGTGCGTAAAAGCTGCGCCCTCGTCACCGTCCAGAGGAAGATGCAGTATCATATGATTGGGCATCTTGCAAAATTTCAACCTAATTAATACCCCCAAACACAAACACCCATATGGCAAAACCACAACCAATGACCCAGGGGTGGGGTGGGGGGCACCCCTCCACTTTTTACTACTACTGGCGATCAGTGGTTTACGTGGGGGGGGGGACGTGGCCTCCACTGGCGATCAGTGAATGACGTGGAGGGGCCCACATAGCCTACGTGTATTAGTGGCTAATCCATCCCACCAGTTGAGTGACAAGATTCTCTAAGGAAATTTCCCTCTTCATCATCTTCTTCCAGTATAGTGCCAACTTCAGATTTGAAGACTCTTGCACTGATTGGTAGGCTGTGTGCAGGCTAGTCTAACTGGAGAACTCCTTTAAACCCTCTAGTCTAGTCTAAGGTACCAATCAATTATGGAAGCTTACATTTAAAAATCGCGCGATTGGTAACTCGCTTTACCTCGCAGCCCGTTACCCGGGATTCTAAGCTTATTCAATTCAAGCCTTGTAAATTGTATTGTGAATTTTGATCCATTTTTATAATAGTCTCTTCTGAAAAATCCGTTCCGTGTGTGTGTAAAATGATCAGAATTCGTCACCCATAATCATCGCCATTCATCGAAAATACGGTTCTACATTTTGGTCGGTAACTTTTTTTTGGTTTATCCGTGCATCCAATGCAGCGTATTCTGTGAATAAAACACATATACCAGTAATCTCTAGCAGTTTCAGGCTGTACATTTCAAAACCGGCCATGCATAAGGAGGTTTTCTAGCTCTATTATTTTATTAAAATTACGTCTCAATTTTCGTGTTTTTTTCGACGTCACGAAGTCTTACAAAAATCGTGCTATCGTTGTAAAAAAATACCATTTCATGAAAACGAACTAGTTATATATGACTAACATTAATGTTTTCACGACCGCACTATTCGTTTCTTTCGATCTTACCCAGAAAAAGTGTTATTAATGATTTTTCGAACTAGTCCGTCATTACTCCGCTCCAATGTTTACCTCCGGTTCAGTCCAAGAAATGAAAAGTTAAAAAAATAAACCGCGCATGCGCTATGCGTTTGTCCCAGGTGTACGTTCAGCCGGGTTTGAACGTCTTGTTACTTACTACTAGTACTAGTAGGCCTAGTCTTCTTCATATCTCGTGTATTTTACTGTCACACAATCGAACAACACCCTCTGATACTTCGCCTTACGAAAACCGCTCACATCCGAGAACCGACCAATAATTGGTCGGTTCTCGGATGTGAAGTATCACTCAGAGTTGTTCGATTGTGTGACAGTGAAATTATACAAGGTATACATAGTCGACTGTAGTAGGCCCTACATTCATGACAATGTCATCCCCTACTACTACTAACTAGGCTATAGTATAATAGTTATAGTATTGGCATTCATTTATTATTGGACTCGCAAATTTAAATATGCTAAATGCATGGAAATTGTACTTACCAAATTCTAAATTAAATAAGCTTATTTATATCAAATTGAAGCCCGATCTGTTGATTATGTTTTCAATCTAATTCATTGTCAGATCTTCTTTGTCTGATTCGAATTTGAAGCCAATCTTCCCATATAATAATACTAGTAGGCTACGGTATTATGAAGTCCGCATCGCTCACACACATACCGCCAATGATGTCAGGAAACTGGATACGAGCTGTCTTTAGAAAAGAATTGCACAGTGTATACGGTTGAAACTTGCCCAATTACACAGAGTATACGGTTGAAACTTTAATAATTTTGCGCCCAAAGATACTATCCCTGGAAGATAGCACTCTTGCCTAATACACCGGGAGTCCTTTAGTTTATTGATACTGCACTACAGTTCCTATTAAAAGCAAAACAAATCCAAGCGATGTTCTTCATCTTCAAGTGTAACTATAATTGATTTATGATCTGATTATTCTACGCCATGTTTTCCACATAAGAGTAATTTAAAAATGCATCGTTGCCTTCATGCTTGTCTGGTTTTACTTATTGATCTTGACCTACATCTTATTTTGATAAGCGAAAGGGATTCGAGTGGTGTTCGTCAACTGTTAGCTTCAGTAATGGCTTTTTAGATTTTACGATCTGTTTTTTCGCACATCGTTATTGTTTCAGCTCACAACTTCATACGTGTTGATTTCCATTGAATTTTATTCAATATGAGGATGGACGTGATTGAGAAATAGTTCAAATACAGTCTTGACCGGGATTGAAATACCTCTGGCGTCAGTTATTATCTTAACTTCAAACCAATTTTTCTATACATAACATATCAAGTGGAATCGGATCCAAGTTTTTGTTTTCCAACGGAAATGGCTCTCATGATTCTACGATGAAGCATTCCTCGCATCACAATTTTCAACTTGTAGCTTAAATATATATGATGCACAGGAGAAAGCTGTTCTTAATTTTGATATTTTTGAAAACTGACTATTCGGTCTTAATATCCTAGGTTTTTTACTGTTTGTGACGGAATACCATTTTTCATCTGACATCGCTGTTTTCGGCTCTTACCATGTCTTATAGCTTAATACAAAATGAATGATTCACGGAAACGTTCAACATCACAAGGCTGTGCTTGATTGAGAAATTATGTAGGAGTGTCTCATCCAGGATTGAAGTATTCGAGTCTTACCAACCTCCGGTGTCAATTTACACCTTGTCGTTCACCAATCTTACTCTATGGAGAGTATTAGGTGAAATTGGATCCGAGTTGTATACTTTTCATATGGCTCTTACTATGCCGTTTTCGTCGCCTAGCATTTGTAATTTCGAAGATATTAAGCTTCCATAAGTTAGATTCACGAGAATACATGAATTGACTCTTTTATCCAGCTTCACCTGTTGTGTTGGAGTAATATCCTTCATCTGGTATGGCTTTCTATAGTTTATGATTCCATTTCTGGCATCACCGTTTTCAGCTCCTGAATTATATCTCCCGAATTCACGAATCGTTATTTAATACAAAGCTGGATTTGATCAACATATATCTGGAATTGTGTCTCTCTCGCGAAAGGAATCTTTACATTAACTCAGCGTGTCAACCGATTTAATCTAATTAACTTGGAACTATCTGAATGAAACGCATTTAAGACTGGTGTTCTTCATCAAGTAGATGGATCTCTAATCGATTTAGTGATCTGATATTGCTTGCATATCGCTATTTCCCGCTCCTTAATCTCGATGTACCAAAGTTTGATGCACGGAACATTAACCAAAAGGCGGAACTTCAACGTTTTCGTCATCTGCATGCAATGACTCAATTGCTTTCCAGACGAACATTTCTCGCATCGTGGTTTTTAGCTTCCTGCTTCTATAAGTGTGAATATTAATCAATTAATCAGTCTGGGTCACGCATACTGGTATAAAAGCATTAAACGTCATTCACACAACATTGCTCGACACAATTCTGATATCCTGCTCGACTCTTTGTGCCGTGTCTCAGTGACTGTTGGAAAAGTATATTGTTATCGAATACATAGTACATCCCCTGAAGAACCTTTGATTATTGCAGATAACTATAAGATTTCTTCTAGACTACATAGCCTGAGAGATCATATTTCAATGTGTTAGTCAACTATTCTACTTAGATTATATCACGGAACTTGATTGTTTTGTAACAAGTAACGGTATAACCATTAATCGTGATATACATGATGACATTACTCGACACGAGACTGAATGTTTTCGCCATGTCTCAGTGACGAACACTACCCTAGAAGAAATAAGCTTCGATTATTACAGACGACTTCGAGAATTGTACTAACTACATAGCCTGTTAGTGATAATGGCAGACATTACAGGACAGAAATATCAATGTAAATACAACTATACTTCCAAGGAGATCATGTCATACCTCTATTCACCATCAAGTAAATGGTGCATCATGATAGGTTTACCAATCATTCTCATATTTGGAGTGCACGGAAATCTATCCTTTCTATTTGTCTTATATCGAGCCAAACGGATACGAAGAGGTGTAATAAAACACATGCTGAGCGAGACTAATTTCTACTTGGGTAATCTGGCGGTTGCCGACGTTTGCCACCTGATTGTGGCGGAACAAGGTATCTTATAGACTTCTACAAAACTCCTCTGAATATTGAGTATCCATTTAAAACTAGTATCGGCTGTGGTCTACCGACGTTTATAGTATACACTGCCTATTTTGCCGCCGTGTGGCTCATTACACTGGTGGCAATGGAAAGGTACCTAGCCATCTGCAAAACGTTTGAACATAGAGGCCTGCGTAGTACTCGACGATCCATAATGTTAGTTGCTATGTCGTGGATATCGGCAGCTGCTATGGCGAGTTTTTCGACTCCGTGGCAGTCCGTGTACGTCTGCGTGGAATGGCCCATTGATAGCCCTTACATTAACTCTCTCACGATGATACCCAAATATGAATTCACGTGCAGGTGGGGCGAACTGCTATTGATAGTCCTTGACGGTGGTCAATTCATATTCGCTTTTGTTCTGAGCTCATTTCTAATTGGACGAATAATCCAAACGTTAAGAAGTCGTCCACTTAGTGCTAGAAACAGGTGCGGTTCTACGGCTAGTTCCCGAAGCAGGTCTGGATCTGCAGTCAGCACATCAGCATCTGTACGTAATATCAATTCCCTGGCAACTACATCGCCTGATACACCGTCTGTGGAACGGCAGACCCAACAGGTCACCGTCATGCTCATTGCTAACACTGTCATATTCTTCGTGTGTTTGTTTCCATACGCTGTCATCAACAATGCCGATCAATTAATTAAGATATTAACCGATAGTCCCAAAGGATTCCTAGATCCCACATGGGTGGGATGGTTTGGTAAGATAATGAGTTTGCTGAATTCGGCAGTGAATCCATACATTTATAGTATCTTCAATAGGAGATATAGATTGGCTTTGAAGGTGGCTTTCAGCTGCCGACATCGGAGTAGCAAATAAGTCTACTTCTACTGGATAGAAGGTTGGTGCATCAACAATGATTTGTGCATAGAACATGTCTTGAACTAATTTCCATTAGATGACTTTTAGCCTATTGTTTTGCATGTGTTCACAGTGTCTACGTACTGCTCTAGCACCCATTAAAAGGCCTATAACATTGTTTTTGAATGGTCATTTAGAAAGACCAGTTGCATGTCTCAATTTTAAGTTTTCTTCGTAGTTTTTTTTGAATGACACATATGTTAGGTTTAACCCTAAAAACATGAAATTTATCAAGCGCTGTAATTATCAATGTGATGTATATAAAAGTATACAGTTTTGGAAAGGAACAAATTTAACTAAAATTCTGATTTTTTAAAAATTTTGACCAGCTCAAAATGTTATTTTGTGACACTTTTTGGTCAAATTTTAAAATCAACTACAAATTTGTATATCAAAACAAAATTTCCTCTTAGGCAAGTTACTTCATATGATTTTGGTGCAATTTCAGCATTTCTTGGCCAAAATCTGAACTTGCTAAGTTTGTAGACAATTTTGAGCAAAAAAAGGTGATTTTTGGTACAAATTTTTAAAAATCAGCATTTTTAGCGAAATTGTCACCAAATTAGATTCTCTGAGTCTCCTACTCATTTCCTTTCCAAAATTTACACTTTTTTATACATAACATTAAAAGTTCAAAAGTTACAGCGCTTGATAAATGTCATGTTTTTATGGTTGACAGCCGCCTTACGATTTCCACGCGGCTATCGGTTTTACCAAATACAAACAGATCTATTCTTGAGATAGACTTTGAAAGTTGGGAAAGGTTTCTGAAAAATCTGTTTGATATATTTAACAACAATAAATCCTACAAATATCTGTACACTACCGAGGTTCGTCATCGTTTTGATGGTTAAAAGGGAATTATTTATTGGCGCTCAAAATAGAATGTTTATGTTAGAGGTTTTATAGGTAAACATGACATTCTGTTTGGTAGGTAGGGTTGAGATGACGGTATCGCAACATAGGGTGATGACTACGTTACTTGCATAGTAAACAGGCTAAATACGGGTAGTAACAAACAAATAGTGTTGATTTACGATGTAATAGAATTTATTGGATATTGCAATAATACAATTCCATGAATCATATAAATCTTAAATAAACACCTATTTTTTTGTCACAACATATGCAGGTCATATCAAAATGGTGATTCAAGTATAGTTTACTCGATGAAGCATTCTTAGAAAAGTAAAATGTAAAAATAATTATTCTTAAATATTGTCCAAGAAAAAGATATACATAAAACCAATCAGAATTGCCAGTGTTTCTTTTTTAGTGTGGGATGAACTATATGCGGATTACGCGTTACTACGTAACAGGTGTAACTCCCAATTCGGTATCCGTCTGGGACTCGGTCGATAGGTCTAAACAAACAAAAGTTATCAGTGGATGCTTATGCTACCGTATTGAGGTTCCGTGTGCGAGTCTGAGTAGTACATGTGACGTATAGGCCTACAGCGTATTAACCATCCATCGTCAGTGTGATACAAATGATACAAGCTTACGAACTTTATCGGTCACATGAATATTGTATGTATATATGTCTTTGCTTCTTTGGACATGTTTAACATTTCATTTGAACCCAATTCGATAGTTTGTGCAAAATATCACTCTGTTTTCATGGTTAAAACGTTCTGCTTAAAAGTCACTTTAGATCTGGAACTCATACATAAAAAAGTTAACTATTGAAAGTAACTTACTTTGCATGCAATTCCTTACTTAACCTAACTTACTTTACAAATGTGTTTAATGTACGCTTTCCACACACTGCACGTCCTTGCATCACGTGTTATACGTCTTTCAATATCTCCATAGAATTTAAGTGTGAGTGTGCAGTGTTTGAAATTGACACAGCTTGATCCATCAATATTTTACAGTATTTAGAACTGTGTTGTTTCGAAGGGGGAGAGAAGGAGTGCAGGTCGATATCAACAAATGTATAAGAACGAATGCAAATAAGTTAAGATGATAGGTTCATTATTTGTATCGCGCATCTAAATAACGAATAACTTAAAATGAAATGGAATTAGGCTTGAAAATGAAATAAGATTCTGCTTTCATTTAAAGTAATTATTTATTTTCATTATTGTACTTCTGGGGTGTGGGATCGTCTTGGCAAATCGTGGAAAACAAAATTGTTGATATCAGCAGGTGTGTCCTCATTCACTGTTAGCCGCTTAGCACTCAACACCCTGTCAGTCATTGCAGTTGAACCATCGCGAATATACTATACAAATAAATATTAGGATAACGTAAGAGCTATGTAGGAAAATGGGTGCTATTAAAGATGATTTGTCTTCATCAAACTTCATTTTCGTCACAAGACTCGTATCGTAAGTGTACTTGTGTTCATTAATATCAAAGGCTTATGATATGATATTGTTAGGTCAAATAAAAATAAATACAAGTTTGTCTCAGAAGACCGCGTGCGTAGCTTCGTAATTTAACGCATAACTTTTGTTCCCCCAATCTTTTCTTGAACTTTTAAAAATGACCGTGTGAGCCAAGTTGTGGCTGTATGGAATTTTTGTTTTCAATATCAAAATGCAAGAAAAACAACTGACTTCAGTGATTTATTGTTCTATGCTTCTTCAAATTTTAATTTTACATGATGAAGTACGATATCAGCTTCATTCTCTTGCAGCACAGAGTCCGTCTCATGTTTAAACAATGATACCGCATTTCGCATAACCCTTTTTCAGGTTTCTTCTGAGATAAATTTGTTGGGTTTGTTTTTGAGGGTTTTTTGGCCTATGAGATCGGAGGTCTTCAGGAAAATTAAAGCTCTCCTATATAATACATTGTTTTAAATTAATCAAATCTCAATCAAGAATATTGGTTCCCCCTAAACTCTGTCCTATTCATTCTGTAACAGTGTGATATTCTGGTGACCAATCTCTCTAAATGCAAAAGAGTGATCAACTCACACTTCAAATTAAGAGTGAGAATCGTTCCCAACAAACAGAGTGGTCACTCTATGGCTCCTAAATTGGAGTGATTTTCATTCTTTTTTGAGGGATTTTTACTCTTTTGGGGTTAGTTTAGCTCTGTTTGGAATAATTTTTACTCTTTTGGAGTGAATTTTTCATTCTTTTGGAGTAACTCTTCTCAACCTCTTCGAGTGTGAATTGCTCACATTTAGAGACAATGTTTACTTGTTTAATAACACAATGGTATGATTGGACATGCAAAGTGAACCAAATATCATTTGGGGATAGTCAAATCATATTTCCGAGGTGTTTTCAGATCATTGGTTTACTGTTTCCAATATGCGGAATGCCGTTCCCTATAGATACCAGATATTGTTACTGACGTTTACTGTCTTCCGAATAAAGTAAATATTGTTTGATAGATCGGTACCGAGATCGTTTTCAACTATTATAGGCAAGAGAGAGACAGTTTTTTGTTGCCCGACTAAAAATAGTCCAATTAATATAAACTATGAACTTCGATCAACTCAGAGAAGACTTGTGCTTTCAAAATTCAAAATTGTATGAATTACGTCAAAAATCATTTCCCCTGATAATAGCTCAGGGTTGTCTATCCTTTCCTTATTCGCTGCGAACGCTGGGGAATAACTCTATTGGGAGGAAGAATTTCAAGGCTTTTTAGGTGTTTTTAAAAGTAAAACAATTATAAAATATTTAAATAAAGAGAATAGTAAAAACCAATCATCAATCAAATTAAAAAAATTAAAAGCCCATCATGTTCACAAAAAGAAAACATGGAAAGGAAATGAAGGATTTGCGGAAGGATGTGGTCAGACGACGGTAATGGTGGGGAATAATTTGGGGTTTTCTTGAAGAATAGACACTCCTAGCTTTAACATTTCGTAACAGTTTGGTAATTTCGTAGGGATTGTGGACACAGGCCTTGTGGCCCGTTCATACTCCCATTGTTGTGCATCGCCCGACGTCGACGTACAGACATAGGCGCGCAAGTTGAAGTAATGTTAACTTTTATCATCCACCGACGACCAGCGACGGAAGTATGAACGGGCCTTGAGTGTGCATTACCACGATTACGTCAGGTCGTCACGTAGTCTGCCTAAGTGATATAAAAAGTGATGTATAGTGTAAGTAATGATTTGGTATTTTCAGAAAATGATTAATGGTTGGGAAATATATGAACATCAAACACATTATTGCACATTAATGTTATGATGTCTGTTCAGAGCATCTAATATATCTTGTATATCACGCACTATGTGTTCGGTATAAGCGATGGACGTCACCTCAGAGAAATCCATTAAAGCTTTGCTGAGTGATAAATTATCACATGGGAGTAGCCGTGGTGCTATTTCAGTAATCTTCATCATTTATCAGTCCATGGATATAAGCAAAGGCTGCTATGTGTCAAATTGATTTTATTTTCAATCAAGAGCGTATCCGCCCAGAAACCTTACTACGTGGTGGGAGGGGTGGGGGCGGGGGGGGGGGGGGGGGGGGGGTGGAAACACCTCGAAAGGGGTCGAGATGGGTTCGGACCAATATCGGGGGTGCGTGTTTGCTCAAACGTCAAATTGTTCAAAAGTGCGTCGGATTTACATTTTTAGCTTAAAACCCGGAAATCTCTAAAATCCACCCAGGCACGCCGATGTCAATCGATTATGCAATTACGCAAGAAGGCGTTATGTGTATACTACATTATGGCAGTTCAGATTGTCTGTCATTTATATATCCGTCTCCCATCGCCAAATTCGAAATTACTGAATGTTGTATGTTATTAGATAGGATCAATTTGCTAATTAACATGTGATACGATCACGCAAAATGAGTCTGAATTCGAAAATATCTCATGTCCAGCCTTGTACTTGACCGTATTGTTTATTCGTTAAGCTACCTTTTGCAGAAAATCCCATTCCAAACGGACGCTTAATTAGAGAGATATAGGCAATTGAAGTGTTTTCAAAATAGTAGAAAATACAAGGATTTCTATCCTTTGTTTGCTTATATCTTATATTTGCGACTTCACCTCATTTTGCTTGATCACATCACATATTTTGTCGCCAAGGACAGGATTCAGCAGACGACATTGCAAACATCTTACGTTCGCTGATGACGCTGTTGCTGTTGGGCGTGGATAGATTTGTTAATTTTCAATAGTTTAAATATCAAGAGTTGAAAATATGTCATGCCTATTAATCACTTGTTACGATATTAAGGGATCAGTCATACGGAAACAGATCAGGGCCAGGAGTCCAAGTATAACAATTTAAATAAAATATATCCTGTAAAATCGTTACATGAAAATTGAACTACAAAATTACAACCATTTGTGTTTGGTAAAATTAATTTAAAAAGATATTTGAAAGAACCCCACAAAAATTTCACTTTAGAAACATGCAGTAACATATATGTATGGAAAATGTGTAATCAAATGAGCGTTTAATGTATTGAGAGGGCGAAGCGAGATACGAAGAGACTAGTGAGTGGAGAGGGAGAAAACTGGAGGAGAAATACAGGGAGGGGTTTTAATGTTTTATCATTGTGTAATCAGCAATGATCAACCTAAGCAAGATCTGGGCTGACAGAGGAATTACCAGAGCAACAAAAAACAGGCTTGTCCAATCCTTTGTATTTCCAATTGCCATGTGTTCCTGTGAGACATGGACCCTAACAAAAGCTGACAAAAACAGAATAGCTGCTTTCGAGATGTGGTGTTGGGGCGTATGCTTCGCATCTCATGGACAATGAGAAGGACCAATGCCAGTATTATTGAAGAAATCGGAGTGTCTATACGACTGCTCATGCTACCAACACCCAAATGCTGAGCTACTTCGGCCATATCTCACGTCGCAAGGGTAACAACCTAGAGAAGATGATCATGCAAGGCATGATTGAAGTGAAGAGAAAGAAAGGCAGACCTCGTTCCCGGTGGATTGACCAAATAAAATTGACAACTACTGCTTGCTGAAAATCATTATCTGTGGCGTAGTATCTGTAAGGTCACGAGCTATCAGTCATGACAGGACCGAACCAACCAACCAACCAGTGAGGAGTGACATGTTCGTAGTCCAGATCTAACACGACGTTCATACTACACTAGCAACCAAAAGTATTAGGACACCTTGCAAGCTGCAAATTAAGAGAAAACACTGGGAATCAATTGAACTACTGCGTTAGCTTTTTAGTATTTTAAGGTTATAAAATGAATGGAAAGTTCTTATAAAGTTTGTTTAAATGAATTTGAGATATACTTGGGACATTATTATTTAAAAGGAAAACATGTATAACAATATTTCAGTAATTTATTTTTTTCGCATCGATATATTTAGTTAATTAAAAGTCAAATTTAGCTTGACACAAATTCTAAGTTATGATTAAATGAATAGTACAGTGTAGTGTGCCCATAGTCATGTTGAGTGCTATGAGAAAGTACGGAATAGTTGGATGGTTTCCATTTAAAATATGAAAGTAAACGTGTCAAAATGAAACTAAATTTCCATCCCAAATATCTTATTGTTAAGATGAATAGAGAGATCAAGTGTCAATATCTGTGAGAGAAGACTAGTGACAATATTGGGATAAGTTTTACTTGAGTGAATTCATTGACAAACAATTGAGAAGTCAGACTACTCACCATAGGAGTACATTGGCTATGAGGTTGATTAAGGGGGCTGTGCACCTTCGCATAGCCTCCGTAAAACTGCCGTAACTTCTTCATTATTCATTTAATCTTAATAAAAGTATACATTTTTTTGCAGGAAAGGGTTCAATGAATCCAACTATGATCATGAAATTGACCATTTTGGAGAAAATTATAAAAAACATGTTTTTTGACCCATTTTAGGTTTGGAAAAGATAACTCAAAATATATTTTGTTAAATTTTGTCATACTAGTTTTATTACATTCCTCATGCAATTCCCTAGGAATCGTTTTTTTGTTTTAATTTTTACTTTATTATTTTTTGAATTACAGACCAAAAAGTGCCAAAAAACCTGTTTTTTAACCGCCAAAATCGTGAAAATCACGTTTTTTGGTAAAAAATCATATTTTTTGGCACTTTTTGTTCGATAATTCAAAAAATAATAAAGTAAAAATTTAAAAAAAAAACCGATTCCTAGGGAATTGCATGAGGAATATAATTAAACTAGTATGATAAAATTTAACAAAATATATTTTGAGTTATCTTTTCCAAACCTAAAATGGGTCAAAAAACGTGTTTTTTATAATTTTCTCCCAAAATGGTCAATTTCATGATCATGGTTGGATTCATTGAACCCTTTTCTGCAAGAAAATGTATACTTTTATATAGATTTAATGAATAATAAAGAAGTTACGGCAGTTTTACGGAGGCTGTACCTGAAGGTGCACAGCCCCCTTAAGGGGAATTAGGGGTTGAGAGCCCATTTTACTAAAACTAATTTTTCTCCAATATTATTAAAAGGTACTGTTAATTGGGTATGTACTTACACCCTTAAGTGTTGTAGGTTAAAAGAATATCGCTACTTGGTCGGTCATGCAAACGGCGGCCATCTTGGATCATCTTTTTTACTACAAGGACACCTTGCGCGAAAGATATCTCAAAAACTATTTATCGTAGAGTATTGGGACAAAGAGCAAATGAAAGCAATTGGACACTTTTAACAAGGGTAAGTATTTGATTTGGTGTTCACCAGAAAAATTATTATTATTTTGTTTACGGAGATGTAAAAAAATATGTTCTCATAGGGTTGAAGTATCAATTTTAGTTCATTTTAAAGCCTAATATCTTATTAACAGTATTCTGGCCAAATTTGAAGGTCCTAGCCCCTTTAGTTTTCCAGATATCCTGCGCGCACGGTCGCAAAATGGTCGAAATTAGTTACGGACATATCGTCAGTTAAAGGTCGGGTCATTAGTAAATACGAATAATTAATACTCATTAAAGGTAATTAATCGTCTTTTTTGTATCAAATTAACTAAATTTGATTTAAAGATGAAGTGTTCACTTATTTAAGGGATCTTAGAACACCCAATGCATTAATTAATGGAGTAATTTTTGACCAGCAATGAGATACTTAAAACAGTAGAATACATAAGAATTAAATACACTAGCGGCGTACCCTCGCTATTCATTTCTTAACCACGTTCAATTACGTTTTTAAGTCAATACTTTGGGACGAATTTAAAATTAGCAAATGATGCATTACTTCAAATGTAATCCTATATTGAATGGACACTCGATCCTGAAATATTGATTTCGATACTACGTCGGTATCCTGAGGAAAACGTACCCCCTATTGTTTTATCAAGGACGGTTCCTAACCCCTACTTACTTGACTAATGGAAATGTGGTATAAATTTCATTGGTATGGTGTACCAAGCCTTGGATTTATTACCAAACCAATATTTAGCGTAGTTATTGACTCGTGAACGCGTGCCAATGTGTCATCTAACACTATTTGTGATGTGATCTGTGAAAACCCGTCGGATGTCGCAAAATGTGAACTAGGGATTATGGGTAATTCAAAAAAAATAAAAAAATAAAAAAACGTTTTGGTTTTTTTAGATTTTTTTAAAGAAAATTAGTTTCCAATACTTTGTATCATCATCTTTCATAAAATTTCACCTTCAAAAACTTACTTAAGTCACTTTTATTATTAACCTTATAATGTTATTATATTGAATTATGTATCTTTTTTAGCCTGTTTTCATGATTTCTTGTTTTGTAGCTTTTGATGACATCACAATCATCATTCACTCATAACTTTTTTTGTAGTGATCGTAGAAAAATGATCGAAACAGTTCTGTAATCAGCACAGTTTTAGCTTTCTTATGATATAAATATCTCCAATATGAAAAATGCCACCATGTGGCGGGTTTACACAGATCGCATCACATTTTATGAATTAAGAGCTTTTGAGCAGATTGCAAAGAGAGACGTTGTTCCACATACACCCAACAGGCAGAGGCACTTACGTCCGCAGCTGTTTGGATGAGATATATTTCACATACCTTGTCCTAATTATTTTTGTAACCGAGAAATTGTTTTATACATTCTGGCGTATCCTTCAGGTGTCAACTTACTCTTGATTTCAACTGTTGATACATAAAGTTATCATTATTGAATGTTTTATGCTACTACATATATATTAAGCGACATGGATCCAATTGGTATCTCTTATTATTTTTCTTGCATCACAATTTGTTCAGCTCTGTCTTTTTTTCTTTAAAGCTGTGAACATTAATGAACTTATTGCTTGGCGTCGCGCGGGAATTATCTAGCTTATCAATCCTGCAGTACAATTCATTTCAAGCAAACAGACCCGAGTGATGTTCTTCAATTCATCTTCAAGTGAATGGTTTCTGAATTTTATGGTCTGATATTTTACGTCGCTGTTTAATTTTTACTACTGTGATCCTAAGAACATTAATCAACTTAATGCTTGGCGTCGTGCGGGACAGCTGTAGTTTATTGATCCTACACTACATTTCATTTCCGACACAGATCCGAGTGATGTTCTTCAATTCATCTTCAAGTGTATAATAATGGTTTCTTGATATTATGGTCTGATATTCTTGCGTCGCTGTTTTATTTTTACTAACACTGTGATCCTAAGAACATTATTCAACTGAATTATTGGCGTCATGCGGGAGTACTTTAGTTTATTGATCCTGCACTCCATCTTATTTCCGAGACAGATCCGAGTGATGTTTTTCAATTCATTTTCAAGTGTAAACTATAATTGATTTCATGATCTGATTATTCTGCGCCATGGTTGCCACAAAAGTGTAATTTAGAAATGCATCGTTAATGAGTATAACGTTGGGCGTCGTGCTTGTCTGGTTCTATTCATCTTGACCTACATCTTATTTTAATAAGCGAAAAAGATCCGAGTGGTGTTAGTCAACTTTAACTGTGAGCTTCAGTAATGGCTTTTTAGATTTTACGATCTGGTTTATTTATCGCACATCGTTGTTTCAGCTCACAACTTTCATACGTGTTGATTTCCATAGAATTCAACATGAGGATGGACGTGATTGAGAAATATTTCGCATAAAGTCTCGCCCAGGAATTAGTATTCGAATACTTCTGGCGTCAGTTAACATCTTGACTTCAAACTAATCTGTCTCTACTTGTCATATCAAGTGGAATCGGATCCAAGTTGTGTTTGCCAACGGAAATGCGGGCTCTCTGGATTCTACAATTTGGTTTTCCTCGCATTACAGATTTCAACTCGCAGCTACAATATATATGATGCACAGGAGAAAGCTGTACTTAATTGCGATATTTTTCGAAACTGACCAATTGGTCTTAATATCCTAGCTCTACCGCTTGTGCCGGAATAATGTTCTTCATTTGACGTGGCTTTCTAAATTTTATTTATTAATCCCATTATCTCGCATCGTTGTTTTCGGCTCTTAAGGGCTCAGCAGACTCTACAACGCTTCAACGCTGAGCGCAAGCGTTGACCACCGTTTACCAATCAAGCTGCGTCATTTTGTTGTGGTGGAGCTATTACGCATGTGTGAGAGCGCAAAAGTTCGAGCGTAGTGGAGTTTGCGCAGCGCTTTAGTATATGTAGGAGCGTCTCGTCCAGGATTAAAGTGTTCGAACCTTACCGCCGGTGTCAATTTACAACTTGCAGTTCACCAATCTTACTCTACCATGTCTACAGTGCGCATTAAGTGAAATTGGATCCGAGTTGTGTGCTTTTCATAAGGCTTTTACTACGCCGTTTTTGTCGCCTCGCATTTGTAATCTCTAAGATAAACGTTATAACATTCTGAATCGGCTTTGAATCGTCTCTTACCGAAAAATCGGTTTTTATCCAGTTTCACCTGTTGTTGTTCGAACAATATTCTATACCTGGAATGGCTTTCTAAAGTGTAAGGTTCCATTTCAGGTATCACCGTTTTCAGCTCCCGAATTATATCTCCAAGGCCATATTCACGAATGGTTATTTAATACAAGCTGGACTTGATCAAAATACAGCTGGAATCGTGTCTCGCGGAGGATTTTTACATTAACTCGGCGTGTCAACCGATTTTGATCTAATCAACTTGGAGCTATCTGAATGAGACGAATTTAAGACTGGTGTTCTTCATCAAGTAATGGATATCTAATATTATGATCTAATATTTCTTGCCTATCGCTATTTCATGCTCCTGAACCTCGATGTACCATTACCAAAGTATGATTTACGGTACAATAACCAAATTAAGGCGTGTCTTCAGTAATTTCATCAAATACAATGCCCTAATTGCTTTCCAGACGACATTTCTTGCATCGCGGTTTTAACTTCCTGTTTCCATAAGTGTAAATATTAATCAATGAATGAGTCTGGGTTGCGTATGTATCATGTACTGGTATAAAACCATGAAACGTAATTCACACATCATTGCTCGACACAATTATGAGTGTCCTTCTCGATTCTTTGTGACGTGTCTCAGTGACTGTTGGAAAAGTATTATTATCGAACACATAATTATATAGTACATCCCCTGAAGAACCTTTGATTATTGCAGATAACTATAAGATTTCTTCTAGACTACATAGCCTGAGAGATCATAGTTCAATGTGTTCTACTATTCTTCTTATATTGTATCACGGAACTTGACTTGATTAATCGTGATTTACATGATGACATTACTCGACACGAGACTGAATGTTATCGCCATGTCTCAGTGACGATCACTACCCTATAGAAGAAATAGGCTTCGATTATTACAGACGACTTCGAGAATTGTACTAACTACATAGCCTGTTAGTGACTTCGAGAATTCTACTAACTATATAACCTGTTAGTGATAATGGCGGACATTACAGGACAGAATTATCAATGTAAATACAACTATACTTCCGAGGAGACCATGTCATACCTCTATTCACCATCAAGTAAATGGTGCATCATGATAGGTTTACCAATCATTCTCATAGTTGGAGTGCACGGAAATCTATCCTTTCTATTTGTCTTATATCGAGCCAAACGGATACGAAGAGGTGTAATGAAACACATGCTGAGCGAGACTAATTTCTACCTGGGTAATCTGGCGGTTGCCGACGTTTGCCACCTGATTGTGTGGGGAACAAGGTATCTTATAGACTTCTACAAAACCCCAACGAATATTGATTATCCATTCAAAACCAATGTAGGCTGTGGTCTACCGACGTTTATTGTCTACACTGCCTATTTTGCCGCCGTGTGGCTCGTAACACTAGTGGCAATGGAAAGGTACCTAGCCATCTGCAAAACGTTCGAACATAGAGGCTTACGCAGTACTCGGCGATCCATAATGTTAGTTGCTATGTCTTGGATTTCGGCAGCTGCTATGGCGTGTTTTTCGACTCCGTGGCAGTCCGTGTACGTCTGCGTAGAGTGGCCCATTGATAGCCCTTACATTAACTCTCCCACGATGATACCAAAATGTGAATTCACGTGCAAGTGGTGCGAAGTGCTATTGATAGTCCTTGACGGTGGTCAATTCATATTCGCTTTTATTCTGAGCTCATTTCTATTTGGAAGAATAATCCAAACGTTAAGAAGTCGTCCACTTAGTACTAGAAACAGGTGTGGTTCTACGGCTAGTTCCCGAAGCAGGTCTGGATCTGCAGTCAGCACATCAGCATCTGTACGTAATATCAATTCCCTGGCAACTACATCGCCTGATACACCGTCTGTTGAACGGCAGACCCAACAGGTCACCGTCATGCTCATTGTTAACACTGTCATATTCTTTGTGTGTTTGTTTCCATACGCTGTCATCAATAATACCAATCAATTAATTAAGCTATTAACCGATAGTTCCAAAGGATTTCTAGATCCCACATGGGTGGGATGGTTTGGTAAAATAATGAGCCTGCTGAATTCGGCAGTGAATCCATACATTTATAGTATCTTCAATAGGAGATATAGATTGGCTTTGAAGGTGGCTTTCAACTGCCGAGATCGGAGTAGCAAATAAGTCTACTTCTACTGGAAAGAGGGTTGGTGCATCAACAATGATTTGTGTATAGAACATGTCTTGAATTAATTTCCATTAGATGACTTTTAGCCTATTGTTGTGCATGTGTTCACAGTGTCTACGTAATGCTCTAGCACCCATTAAAAGGCTTATAACATTGTTTTTGAATGGTCATTTAGAAAGACCAGTTGCACGTCTCAATTGTAAGTTTTCTTTGTAGTTTTTTGAATAACACATATGTTAGGTTTAACCCTAAAAACCTGAAATTGATCAACTATTAATGTGATGTATATAAAAGTATATAGTTTCAGTTTGGAAAGGAACAAATTTAACTAAAATTCTGATTTTTAAAATTTTTTGACCAGCTCAAATGTACTAAAAATGTACTACAAATGTACTAAAAATGTGTATAGCAAAACAAAATTTCCTCTTAGGCAAGTTACTTTATATGATTTTGGTGCAATTTCAGCATTTTTTTACCAAAATCTGAACTTGCTAAGTTTGTAGACAATTGTAAACAGATTTTTCAGAAACCTTTCACAACTTTCAAAGTCTATCTCAAGAATAGATCTGTTTGTATTTGGTAAAACCGATAGCCGCGTGGAAATCGTAAGGCGGCTGTCAACCATAACAACATGACATTTATCAAGCGCTGTAACTTTTGAACTTTTAATGTTATGTATAATAAAGTGTACACTTTGGAAAGGAAATGAGTAGGAGACGCAGAGAATCTAATTTGGTGTCAATTTCGCTAAAAATGCTGACTTTTTTTTTAATTTGGACCAAAAATCAGATTAAAAAAATAAAAAGCCCATCATGTTCACAAAAAGAAAACATGGAAAGGAAATGAAGGATTTGCGGAAGGATGTGGTCAGACGACGGTAATGGTGGGGGAAAATTTGGGGTTTTCTTGAAGAATAGACACTCCTAGCTTTAACATTTCGTAATTGTTGGGTAATTTCGTACGGATTGTGGACACATAGGCCTTGTGGCCCGTTCATACTCCCAAAAATCATCTGTTTTCTTAAAATCTCCTTGATATTTCTTTTTGCTGTTGTATTTTTCATGTTTTTGCGCTTTGTATCCCTAGGCAAAGGCGCGCGGTATAAATGTTATTTATTATTATTATTGTTGTTGTGCATCGCCCGACGTCGACGTACAGACATAGGCGCGCAAGTTGAAGTAATGTTAACTTTTATCATCCACCGACGACCAGCGACGGAAGTATGAACGGGCCTTGAGTGTGCATTACCACGATTACGTCAGGTCGTCACGTAGTCTGCCTAAGTGATATAAAAAGTGATGTATAGTGTAAGTAATGATTTGGTATTTTCAGAAAATGATTAATGGTTGGGAAATATATGAACATCAAACACATTATTGCACATTAATGTTATGGTGTCTGTTCAGAGCATCTAATTTGTCTTGTATATCACGCACTATGTGTTCGGTATAAGCGCTGGACGTCACCTCAGAGAAATTCATTAAAGCGTTGCTGAGTGATAAATTATGTGGTGCTATTCCAATAATCTTCATCATTTATTAGTCCATAAATATTGGCAAAGGCTGCTATGTGTGAAATTGACTTTATTTTCAATCTGGAGCGTATCCGCCCATAAAACAAACGTCAAAGTGTGCAAAAATGCGTCGGATTTACATTTTTGCTTAAAACCCTGAGGTTTCAGCCCCCAAATCCGCCCAGATACGCCGATGTCAATCGGTTATGCAATTACGCAAGAAGGAGCTACTACATGATGGCAGCTATTGCAGTTCAGATTTTCTGTCACTGAATCCCTCTCCTTACTGAATGTTAGATTTATTTGATAGACAGTGCTCCCGCAAGTGTGATATTGAACTACCGGGTGGTTCAAAAAAAAGTTGACCCAAGTTCTAGGTAACTTTTCAACTACATTTTATAGTTTCAGAGAATTTGTGTTTACTTAGTCTTGATCAGCAGTAAGTTTTGAAATTATTCTGAGCAAATGGTAAATTTAGCTTGGTTGATTCTTCAGATATAGTTCATTACAGAGAGCATGCACAAAACTGCCTTGTCCACGGGAGCGTCCTTTAGCAGAGATAGAATGTACAAAGTGGAGTTACACACAATTGGTCACAAATTGTGAAAAAAGGAGAAAAAGAAAAAAAACGAGACATCTGAAATATCTGCCTTGTGCATGACATTACCTACCAACGTACCTACGTTTCTTTGTTGAACGTGAATGGCACATAAGTACAGAGATTGGGATACTTTGTCAGGACGGGCTTTTCACTTCTGAATCTAGATCATCCTGTTTTGTTGAAGATAAAAACTAAATGACGCTCCCGTGGACAAGTCAGTTTTGTGCATGCTTTCTGTAATGAACCATATCTGAAGAACTAAATTTGCTGCTGATCAAGACCAAGTAAACACAAATTCTCTGAAACTATAAATGTGGTTGAAAAATTACTTTGAACTTGGGTCAACTTTTTTTTGAACCACCCGGTAGGATCAATTTTCCGCCAATTTGCTTAGAAACATATGTGATGCGATCAAGCAAAATGAGTCTGAAGTCGAAAATATCTCATGTCCAGCCTTGTACTTGACCGTATTGTTTATTCGTAAAGCTACCTTTTGCAGAAAATCTCATTCCAAACGGACGCTTAATTATAGAGACTAGCGGGCACCAGCGCTTCGCGCTGGACCCGCTAGAAGATTTCACGGGGAATAAGTAAACAAAGCGTAAGAAAATGTGATACAATAATATCAAGAACATGTCCTACATGTATACATAATCCACGGGGCCCTAAATAATCCGAATAGCGCAGGTGCTTTTGATAATCCAGGTATACATGTGCCTTAATCTAGGTAGGCCTACGTTTGTGTTTCCCGATACCTATGTAGGCCTCCCATGAGACCTGAAATGCAGGTAGGGGAAGGTGGGGTAATGGCGGACGCGGGGTAATCGCGGACAGGGCTGTATCTAAAGGCAGGTGAAAGAAGGCGGTATTTTGCCACCCTATGATGTTAGGTGCCTCTCCATTGAAATCACACAAAACCTAAATGGGGTGGTTGTCTCGCAAATTCTCGCGAGAATTACAAAAATCACTTTTTGGTGCATTAATTTCTCTTTGAAACTGGTATTTCTACATCAAGGAAAACAAAGTCTTATTATTTTTTTATGTAATGTATGATACCTTCTGATAAAAAAGAAATGAATCCGGAGTCACAATGATGAGCATAATAATAAGAGAGGATGTGCCCATACATTGTACATGGATTGGGGTAATCCCGGACATGTACCGTTTCCATGGTAACCAATATGGTCGTGGTCAATTTAACATCATAAATCGGTAATAGTTGTTGACCATATAAATATGTGACATTGTTCTTTGATTTCTGCTACACTTTTAAAAAGGGTATTTTTAAACTCCCATTGAAATGCTATATTCCAATAAAAAGAGAGCTGCCATTGATAAATACGGGCCGGGATTACCCCCAGAGTGTGGGGTAATGCCGGACGACGCCATTTTTTTTTTATTGCGTCGTAGCTTCGAATTTCAAAATGATGAGTTGATAAAAACTTGATAAAAGGTAGAACCTTCACAGTGCTTTTTGTTTACATGATTTTTATTGTTATATGACGTATTATATGTGTGTTATACCTCTCTAACAAAATGTGTCCGCCATTACCCCACCTTCCCCTACCCGTTGTCCCATTATATCCAGGGACCCCATAGGCCTAAGCCCTACCCCCTAATCCCATTGCCCCAGGTGCCCTTAATAATGCATCGGATACCACATAATCAAGGTAGGCCCACTGCAGTGTGCCGTTATCTCGAGATACCCAGGTGCCTTTACTTTATCATAGCCAAGTAAATTAAACGCGGGTGCCGAAGATAGCGGGCAGTAAAAGTCATATCACAATAGGCAGAGGTCAAAGCGTTATAAATGTTTATATAAATATCAAGAGTATGTCCTTAAATAATTCAGGTACTAAAGTGCCCTTGATATAATGTAAGTGACATGGTGCCATTAATACACCATGAGCCTAGGCCCAATGTGCTCTTAAATAATACAGATACCCATGTTCCTAATCCAAGTAGGCCTACTCCATCAACGTGTTTTTAATACCGCCAGTTATTACCTCCTATCAGCGCATGTCTCTACCTATTTTGTACCCCAAATAATAAAAAGTTGAATTTTAATGTCAAAATTGAAAGTTACTTAAAATTTAGATTTTAAATGTCTCCCCCGATTCTTTTATTGCCCCGCCACCCCGTTTTCCTCCTTTAACATTTTGGTGCTGATGTCGCCACTGCCCATATGCACATACTGTATCCAGGTAATTCAGTAGGCCTACGTTCTGAGCGTTATAGTTTTATAGTCGGTCGCTTAGTTTTATGGTCGGCGGAGTCTATCATCAAGATCACTTGTACCATTCCACGCTTGTACTTGAGCACAATGTATGCCATCCGGGTTTTGTTTGGCCTATTTACATTAAATACATTATTCCTCCAATAGGCATGTGGGGCCTTACGTATAGTATGTAGTCCCTTTGTCATGTTTGCTGTGTTCTATAAAGCCTCCCGAGATACTATCTGAGTGTACACCCTTAAAATCCAGTTATCAAAGGTTGCCCACCTGCGCATAGTATTATAGGCCTATCCAGGTAATTTGAGACTCATTTTATAGTGAACCCCGTAATCCAGATACCACGGATGCCCTTAATAATCCAGACACTCTATAATAATCATGATAATGTACCACACAAAAAAACGTTCCGTTTATCCAGATGCCCTATGTGCCCTTATACCCAAGTGCGGAGAGGAGGAGGTGGCTTTAGGGTACACTATTAGAAAAAGGGAGCTTCAGAGGGGTTCTTGGCTGTCCCGTATATGGTTTAAAGGTTCTTTGATTTTAAAGGCCCCCAAAAGGTTCTGTAGAGAACCTTTAGAGGTTCTAAAGACCAATGTTTGCCCATATTTTGCCCACTTTGAACTTTAAAATGGTTCTTTTTAGAACCTTTTAAGGTGCTATAAAGGGTTTCATATACGGGACAGCCAAGAACCCCTGAAGCATCCTTTTTCTAAGAGTGTACGGACTGTCAGCTTTCACTCTGCCCCGTTACAATGTGCACGGTTTGCGCCACAAACGCGTACACTTTTTGTCTGCGTTATTACGTGTGCGCCGAACCGCGTGCGCCATGTTAAACGCCGTTGCGCAGCACAACATAGAAACGGTTGTTATGGTACCGCCAGTTTCTTTATCGTTAGCAAACTCCGCGTTCATCTATGTTACTAATGTGAAAGTGTCACTTTAAGATCTGTGTAAGAGTTTTTGTTTACATTTAGAAAATGTCGTGAAATATTTTTATTTGTCGGGCGTATAGTCCCGTAGAAATGCTTGTACTCATGCGATCTTTAAGAATAACAAACAGCCGCATATACAGAAATGTAGCTATATCCCTGAAGAAAATATTTTGGGTGAAGACCATATGTCATCACTCACTCCGAAAACAACATTTTTTGTCCGAACAGTAGCTACCCGAGTAAAAGAAATTCAACATTTCGGATTTTCACATGTGATCCTTTCTGCGCATGTCTGAAAACGGGTAAAAACGGGCATTGAACTATCTAATTAGCTCGTGTATTAGAGGCGCAATTACCACGCTTTTTCAGTTGAAGAGGGACGCGAATGTAAAATTATTATTGAACTATCTAATCAGGCGAGGGACCGAAAATTAGTATATAGATATGGGCAATTGAGGTGCTTTCAAAATAGTAGTAAACAAAAGGATTTTTATCCTTTGTTTGCTTATATCTCATATTTGCGACTTCACCTCATTTTGCTTGATCACATCACATATTTTGTCGCCAAGGACAGTTTTCAGCAGACTACATTGCAAACATCTCACGTTCACTGATCATGCTGATGCTGTTGGGCGTGGATGGATTTGTTTATTTTCAATAGTTTAAATATCAAGAGTTGAAAATATTTTATGCCTATTAATCACTTGTTACGATCGTAAGGATCAGTCATACGAAAAAAATCAAGGCACTGGGCCAGGAATCCCAAGTATACCAATTTAAATAAAATATCTCATATAAAATCGTTACAATAAAAAATGAATTACAAAATTACAACCATTTGTGTTGGAAAAAATTAATGAAGAAAGATATTTAAAAGAACTCCACAAAAATTTCATTTTAGAAACATGCAGTCAAATATACAGGGGTCCCAAAAGTCTATGCACGACTTTGAAGCTTTGTATTTCTCAAAATATAAGTCGTAGTGAAAATATGAATACATATTTAGAAAGAGGAGATGTGGGAAATAATTTTGATACCAAACATTGGAGTAACATCTGTTTGTAATGTCACCCTAGAAGTAAAATATGTATTACTGCAAAAATGTAATTTTATACTTCGGAGGAATAAAGTTCATAAATCTATACCTATTGAGATTAACAAAAAGACGGGTAGAATTGGTCACACGGAAAGTGATCCATCAATTGTAATATTTAAAATTTCACATTTACAGTGATCCCATCATAACTATATCACATATAGTTTTCGTTTCTATAGTGAACTCTCGGTTAACTGTTTTCCATTATACAGAGACGTATGCTAATGAAAAAACACAGATCTAAAAATTTGAATAACGTAACAGAAAAGTGAACACACACATCACACAGCGAATAGATCCCTTTGGACTTTTGGATGTCTTATGACATCAATGTAACTTGTTGATCTACCAGTCTTTTTTCTACGACATCGAGACAAATCATGCACAGGTCCTGTACGTTCAAAAATGTATCCACCAACTTTCATAATGGATATTCTTCCTGGTGCGCGTTTCACTTTGAAATGTTTTCTGAATTTTTTTTTGAGTAAGTTGAACTGAATTTGTTTCAGCGTAGAACCATACAATATGTATTCGTTTATCTATGCTGTAAATCATCTTGAATGAAGACTTTTGCTGTTCAATGTTGTCTGCTATGCCTATTTATGTTGTGAGTGACCGAGTTTGGTAATAACATTAATGTTGCAAGGTAAGCAGTAGACTGTGACTAATGCGCAACATTGCTTTCATACCATTCAATTGAACTACTGCGTTAGCTTTTTGGTATTCTAGGGTTATAAAATTAATGAAAAGTTCGTAAAAGTTTGTTTAAATGAATTTGGGATATTCTTGGGACATTATTATTTAAAAGGAAAACATTTATAACAATCTTTCAGTGATTTTTTTTTGCATTGATATATTTAGTTAATTAAGAGTCAAATTAGCTTGACACAAATTCTAAGTTTTGATTAAATGAATAGTACTGTGAAGTGTGCCCATAGTTATGTTGAGTGCCATGAGAAAGTACGGAGAATTTGGATGGTTTCCATTTAAAATATGAAGTAAAGGTGTCAAAATGAAACTAAATTTCCATCCCAAACATCTTCTTATTTTTAAGATAAATAGAGAGATCAGTGTCAATATCTGTGAGAGAAGACTAGTGACAATTATTGGGATTACTTTTACTTCAGTGAATCCATTGACAAACAATTCGAGGGCTCAGAAACAAAAGGCTTTATCTCCATTTTGACCATTTTGAGAAAAGACTATTAAAGATTTTTAAACACATTGGGGAGATAGAGATGAGGCCTTGTGATATTGGCTATAACTTTGAAAGGGGTTGTGTTATGGAGATAATGCTGTGTTATGGAGATACGGCTGTGTTACTGGAAAGGGAATTTCTTTCTGAACATTTTGATACCATAATCTCATTTTTGAAAAAATGGAGATGAGGCCTTTTGTTTCCGAGCCCTCGAATTGAGAAGGTTTCTTTGAAAGGAAGTCAAAATAGTCAGACTACTCACCATAGGAGTACATTGACTATGAGGTTGATTAATTATTCATGAGCTATTTCCAATGGGAAATTTGTATGGGGAATTAAACAAGGCACATGTTTTCAATTCCATGGAATTGAATAAAATAGATGTTGTAGAAAACATGAATTTATTAATGAGAAGAGATTCAGCAACACATTCGTTCAACACGTAGTGAAATATTTCTCTCCAAATTTAATATATGTGATGATGTTGATGATGTTGACACTATAACCAAGTGTCCTAATACTTTTGGCTGCTAGTGTACAATCGAGTTGGTAGACCTGATAATAGAGTGGATCAAAACCTATTTGTAATGTATTTATATTTAATTATTTTTTATCCATTTCTAAACCACGTTCAAATACGCTTTTAAGTCAATACTTTGGACGAATTTGAAATAGACAAATGATGTATTACTTCAAATGTAATCTTATATTGAATGGGCACCCGATCCTGAAATATTGATTTCGATACTACGTCGGTATTCTGAGGAAAACGTACCCCCTATTGTTTTATCAAGAACGGCCCCTAATCCCTACTTACTTGACTAATGGAAATGTGGTATAAATTTCATTGGTACGGTTTACCAAGCCATAGACTTACGACCAAACCAATATTTAGCGTAGCTATTGACTCGTGTACGCGTGCCAATGTGTCATCTTTTATGAATTAAGAGCTTTTGAGCGGATTGCAAAGAGAGACAGACGTTGTTCCACATACACCCAGCAGAGGCACTTACGTCCGCAGCTGTTGGTTCAGATATATATATTACATACCTTGTCCAAATGTTTTTTGTAACCGAGAAATTGTTTAATACATTCTGGCGTATCCTTCAGGTGTCAACTTACTATTGATTTCCACTGTTGATACATACAATGCTATCATTCTTGAATGATAAGACTGTCTTATGCTACTACATTCATATTAAGCGACATGGATCCAATTGGTTTCTCTTATTATTATCTTCTGTAAACCAATGGTTTTCCGGATTTACGATATGATTTTTCTTGCATCGCAATTTTTCAGCTCTGGCTTTCTCCATTAAGCTGTGAACATTAATGAACTTATTGCTTGGCGTCGTGCGGGAATTATCCAGTTTATCAATCCTGCAGTACAATTCATTTCAAGCAAAGCAGTAAGCAGACCCGAGTGATGTTTTTCAATTCATCTTCAAGTGAATGGTTTCTGAATTTTATGGTCTGATATTCTTGCGTCGCTGTTTTAGTTTTACTACTGTAATCCTAAGAACATTAATCAACTTATTGATTGGCGTCGTGCGGGAGAACTTTAGTTTATTGATCCTACACTACATTTCATTTCCGACACAGATCCGAGTGATGTTCTTCAATTCATCTTCAAGTGAATAATAATGGTTTCTTGATATTATGGTCTGATATTCTTGCGTCGCTGTTTTATTTTTACTAACACTGTGATCCTAAGAACATTATTCAACTGAATGCTTGGCGTCATGCGGGAGCACTTAAGTTTAGTGACATCCGAGTGATGTTCGTCAAAAAAAATTCAAGCGTAAACTATAATTGATTTTATGATCTGATTATTCTCACCATGTTTGCCACAATAGTGTGATTTAGAAATGCATCGTTAATGAATATAACGTTGGGCGTCGTGCTTGTCTGGTTCTATTTATCTTGACCTACATCTTATTTGAATAAGCGAAAAAAATTCCGAGTGGTGTTCGTCAACTTTAACCGTGAGCTTCAGTAATGGCTTTTAGATTTTACTATCTGATTTATTTTTTCCACATCGTTGTTTCAGCTCACAGCTTTCATGCGTGTTGATTTCCATAGAATTCAACATGAGGATGGACGTGATTGAGAAATATTTCGCATACAGTCTCGCCCAGGAATTAGTATTCGAATACCTCTGGCGTCAATTAACATCTTGACTTCAAACTAATCTGTCTCTACATATCATATCAAGTGGAATCGGATCCAAGTTGTGTTTGGAAATGCGGGCTCTCTGGATTCTACGATGTGTTTTCCTCGCGTCACAGATTTCAACTCGCAGCTTCAGTATAGATGATGCACAGGAGACAGCTGTACTTAATTGCGATATTTTTCGAAGCTGACCAATTGGTCTTAATAGCGCAAGCGTTGACCACCGTTTACCAATCAGGCTGCGTCATTTGGTTGTGGTGAAGCAATTACGCATGTGTGAGAGCGCAAAGAGTTCGAGCGTAGTGGAGTATGCTCAGCGCTTAAGAGCTTATTACAAAAGAGTGGTTGGGTTTGATTGAGATACGGTATTATATATAGGAGCGTCTCGTCCAGGATTAAAGTGTTCGAGCCTTACCGCCGGTGTCAATTTACAACTTTGTAGTTCACCAATATTACTCTACAGTGCGCATTAAGTGAAATTGGATCCGAGTTGTGCGCTTTTCATATGGCTTTTACTATGCCGTTTTCGTCGCCTCGCATTTGTAATCTCGAAGATAAGCTTCCATAAGTTAGATTCACAGAGGACACACGAGAGAGCGGTATAACATTCTGAATCAGCTATCGTCTCTTACCGACAAGTCGGTTTTTAATCCAGTTTCACCTGTTGTTGTTGGAGCAATATTCTTCACCTGGAATGGCTTTCTAAAGTGTATGGTTCCATTTCTGGCATCACCGTTTTCAGCTCCCGAATTATATCTTCAAGGCCATATTCAAGAATGGTTATTTAAGACAAGGCTGGACTTGATCAAAATATAGTTGGAATCATCGTGTCTCGCGGAGGAATTTTTACATTAACTCGGCGTGTCAACCGATTTTTATCTAATTAACTTGGAACTATCTGAATGAGACGAATTTAAGAATGGTGTTCTTCATTAAGTAATAGATCTCTAATCGATTTGATGATCTGATATTGGTTGCATATCGCTATTTCATGCTCCTGAACCTCGATGTACCATTACCAACGTATGATTCACGGTACATTAAACAACTTAAGGCGTGTCTTCAGTGATTTCATCAAATAGAATGCCCTAATTGCTTTCCAGATGACATTTCTTGCATCGCGGACTTAACTTCCTGTTTCCATAAGTGTAAATATGAATCAATTAATCAGTCTGGGTCGCGTATGTATCATGTACTGGTATAAAACCATGAAACGTAATTCACACATCATTGCTCGACACAATTATGAGTGTCCTTCTCGATTCTTTGTGACGTGTCTCAGTGACTGTTGGAAAAGTATTATTATCGAACACATAATTATATAGTACATCCCCTGAAGAACCTTTGATTATTGCAGATAACTATAAGATTTCTTCTAGACTACATAGCCTGAGAGATCATAGTTCAATGTGTTCTACTATTCTACTTATATTGTATCACGGAACTTGATTGTTTTGTAACAAGTAACGGTATAACCATTAATCGTGATTTACATGATGACATTACTCGACACGAGACTGAATGTTTTCGCCATGTCTCAGTGACGATCACTACCTTAGAAGAAATAAGCTTCGATTATTACAGACGACTTCGAGAATTGTACTAACTACAAAGCCTGTTAGTGACTTCGAGAATTTTACTAACTATATAGCCTGTTAGTGATAATGGCGGACATTGCAGGACAGAATTATCAATGTAAATACAACTATACTTCCGAGGAGACCATGTCATACCTCTATTCACCATCAAGTAAATGGTGCATCATGATAGGTTTACCAATCATTCTCATATTTGGAGTGCACGGAAATCTATCCTTTCTATTTGTCTTATATCGAGCCAAACGGATTCGAAGAGGTGTAATGAAACACATGCTGAGCGAGACTAATTTCTACCTGGGTAATCTGGCGGTTGCCGACGTTTGCCACCTGATTGTGGCGGGAACAAGGTATCTTATAGACTTCTACAAAACCCCAACGAATATTGATTATCCATTCAAAACTAATGTCGGTTGTGGTCTACCGACGTTTATTGTCTACACTGCCTATTTTGCCGCCGTGTGGCTCATAACACTAGTGGCAATGGAAAGGTACCTAGCCATCTGCAAAACGTTCGAACATAGAGGCTTACGCAGTACTCGGCGATCCATAATGTTAGTTGCTATGTCGTGGATATCGGCAGCTGCTATGGCGTGTTTTTCGACTCCGTGGCAGTCCGTGTACGTCTGTGTAGAGTGGCCCATTGATAGCCCTTACATTAACTCTCCCACGATGATACCAAAATGTGAATTCACGTGCAAGTGGTGCGAAGTGCTATTGATAGTCCTTGACGGTGGTCAATTCATATTCGCTTTTATTCTGAGCTCATTTCTATTTGGAAGAATAATCCAAACGTTAAGAAGTCGTCCACTTAGTACTAGAAACAGGTGTGGTTCTACGGCTAGTTCCCGAAGCAGGTCTGGATCTGTAGTCAGCACATCAGCATCTGTGCTTAATATCAATTCCCTGGCAACTACATCGCCTGATACACCGTCTGTTGAACGGCAGACCCAACAGGTCACCGTCATGCTCATTGTTAACACTATCATATTCTTTGTGTGTTTGTTTCCATACGCTGTCATCAATAATACCAATCAATTAATTAAGCTATTAACCGATAGTCCCAAAGGATTTCTAGATCCCACATGGGTGGGATGGTTTGGTAAAATAATGAGCCTGCTGAATTCGGCAGTGAATCCATACATTTATAGTATCTTCAATAGGAGATATAGATTGGCTTTGAAGGTGGCTTTCAGCTGCCGAGATCGGAGTAGCAAATAAGTCTACTTCTACTGGATAGAGGGTTAATGCATCAACAATGATTTGTGTGTAGAACATGTCTTGAACTAATTTCCATTAGATGACTTTTAGCCTATTGTTTTGCATGTGTTCACAGTGTCTACGTACTGCTCTTCTAGCACCCATTAAAACTTTGTAGTAAAAGACTTATAACATTGATTTTGAATGGTCTTTAAGAAAGTCCAGTTACAAGTCTCAATCTCAAAGGTAGTTCTTTGAATGACACATATTTTAGGTTTATGACATATTATCAACATAAGTTATTATAGCGTGACTATTGCACGCAATACTTAAACAAATCGGAAGTTTTGTCTGCCCTTCTCCTGCAAATTACGTATGCACATGGTTTTTATTTTGTAAATTAAATTCTCATGGGCGATGCAGTGTTGCAAATGCTATTAGTAATCAAGACATCTTCGCCTGTTTGAATAGCCATAGGTACCACATGTATTTCACTTAGACCTTTTATGGGTATCACATGTATGGACTTCATACGAATTTGTTATGGGAATCACATGTGTTTCTAAATCAATATTGTTCCTCGTGGTGGTATCAACTATTTTGAGATCAGTATAACAATTTCGAGTCCTAATATCCATAAATCCGTGAGTAGACCTGAGATATTAGGGATGGCATCCAGATTCGTTACGGATTGAAAACCGTAGATCGGAGAGGGTGAACGCACTGGCTGTCCGTTCACGGGAGTTGTTCAATGTGTCGCTAAGCATGGCTAAACACGTATTGGTTGGTCATTGCTTAACCGCTTCCGCTTATCTACACAAAACTGTCCGTTTATCCCAGTGCGTTTACCCTCTCCGATATACGGTTTTCAATCCGTACGAAGCTGGATGCCATCCCTTACTAGTATATTAAACAATAATAAATCATGTACAAATATCTGTACACTACCGATGTTCATCGTTTTATTGATGGATAAAAGGGAATTATTTATTGGCGCTCAAAATAGAATGTTTATGTTAGAGGTTTAAGCTAAACATGACATCTGTTTGGTAGGTAGGGTTGAGATGACGGTATCGACTTGCTCACAACATAGGGGGATGATTATACGTTACGTCGCATAGTAAACATGCGAAATACCTGTAGTAACAAACAAATAGTGTTGATTTATAGGAATTGAAAAGAATAAAAACAATTCCATAAATCATATACATCATAAATAACTATTTTATTTTTGTTTGTCTAAAAATTCAGGGTAAGTCAAAAAAAGTGTACTCAACTTTGGGATTTTATTTCAATAATTGTGTGCAAACATTTCTCAAATTATTTATTCTGTAAGAGAGACTGTCTCATACGCTTTTAAAAGAATTTGAGTTGGTTACAATTGGTAGAGGAAAACATGTTTTTTTCTTATTTAGATAAAAGTGTACATTTTAAAATCCGAACAAGATTTGTGATATTTCTCTAACAACATGAACAAGCTCTTTTGAATTTCACTATTGAATAATGGCGCACACTCTAATCCGATCATCACTAAAGCCTGATTTTATCTTTGCTCTGCTGAATTCACGAAATAATGACATTGTTTTATTAGTTAATATTTAATGTACGAAAATAATATCAGAGCAGGTTTGTTTTTTCTTATTAATTAGCTATTTTATCTCATGCATGTAGCCACTTACGGGCCACTTAATCATAAATATCATGCATCATTGAGTACAATACTCAATATTTTGTTCGGTTTCAAAATACAGTTAAGGGGGACTCAAGGAAGTTTTTGATTTGATTTTTTTGATTTTTTTGAGTAATAATTAAACTATTAATCAAATATATATAAAAATGTATACATTTTTGGAAAGGAAATAGATCAGAGAATCCAAATTTGGTGTCAATTTTGACCAAATATGTTGAATTTTTGAGAAACTCACAAAATTCACTTTTTGACTCAATTTTTTTTTGACAAAGCTAACACAAATAATTGTGAGTAAAAAATGCCCAAACCGCTAGGTAAAGACACTAACATAGGTGTTTTTTTAACCTAATCGAATATTTTTGGAAATTTTGACCAAAAAGTGCCAAAAAAATGGAAAAAAATTAAAACATTATTTTGTGCACTTTTTAGTGAAAATTTAGTTAGTGTCTTTACATCATCATCTAGCGATTTGGCCATTTTTTACTCAATTTTTTGTTGTTGTTAGCCTTGTCCAAAATAATTGGGCAAAAAATCAACATATTTGATCAAAATTTATGCTAAATTTGGATTGTCTGATCCATTTCCTTTTCAAAAATGTATACTTTTGTGTACATTTGATTCATGGTTCAATAAATACAGCACTCACAAAATTGGAATATCTTATTTATTTTTTGATTGACCAAAAAGTGCAAAAAATGTGATTTTCATGATTTTGAAGGTAAAAGAATCACATTTTTGGCACTTTTTGGTCAATAATTCAAAGTATAAATATGATATTTTTATAATTTTCTCCAAAATTGTCAATTTCATGATCATGGTTGGATTCATTGAACCCTTTTCTACAAAAAAATGTGTATACTTTTATATAGTTTAAATGAATAATGAAGAAGTTGGAACATAGAAACGTTTCAGCATCGCTCGATACTGGAACACAATTTATATATGTTCCAGAATTGAACGCTATTGGTATAAGTAGTTAGGTAAGTGGGGGTTCTGGATCATCTACCTTATATACCACCTCATCAGTAATTACTACTAATACCCTCGATTTGCTCTCTCTCAGCTTGGATTTTTTTCTTTTTCTTGTATACCAGGTACCTAGTAATTTATAACTATAAATCCAAGCTGAGGGTTTCACACCACTAAATAACGTCTGGCCCTACCCCCTTTGAGGCAAAAGTCCAAAACCGGCCCGTTTCTATGCCGAAACGGGAGACCTATTCTAAATTACAGTTTAAAATTAGGGTATTTACTACAAGTTATGGCGAAATTAATATAGTGTGAATTTTGACAGACACATCAGCGTTCTTCAGGTCCAAAAAAATTGATGCAATGATGATTTTTTAATATTTTAACATAGACATTTGTGTTCAGGTCATTTCCGGTATCTGACGCAATAATCTTAATCAACAATTGCGTGTGACCAGGAAAACTCAACTCGTACTTTTTGAAAAGGCTCTAGCTCAAAATTATGCCGGTTACCCCCCATATATGAGTTGTTGAGTTAGTAGTCATGGCTTTCATCTTCAAGTTGAAACCAAATTTCAAGTTACCAGTTTCTTATAACGTCAAGAAATATCCATTTTAAAAGTGTGCATTTCACGTGTAACCCTATGGGAGATGTATTTAGTGGTGTGCAACCTATACAGAGGGTCAAGGCGCTTTGACCTTCACCCCTGCATTGCTGTCTAAACTGACTTGCCGGCAATGATAACTAGACTTCTAGTTAAAATTGGTTCTAACACATATTATTACGGCCCGTACACTTCGTTCTCTTAGTATACACATCTGTTTCATCATGAAAGATCCGACCGTTTGGTTAAATAAGCTACAATCTGACTAATTAAAGTCATTATCTAGTTTTTTTATCTTTTTTTTTTTTTTTTTTTTTAAAGAAGAAAACCGTATATTCCCTGCCCAAAAAAGTTAATTTGAAAAAATATTATGTTTGATTAATGATTTTCTTTTCGAGATATCGACGATTATGTAATTTTTTCTCCATAGAGCTGTGTATAAATGCTCATTTTCTCCACCCCACTGTCTTTTAATGCAAGACCCTGCGACATTAAGACTTCTCGGACACGTGCCATAGACGTAAATGATTACTTTAAACGATTTAAAGTTTATCATGTTTATTTATCGAAATGGCTAAGATATGAGGGTCTAAATTTCGCTAATAGGAACAAAATTTGGAGAAAACCTTTTTTTCTTAAATATCAAAAATATAATTTTAAACGAATTACGCTCTAGTGAGAAGAAAAAAAGATTTGAATACAAGTTTTGCATACTTCCGTAAACTCCCCTCTCAGAACGGCGCGGGGTCTAACATGATCTAAATTGTATTTAAAAAGACATATTTGAAGCAAGAGTTGAACGTAAGCGGTGGGGGGGGGGGCATATGGTATATGGGGGGGGGGGGGGATAGGGCATGGGGGGGGGGGGTAAATTGATTAAGCTGTGTCTACTGAATAGGTCAACCTCACAGAATGTCCTTGTAATTTCAATACTTCCATGCAAAATGTTTTACAACAAGTGATTAGCATAGTGCCGTATGCCTTTTTGACGAGGATCATGGTAACCAAAATCTACTTTTCTACTGACATAGCCAATATGGCGCACAATGTCTTTCACTGTTTTTTACCACTTTGAAGTCGTATATTTGATCAAAAATCATAACTACGCATTATGTAAAGTGCAAAAGATTAAGAAAATGAGGCAATAATAAAAAAAGTGTCTCCTTCAGGTTTCACACCACTAAATAACGTCTGGCCCTACCCCCTTTGAGGCAAAAGTCCAAAACCGGCCCGTTTCTATGCCGAAACGGGAGACCTATTCTAAATTACAGTTTAAAATTAGGGTATTTACTACAAGTTATGGCGAAATTAATATAGTGTGAATTTTGACAGACACATCAGCGTTCTTCAGGTCCAAAAAAATTGATGCAATGATGATTTTTTAATATTTTAACATAGACATTTGTGTTCAGGTCATTTCCGGTATCTGACGCAATAATCTTAATCAACAATTGCGTGTGACCAGGAAAACTCAACTCGTACTTTTTGAAAAGGCTCTAGCTCAAAATTATGCCGGTTACCCCCCATATATGAGTTGTTGAGTTAGTAGTCATGGCTTTCATCTTCAAGTTGAAACCAAATTTCAAGTTACCAGTTTCTTATAACGTCAAGAAATATCCATTTTAAAAGTGTGCATTTCACGTGTAACCCTATGGGAGATGTATTTAGTGGTGTGCAACCTATACAGAGGGTCAAGGCGCTTTGACCTTCACCCCTGCATTGCTGTCTAAACTGACTTGCCGGCAATGATAACTAGACTTCTAGTTAAAATTGGTTCTAACACATATTATTACGGCCCGTACACTTCGTTCTCTTAGTATACACATCTGTTTCATCATGAAAGATCCGACCGTTTGGTTAAATAAGCTACAATCTGACTAATTAAAGTCATTATCTAGTTTTTTTATCTTTTTTTTTTTTTTTTTTTTTAAAGAAGAAAACCGTATATTCCCTGCCCAAAAAAGTTAATTTGAAAAAATATTATGTTTGATTAATGATTTTCTTTTCGAGATATCGACGATTATGTAATTTTTTCTCCATAGAGCTGTGTATAAATGCTCATTTTCTCCACCCCACTGTCTTTTAATGCAAGACCCTGCGACATTAAGACTTCTCGGACACGTGCCATAGACGTAAATGATTACTTTAAACGATTTAAAGTTTATCATGTTTATTTATCGAAATGGCTAAGATATGAGGGTCTAAATTTCGCTAATAGGAACAAAATTTGGAGAAAACCTTTTTTTCTTAAATATCAAAAATATAATTTTAAACGAATTACGCTCTAGTGAGAAGAAAAAAAGATTTGAATACAAGTTTTGCATACTTCCGTAAACTCCCCTCTCAGAACGGCGCGGGGTCTAACATGATCTAAATTGTATTTAAAAAGACATATTTGAAGCAAGAGTTGAACGTAAGCGGTGGGGGGGGGGGGGGCATATGGTATATGGGGGGGGGGGATAGGGCATGGGGGGGGGGGGGTAAATTGATTAAGCTGTGTCTACTGAATAGGTCAACCTCACAGAATGTCCTTGTAATTTCAATACTTCCATGCAAAATGTTTTACAACAAGTGATTAGCATAGTGCCGTATGCCTTTTTGACGAGGATCATGGTAACCAAAATCTACTTTTCTACTGACATAGCCAATATGGCGCACAATGTCTTTCACTGTTTTTTACCACTTTGAAGTCGTATATTTGATCAAAAATCATAACTACGCATTATGTAAAGTGCAAAAGATTAAGAAAATGAGGCAATAATAAAAAAAGTGTCTCCTTCAGGTTTCACACCACTAAATAACGTCTGGCCCTACCCCCTTTGAGGCAAAAGTCCAAAACCGGCCCGTTTCTATGCCGAAACGGGAGACCTATTCTAAATTACAGTTTAAAATTAGGGTATTTACTACAAGTTATGGCGAAATTAATATAGTGTGAATTTTGACAGACACATCAGCGTTCTTCAGGTCCAAAAAAATTGATGCAATGATGATTTTTTAATATTTTAACATAGACATTTGTGTTCAGGTCATTTCCGGTATCTGACGCAATAATCTTAATCAACAATTGCGTGTGACCAGGAAAACTCAACTCGTACTTTTTGAAAAGGCTCTAGCTCAAAATTATGCCGGTTACCCCCCATATATGAGTTGTTGAGTTAGTAGTCATGGCTTTCATCTTCAAGTTGAAACCAAATTTCAAGTTACCAGTTTCTTATAACGTCAAGAAATATCCATTTTAAAAGTGTGCATTTCACGTGTAACCCTATGGGAGATGTATTTAGTGGTGTGCAACCTGAGAGAGAGCAAATCGAGGGTATTAGTAGTAATTACTGATGAGGTGGTATATAAGGTAGATGATCCAGAACTAACTACTGCAAATACAACAAAGGGAATTTTGAGATTTCTTTTTTGGTATGATTTTTGTAGTTTTAAAATTGGTTAAGATATTTAAAACTAAATTTATTACATTTTATGTAAATAAATATTAAATAGGTAAATAAATTTAATTTGAACTTTTTTATTTACCTTGTATATAGAAACAAAATGTTACTAGATGACTTCAATACTTTTCATAATATTACAACACCAATTGTATTACCGTTTAAGGAAGAAAATGGTATTTTGTATGTAGTATATAAATCGAAGGACTGGGCGGTATCATTTATAAGAGGCGGAATAAGTTCATTTTATACAAAGTCTGTGTTAAAGAAAAAAAAGAAATTTGTGGTTGAATTATTACGCGCTTTAAAATTAGAGCCTGAAAAGATAAAAATTGAACCAAAAAAGAAAAAAGAAAAATCAAAACCAATTAGTGATGGGCCTCTTAAAAATATGGTATATAACAGGGAATCAATAGAAAATGAAATTTTAAACGAATTAGCAGATGTAAACCCTATTGATCCTATGTTTAATTCACCAATTTTAGAAGATCTTCCTGCACCTTTAGAACCGTCTAATACTGCTATGTATTTGAAGTTAACCAATACTTTTGGTAAATTTCTTAAAAGTTATGAAATGGTAGTTTTAGAAAATAGAAATGATCCTGTCGCATTTTTAGAAGAAGTTAAGCCAATAACAGCAACACGGATAGCGAGAGAAGCAGCAGAGTTAAATGGAGTAAAATTTAATTTAGTTTTGCAAATATTAATGAGAAAAGACAATCCACAAACAAATATCTCAACATACGCACATCCAAGTTTTTATAGTGAGCAAATACCCGTTTTGAAAAAAGTTGATATAGATGAAGACAATATTAAGCTGAATTTAGTAAACATCGATCTTGCTCAAGCACATGCTAAAATAATAGCAAGTATCGAAAATTACGTTAGCTTGGGATCTGGGTGGGTTGTGGATAGAATTGAAAGATTGTTTTTAAATTTTGCGGAATACTCACCTTTAAGGGGCGGCTCTTATATTCCTTTACCAAAAAAATTAGCAAACAAGAAAGTTATTATTAATGTACAAAACCAAGATGATAATTGTTTGAGGTGGGCATTACGATCAGCGTTATTTCCAATAAAGGATAACTCAAATAGAACTTCAAGTTATCCAACTAATGATGGGTTAAATTTTACAGGTATAGAATTTCCTACTCCATTAACTCAGATTAAAAAAGTAGAAAAACAAAATAACTTGGCAATTAACGTGTATGGATGGGAAAAAGGATGTACTGTAAATTATTATATTAGTAGTCAGCCTTCAGAAATACCTCGCATTTGTTTGATGTTATTAACTGAAAAATTAAAAGATAATGAGGAGGAATTTGAGTGGGGTGAAATCACAAAAGCAAATTTGCATTATACTTGGATTAAAAATTTAAATGGTCTTTTATATGATCAGACTTTGCATAAAGAAAAGAAGTATTTTTGCGATAGATGTCATCACGGATATATTAGAGCAGATTTACTTGAGGAGCATAAACCTGAATGTCGAGGGATCGGAGAAAGGTCTTTTAAAATAGAAATGCCAACGAAAAACAAATCAATTCTAAAGTTTGAAAACTATCGCAAACAGCTTAAAGTACCATGGGTAATATATGCAGACTTAGAAGCACTAGTTACGAAAATAGAAGCTCCAGCGCCTGCAGAAAGAAAAAACACGCAAAAAACATCTGTTCACAATGTGTGCGGATTTTCGATTGTAGCTGTTAGATCTGATGGAGTATCTGAGAAGCCTATAGTTTACCGAGGACCTGACGCGATGAGTAAGTTTTTTGAACAGGTTGAAAAATGTGAAAATGATATTATTAAATCGCTAGAATTCCCCCAAAAGATGGATACTTTAACTTCTAAAGAGTGGAGTAAGTATTATAACACTAAACAATGTTGGATATGTGAAGAGGGTGGTTTTGATAATGAAAATAAGAAAGTGTGTTATAATCAAAAGGCTGTCCATAAGCGCTGTCGTCCTGAAGGTAAGTTTGAAGATGTAAATTACGAAATAAATAATAGCTATTTTGAGGCGAAAGAATGTGCAATTTGTTGTAAAAAGTTTTCTCAAAGATATAAAGTACGTGATCATTGTCATATTACAGGGGAATTTAGAGGGGCCGCCCACTCAGATTGTAATTTAAAACTGCGAATTAAACCTTCGAATAGAGAGTTCTTTATCCCTGTAGTATTTCATAATTTACGAGGTTATGATTCTCATCTAATTATGCAAGCTATTAGCGAAACTGAAGGTGTTATTAAGTGTATTCCGAATAACATGGAAAAATATATTTCATTTTCTTTACGACAATTACGATTTATTGACAGCGCACAATTTTTACTAGCTTCATTAGATAATTTGGTTAAGGCAAATCCAGCTGAAGTATTTAAAATAACAAAATTAAATGAGCCAGATCAAGAAAAAAGTAAATTATTGCTCAGAAAAGGAGTTTTTCCTTACGAGTACATGGATGATTGGGAGCGTTTTGAAGATAAACAACTACCTCCTATTGAGGATTTTTACAGCAGTTTAACGGATTGTGGAATTAGTCAAGAAGACTATATTTATGCACAAAAAGTTTGGGATACATTCGATTGTAAAAACATGGGAGACTATCATGACTTGTATTTAAAAACTGATACAATGCTGCTTGCGGATGTATTTGAGAAATTTAGAAATACATGCTTAAAACACTATAAACTAGATCCGGCTCACTATTATACAGGTCCGGGGTTATCGTGGGATGCGTTGCTTAAAAAGACAAAAGTTAAACTTGAGTTATTAACAGACTATGACATGTATTTATTTATTGAAAAAGGTATGCGAGGTGGTGTTTCTATGGTAAGTCAGAGATATGCTAAAGCAAACAATGATAAAGTTCCAGATTATGATCCAACTAAACCAACAAGCTACATTCAATATTACGATGCGAATAACTTGTACGGTTGGGCAATGAGTCAATATTTACCAACAGGAGGGTTTGAGTGGGTTACAGATTTATCAAACTGTGATTTTTCAAAGAATGGTGATTTTTCAAAGAATGGTTATATTTTAGAAGTTGATCTTGAATATTTAAAAGAGATGCACAATGAGCATAATGATTATCCTTTAGCACCAGAGCGCATGAAAATAGATAAAACATGGCTATCAGATTATCAAAATAACTTGATTGGAAAAACTAGTCTTAATACAGACAAACTTGTACCGAATTTGCGTAATAAGAAAAAATATGTGTTACATTACAGAAATTTACAACAGTGCATTGATTTAGGTATGAAATTAACAAAAATACATAGAGTATTACGTTTTAATCATTCACCTTGGATGAAGCCATATATTCAAATGAACACAGAACTTCGAAAACAAGCAACTAGTGATTTTGAGAAGGACTTGTATAAGCTAATGAATAATGCTGTGTTTGGTAAAACCATGGAAAATTTAAGAAAACGTGTTGATGTCCATCTGGTACGTGCTAATGAGCATAATAAAATAAGAAAGCTAATTGCAAAGCCAACATTTGCAAGAGAGAAAATATTTAGTAATGAATTAGCTGCATTGCATATGTATAAAAGTAAGCTATGTCTTAATCGGCCCGCATATGTAGGAATGTGTATTTTGGATTTAAGTAAATTGCTGATGTATGACTTTTATTACAACCATCTTAAAAAACAGTATGGAAGCGCTTGCAAATTGCTTTACACCGACACAGATAGTTTACTTTTACATATTGAAACTGAGGATGTTTATCGTGATATGGCGCAACATGCAGATTTTTACGATACTAGCAATTATCCTAAAGAACACCCTCTTTACAGTGAAAAAAATAAAAAAGTTCTTGGCAAAATGAAAGATGAATGCGGTGGTGCAGCGGTTGAGGAATATGTTGGCTTAAGACCTAAAATGTATTCAATAGTTACATCAGATGGTAATATCCGCAAAGCAAAAGGCGTAAAAAAATACGTGGTTGAAAAACACATTACGCATGAACAATATAAAAATGTACTTAAAGATCAAAAAGTTATTAGGCATGGCATGAATATGCTACGGAGTGAAAAGCATCAAATATACGGCATACATGTTAATACAATATCACTTTCACCTTTAGACACAAAGCGATGGATTGCAGATGATGGAATTAGCACTTTAGCATATGGGCATTACAGAATACCACCAGGTGGTAATTGAGTATCAGGAGGTACTACTAATAATTCTTGACGTACAAAACCGCGTTTTGGTGTGTGAGGGTTTATTTTTGGGTCTAAATAATACAAAATTGGGTCTCCAGGTTTTACGATGGTATTACCTATTCGATTTATGCTTAACGACCAAATTGGATCAGTTGCTCTCCTTTGTTCACCACCTTCTAACTCACCAGGTTGGTATACGTATCGTACTCCAATGTTTGTAGGTATGCGCTGTTCAGATTTGGAACCCCGTGGTGCAGAAGATTTTATTTCAATTTGATTATTTGTTATAGCCACAGACGGTTTTTTACCGATTAATCGAGTTACCTCATTATTTAAAGCCTTAACAACGGCTGGAAGTCTAGCGACCCATTCTCTCGATCGTGCATCTTTGCCATGTGCTTCCAACAGTAATTCTTGCGCATACTGATGCCCAAATAGCCTCTCAGCAAGTGTTCTGTTAAATCTCTCAACTATTCCCTGAGCTCTATGCAAACCCCTTTCACCACGTCTAATTGCAACATTATTTAATGCCATTAAGTTACTAACAGTACCCATGAATTCACGTCCTGAATCAACTTGTAGCAATTTAGGCCATGTTAGTGGGCCACGTTTATAAATATTAGAAAATGCTTTTGCAACTTCATCAGAATTTTTCGATGAAAGCGGGTGGGCTTCCTTATAGCGCGAGGCAATGTCGACAACTGTTAAAGCATACTTATATAGTTTGCGTCCGCGGGGTAATTTATCATGTGGTAAAAATAATAGATCGGCTTGATGGGCTTCATTTGGTGTAATTATATCAAATTTAGGTCTTGGAATATATTTTGGAGCAGGAAGATATATCTGCCAAATTGCTTGCTTTCTTAGCCAATTTTTTGCAATTTCTTCTGACACACTCGCGGTGGATGACAACTTTTTGATGGCAGCAATTCCACGCCAATATCCTTTTGGGCTATAATAAATTTTAGATAGCTTAGTGGAGGTGCGGGGGGTTACTTCTGTTTTTGAAGCCATGATATATTAAATGCATACAAAATAATTTATTGCAATTAACACTATACATGTACCCTTGAATTAAATAAGACTGCAGAAAATAATTTAATTTATTGGTGTACAATGTGTCAAAGTCCACTAGATAAAGATTGAAGCATAGACCGAATTGATAATGCACGAGCCCATACATAGATAACAATCTGAGAATTGTGCAATGCGCAGTGTATATAGCCTGTTGATTCAATCTAAGATAAAGGGACACCGGCGGTGTCTTTTTGGTCATGCGCAGTGTATGTATAGCCTGTTGATTCAATCTAAGATAAAGGGATACCGGCGGTGTCTTTTTGGTCATGCGCAGTGTATATAGCCTGTTGATTCAATCTAAGATAAAGGGACACCGGCGGTGTCTTTTTGGTCATGCGCAGTGTATATAGCCTGTTGACTCAATCTAAGATAAATGGACAGTGGCAGTGTTCACTTAAAGAAAAAAATCTTGTGGTGACCCCTACAGAACAAGTCTTCTGTGGTGACCTTATGACCCCTACAGAACATGTCTTCTGTGGTGACCTTATGACCCCTACAGAACAAGTCTTCTGTGGTGACCCCTACAGAACAAGTCTTCTGTGGTGACCTTATGACCCCTACAGAACAAGTCTTCTGTGGTGACCTTATGACCCCTACAGAACAAGTCTTCTGTGGTGACCTTATGACCCCTACAGAACAAGTCTTCTGTGGTGACCTTATGACCCCTACAGAACAAGTCTTCTGTGGTGACCTTATGACCCCTACAGAACAAGTCTTCTGTGGTGACCTTATGACCCCTACAGAACAAGTCTTCTGTGTGAACTCGAGGTGTGTGATAATAACGTGTTGCTAATGTAAATACTACATTATTTGCTAAGCCAGCTCATCATTACATAATTATAACCACACTTATAAATACTTGTATGCTAAATAACCAGTGAGAACTAAACCTGTGCTAATAACAAATATTTCACCAGTCTGTATATTTGAGACTTGATTTTCGTCTAAATAATCTTCTAACATAGGCTCTGGGCCTGTATCTTGTAGCGTTAAATGTTGCCCCGTAACGAGATAATATTCTGCAGCGGCTTTAGATATCTGAGTGAATGTTTTTTCAGAGTTTGCTTCTTCACGTAATCGTCTGTTTGCATAATCGATGTTGTCTAGTCTTTTCTGATTCCATATGTCTCTACCTTTTTGTAATTCTTCTAAAGCTAAGTCATGCCTTTTCCTCTCAGCATCGCCATTAATTAAACTAAACAAAAAATTACTTCCTGTAAAAGCTAATGCATTTACAACAGCACCACCTATTAACATCGCCATTATATATATTTAATTTATTTTTTTTATTTTTTTATTTTAATTTCCCGGTGTAACGCTTGAGCTTGGTATAATATTTTCAGGAAGCCATCCTTGTTTTTGGACCCAAGTTTTTGTTAAATCTGCAAGATAAAGATTAAAAGTAAATTTGGCCATATTTTCAATATTAAATTTGCCTAGATTAGTTGGTTTAGTGCCAAATGCCTTTTCTGTGAGGAAACAGTTGGTGAAAACAAGCCCACTTAGCAAGGCTGTATTGTATGCTGAATTAACTAGTGTATTTGTTGTAGTGTCCATTTATATATTATGCACACACATTTTTTTTTTAAAATAATTAACTACAATGCTCTTTATAATTTTTTACAAAAGCCCTGCCTTACCAATCAAATACATTATCTGATGGAGCTGAATCAGTTGTTTTAGCGACTGGAGCGGAGGAAGAAAATGTGTTTGTTTGTATTTTATTACCTCGTTGAAGGAATACTAAAATTCCCCCTACAATTAAAATAGCAGGAACTTGCCAATACAAGTTATCAGTGCTAATTTTTGTATGTTTTTTAGGCAGTTCAGGAATGGAAATAGGCTGTGATGGTTTATCGTTATAATTAGTTATTATTTTTGCTGACTCTTCTATTTGCTTTTGCATTTGCGCTTTTAGTTCTTTTTGTTTTGCGGCATTTTTTCGCCCTGCCTCTTGTCTCTTGGGATTTTTGATTTTGACTGCTGGGGCTGTTACAGGTACTGGAATTGGCGCTGGAGGTGGTACAACCTTTGGTTCGATCGGCGCCTCAGTTTTAGCCTTAGGTTCAGATACACTAACATCGTCTTTTTGGTCTGACATTTTATAATATTAAATTATAATTTTTTTATTTAAAAATTATCCTTAATTACCCATAATATTACCCACAATTATCCACAATTATTCACAATTACCCATAATATTACCCTCAATTATCCACAATTACCCACAATTACCCATAAATTTATTTCTCTTTTTGAGATTTTGACGATTTAACTTTTTCATTATCTTCTGATTGTTCAGGAGTTGTGGGGGTACAATCCCCTCTGTGAATGTATCCACAAGTAAGCAGAGTTGCTGTAAGCGGTGCTAAGTAATGTCCATACTTATGGTAAAGCGTGCAACTATATGTACTCAAAGCAATATTAATTACTGGATTGTTTATTAGCTTTTCTGTTAATTCTTCACCATCTCGTAGTACTAGTTTGTTATTTGAAAGTGTAGAAGCTAGCAATTCCACTGCATTTGCATAAGCTGAGCATAATGCTGATTTTACTGACTTTGCCATTACATTGCCGATGTATGCATCATATCGCGAGTATATTTTTAACAGTGCTTTTTCTTCCATGCTCTCAATCTCAGCTACTGTAATGTTTTTGCCTAAATATTCTTTGCTATTCCCTCCCGCAACAACCCCAATTAAGCGTTCTCGCATCGGTGATAGATCAAGTTGTGGAATTACAGGAGGTAGATTTTTTGAAGGTTCACCTTCGTTTTCAAGTTTTTGAATACTATTCATTAATGCATCAATACTAGCGTCGTCCATTTTATATTTAAGAAATTATTTTTTTAAAACAAAATAATTATTTTAAGAAATTATAAGAAGTTGGTTGTTCAGTAACTAATATTAACTTTTTGAGTGTTTATGTTGTGCAAGTAAGTCTCGCATTCTATCTCGTTCGTCTTTTGACGGAATAACATCATTTTCGCGCAAAGCATCAGCAAAACTGTCACGATCTTTACAATAGAACAAACATAGCCACTTAATTTGCTCGCGGAAGTCGGTAAGAATAGAGTTATATTTTTGGGTAAGAATCCACATAGAGCAACCAGCATGACGCCCACTAAATGCAATTTCTGACAGCATTTGGTTTTTAGTTTTGAGGTCTTTCAGTGCGCTGCAATCATCAATTATAAATAGACTCTCCCCATCTTCTTGTCGCGCATTCAAATAATAATATTTTTTTAGGGCAAGATTCAAACCACCCTCCTTTTTAGGATTAATCAACATTACTCTGTCATCTGTAAATAGCCATTTATGTGCATGATATGTCTTATTTATTTCAAGAGTTGGACAAAATATAAAAATCCATCTGTATTTGGGCGAATAGGTCATTTGGGTCCATTTACCAGCATGCATATTAGGCCCTCTCTCGGTCTCTAGCAAATTTAATAAAAACTCAGTCTTTCCACAAGCTGTTGCTCCACAAATAATCGCTGAATGCGGTGTCTTCACTAAACTCATTATATTATATCTTTATTTATTTTTTATTTTTCCCAACAATACCCCCAACAACACTAACTCATTTAACGCGGGGGTGTGGGGTGCAATCCCCCAGCTAGTAGGCAACATTCACAAGACGGCCATTCTCAAAGTTAAGTTGGGCATCAGCGAGGTAATAAATGTAGGCGTTTAGAGCTCCTGCTGCCTGGGCTGTCTTCTCAATTTCAATTTGTATAGATTGGCTAGCACCCTCAATTTTCCTGCCGCTACCGTGTAATGTCAAATCATCATTACTACGGAAATCAAGCCAAAGAGCATATTTATTAGTAAAGTATTCTGCCGCTGTTACATCAGCCAAGTCAAATTCTTTTGCAACATTTATAGCATCGCGGTTCTTGCCGTCTGAGAAATGCTTCCTGATCTCGTGGAACTGTTGATGAGCCCGCATACCGCTAGAATAGATCTGATTGGGCTTACCATCGATTGTAGTTGAAACTTTAGTAATTTTGGGGTTGTAGAAATCTTCACTGTCTCCGTTGAATGCGGTTTGCGGCTCCTTGAATATAATTAGAATTCCTTTCATTGAGAATGCTTGAGGTGCTAGAGTAATGTTCCAAGTTGATTCGCTTTTGTTTAGGGGTAGTTTAGTATGTCTTATAACACGATCATAAAGCACAATATGGCGGCCTTTTTGCTTTTGCTTAATGTCCATTGCTAAGGCTTTAGAGTTTAGCACTTCAAATTCCATACTAATTCCAGTAATTGTATAAGTTGCAGTATTATCACTGGACACAATCACGTTGCCATAATTATTGAAAGTTAGCTCGTAAGATAGTCTGTCCTTAAGGTCGTATTGATGAAATGGCATATTAGCCTCGAGCAACTCAAAATCAAGCGGAATGCTAAACAAGTTGCTGTAGGCATCTCCCAGGGCAACATCAGAGGCATTGGCACCCTTATCGCCGGCATTAATTCTAATCTTTCGCAGGGCCTCGGATTGAATTCCTTGATATACTGCGTTTTTACGCTCTTGTTGCGTCATCCAGAGATCTTGATAACAGTGAAAAATATCACTGTCATTAAGGGTGTAAACGCTTTGACCTTCTAGCTTAACTTCAATTTTGCTCACGATTGCGCGACCCAAGTTATTAACGATTGTGCGGTTTGCATCTGCAGGTGCATTGAGGGCTATTTTAAACGATAGTTTTGCTGTCCCGGGTATAATTACATCATGAGGGCCTAAATCTGGAAATCGTACTGTTAGAATGCCGTTTGGATCAATTGTGTCTGGATTGTGTGTGTTGTATACTGTCATGCGCTCGCCTTTAATTCCCTTCGCTTTACGTAACTTTCTCATAGGATTAAGTTTATTACCATACTCCATACTCATTTTATTATTTATTATATATATATCTAATATATATATAAATAAAAATTAATTATGGATGACGTTAACTTAGATGATTTTGCGAGAGGAGGTAGAGACGAAGATACAACAGGAGACACTCAAGAAACATCATTCACAGATGATATATATCAAACCGAAATAACTAGTTTTGATGCCTTAGAACAAAGATTGGCAAACTTAAGAAGTAATGATGGTATGTCCGTAGACAACACACAAATTAATGCTATTAATGCTCTTAATATGGAAAAAAATAAAATAGCCGATGCTGCTTTTAATAGAGTATTTACTAGCCCTCCTCGCAATTATATAATAGCAACAAGCGATGCTCTTGTACCATCTGCGGAATTAAGGGTAGAAAGTAATGGTGCTATATATGCAAAATGGCAAGGTTTTGAGGTAGAACTAACTACAGTAAGAGATAAAAAAATATTTAAGTCAGCAAGTACTATAGAAAATGATTATGGACGACTTCTTCCCAGGGGGCAAGGTGGCACTAATTTTATGAGAAATGGACTACTTTTGAGTAATTACAGACAAAATCAAACTCCCAGGAATGTTTCGCCACCAGTAAGAGTCGCCGTAGATGAGGCATTATCCGGTTTACCTGAATCCGTTACTTCATCAAATTTACAACAAGTCATAGATTCCACTCAAGAAAACACAGATCTTTTTCTAAAAACTTCAAATGATTACAACCCACAAAATGAATCAACACAACAACAAAACAATTTTGATGCGCAATTAGTTCGTGATGTGGGACGATTTAACCAACAGTTAAAAACTGTTAAGGGGCAAATTGAAGCAGCGATGATTAAAATTAATGAATATGATGGGCAACGAGAGCAAGAAGTAGCTGATTCTATTGTTGATATAACTGAAGAACAAAAAACCACAAGAAAAGAACGCATTGCAGAGTTAGATTCTAAAATCGAATTTCAAAAAAATATTATAACAGGCTTTGTACCGGAAATTAAAACTCAAATTGAAGCAATAAAACACACATACGAAAAAATGCTAAGTAAAGAACTGGCGCTTGGTGATAAAATCCGCATACTATTTCGCGAACAGGGAGTCACAATTACGGTTATATTAACGGCAATAGGCTTGGCTATTACCACATTAGTAGAATCCATAACATCAGCAGTAAAATCAGTAACACCAAATCCAAAACCCGACCCAAAACCCGATCCAAAACCCGATCCCAAACCAACTCCAGGCTCTCGCAAATGGATCAAAGCACAACTGCAAAAGTTAGTAAATTTGCTTATAAAATTGGGAGACAAAGCATTGGCTGCACTGCCTGGCCTTATTGGGGCAGTTATTAGCCTTTTGATGAAATCAGCGGCTTCTGTAGTTGGTGTGCTTGCAGAAAACTTGTGGGTGCTATTTATTGCCGTTGGGTACCTTTTGTATGAATTTGCTAGTAAACTTATATCCTCAAAGTAATTATTTCAAATACCCCAAAGCTAAAGTTCCTATAATTATACCCCCTACAGTTAAGCCTATTTTAAGCTCTTCATGCGTTAATGTTGTTGGATCTTCTTTAGGATTATCTGAAGCATCAAAATCAGAGCTATCAAGCAAATTATCCTCGGGAGCTGGGGCTAAGTCAAATTCTGAAGGAATGTCTGGCAAAGGAACTAACGTAGGGGTTACAGGTTGATCGCTCAAATTGGGCCGTATTACTGGAGTTGCATCAAATTCAGTGGCTGAAACCGGTGGTATTTTTTTTATGCTGTTCACAGCGTCATTTACCCCAATATAAAAATCACTTGTCGTTGCTGTTGTAAGCAAGTTGTTATATCCGTTTATTGTGCCTATGTAAAGATCCATGTCACTTGGTATCATGTACAAGTTTAGTCCAACAACAAAATCTAATTTGCTTCTTGCATGTTGAAGTATGTCTTGGTATTGATCTATTGACTCTTCAATGTTTTCTATGCCTTTAATTTTGGCATCTACATTTGTATAAAACTGAGATTGGGCTTCAAGCTCTCTCTTGCCGCTTATAATTGAGGTTTTTGTTTTTACTTGTGCCCCAACGATTGTGTATACATATGTTCTTATCGATTCATTAATTCGCAAAATACCCTCTTTTGTGAACCCATTGCTTTTATCGAGTATAAACGATCCAATTGCATCAAGTTCTGAACCAACTTGCGGATTTACTGCCTTATGCCGCGAATCAATAACTGTGGGTTTAAAGTATTGCTCGATATATTCAATTTTATAAGTGTGTGGGTCATTTACTGCAAATTTGCCTGAAGGTGGAATATGAACTGTCCACTTGTTAGCTGGGTCGTAGTCGCCTCCACGTTCTAGTATTTTTGTTTGTTCTCCTCTTAACCCATGTAAAGAATTGTATCGTACAGACCCAAGACCATAAGATAAATCAAGCCTTTGAGTAGATGGTATTCTATCATCCCAATTAAAATCTTTAACCATTTTTTCTAACACATCTCTTTTGATTGGATTGTCATAAGGGTCAAAATCATTCTCACTCGGCAGTGGACATCCTAAAACAATAAGAATGCGTCTAATTTGGTAATATGTATGAAATCTAAATATGCTTTTGACCATGGGGTCTTTATATTGTAAGTGTTCTTTTGACACACCGCATCCTGTAGTTGCACACCAAATTGCAAAATTTAATTGATTTTGCCAAAATTGCATTGGGTTGTTAATCCAGTCGTTGTAAACAGCTTCATCCGTCACATTGGGCAACTTGTACCGATTCCAGATATTTTTAAACTTTACTAAAAAGCTGTTATGCGGATTTACTTGAATGTGTTGATTTACTAAGCTAAATTGATGCGTTGGTTCATAAACACTACCAGAGCTATAAGATGCTTTAGAGTTTAATTTAAACATTTTTGGAACACTAGGGTCGGTTTGACTCGTTGCATTATTTTTTGCCATTATTATAAATATATAATATAAAATATGAAAATTACAATAAATAACACATGTAAAGGCACGTCTTTTAGATTAGCAGAATCAATTTTATATATTTATAATATATATTAATTATAATGATTGTGAGAATTACTAACGCGAGTAAAGGCAAACCATTTACTTTTGATGAACCCCTCTGCAACCAAAGTGGAGATATGAAAATTGCAATTAAAAGGATTACAGTGTGGTCTGGATGGTATAATATCTATGAAAAAACAACGGTTAGATGGGGAAGAAATGAACAGGAATCACAGGAACTACCAATTGAGCCAGGGTTTTACAATTTTAATCATCTTACTAAAATTATTATGGATGGAATTGAAAACTTAAGTATAACAGTTAATCCTGAAAGTGGTCTCGTGGATATAACTTTACCTCCAAACATTGAACTTTGGTTGCCGGACCCAGTTAGATATGCGTTAGGTATCGATGGATCTAGCTGGATTAATAACCGTCCACAAACTATTACAACAACTTATGATGTAAATTTGCTACCAAACCCCAGTAAAGACTTGGGTATTATGCAATTAAACTCTAAACTTCATATTGAATGTACACCAAATTTATCAACTCCGTGGACTCTACTCTTTTCAGCACGGCCTGGAGAATCACCACCAGTGGAAAATAATACTTCCATTTTAACATTTTATAACCCTACTACCCAGTCTGTTACGTATCTAACAATGATGTGGACAGCAGATAGCTTTAAATATACAATTACTGATAATGTGTTAAGCAATGAAAATGCTATAATTCATATTGTAGACACCACAAAGCTTAATCATGTTACCATTCAATGTGTTGCAAATAAACTTAATGTGTGGATAAATGGTAAACAAATAAGACAACATAATTTAAACTTCGATTCTTTACATTATATCAGAATGGGAATGAAGGAATTAGGCATCGTGAGTCTCTACGACAGAAATCTCAACAAAGGGGAAATAGTTCAACATTTCGTAGATCATCATGTTGAAAATTTTACAGACGATGAAGTATTAATTTAAAAAAATATATTCATTATATATAATATATCATGCCTAGTAAAAAACCAACAGCCCCGCCATTGTACCCAAATTTAGAAGATGAGCTTGCACAACAACAGTTTAATGATAATGGAATAACTTTTAGACTTAAACAAATTTCGGAAATAAGAAGTTTTCTCGAATCAGAAAATATAACACGAAGTAGATTGAGACGCAGATATAAATCAATATACAATAGTTTTTTCTATGCTAGCACCACATCTGGCGTTATTGCCGTTGGTGCAGGCACCGCTGGTATGACCGCGCTTGGCACTGGGATTGGAGCTCCCATCGCTTTGCCTTTGGGAATTGTATCTATCGGAATGGGTGCCGCATCTGTCGGAGCATCCGCAATTTGTAAAATCATACTTAAGAAAGTTGAAAAACATGAACGCATTAAGAATGTAGCCATGTCCAAGATGTCCAGCATTAATGGCCTAGTATCAAATGCCCTAAAAGATAATAAAATCAGCGATGAAGAATTCCAATTAATTCTGGCTGAGCGAGAGAATTATCGCGGTCATAAAAATCAGATACGCGAGAGAGTGCGTACAGAATTCAAAGAAATAAATGATGAAGTTAGAGAGCAAATTCGTGCAGATGCCGAAAAAAAAGGGATGGAAATGGGCAAGAAAGAAGCTGTGAATACTCTTATGAAAATTGGAGTTCCTTAAACGTAAATCCATCAACCCCTTCAACATATTCTAATAAACCCAGCTTGGCTCTAAGCATTATTTGTTGCTCGCCTGGTAGCGACTATCAAAATTAAATTAACACAAAAAAAAGAAGAAAAAAAAAGAGTAAATCTGAGCGTATAAGCTCTACATCAGATAAATTTCAAGCATTTTGCGACGGAATTATTGGTGCAATTTATAACAATTAGCATTTCTTATTTCGTTTTGCAACTTGTTAAAAATTTGTGTTAACTAATTATTTATTAACATGCCATACAAGATCAAAGCCGAAATACTTATAGGCTTTATTTTTTTTGCTTTGAATTTCACCATTGGATCGAATGTAACAAGGAAATTCTCTATGTTTATCTTCTTCTAAACGCTTTTCTAGTGCTGAACATGCCCATACGTGAATGCCATCGGCAAGGATTATGATCGTTGATTCTCCCTTTTCTGTGTCAATGATTTTTTTCGATACCACTTTATAAATGTTGCCAATTGCTAATTCTCTCCATTTCGTCGTTTCTGGGTATTGTGTTTTAAGAAGTTGGTCAAACGCTTCATCCGATAACATAGTTTCTGTACTTTCGTTTGTATAAGTTGTTTCAGTTGTGTTAGTTGTGGTCATTGTTATACTAAGTAAATTTAAATCTTCAAATATTTTTTTTAATTATCATCAACTATTAATACCACTGCTTCAGTTTTTGGTATTTCTTCTGTTATTGTTATTTCTTCTTTAACTAGTGGTTTTGGTATTTCTGCCCCGTTTTGTATTTGAGTGTTATGATTCCAACAATATAAATTCTTTGGTCTTCGGTCATTATTGCATTTCTTTGCTTTTGCGCTAACCCACTGGCACGATGGGTCGTTTTTAAGTTCAGGATATTCACCCGTTGGATAATCAATTAGTGGCGTTGGTATAAGTTCTGCCATAAACTTGTTTGAAAACTTAATCCCCAAACTTGACTTCATTTTAAACTTTTCGGGACTTTTTTTATAATTTAGTTGTATCCAATTCTCTTTGTACTTTACGAACAAGTCATTATCCTCAAACTTGAAGTCTAGATTAATGTTTGTATTCTCTGGTATCCCATAAAACTTTTTAAAGTTTACTAGTGCTGTTTGCAAATCCATATATATTTGAGGATTTTAAATTGTTTTAAATAAATAAATTAATACAAAAATCATACAAAAAGATTCTCCTCGTTGTATTTGTAGTAGTTAGGCAAGTGGGGGTTCTGGATTTTTTTCGTTTAAAATTTCATTTTCTATTGATTCCTTGTTATATACCATATTTTTAAGAGGCCCATCACTAATTGTTTTTGATTTTTCTTTTTTTGGTTTAATTTTTATTTTTTCAGGCTCTATTTTTAAAGCACGCAATAATTCAACCACAAATTTCTTTTTCAATTTTAACACGGACTTTGTATAAAATGAACTTATTCCGCCTCTTATATATGATACCGCCCAGTCCTTCGATTTATATACTACATACAAAATACCATTTTCTTCCTTAAACGGTAATACAATTGGTGTTGTAATATTATGAAAAGTATTGAAGTCATCTAGTAACATTTTGTTTCTATATACAAGGTAAATAAAAAAGTTCAAATTAAATTTATTTACCTATTTAATATTTATTTACATAAAATGTAATAAATTTAGTTTTAAATATCTTAACCAATTTTAAAACTACAAAAATCATACCAAAAAAGAAATCTCAAAATTCCCTTTGTTGTATTTGCAGTAGTTAGTTCTGGATCATCTACCTTATATACCACCTCATCAGTAATTACTACTAATACCCTCGATTTGCTCTCTCTCAGCTTGGATTTATAGTTATAAATTACTGGGTACCTGGTATACAAGAAAAAGAAAAAAATCCAAGCTGAGAGAGAGCAAATCGAGGGTATTAGTAGTAATTACTGATGAGGTGGTATATAAGGTAGATGATCCAGAACCCCCACTTACCTAACTACTGTATACCAGAATCTGGGACCTAAAGTACACTTTTCACTTTGAGTACACTTTTGTTGTGACTCAACCTGTATACAATGCACTTTAAATTAGTATAACTCTTGCATCAAACGTAAACAGCATGAGAAAGTATATAATATTATTACTTCCTCTTCAGTATCGCTCGATACTGGAACACAATTTATGTTCCAGTATTGAACGATACTGGTATACCAGAATCTGGGACCTAAAGTACACTTTTTCCATTTATTTTACTTTGAGTGCACTTTTGTTTTGACTCAACCTGTATACAGCGCACTTTAAGGTTCAGTCACACAGAAGACAGCTCCCGATCCAACCTCTTCCCAACTACACAAGACCACCTTTTTTTTCAAAATCGGCTGAAATCTTGTTCATCCCGACCAGGGATGATTAAGGATGATTAGTATGCGATATTCCACGCCTTCAACAAGACAAGAGATGCTGAATCGCGTACTAGTAGGCGACAGCATCATGAAATCAACAAGATCAAGCATGTTTAATCGGTGACGCCACTTGTTAAGTCCCCGATCAATCGCCGACCTTGACACGAACGGCACAAGTTATGACATGTTGCTGTCAAGACTGCTCGCCGATTTGTACATGAGCAGTTGACTACATGTCGGCGACTAATCTTCTGTAGTCGCCGATTTAACATGTCAAGTTGGCTTGCATCTTCTCTCCCGCTTGGAGCAGACTCGATTGCCGACCACTTTCCAACTACACACAACCACTCATGATGCGCGCCAACTCATCGGCTACAGCTTCCAACCCGCTCATGCAGTGGCGTACCGACCGGGGGGCAGGGGGGCCAGTTTCCCCCCTGGCTCCAAATACCGGGACGCTAAAAAATGGGCATACAAAAAAATAGGACCTAGGCCTAAAACCCTGACGAATGGGCATTATTTGTTGCCTTTTTTTTTTTTTTTTGGACTGCGAAATTTTGTGACCGTGCGAAATTTTGTGACCGTGCGAAAAATGTTGACACTACCCCCCCCCCCCTCCCCCCCCCCCCCCCCCCCCCCCCTACGTGAAATTCACGATGTGACTGACTGGGGAAAAAATTGGGGCAACCTTTTACGAAAAATTACGCCACTGTCGGGACGACATACTTCTGCCCCCCCCCCCCCCCTGGCTCACCAGCCGCGGTACGCGCCTGCGCTCATGTGTCCATGCCGACGATATTTTTAGGCTGCGAGAAAAAATCGTGGCGAGTTTGCCAAATTTGCCACGTGCTCCCGACCACACAAGACTGGTGAAGACTGCACAGGACAGTCCCAGACCTTGCCGAAACTACACATGAAAAAAGAAAACTGCTCACGATTTTCGAATAATGGCCAATCGCTGAAACCCTAGAAATAGAGGCTTTTATACTTAAAAAATTGTCGAAATTTGACCGGTTTTTTCGCGATTTGGGACCCAGTATTTAGGGGTTTTCTATATATTTCAAAAACGGGTTTATTTACTATTGTTGGATTTGTTTCGCGATTCTCGTGCAACGGGACCCATGTTAATGGATTTTCCAGTACAACTTTCTTGCAAAAAAGCGACCCGCATCGCATCCAGACGGCACAACCCGTATACCTTATATAACTTATGTGAGTAGGCCTACCCCTCCCCCGGGTACAGGGTCAAACCTAGATGAAAGTTTAGTCTTTTGTTTATTATTTTGCTCACACAAATCGTGGCCTATGTGGTCTAAATTACAATTCATCAATTACATTTTGAATATTACAAAATACAATAAAACATTGGCCTAATGGGCTGGAACTTCAGAATTTTTTCAACCAGCCAATCGGGCAGGTAACTGACAAGAACACCTGCCCGGCAGAATTTCCACCAGCCAGTGTAACTCACTTATACACTGTAAGTTTGACAATTTTTACCAGCCAATGGGCGGGTACTTATGCATTTTCACCCGCCCGGTGCAAAAGTTACCCGCTATGGGCAGGCGGGCAGGTGCTATTTCCAGGCCTAATACGGATTATAAATACATGAATAAAATGGAAATTATGAATGTGTTTAACACGAGGTAAAGACCTTCAGCGCGCTGTATATCCCATGTATATGCAGCCATTACAGTGTACAATTAGTGCATAGTTTATCCTTTAGACGTATTTTGTTCTGTTAGAAATGTGATACACTTATTCCGTATCAGACTCATGTATAGATTTTATTTGAAATATATTGCCCCGGGAAGTAAGAGACAATCTACACGATAGGTATAGACGAGATACAACAAACTTATAAAAGCTATAAGAGAATGATATAACGCACCATCCGTAGTCGCACATGTCTACTAAAAGCTGACGTCCTATTTCAATCAATCATGTCCTAATTGTCTGCAATGAAATGTTTTCACGACAACCAGGATTCAACACATCAAGACACATAAATGATTCTTCGTCATTAAGCTGTCTGGTGACATTTTGTAGCGGTGTATCTGACTCCTAAAACTGACATGTATACGGTGAAAATATAATCGAGTAAATTTACTGGACACGTTACTAAGAGGAGACGACCATGCTCAGAGCTGAATGCATTACGTCATTTTTTCATTTTTCAAGCTGTCAGTCATCAAAGAGTATTGTAGATCGGGATTACTAGCCGTATTTATTCATGATTGGATGTATGGTCGGGTCTTAAAATCAACGTAACTTCGTTTTCCGTCAGCGAATTTTCATTTCTGTTGGTAACAAATCTGTCTAATATGTTCTAGTTCTGAGTCAAATCGTTTATAGGCTGTCTCGAATGTAAATGATTTTGCGCTATCCTGTTTTCTTTCCATTACTTGTATTCCCCTCATAATATTCCTATACTGCTGTACAGTGAGGGGTTCACATCCCGGAATCTTTCTGTTTTGTTCACCAAACCAGGTCAACAGGAGTCACGTGTCCAGTAAATTTATTCGATTGACATTTCCCCCTATACCTGACTGCGTAAACGACGAATCAAATATGTGCTATGGGTACTCCGACCGATTAATATCTTGCGATTTGAGGTTATACAGGGTGTATCAGAATGAAATGTACCGTGTTTCTAAAATACATAAAAAATACAAAATGATTATTGTTTTAAATTTAAACACCCGTAATATAAAGGTGAACATGTTTCCTATATTATATGTTAATTTCATTGAGATATCTTTTTTTATTCTCGAGTGGCAAGACATAATCGAAAATCGATGAAAACGTGTTTTCAATTTCAATCAATCCTCTCTATCACTACCCCCAACATTTCAAACAATGTAGCCCATTATAAGCAATATTCAAAACTCCCGCCAAAGACAGGAAAGTTAAAACCACTCAAATAGAACAAATCCCAGTTATTTGCGGATTAAAAATGATAATGTATCTCCGAATTTCACCACAAAAGTATGGAAATAATAAATAGTTATATAAGTTATGTGAAAAAGTTGAGATATGGCGACCAAAAACAAACCCTGTCCTATGGACGGATGGATATCTCAGGTAGGGTTAGTAATTTCACAGATGTTTAAATTGATCATTTTGACCAAAATTGAAATCTACCATCTTTACCAGAAAGTCTGTATTTTCCATCAGAAATGTTCGATTTTCAAAATTTAAAATTCTCATGAAAGCTGTGCGTTTGAGCAAGATATACGTGTAGACGGTTTGAACAATATCCGAATTCATACCGTTATAAATCATATTGCTTCGGTACTGTTAATTCTGATACACCCTGGACGTTTAAAGAACGTCAGCTGTAAAAGACTGAAAATACTGATATTATTAAAGTTATGATTTAGTGAATTGCCTTCTTTAGGTGTATGAGTTTGCATGTTTACAGACTATGTTAATGCAATTATATTTTAAATGTCATACGGTATTTCATTGAGGGGCACCCCTGAACCTCTGTCGAACAAATCCTATTTTATTTTAATAGTTTAATATCTTTCACATCCCAGGGAATGGGGTCCTACAATTTTCAATTTAGTTTTGAGATGTTGTTTTTAAAATGACCAATTATGGGAAGTGAGTGGCAGACCCGGAAACTCTTGGACGATACTATTTGTGTATTGATCTTTTTCGTTTACAACCAAATGGTCATAACCATTGGTCACAAGAGTCTGTTTAGTTTTGAGATAACTTTTTTAAAATACCCAATTATAAGTAGGGGCACCCTCGGAACTACACTGGATCACCGCGTCCCTCTATATGGCCGCCATCTTTAAAAATGGCGGACCAAAAAGAGGGACCGGGAAAATTGTACGTCCAAAAAGTGTGCAGTTTTCACGCGGAATTCCACGTGAACTTTGCATATGAATATGCATACCAATACCGAGCATGCGCATTTGTACACAGCAACAACAAAAATACCACCCGATTGGTTCAATTCAAAGGGAGTGCATCGAACGATCGTCACGCTGCGTCACGCTGGAGGCAAATCGTGCGCCCTATCGCTTCACGCGGTATACAACGCCGCGTGAAACTACCGGCGCACTGCAGCGTGACGGGTGCGTGAAAAGCTCATGTTTATTCACGAGTTTATCAGCGCACACTTTTAGAACTGTATTTTCTTCCAGTCTTCACATTTGAGCACCCTCGCAGGGGCCGTGTGTTAAATAGAGAATACAGAAGGATCGAGTCTACCCTCGGAACCCCTGTCGAACGAACTCTGTTTTACTTTTATAAGGGTCATACCATTGTCTTTTTCGAATTTATTAATTCATCTCTTTTAAAGGCAATAAATCATAATGTATGTGACTATAATGAGTAGCACCCCTCGGATTTAATATATTACATTCTTAATTTTCCTCTAATTTTTTTTGATATCGCCCAGGAGGTCATACCTCTTTTAGTTTTGGAGATATTTATTCTTGAAAATACCCAAATATTAGGGAGAGGCACCCCGGACACTGACTGCACATCGAAATATTATGTTTGAAGTCTATATTCTGAATAGCGGGCCTAAAAGTTTTATTTTGAAAATAAATTAAGCCCGCTATTCCGAAAACTCGATGAAATTCGGAATAGCGGGATTTCGGAATAGCGGACTTTCGGAAAAGGGGGTTACACCCATACCAGTTACTAGACGCCATATTTTGTGACTCTTTCTTAAACTGCGACTCTTTCTTATACTGAAAGTGTATACAGACACTTTACAATTTCCGACAAAATCAGTTCATTTTTATTGTCCTTGTTGTATGGACATTCTTGGATCTTAAGGGCAATTTTGGTCATTTCGTTTACTGGTCGGATACAAGCAAATCCTGATGATATATTCTTCTTTAGGTTATGACACGTGATTCTAGAAGGGGTGCTCATGTCAGAGTCATCATAATCCAAGATGGTCCTCCCATAAAACGGCGTATTGCAAAAGGCAATATAATGTTGTTAATCAAAGTCTAATATACTACAAGGATGTATTATATTGGTGAAATTATCTTAGTTGGATATGCTATAACCACAATAAGCCTTGTTGGTTATCAAAAGTTAATGTTTTCAATCCAACATGGCAGCAACTGTGAAATTATGTATTACTATGGCAACGATTTTGAATTCGTAAAGTCCTAGCATATAAACGTAAGGTATATCTTCAGTGTTTTTATGTATAGGATTAAAGGATGGCCGCTATCCAAAAATGGCCGCTGCAAACAATAAATGCTTTGATGAAATAAGTTTTGAAATACTGTGTGACACTTTCTGTTCTCAAAATAAATGTGATGAATAATATGATTCGTTACCTGCTACAGCTTAAAAACATTACTGTCCGAGCTGCTCCATGGGAATCATTTGGAGTAACAGGGCCTAACGGAATCGCATTCATGCCTTCTTACGGTTTTCCAATTTCCCACCAAGACTAAATTTAGCAATATGAGGCCACCTCAACTTCGAACATCCACACAGGAAAACCAGTGACAAATAGCTCAATCTACCAGTCAAATATGCGAATGTCCAACATGTTGCTCTTAAACTTTCATCTGTTGCGGTACCAGAATGCAAAATGACAAAATCATACCCAAACAATTTGGCAGATGCTTTGACTAAACAACGACAGTGGACTAACATCATAATATGCTTCGTGGACTGCACACAGAGATGGCACTTATGGCGAACAATGAGATATCCGTTAGATTCATCTGGGTGGACAGAGGCCCTAGGCACAGTAATTGTGTTTTACTATTTCATTGATATTGATAGTCAATGTATCTATTTATTTGTTCCTTGAAAATCTTGTTATGTCATATATTAGCAATCCCAGATAGAGATTACAGTTAGGTACAAATGTTAATATGCCAAATAGTGAGAAATCAAGAATAAGAATGATGCCATTGTTCTTTCTCATTGTATTAACATAGGCAGACATTTCTTAGAGCTGATGACTGCCAGTTAATTGGTAACTGTTTGCATTTATTTTGCATATTGATTAAGTGGATTAACCATATAGCCCCAGAAATATTGGCACAAAATAATGGGCTTTTTATAGTTCTACATCACCGACCAGTTATATCTTCTTTGGCCGTCATATTGGATAATTACCATCTTCAAATATCTTCTATTTATTATAACACATCTGACTACAACATTTCTTTTATACTCTTTATACAGAATGTATCATTGAAATATACAATAGGTATCAAGTGGCCGCCATTTTGAATTTTGCCGACCATATTGTAATTTTGATCAATATAGTGTATTTGTATTATGTATCACAATAGTACACTATTAACACGAAACAAATGTGGTTCAATCAATTTAAACATTTAATTTGTAATATATGGACGCCATTTTAAGCCGCCATCTTAGGTTCCAATCATCTGCCAAATAAGCACCCCTTCCAAAATCAATTGTTTTGACCTATCGAAGATTCGTGCAAACTTTGATTCTGGTATCCGGTCTGTAAATGTAATTTCGATAAAAGCGACGTCACTACTAGATGTTAGGAGACACGCGTAATTTCACCTTAAACTACTGATCCAACAATTGACTATATCTGTAACAAGTTTATCTTTAAAACCTTTTGAAGTGCTGGTGCCTATATGTCATGACACAATACTTGTTCCTTTAATTTGTTTGTGTAGTGTACAATATACAGCAATGGACATATTCATATGACATCCAGAGTGACCCTACCTGGGTTGACTAGGTAGAAACTACACACTTTTTGGACTTTCTAACCCTAACTTTTTTCAAATGGAATTAAATCAATTTAAAAGGTGGTCCTAGTGAGTGGGAATCGCTGGACCTCTGTATTTCAAAGTATGTCACTCAACCATGGACCAACTGGCCAGGACATAATTTTAATCCCTCTTTAACCCTCGTCCTCCTAAGAGGGGGGGGGGGGGGTTACCCCCACCAACCAAACGAATTTTCGCCGATTGCGCTTATAAAACGCAAAGGACAGTGACTTAGGGCGTCTAGGTGATCTCATTTACATCCCTTGCGCTGAAATTGAGTGTACCACCTTACCTGGAGGTAGGGTAAGCCATCAAAGTTCGAGTGTAGGGGAGGGAGTTGCCACCTTACAATATTCAAAAATCGCCTTGTGAAAAGATATCTTAATTGAATGTTTCTGAGCATTATGGTATAATATATGTTAGAAACATTATTTCCCTCACGAACTTACAGGCAAAAAAGGATGAAATTCCGATATTTAGAACTTTTTTGGCGAAAATTTATATTTTGGACTATTATATATCACCATATGATTTCAGTGTAGACGAATACAACGGCATTTTGAGGTCAACCATGTTTAGTGACGTCATTGTGACGTCATGCGTGGTGTCACTCAGGGAAGACTTAGTCTATCCATTACTGCGTATTATACTCAAACTCATAAGCTCAAACGATATTGTTATAGTGGGATGCACGATGGCCCCGTGGATGGCGGATCCATTTTCTGGCATTTTGGCCTATGCCCCCCCCCCCCCCCCCCCCCCCCCCCCCCCCCCCCCCTCCACTGATACTTATATTCCTACAAGGCTAAGCCACCATGAGGTGTTCGGGTTAAGAAATGTTTCATTGTTACCAAAACTTAACTAATTGAATACTGTTTTCCAGATTGACAAATATTTTTAATTTTATAATTTAACGTTGTCTAAAAATAGAGCAGATTTGGATTTTACATTTATTTCTATAGTATACTTCCTTGTGCGTGGGCCTAACACTTACCATTATCACAATGAAATAATCGTCACTCAGCTTACAAAATCTTCACGTATGAATGATTTACAAAGACGTATTGGGCTATTCCACAATCTAAACGACCACCCCTCATGATGGGTGTTAAAGGGAAATTATAAAAGGCCCCTTTTCCCTAAGAACTTTCTAGTGTTATTATTCATGCTGCAAAACAGGAACTCCACACCTTGGTTCTTAAAATTTACTGGAATTCCAGCTATTATGCTAACCATCTACTAGAATTCCATGAACTGCCACCCGAGCCTTCAAATTTTAACCACATTGAAAGTTGCAGAAAATGTTTGGTATTTCACATTTGATGTATGGCTTGCCAACCCGGGGGAGGATACTATATGCGGGTAAGTGTCGCTATAATGGGTCGCTATTGTGCAAAAATTCCCTAAACATGGTTTATGATTTGTGCTGGAAAACCATATGATGTGTTTCAAGACGGGAACAAATCCCACGCTTGAAATCTAAATCGCGAAAATCAGCAATTTTTAGCTATTTTTCGAGGTCAAAAACAGCCCTAAAAGTTGCACAGGATCTCAAACTACCAGTGGCACATCCCCTGTCAACAATAATTTAAGTACCACCCCCTCCCCCTCGCAGGATGGCAAACGTATCTGGTCTTTCCCCGATAAGGAGGTCCGTTAATAAATGGAATAGCCCTTATGTCTTCCATACAAGTTTACCTTAAATTATCCTTGTATTAAACTATACTGGTACATTTAAGGCACATGACGTCTTTCGAAAGGTTTGTTATCAACTAACGGGACAACACTATAACGATAGCCTACATGTTACGAAGCTCGCCTATTAGAAGGTAGGAAATATTTTAAGAGAAATTGGGATAAAGTATCGGATGATACATGTACTGGCACATGAAATTTGCCATGCAGTATCGCTCAATTATGGTACAATTGTGTTCCAGTATCGAGCGATACTGGAACGTCGGGCGATACTGGTACACAAAGTGTTTATGACTGTTAAATAAACTGTATACCCATTCGCACTCTTCGTTCTGGAAACATGCAACTTCTTCAAAAAACTAAAAAGGGTAATCGCACTTGGGGAGACAGATCCTTCGCTATTGCAGCTCCACGTCTATGGAATGAACTACCTATCAAAAAATACGAACTGCAAAAACTGTAAACTGTCTCTAAAAACCCTTTGTCAAAGACACTTTTGTAATGTTCCATAAGGTTTTGTTTGGGATAGTTTGCATTTATTTTTTGTTATTTACCGTTTGTCTTTTCTATTTTTATACATGTTATGTGCCTTGAGCGCTCTTAATTGCTGGATATTTTGCCTTGTCGCTATTATTATTATTACTAGTGGGCACCCGCTAGGAGATTTTATGGGGAGATGAGTAAACAAAGCTTAAGAGAATTGTATCAAATATCAAGAACATGTCCTATGCACAATCCAGACATGCTCTCAATAATCCGAATATCGCAGGTGCTTTTAATAATCCAGGTATACACGTGCCTATAATAATCCAGGTAGGCCTACCTTTGTGTTTTTAATAATCCAGATACACATGTCCTTAAATAATTCAGGTACCCAAAGTGGCCTTGATTTAATGTAAGTGACATGGTGCTCTTAATACACCATGTGCTTATGGCCCAATGTGCTCTTAAATAATACAGATACCCATACGTTCTTAATCCAAGTACTCCACGTGCTCTTAATAAACCAAGTACCCCATAGGCCTAGGCCCTACCCCTAATCACAGGTGGCCTAAATAATCCAGGTACCCAAGGTGAAAGTGCCCTTGATTTAATGTAAGTGACATGGTGCTCTTAATACACCATGTACCTATGGCCCAATGTGCTCTTAAATAATACAGATACCCATACGTTCATAATCCAAGTACCACATGTGCCGTTATATCCATACCAATCTGCCCGTACATACCAATCTGCCCGTGCATCCAGTTTATAAAGGGAAGCGCAGGTGCCGAAGCTATAGCGGGTCGTGACTCGTGAGTCATATCAAAATGTAAGGGCCTAAAACAGCAAGAGTATGTCCTTGATACTCCATGAATCCTGCATGTAGGTGCCCTTAATACTGACATTGGTGCCACGGTGTCCTTAATAATCCAGAAATACCATATGCCCTTAATAATAAAGGGACCCCATAATAATCCAGGTACTTGGTGCCCTTGACTATTCAGGTACCACCACCATGTACTTTAACAATCAAGATACCCCATGTGTCCTTGGTGATCCAATATAGGACCTCCCTGGACTATGGGGTATCTTGAATCGAGTATTAAAGGGCACCCGTGATAACTGTATTTTATATGGGTGTAGGCTGTTATTAGGGCCTACATGGATTATTAAGGATTATTCAGGTCTCATGGAATACTTAGAATATTAAGAGTATCTGCCTTATTATTATTATAGAACACATCTGGGAGGGGTTCTTAATCCAGCAGGTAGGCCTACCCCATGTGTACCCAGGTAATTAATTAGGCCTGCTCTGACCGTTTAGTGGGTTGTAGTTTTATATAGTGGGTCGTTTAGTTCTATGGTCGGCGGAGTCTAACATCATGATCACTTGTACCCCCAGTCTTGAGCACTGTGTGTGCTGCCATCCGTTTATTTTTCGGCCTTATGACATTAAATTGTTTCTCCAATAGGCATGTAGGGCCTAAATGGATGTATTCCCTTTGCTGTGTTCTAAATAAAGCCTACGGACATACTCTTAATATTCTTGGTATCCCATAGACCTGAATAACCACCACTTATACAAATGTACATATTTATTTTACTTTGAGTAGAGAGGAGGGTTTTTTACTCACCCTCTAGCGGGAAATCGGCCCAAAATAAACAAGCAGCCACAACCACTGTTTAAAAATTAAACCCTCTATGTGTACAGAGAACAGTGAAAATGGACCAACCACCTCCGTACGAAACCGCCATTATGGAAAATGAATCGTCAGTTAATGATGGAGAAACCCAAAACAGTAAGTAAACAAGCGCCATTAACAATTGCTCCTCAAAGACTCCTCTATGCACCCTCAATAGCTCCTCAAAGTCTCCTCTATGCACCCTCAATAGCTCCTCAAAGGCTCCTCTTTGCACCCTCAATAGCTCCTCTGTGGCTCCTCAGTAGCTCCTCAAAGGCTCCACTATGGCTTTTCAATGGCACCTCAATAGCTCCTCAAAAGCTCCACTATCTCACCTCAAAGGCTCCTCTATCGCACCTCAATGGCTTCTCCAATATTCCTCAAAGGCCCCTCAAAGACTGCTATATGGCACCCCAATAGCTCCTCAAAGAATCCTTTTTTGGCTCCTCGATGACGCATCAATGGCTTCTTTATGCTAGTTCACTTCGTAGACCCTGTTTCACTTCCCTGTCACTCTATCGAACAACACCCTCTGACTGGACGACGTATGAGGATTCACTTAAGCTCACTGCGCCGCAATCTCTCCCATTATGTTATTTTGTGCTACTAAATCTAGTCACCAAAGAGATGTCATCAATCCGAAAACAAACTGATTGCTTTAAAAACAAGTCTGGTTGAAACTGCATTCTTTTAGATGAAATATAAGCAATCTTGCCCAACAATGCCCGTTGAATTACTTAACATGCTCAATAAGTTTCAGTTCTGCAAAATGTGTACAAATTAATGTTAATATTGCCATCGATGTCCATCCAACTTTTATAAAAGCAATTGAAGACCTATAATGAAAGTAGGACTCATTAAGTGCCATTTTGGTCCAAATGAGTTATTTGTATTCGAGGGGTTAGACTTTTTCTCAAATGTTTGTGTGACCTCCCTCTTTCCAACAAATAGGGCTCACGTGAGGGGTCATCTGGGTTCCAAATATCACTGTACCAATGGTTTAGGTTCCAAATAGTGAACTTTATAATGGGTAGAGAAATTTTAAAACTCCAAATCTCCTTTTCCAAAAAGTGTTATCTTGGCAATCGAGATCCTTTTCAACTATTAATATTCGTTGTGTTTCGATAATGATGATTTGGTTGAGAAATAAACATATCCCGTGACATCCCTGCAAACGGAACTCAATTTTACGCGGTGGAGTAAAATATATTTCCGTTCGAATCGTTAGAATAGGAATGTTAATTTGATAAAAAAAGTCTCCAACATCGATTTTTATGTACACAATTTTGTTATATTAGGAAAATCTTCAGCAAAATGTTACAAGAGGGTATGCTATATCGTCACAGTGGCTATCCTCATCCTCGTTAGCTTGGCTGCAGGAGGGTATGGTGTGTTCCTCTTTTTGAATCAAGAAAAAGGTAATTATTATCAAATATTTTTGTTTGTTTACACGATCGGTCCGTACGGACACATGCTTGGGTCCTGAAGGGCCCAGGCTCAGGCAAAATGCTCGGGCCAGGCTTAAAAGCCTATTTAAGCATGCTGGCTGAATGAAAAGAAAGTTAGAAAAAAGGAAGATATTGACGTGAATGATCCATTACGGTTGGTTAGAAGACCCTATTATAATTGTGCTTACCTACAGGTCAACTTCAAAATTCGTGTTCGCATCATTGCGCGAATTTCGTTCATTAACGCAAATTAAATTTCGTCTCGATAACCCTAACCCTACCATATACCCCCAAAATACCACGTCTGGGCACGTTGGTACCACCCGGCGTGGAAGTTTTTTGATGAAAAAATGGACCCACAGCCCATATAGTTTGCGCAATAAATGTATACTGCGCAAACTAGCCTTGACAGCCGTGGTGTAGTGGGGAATTGTTCGCCTCTGGTGCGAGAGGTCCCTGGATCAAATCCCGGGGGGATCGGGGGGGGGGGGGGGATATTTTGGTCGATTTTCAACGTTGAAGAAGAAAAAATCTGAAAAAGTGTGGTGGGGGGTAGAGTTAGGGTTAATGTAAATAGCTCGTTACGTATGGATGGTATTTACATTATGAGTCACTTTTACGTAAGACTTTCTGGGCCGAAGTATGCATTGGACTGGTGATATAACATAAGAAAATACATAGACATTAGTCTTAAGTGGCGCATTTACGTCGAAGATGGTTTAAATGAACTGTTCAATATTTGACCTTACTACATTCATATACCGTATATAATATAAAGCGGTTTACCAACACTAAGTGTTTACAATAGACAATATTATAACAACAAATATTAACATACACCGACGAATGTCCCAACGAAAAATAAGCAAGGGCATTCACCGGCGAGGACACTTATTTTTCGTTGGGACATTCGCCGGTGTATGTTTATATTTGTTGCTATACTATTGTCTATTGTAAATACCGTGGGTTGGTAAACAGCTTTATATTATATATACTTACTACATTCGTGAAATTAACTTAGGGATCACGTCAAAACTCGACCGCCAGGCAACCGCCGTTTACGGCCGGTTCCGCCCGGTTCTCACAAAACGTGTCGTCTGTTATGATATACACACATAATGAGTTCAAATAGTTACACTCTGGTGAACACGACCGGTTGATAGTGCCTCGCCACACGCGTGAGCAAAAAAATCTTGAAGTAATGGGCTCAGTTATGGGCTCAGTTGACTACCAGTACAATACAGCTATTGATTTTCGCTGGGGTTGGCTTTCTCAATCTGTTTATAGCTATTAACTTTTTAAAATCAATACCGAAAGTCTATGAATGTTTTTTTTTATAGAACGATTATAGAGAGAGCTATTATGACCGCAAAGTAGCAGATTGATATTGTAAATTGGTCCGGTTACAGCATTAAGTCAACCGCGGTTGTTCAGTGTTGCATGCGCGAATATTCATATACCAGTAAAACATTTGACCTGAAAGAACCGGGCGGAACCGCCCGTAACCGGCGGTCAACGGGCGGTCGAGTTTTGACGTCTTCCCTTAATGTATACACTATTTATTTCCACTAGTTTGAAATGAAAAGTTTGTTGGTAACCAACACTATCTAGGAAAGTAGTTCACAGTTCATTACAATGCAGTCACGAGACGAGATTGTAATGTTTATCGGAGCACAATTGCTCTGAGCATGCTCAGTTGGATTGCACTCCCTCTTTTGACGTAAATGCGCCAATTAAGAATGTAACGTTTATACATTTGCAATGCGGCCTTAAGGAGGATAGGATGATCGCGTAATAGGCATTTGGAGCCTTACTGCACGGATTCTCTAAACAACTAATAGTTTATGTCTAACTTTCAGATGGACTCGTGATCACCTGTCCATATCCAAGAGATAGTACAACGTCTTCAACCACTTTCCCTAGCCCTAATGTGAAAAACTACGATAATATTGAGGACTTGTTGATACAGTATACGCTGCAAACGGGAGAAATTATTGGCGTTTTTCCCGCATCGGAGCCTACTCACACACTGCAAGAAATGGAGAAAGGAGTAAATGCAATAACGGCAACAGCATTCGACGGAAGAAGTGAAAGCGCAAGTTGTGTACTCACGTATTTTCGTGAAGGTACTATGGATAGAAATCATATTTATAAGTTGATACCATTGAATTTAGTCTAAGAAACAGCAATATTAAAACTTCACGGCAAGAGAGCTCTTGAAAGCGTTGACGTAGGTAAAGTGCTCAACAAAAGAAAGTCGTGCATTTTGTTTAGGTCAATTAAAGTAATTTTTGATTGTTTTTTTACCAAATAGGCGAAATAGACATTTGGATGAACCTTTTAGGCACATCTTGATACCAAACATAACACCTAGCAACAAAGATAAACCATGATTAGCGCCATTTAAAGAAAATTAGTCACTTTTCAAAAGTCACATTTTCAATTACTAAGGAAAATGAGTGTGTGCGAGGTTCACCCCGTGTGTGACACTGTTATTAACCAGGATTGACCGGCGGGCAATCGATCACAAAGTGCAGCCGTGTACACTACCCTACGCTGGGCGTACACTTAGTGAGCGGGATATTTGATTCCGAACATAAAGGGCATTATGTGCTTGTTTAACAATTGGTGTTTTCTTCCGCGTAGGTATTGAAAATGTGACTTTTGAAAAGTGACTAATTTTCTATAAATGGTGCTAATCATGGTTTATCTTTGTTGTTAGGTGTTATGTTTGGTATCAAAATGTGCCGAAAAGATTCATCCAAATGTCTATTTAGCCTGTTTGGGAAAAAAATAATCGAAAGTTACTTTAAATGACCTAAACAAAGTGTACGACTTTCTTTTGTTGAGCACTTTAGGTAGGTAGATAAGTAGATATGTAGATAGGTAGGTAGGTAAGGTATGTAGATAGGTATATAGGTAGGTAGGTAGGTACGTACGTACGTACGTAAATGGATACGTTGGTACTAAGTTAGGTACGTAGGTACGAAGGAAGGTGGAGGGAGTGTGTGTTGGTGGGTGGAAAGGCGGGTGGTGGGGTGTGTTAGTAGGTGGGTGGGTGGATGGGTATGGGCTTGGTGGGTGGATATTTTCCTTAGATTTAATAACAAATGTCGAGAATATTTGAATCTCATCACTTTGAATAAGCTCATTACTATTTCATTTGCCAAGGGTCAGCAGCATGGTCAACGTGGGGATCTTGGGATACTTGTACCGAGACTTGTTGTGGTGGTCTGCAATCTCGGACAAGAAGCTGCCTATCCGATGAGGGTGAAAGTGACGACTGTATCGGAAGTGACCGTGAATCGCAGATCTGCAACATTAATCAGTGCCCGAGTAAGCTAAAGTTAGAATATTGTTGTATACTATGAGCATGATGACTGTACAATTATTTTAAACTTTGTAGTCGGATATCGTAATACTAGGGTTTTTTCAACCTGGTCAGCTTGGATATCGTGACGCGTGGGGTTCCTGTTCCACACGTGTTGTGGCGATCAACAATATTCAGCAAAGTCCGGGTAAAGCTCATCTTTATCTTTGTTAAGGAAGGTTGTGACTACCCACTCAACATACAGTCTTATTATATTATGAGGGTAAAATTTGTTTGAACTTAGAAATCAAATATCGTATCAGGGTTTTTGCGAAGGAAAAAACGTAGAATTCTATACTTTTATCAAAGTTACGGAAAATGTATATGAAGAGCTTTGTTGCACAAGGGCCACCAGACCACCCCGACATGTTACTCATTTTGCATTAGTGAATTTGTATTGACAAGTCCATGGAAATGATGGAATTAATGAAATTATTGTATGGCTGTGTTCATTACTGTTTCTATGACTTGGATTAGTGCATCCATGCACGCCAATTGAGGCACCAACAATACAAGCCACATTCCACATAATGAATAGCCATCCATTCAATAATGCAAAATGAGTAAAAAGGCAGAAGTGGATGTAGGCCCTTTTGCAAAACAGCTCTTCATAATATAGAGATTTGGTTCCTGAGGCAACAAGGATGGATTCGATAGAAATAAGGTCTTTAGGTGAATCGTCAGTTAATGATGGAGAAAGCCAAGACAGTAAGTAAACAAGCGCCATCATCAATGGCTCCTCAAATGCTCCTCTATGACACCTCAATAGCTCCCTGATTTTAGGGACACCCTCTATATAGTCTTATTTCATTATGAGATTGAAATTAGTTTGAAATCGGAAATCATAATAGGGTTTTTGAGAAAAAATATTTTACTGGACTTTATAGTGGTAACATTTATTTTTTTCCAGTCTGGTCAGCTTGGAGATCGTTGGGTTCCTGTTCCCAAACGTGTTGTGGCGGTCAACAATCTCGAACGCGATCTTGTAGTTCATGCGGATCTCCATCCAAGGAATGTAGTGGCAGTAGTCGTGGTATACTAGCCTGCAATATTCAGCAATGTCCGGGTAAGATAATATTTATCTTTGTTATGGACAATTGTGGGGGGAAATATATATAGTCTTATCTTAGTTTGAGGGTAAAATTAGTTTGAACTTTCAAATCGGATATCGTAATATGGTATTTAACAAAATATTATAACTTCCACATCCAGCCATACTGGCTTTTGAGGGCCATGCCTAACGGTATGGCCATCAAAAGGATAGCTGATTTATATTTAGATATAGCCACACTGTTGCTCATATATCTTCGCGTTTGAAAGGTGATGAGATCGTAAATCACTGCATAGACTCTCGAGAGGGAGGGGTTAGACTTCTTAAATATCATTTGCCAATGATTTGCCATCTTTCTGAAATCAAGCAAAATGCCACCACTATCAAATCCTGTCAAAATGCTGCAAAAAAGATTATGAAGGAAGATGTCTCCGACTATTGGCACATCCAGATTAAACCCTTGCTGGTTCAAGGTAGATTTTTAGACCTATTGTGCACTGAAGCAAAATCATATAATTGGAAAAGTGATGTATATAACCTCCAAGTTTACAAATGTGTTGTCAATTCCTTATGTATATAACACCCTTAACAACAAAGTCAATCTGAAACGTTGGGGGTAAATCAAATAATGGCAAATGTAACCTTTGTAAGAACAGGGCTACCCTCCATTGGTATTACATAGTATGGTCATTTACAATACAAAACAATTGTTTTAGGTCATTTAACATCAACTTATTCATTCTGGCAGCCATTTTGGAAAGTGATACTGAATCAAAATTGTCACAGAGGTGGGCCTTATTTCTAAAAGCAATAGCTATAACAGTTTAGAACATACTCTTTGGTGAAATTGATGTAATATACACTCTTACAATATCTATTCTGGATTATCATACAATCATGTAGATTATTTTTACATTTACAGCGGCCATTTGTGGCCATCTTGGTTTTAAAGTATGTTATGACAATGCAAATATACTGGATACGTTTACGTTTACGTTTACGTTGAATAATACTTAGCAGGATCCTCAAATAGGACGTAAATGCCAAGGGTGCTGGTATATGAATTACTAGTTGTCTAATACATACACCCCAATATTAAAACTACACTTTCATCATATATTTTGATTGATATTATCCCATTTTATGGAATTCCAACAATTTGTTCAGTCATTTGGGACCCATTTTGGGGGCCATTTTGGATTTTAAGTATGTTAACAAAGCAAACATACTAGATATTAGTTTCTAGTGGTCTTATGCATACATCCCATCATTGAAACTATATTTTCATCATACATTTAGGTTGATATTATCCCATTTTATGGAATTTGACAATTTTTGCAGCCATTTCGGGAACCATTTTGGAGCTATTTTGGCAGCCATTTTGGATTTTGAACTATATTAACAAAGCAAAGCAATAATACTGGATATGAGTTACTAGTGGTCTAACACATACATCCCATCGTTAAAATTATATTTTCATCATACATTTCGGTTGATATTATGCTATTTAATGGCATTTTGACCACTTTTGACCATTTTTGGCCATTCATTTGGCGGCCATTTTGTTTTTAAGGTATGTTAACAAAGCAAAAATACTAGATATGAGTTTCTAGTGATCTAACACATACATCCCATCGTTAAAACTATGCTCTGATCATACATGTTGGTTTATATATGCCAATATATGAAATTTTACCATTTTTGGCGGCCATTTTGGCGGCCATCTTAGATTTAGGTGTGTTAACAAAGCAAAAGTTCTGGATATGAGTGTCTAGTGGTCTAAAACATGCATTTCACTATTAAAACTATACTTTCTCCATACAATTTGATTGCTATATGTCATTTTATGAGATTTGACCAGTTGTGGTGGCCATTTTAGACGCCATCTTGGATATCTAGAGAGCATCGTGTTTTTTCACTGTTTTAACATCTAAACATCTAAAATGTGTTAAGGACCCTAAAAAGCACCCAAAAAGTTGGTTTGGATTAGTACTGGGGGATGCACGTGAACCCCCCTGTACATACCCAACTATCAGCAATGTCCGGGTCTTAACCTTTGTTAAGGAAGGTTGTGACACCACCTCCCCCCCCCCCCCCCCCCCCCTCCCCCCCAAAAAAAAAAAAATATATATATATATATATGGTCATGTGTTTTAAGCTCGCCTCCTTTCGCGTTACACACGGATTTTGGCTTTCGCGACATGAATTTAACTTTACACATTTATATTTGCTTGTATACCACCCTGAGGTAGTAAAAGTATACATTTTCTGAAGGGAAATTGCATGAGGAAACCAAATATGTCATTAAAATTATAGTACGACCAATAACTAAAATGGTATGATCGAAAATGTTCGGAAAATATCAGAGTTTTTTAATTTTTAATTTGAGATCCATATATTTTGTATACCTATCCCTATCATTATTTTGTTTACATATTTGAATTCCTCATGAAATTACCCATTAGACGATATATATTTGTCAAAGTTACTACGTCGGTATGGGAATTATACCGGCTAGTGAATATCTCAAATTGTTATTTTATATATTTTTAGAATTTTCAGAAATATTTGTTTAAGGATGAACCCTTCCCTGATATAAACTGCATTTCTGAATTCCTCTAGTTACAAGCTTTCCAAAAATGTATACTTTTGCTATCATAGGTTGAACACTTGTTCTGTTATACTCATTTTTATAAATCCGGTAAATTGAGGCTGATTATTCATGTTGACTGTGTAGCGAATAGGAAGAAAGCTGATGATCATTGTCTTATCCATAATTAATTAGTTGTTAATAATAGTTGACAAGTCTGTTGAACCACATACTTAATGACTACTAAATATCCTTTGAAATGGGACCACAATTGTGTTTTTAACATTGGGGGATGACTAGTTATTGTAAAAAGAACAAAGCATGGGATTATCCCCATTGAGTTTGTACAGGCGGCACCCCTTCCAGAAACACCCCTTCCAGCACCACCCCTGGTCCCCAAACATCAAACAGCTGTATCTCCCTTTCTGTATTAGCTATACCAATGCCATTTGGCAGGCAGATAGCTTGTTATTAGGGCTTTAAAATGATACCAAATTTGTTGAGATAGCTTTTGTGGTTTTAAAAATATTTGAGGAAATGACAGCATGAAGCTAAAAAATGTAACGGCACCACCCTATTGGGAGGCGAGTTCATAACGCGTGACCATATATATAACATATAATATAATATTATATATCAATTATACAGTCATTTTTGCAACCGTAGGTTTCACGCCGTTACGTGCGGCGATCATCAGGCGATGTTATGTTTTGCTGTGCGAGAAGATAGTTAGAAGATAGTTACTTTTTCTTTGTCCGGTTAAGTGGTTTTCTTTTGTTGTGGCGACATTTGGAGTGGATTTCAGTGCGACGGTTGATGATTTTGGTTTTGTGCGTTGCGATTGCCAGTTTTTCCTCCATGCATAAGTTACAGTGTCCGGTGTTGCGCCTAAATTTGTTGGATTGTTTGATGATTGCCCATGTTATTTGGTACGCGGTGTTGTGTTTCTTGAGGCGCCAGATGTACTTAGAGAGTTCGGTTTCCTTTTCGTATTTGTTGTGTTTGAATGATTTTGTATGATTGCGGAAACGTTCTTTGAATGTTCCCCCTGCTAGTCCGATGTAGGCGACTGAGGTGTTGTCGTGGGTTACTGTGGCTTTGTAGATTGAGGATTTCACCAAACACTTACCAGTTACCACGCAGGGGGCATTCTGCCTTTTTGTGGCAATTGCATTGTTTGGTAGGGGTGCTCGGTTTCTTGTGTTTTTTGATTACGTGGTCGTTATGGGTTTTAATTACGGATTTCATGTTTTTCATGCAACTGTAACTTACTTTTGTTGTGTTCTTGTTGAAGATTTTTTGCAGTATGTGTCCTGGTGGGAAGTGTTTGGTGATCAGTTTCAGGAATGTCTGACCAATGTTTGTTTTGACATTGGAACTATATGGTGGATTAAACCATGTTGTTTTTCGAGATCTGGTTTTCCTTTTTGTTCGCTGTGTCATTGGTGGTTGGACTTTGTAGCTTATTGGTGCACAATATCCACTACTTCTTAGAGCTTCGTTGTATGCTGGCGCGGCTTTGTTGAATATTTCTTTACTCGATGATAGTGATGATATTCGCTTTTCAACTGCTAGTGGTAAGTGTTTGGTGATAGTTGGTGGGTGGTTTGAGTTGGCGTTGACATACATAGGTGTATCGTTTGGCTTTCTGTAAGGTTGGTATGTGTCGTTTTCAAGATTCAGGGTAATGTCCAGGTAGTTGACAATTTTGAGGTTTGTTTGCACCGTAATTTGTAGACCGAGTTCCTTGAAGACTTTGATGAGGTCTTTTCTTGCTCTGTCGGCGCGGCTACCTGATGATCTTTTCAGAGTTGCCAAACCATCGTCCCTGTAGAGACCCATGCTAGATGTACTTATCTTGCCTTTCAGTTTTTCCAATGCGTAAAGGCCAACGAGTTCACAGATTTCCGCGCCATCGAACGCTCCCATCGATACGTCAAAGGCTTGCTAGGCGCAACACCGGACACTGTAACTTATGCATGGAGGAAAAACTGGCAATCGCAACGCACAAAACCAAAATCATCAACCGTCGCACTGAAATCCTCTCCAAATGTCGCCACAACAAAAGAAAACCACTTAACCGGACAAAGAAAAAGTAACTATCTTCTAACTATCTTCTCGCACAGCAAAACATAACATCGCCTGATGATCGCCGCACGTAACGGCGTGAAACCTACGGTTGCAAAAATGACTGTATAATTGATATATAATATTATATTATATTTTGGCTCTGCATTTAATTGTATTAATTGCATTGAGCACTCTGCCTGACGGTTTATCTAACTTTTATGTTATATATAACATATATATATATAAAGAAAAAAAATTAAAAGAATTTAAAAAAATTTAAATATAGAAATAAAGAAGAAGAAAAATAAATAAAAAATAAAAAAAATGAAAATAAAATAGTTAAAAAATTAAATAAAATAAATGAAAAAATTAAATTAAATAAATAAATAAATATACTAATAAATAAATAAATAAATAAATAAATGAATAAATAAATATACTAATAAATAAATAAGTAAATAAATATATGAATAAATAAATCAATCAATCAATAAATGAACTTAAACAAAATAAAAAAACCTGTTTTTCATTTTAAAAAAGGCTGATTAGCCTATATTATGACGGTAAAAATTAGTTTGAAATCGGATAGCGTGATAGACCTTATAATGTTATAATTTATAGTGGTAACATTATTTCTTTTCAGTCTGGTCAGCTTGGATATCGTGGGGTTCCTGTTCCCAAACGTGTTGTGGCGGTCAACAATCTCGAACGCGATCTTGTAGTTCATGCGGATCTCCATCCAATGAATGTAGTGGCAGTAGTAGTGTTACACAAGCCTGCAATACTCAGCAATGTCCTGGTAAGATAGTAAATTGTGGAAAATAAAATTATAGAGTCCTATATTATTATGAGGATAAAATTAGTTTGAACTTTGAAATGTATAAACAGATTTGGCTTCTGATGCAACAAGAATGGATTCGATAGAAATGAGGTCTTTAGGTGAATCATCAGTTAATGATGTAGAAAACCAAAAACAGTAAGTAAACAAGCGCCATTATCAATTGCTCCTCAAAGGCTCCTCTATGACACCTCAATAGCAGCTCCTCATAGGCTCCTTATATTTTTTTTTCTCAGTCTATTCAGCTTGGGAATCGTGGAGGTCATGTTCCCAAACATGTTGTGGCGGTCAACAATCTCGAACGCGATCATGCAGTTCATGCGGATCTCCATCCAATGACTGTAGTGGCGGTAGTAGTGTTACACAAGCCTGCAATACTCAGCAATGTCCGGGTAATATTTATCTTAGTTAAGGAAAATTGTGAAAACAAAATGTATATATATATATAGTCTTATTATATTATGAGGGTAAAATTAGTCTGAACTTTGAAATCAGATATCGTAATAGAGTATTGAGGGGAAAAATGTAATCATATGATTTTATAATGGTAAAATTATTTTGTCTCAGTCTGGTCAGCTTGTGGATCGTGAGATTCCTATTCCACAACGTGCTGTGAAGATGAACAATCTCGAACGCGATCTTGTAGTTCATGCGGATCTACATCCAATTACAATAAAACTAACGGAATTCGAAAGCCAAATTACAGCCAAATACCATGTAATCAATGAGGGCAATGACGTGGAATATGTGCACCCTGTTTTTAGGGACACCCTCTATATAGTCCTATTTCATTATGAGATTAAAATTAGTTTAAACTTCGAAATCGGATATCGTAATAGGGTTTTCGAGAAAAAATATTTTACCGGACTTTATAATGGTAACATTATTTTTTTCCAGTCTGGTCAGTTTGGGGATCTTGGGGTTCCTGTTCCCAAACGTGTTGTGGCGGTCAACAATCTCGAACGCGATCTTGTAGTTCATGTGGATCTCCATCCAATGAATGTAGTGGCAGTAGTAGTGGTACACAAGCTTGCAATACTCAGCAATGTCCGGGTAAGATAATGTTTATCTTTGTTATGGACAATTGTGGTGGGAAATACATATAGTGTTATTTATGTAAAATTAGTTTGAACTTTTAATTTAAATCGGATATCGTAATTGGGTATCTAAGTATTTACGATTTTATAATGGTAAAATTATATTTTTCTCAGTCTGGTCAACATGGGGATAATAGGGTTCCTGTTCCCCAACGTGCTGTGATAGTGAACAATCTCGAACGCAATCTTGTAGTTCATGTGGATCTATATACTTCCAATGAATGTCATGACAGTAGTTTGTTCACAAACATGCAATACTCAGCAATGTCTGGGTCTTTAAACAAAAATTAAGGAAGGTTGTGACCGCCCCCCCCCCCCCCCCCCCCCCCTCCCAAAAAAATAAAAAGGCTTATTATATTATGAGGGTAAAATTAGTTTGACTTTTGAAATCGGATATCGTATTATGACTTTTGAGAGAAATAACCCTTATAATGTTATAACTTTATAGAGGTAATGTTATTTGTTTTCAGTCTGGTCAGCTTGGGGATCTTGGGATTCCTGTTCCCAAACGTGTTGTGGCGGTCAACAATCTCGAACGCGATCTTGTAGTTCATGTGGATCTACATCCAATGAATGTAGTGGCAGTAGTAGTGGTACACAAGCTTGCAATACTCAGCAATGTCCGGGTAAGATAATATTTATATTTGTTAAGGAAAATTGTTGAAAATAAACTAAAGTCCTATTATTATGAGAGTAAAATTAGTTTGAATTTTTAAATCGGATACCGTAATAGGGTTTTCGAGTGAAAAAACCCGTATAATGTTAACTTTATAGTGGTAGTATTATTATTTTTAGTCTTGCCAGCTTGGGGATCATGGGTTCCTGTTCCAAACGTGTTGTGGCGGTCAACAATCTCGAACGCGATCTTGTAGTTCATGTGGATCTCAATCCAATGAATGTCGTGACAGTATAGTTGTTCGCAAACATGCAATACTCAGCAATGTCCGGGTCTTTACCTTTGTGAAGGAAGGTTGTGACCCCCCCCCCCCCCCCCCCCCCCCCCCTCCAGAAAATATATGATTTTTTAATTAAATTTTTTAAATAGGTTTATTAAATTATGAGGGTAAAATTAGTTTGAAATTTAAAATCGGATATCGTAATAGGGTTTTTGAGAGAAAAAAAACCTTAATGTTATAACTTTATAGTGGTAACATTATTTTTTTCAGTATGGTCAGCTTGGGGATCGTGGGGTTCCTGTTCCCAAACGTGTTGTGGCGGTCAACAATCTCGAACGCGATCTTGTAGTTCATGCGGATCTCAATCCAATTACTGTAGTGGTGGTAGTAGTGTTACACAAGCCTGCAATACTCAGCAATGTCCGGGTAATATTTATCTTTGTTAAGGAAAATTGTAAATACAATATATATATATATATATATAGTCTATAACATAAATTAATGAATATCGACAATATTTCATAGACATCTTTTGAATAAAGTGCTCAATCCCAAACTAATAGTTTTATTATATAATGAGGGCAAAATGAGTTTGAACTATGAAATTCGGATATCGTAATAAGGTTTTTGAGAAAGAAAAAAATCTTATGACTTTATATGGTAAATGTATTTTGTCTCAGTCTGGTCAGCTTGGGGTTCCTGTTCCCAAACGTGCTGTGATTATGTTGAACAATCTCTAACGCGATCTTGTAGTAAATGCGGATCTACATCCAATTACAATAAAACTAACGGAATTCGAAAGCCAAATTACAGCCAAATACTAAGTAATTAAGTCTGGTCAGCTTGGAGATCGTGGGGTTCCTGTTCCCGAACATGTTGTGGTGGTCAACAATATCGAACGCGATCTTGTAGTTCATGCGGGTCTCTATCCAGTGAATGTAGTGGTGGTAGTAGTGTTACACAAGCCTGCAATACTCAGCAATGTCCGGGTAATATTTATCTTTGTGAAGGAAAATTGTGAAAACAAACTATTTTTTCTCCGTCTGGTCAGCTTGGTTCCTGTTCCCCTAAGTGCTGTGATGGTGAACAATCTCGAACATAATCTTGTACTTCATGCAGATATCCATCCAATGAATGTCGTTAGTAGTTCACAAACATGCAATACTCAGCAATGTCCGGGTATTAAACTTTGTTAATGAAGGTTGTGACACATACACAAAATATTGATAATAATAATAATTTATTATTATGATTTTGATAGTGGAATAGGGCGAAATTCCTTTCAAAATGATTTCGCCTTAACGTCATTTTAAACAATAGATTTCGACCTAACGAACAAAGAACGGAATAAATCGCATTATATTCTTCGCCCTAACGTATGTATTAACAAAGTAATACTTATAACACTAATAAAAATAAAAATAAAAATAAATGAAAAATAAATAAATAAAAAGGCTTATTATATTATCGTAAAATAAGTTTGAATTTTGAAATCGGATACCGTAATAATGTTTTTGAGAAGACTGAAAAATCCCTTATAATCTTATAACAAAACTTCATAATGGTACCATTATTTTTTTCAGCCTGGTCATTTTGGGGATCGTGGGGTTCCTGTCACCGAATGCATCCTATTTTAGGGACACCGTCTATTTCGTCTTATTTGATTATGAAAGTAAATTTAGTTTGAAGTTTGAAATCGGATACCGTAATAGGGTTTTTGAGAAATGTTATAACTTTATAGTGGTTACAGGGCTGTCAACTCTCCCGCATTAGGCGGGAGTCTCCCGCATAGACACTCTTTCTCCCGCACTCCCGCATAGCATATAAAATCTCCCGCATCAACAAAATTACCTCAATTAAAGTGTGTATCAACACCTTTATACTTGCTTCCGTCGGTACATTTGCGATTTTGACCATGCAATTTTCGTGCGGATTTGAGGAAAACATCACCCCCCCCCCCCCCCCCCCCTGCCCCCCACATCAGGATATCAGCTGCTGACGGGGAAAAAATTGTGCATGTTTTACGATTATTTTTTTGAGTATGTATCTCTCCCTCCCAGCAAATCCCAAAGGTTGACAGCCCTGGGTAACATTAATTTCTTCAGTCTGGTCAGCTTTCGTTTTTGAGTAATGTTATAACTTTATAGTGGTAACATTGTTTATTTTTTCAGTCTGGTCAGCTTGGGGATCTTGGGGTTCCTGTTCCCGAACGTGTTCTGACGGTCAACAATCTCGAACGCGATCTTGTAGATCATGCGGATCTACATCCAATGGATGTAGTGGCAGCAGTAGTGGTATAAAAGCATGCAATACTCGGCAATGTTGGGGAACAGGTACTTTTACTATTATAATACTATCTATCTTTGTTAAACCATTAGTTCCACTTTTACCAGTCAGATCCTTTGGGAATATCTCAAGGTTGAGATTTTTCCATCTTAAAGGAATACCGTGTTATTCATGAACCCAAGCATTGTAAAAATTAAAAAAAGTAAAGTCGGTCGATCCTGTAATGCCAGGAGCGGAGTGCCCATCTCTCTTTCAAAGCGATAGGGCCAGACTCACTCCTTTTTTATAATGTTGCTGTGTGAGGCTCGCTACACCTCCTCCACAGCGAGTCTGTTACCTTCCCAGCACTGAAGAATGCCGGTACCCATTTAAATACACCTGGGTAGAGAGGAGTAATTGCGGTAAAGTGCCTTACTCAAGAGCACAACATGTTGACTACAGCGGGACTCGAACCCACAACCTTTAGATCAAGCATTGTATGATAGGAAAATAGTTATCTAATGTATATTGACCAGTTTAATTGAACACAGAGCTATAATATTCAATGAAACGATTTTAAACTGCACATCCCCAACCTGGGATTGATTTGAAAGTGCTGATGGGATAGCCATACCCAACATTGTGACGTCATCGTAACTTAAACCGCCTCATCAGCAACAGGTCGCTGCACGTAATCACGCAGGAATTTGATGCACCAATCGAATATATCAATACATGAAACAGAGATGCGATAATCTCGTAACTATTTCGTCATAGCTTCGATCAATATGGCGACGTCCATCAGATTTTTTTTTCTTTCTTTTTAAAGCCGATTTAAAAACTTTACTCTACAGATGTGGTCTGTATGTATTCCATCTGGCATCAAATGAACATGCGTAAGCCAGTTCACCCTGGGTGAACTAGCCAGAGTGGACCTTTGCCTTTAAGGAAACTTTGAAGAAAAAAGTATTTTATTATGATGGAAAAATGAGTATGAACTTTGAAATCAGTTATCGTAATAGGGTTTTTGAGAAAGGAATTATAATCTTATGATTTTATAATGGTAACATTATTTTTCTCAGTCTGGTCAGCTTGGGGGATCATGGGGTTCCCAACATGCCGTGAGGTGAACAATCTCGAACGCGAACTTGTAGTTCATGCGGATCTACATAGTCGTGACAGTTGTAGTTGTTCACAAACATGCCCGGGTCTTTACCTTTGTTAGGGGAACTGCATCACGATAGCGACGCGCAGTGCTGCTGGCACAGTGCCAGCTGAGTTTATGACTCAAAAATGCGAGCGTCGCGTCAAGTAAAAAACTCGCCCGTAAATGAATAGAGTGCGACTCATGTGCCACCCGTGCGCAAGTGTGCGCTAAACAATGGGCGGCCGATCAGCACGCGGGTTCTGTACATGCCGCTATTTGAAAACGTGAGACACACTTTGATCAGCAAGCAGCATTTTTCTTGATAATTACACCGTTAATGGATTACTACGATTAAAACAAATAAAAAGGGATTGATTTTATCATGTTTATACTATCATTTTTTCATCGTAACCTACCTCCCCCTGATATTTTGCCTGTTTTACGAGTTCACGTATACGTTTAGTTTAATATTGTTATTACAAGGATTTATATAGCGCATTTCCAAAAGACCAATAATACATGCAGGGCCAGAGGCCCAGCTCCCCCTCCCAACACTACTGTCGATTCCCATTGAAATCCCATAAAAAGGGCCTACTTCCAATTCCTTTACGAACGAAGCGACGTGTGTGACGCAGGATGACAGTGTGATCATGCTATGTCGCATTACGCAACGCGAACCAGTTCTGCGTTTTATAGCGAGTACTTTACGACGCTTCCTACACTGTAAAAAGAAACGTTTATATTTCTGATAACACTTAATAAACACTTAAACACGTTTATTTTTGTGTTTTACGTGTAAAGGTATAGGAGGCATTTCTACGATAAACGTTTGCATAAACACTACAACACGTTTATAGAGGTATTTGTTGTATAAATATTAACACCCCAACATGTTTATATTGCTGATATAAACATGTTGGTGTGTTAATAAATATTACACAATTACCTCTATAAACGTGTTGTAGTGTTTATGCAAACGTTTATCGTAGAAATGCCTCCTATACCTTTACACGTAAAACACAAAAATAAACGTGTTTAAGTGTTTATTAAGTGTTATCAGAAATATAAGCGTTTCTTTTTACAGTGTACGCCCTACCATAACGCGGTTTTCATTTTGTAAGACTTTTGAACCAAAAAAATACGTCCTTTCTATGGAAGTATCTCGAAAACTAAGCTGGTGACCCTATTTTTAAATTTCATTCCTCTGTAGTGCCTATTATTAAATTTACAACAAAATTGGCGGAGCAGTTTTATTTTTAAATCCAAAAATGTGTGGCCAAAGAATAATATTTCCATAGGATTGTGTACTAAATAGTAGTCAAAAATGGCTAAAAACACTTGTTTTGAAATGGCTGTAGCTCAAAAAATAAGTTGGTGACCCCCATTTTATTCGAGTTTTGTTTTTATAATCGTTTAAACCATGTTCACATTGAATATTAAAAAAATTGGCGGAGGAATTCTATCGTGGTGCAGTACCCTTAGGGGGGAACGGAAATTACTTTATGAATTTTGTGAATGCTGTAATTATTGAACAGGTATATAAAAGTATACATTTTTGGAAAGGAAATCGATCAGAGAATCCAAATTTGGCATCAATTTTGACCAAAAATGTTGTTTTTTGCAGAAAATCACAACAAGTCACTTTTTTGACCCAAATTTCGGAATTTTGACCCAAAAGTGCCAAAAAAGTGGAAGAAAATGGAAAAATGTTGTTGGCACTTTTTAGTGAATTTTCAAAAATATATTAAATTAGGTAAAAAACATTTAAAAAATCATCCCTACGTTAGTGTTTTTAAATCATCATCTACTGATTTGGGAATTTTTTACTCAAAATTATTTTTGATAGCTTTGTCCCCAAAAAATGGGTCAAAAATGATCCATTTCCTTTCCAAAATTGACATTTGAGTCATAGTTCAATAACTACAGCACTCACAAAATTCCAAAAAAAACTTCCTTAAGTCCCTCCTTAAGGACGGTTTTTTTTTAACCTTATCTAATATTTTTTGAAATTGTCTCCCCTTTCATACTGTTCATGCTGTTGGCGTATCTGGGGTCACTTGTTAGTACTTTTGTTTGTTTTAAATGGGCTTCTTTTATGATATCCATGGACAAATGCAAGCGTAGCGCGCGAAATGTTGCCATTTTTATACAGGGGGCTACTGTCAATTAGATGGGAATTAAGTAAATCCGGCCCTTAGCTTCTACAGATAGGCGCAATTCCCCTCGAAGTCACGAAGTTACATAATGCACGCTCACACATAAACCAACAAGTGTTTGGAAATTTAAACCTATTCTCTTCTCCAGGTTTCTTTTCGATTTACTCTTCCTTCCACTTATTCCCTTCCTATCAACTAACGTAATACTTTGTCTTATTCCCTGCCTTTCCTACCATCCGATTTTTTCTTTCCTTTCCCCTTTCCTTCCCTTTCCCCTTTTCTCCTTTTCTTTACCTTTCTTATCCCTTTTCTTTCTTTCTCTTTTATTCCTCGCTCCTTTTCTAATCCTCTATCCCCTTTCTTCTCTTTTCTTCTCTTCCCTTCGCCCTTATTAGCCCGGTAGTTTGAACTGGCCTTCCCTGTCAAAGCCGTCAGGGAGCACTCTTCCCCCCCCCCCCCCCCATCAGGTCACTAGCATTATTTCATTACCACTGTAGTATATTTTTATTCAAAACAAATCTGTAATCCCCATGTACAAATGGGTATTACACCTATTCAATCACGCGGAAATGGCACCATTATCAGACGTGCAATATGTTGAGCACATGATCGGAGTGTGTTTTGAATCACTGCACTTGTTCTCTCGTACACACAGCTCGTGGGCAAAAGGTGACTATTTGTATGGAAGGCCGTACCGGCAATCTCCAACTACCCGAAAAATGCCCCTAAATTTGCCCCCTTCATAACGGAAATTCCCCATCGGTTGCAGTATTGCATTTTTATTTGGTGGTTATAGATGTCTTTACTTACATTTTGAGCCAAACAAATCGCGGTTGACTGGTATGTCCTGGTCATCATGTAGTTTTGACTAATCTATGTAATTATTATACAATTCTCTTTAGGTAGGCAGGCCTACATGTAGGTGTGGTACGGGAAGTTAATAAAACATCAAACAACATTGTTAGAGGAGGAAAACAACATGGTTTGACACCCTATTTCACATTAATACATACCACGATATAAAGATCAACTCAAGTGGCACATAATATTTATTAAAGAAGGTCTCCGGCAAGCACAACATTGTCCATTATATGTTAGAAAAGTAATTATCAAAACATTATACTTATCAATAAAAAACAAATAAAAACAAATACAATCTCTTAACATGTCATTTTTATGAATTCGCGGGGATTTAAAGCCGATTTTAATGACGTCACAGTTCTTGGTGCTCAAATTTGCGCAAGTGCATTGAATAACTATTACTTTATTGAAATCGGGGCTCTAAATCACCGCGAATTTTAAAAATCAAAATTAGGTATAAGCCCCCCCCCCCCCCCCCCGACAATGGAAAAGGGTATAGGTATGTGCCGCGCTGAAGACCCCCTTTTTCACCTTCTGCTGCTAGCTCTTATGACACCCGCTTTTGAGCCTGCATCAGTTCTTAAGACCCCAATTTTATTAAAAATTCAACAAACGCGAAATTTTGCGTTCCAAAGCCCCAAATTTTGCGTTCTAAACCCCAAAAAATCGAAAATTTGCGTTCTTGCTAATCAAAATTGAACTATAGGCCAGTTCTCAAGACCTACTTTTTTGAAAAAATCAGTTCATAAGACCCTACTTTTCGTCATAAAATCCACTCAGTTCAGTTCTGTAGCCCCCCTTTTTGAGACCCTGTGCGGCACACCCCTACCCAAAAAAAGTTGAGTGCCCCCTCCCCCCCCCCCCCCCCCCCCCGGGGTGTAAGAGATATATGGCTGTGTTTATTCGGGTTTTTTATGATAAATATGATACGCGATTTAGGCTCGATAATTACTTTTCTAACATATAATGGGCAATGTTGTACTTGCCGGACACCTCCTTTAAAGGTTGTGCACACATACACAGCACGTCGTAATACTTCACACGGGTACTACGAAATGGCCATCAAAAGTTTGTATGCGAACACCAAATCCCAACGGTGATTTTACATGTAGAACATATCGTAATAATTAATTTTAAAAAACAAACAATATAGAGCGCCATAACAATTAAATACTAAATAAAATTAACCAACTTAAACGAGTTTGCAATTTTAATAATCCGTAGAAATCAACCTGCGTGGAAAGCCAACGCGACAAAGTTCCACTGTTCACGACGGCATAGCTTCACGTGCGGTTGACGGGAATACCAATGGCGAGTATGACGGTAACTCTTGCACTCATACTAGTAAGTATGGGAAATAAACAAAAGGTAGGGTCAGGGATACTTTTAGGAATAGGTATAGGAAAGTCCTATACTGCACGTATGTAGAAAACATGTCCCGTTTGCATAAATTAAAAAATGCAACAGCGTGCCACTTCATAATGATAACCGGAATAAAAGGAATATATACACTGCCGCCCAAAAGTATTTCTCCCCCTGGAAGCTTGCAAGTTATCACTGTGTTGTCCACAAGTATTAAACCATCAGACCCAATTACCATTTCATTGTGTTCATTGTACATTTTATACCAATAAATTCATGTTTACTATTCAGATTCATGATTTAAAAGCATTGCAATTCATCATTTTATCGAGCAAGCCAAAATTCCAATGTAAAATCGCTGTAGTAAATCACCTCATGAATATCAATTAGCTCATTACCGGCAGTGTAACGCTATGGGAATTTTCAACTGAGATCAACAGGTGATGGAAAACTCCATGTGCAGAAATGTATAAATGATAATTGGCATGCGCAGTTTATTGGAATACCTTTAGAGGGAACCATTCCATCTATATCAAGTTATTTTTGTTATATTAATAATATGTTTTTGGCAGTAATTCATCTTTTTAAAACCAAATCATATCGGGCCATAATAACGCAAATTCGGCAAGTTAAAAAAGCACCGACTGTAAATAAGTACTGTTAGAGGTTGGACCAGGCCTATGTAACACCCTATCTGCCCATTGTTGAGATTTGGTTCAGTATAGCGCACTCTATAAAACCGTCCCCCGGAAGTTAAGCGTAAACTGTCAATCATTCGTTGTGAATGAATATTCAGCCATGACTATTCATGACCTCACACGATGTGATCGTCGCGATCCAGCGTCTTTCCCAACTGATCTAATTACAATTTTCATAAAATGCAAATAACGCCACGCTCCTCCTCTGTCACCGTCAGACGAAGCCATCCACAATTTAAAATTCGTATTTTGAATGTTTCGTGTCATATAAGAACTAAATTCTGCTATCATCAAAGCAAATAAGTTTTACTCACAATCACAATCAGCCTTTTTTGACCATTGATGTACTATTTCTGTGCCACAAATCATGTTTTGAGCCGATAAAATCCACCACGTCTTAGGTCGTCTGGTTTGCTACGACCATGATAGTGCGCCCCCTATAAAACCGTCCTCCGTCAATTTAAGCATGGTAAACGGGGGACTTTGCCTTCGAGATACTTGTCCCATAGTTATATAGTCTCTGGTTGTACACAATACGTATCTTATTTATCTGATTTGAATAGGATACACAAGTGGTAGAATATGGACATGAAATACAGCGCCTACAAGTGACAGCTTTCTAATCATCCATGACTGAATTTTCCAACCAGCAGTTAGGCCAATAATAAAATATTGATTGGTTGTCCTCGACATTCCTATCTTATTTTCCGTCAGTTCTAAAACCTCGTATACCTTATTCATAGTCAAATTACCCGCTCATGCTTAACCGATGAACATATACCCTGATGAGACGATATACCTGTATTGTGCAGGGCGCCGGATTGGACATACCGATTGAGCAGTGTGCAATGAAAGCATTCATGTGTAGTAGCGTGTGATTATGCTAAGTTGACGTGAGTTCAAACGCCAATTATTAGCCGTTGATAAAGCAGTGTCGATTGGGAAATGTGTTGAAATTCATTTGTTGTTGTATTAGTGAGTTTCGTTATTGACATCATTGTTCACCGGCCTATGGTGAGCGTGTGAACTCACTAAAACTGTTTTAGATATGACCAAATATAAGGACTGACCGTGGACAACTAAATTATTTATATTTTGGGACTTACGGGAGCATTGATATTAGACGATTTATAGAATCAATTTCAATAAGTAAGCTATCAAAATATTCCTTGATACATAAATCAATATTATGAACGGAAATCATTCTCTGTAATGCACAAATTACAGAGAAATCTTGAAATGAAAGTTGCAAACATTTTTAATTTTTGTTGAATTTTTTAATTTTTTGCGACACATTAATTTTCACTCATCTGTATCGATCTGTTATGTTGCAGGGGAATGGCATTTGGCTCTCATCTCATCCATAATAGGAGTTTGACTAATATTCATTACATCCATACCATTAAACAACAACTTTGATATGTCAATTTTCTAATATATTGACTCCCAATAGTTAGCTTTAAACAATTGACATCAGAGCAAGCGACCATTGATGTTTAGCTGTGGTTCGATTCCTATTGTTCAGCTGGTCGCTAGTGGGCGCTGTATTTGATGTCCGTTATACGCTTGCGGTAGCACTTGTGGATAGTCTAGCTCCCTATTGTTTGGGATTGAGAAGAGACGATGGTATAGTCTGATAGTAGAAAAAAGGATTTATTATGTCTTGGTACGTTGTTTATTGAGCGGTCGTTTGTGAAGATGAAATAGTGGGAAACTCTACTGCTTTGAATCATTCTATTGATAACGTGGTTTGTAAGGTCACTGGAGCAAATAGGTCAATGAACTACGCACACTTTGTAATGTTATTTCAGCCCGATTGTATTGAAAATAATTTTAGATGTGCCCCAAATAAAAAAACCATAAACCGTCATCACAAAAATAACTTTTATAAGCTGGAATGGTTCCTTCTGAAGGTATTCCAATAAACTGCGCATGCCAATTATTATTTATAAAATTCTGCACATGGAGTTTTCCATCACCAGTTGATCTCAGTTGAAAATGCCCATAGCGTTACACTACCAATAATGAGCTATTTGATATTCATGAGGTGATTTGCTACGGTGATTTTACATTGGAATTTTGACTTGCCCGATAAAATCATGAATTGTAATGCTTTTAGATCATGAATCTGAATTGGAGACATGAATTTATTGGTATAAAATGTACAATGAACACAATGAGATGGTAATTGGGTCTGATGGTTTAATACTTTGTCGACAACACAGTGATAACTTGCAAGCTTCCAAGGGAAGAAATACTTTTGGGCGGCAGTGTAGACTTGCATCAAGTCCGTCAGACGTACACAAACAATGACGGTATGGTGTAAAGTGAGAAAAAAAATTCAAATACAAAAAATAAACAATGAAACGTGAAAAGTATCATATTAGTTTAGGCTTGTAAAACCCTCCAGCACGTACGTTTTATTATAACTTTGAAAACCGCACAATTGGGGGTGGGGGGGGGGGGGGGGGGGTGGGGGGTACCTAACAATTCCGTGTAAAATTCAACTAAGTCTATCTATACCTAGCAGACGGCAAACAGCGCCACCCAAAATATGACAATCACCAACGTTAAACTTAGAGTAGCTTCAGATCGGCAAAACTAGGTGCACAATCTACATGTAGATCAACCGGAGTGGAAAACATTTAGACAAGGCTCATAACTACTGCAGGACAAGAACTGGGTGGGATTTATGGGAGTACTACAGTGCAGTTTACCATAGATGCCCGTTTTACCAAATTCACTTAAATGACAATAACAACACCAATTTTCCTCCTAAGTCAAGTTTGGTGACACATTATTATAGAAGTATTAACGTAATATTTATCAGAACTATTTTGTAAAATAACATCATTTGCGTATTATTTACATATTTATTAGCATCAAGTCCAAAACTCATTTTGATTTATATCTAGAGAGATGTCTGTACCTGAGACTAGGTATATTAGTCTCAGATCTGTACGCTGGGAAACTGGTCAGATATTATGTTATGCATATCCCTAATACTGATATTTTTGTATGAGCCAAATAAAAAAAGTCTTTATATTTCTTTATTTATTTCATTAATTTGCATATCTAATAATATTTGAGACTTTTGATGATAACCATAACTTTAATATTGTCGCTGGCGTGTGACCTATCAAATTAGAGCTAAAGACATATTAACAACAAAATGGTATGAGCACTTTTTATGATTTTGTTTTCAGTTTTTTATTATATGTATTTAAGCTGTGTGTATACATTTTGTGCACACTCTTAGCTTTAGTGTATGCAAACAAATGATTCACTAGTCAGGGAACATGCATTTGAATTTACCGCGTTGGCAGTACATCATCATCAAATAATGTGCAGTGATATATGGTTATACACAGGAGGGCTGTATGTGGATTTCTATACCAGTCCCCTTTAATATGCTTGTTTACATCCAATATACATGTAGGTCTATATGGTCACGCGTATGGCAAGCCATTAGGGTAATTACGTATTGCGACAACGCGTTGCTTTCGCAAACGGAATAAATCGCAATAACACTAACAAAAATATTCATCCGCTAATGTTACAAACACCATTCTGGTCCCATTTTAAAGGATATTTAGTAGTCTTTAAGTATGTGGTTCAACAGACTTGTCAACTATTTGTAACAACTAATTAATTATGGATAAGACCATGATCATCAGCTTTCTTCCTATTCACTACACAGTCAACATGAATAATCAGCCTCAATTTACCGGATTTATAAAAATGGCTATAGCAGAAAAGGTTTTCAACCTTTGATAGCAAAAGTATACATTTTTGGAAAACTTGTAACTAGAGGAATTCAGAAACCAGTTTAGATCAGGGAAGGGTTCATCCTTAACAAATATTTCTGACAATTCTAAAAATATATAAAATAAAAATTGGAAATATTCACTAGCCGGCCTAATTATCTTTGCGACGTAGTAACCTTTGACACTGATATATCATCAGATGGGTAATTTCATAAGCAATACAAAAATGTAAAGTAAATAATGATAGGGGCAGGTTTAAAAAATATATGGATCTCAAACTAAAAATTTTAAAAATCTGATATTTGTCCGAACATTTCCGATCATACCGTTTTAGTCCTTGGTCGTGCTATAATTTTAATGGCATATTAGGTTTCCTCATGCAATTTCCCTTCAGAAAATGTATACTTTTACTACCTCAGGGGGGTATACAAGCAAATATAAATGTGTACAGTTAAAATCATGTCGCGAAAGCCAAAATCCGTGTGTAACGCGAAAGGAGGCAAGTTTAAAACACATGACCATAATGTATAACACAATGAAATAAAGGGCAGTTTATATCAGCGTGTTTTTACTGAAGAAAAAAAGCAGGCATATGACTGCTAACGGATTAAAATCCCCCAGTAAAAACACACCACCACCGGCATTTGCCCGCTCATACCGGTTTTTTTCTCCTGGATTTTAGATGCCTTTTATCCTTCGAAACCAAGGATAATAGCGGTTGAAACCGGTTAGGAAAAGCAGTCTTTCGTCAGTATAAACACGCACGGTTCCAGCTCAGCGCGTTTGCCGATGGTAAGCGGAAATGGGTACATCAGACTAGCGCACTGTAAATGTCTTAATAAAAACACGCTGTATGGTAAGTTGGGGTGACAGTAATGTTTATCAACAAACGCAACGGTTGAAGGGACTGGACTGTCGATAAATGCTTGAGGGAGCAGCATATGACTACAGCACTGTCCACTATTATATGCCTTATTGCCTTTTATAATGCTTTGGCGCGAGTTTTAACAGCACGGGTCCTAAACAATACAGGATGCACGCGCAAACCGCCGGGCAAAGAACGACAACTACCGACCAAATGCCCGGTATGACGTCACCTGTCACCCCATCTATACTGTAAACACAAACACTTACACACACACACAAATCAGTTTGAGTAATGGGATATGATGCACTACCATGACAAATCTACTTTTTAACTCAAATTGATATTTTTGCCTGATAAATGTTTGGTACATTTAAATCTTCAAGAAAATTGGCCCAAGACGGTTGCTTCCTTGCAGTGGCGGCACGAGCGTTGTTTGGTTTAGGGGACAAAACGGGATAGGCTTGAGCTGACGGTATGGAGACGTGTGTGTGTGTGGGGGGGGGGGGGGGGGGGGGGGGGGTCGTGACTGGTAGGGGAATCCATGCCCCCCCCCCCCACCCCGTAGTGCCGCCACTGCTTCCTTGTATATTGTACAACAAAAAAGATAGATATACTCCAGACTTATCACCATAAAGGGAAGTATTAACCACATTTTCCGACAAATATTGGAAATATTAATAATAATTATGCTAATAATTATACCATTATGTCGTATTTCCTAATATAGGTAATGAAAATGCTTGGTGGCGAGTCGATCTAAGGACATCAACACCTGTAAGCGATGTGGTCCTTTACAACAGAATTTACTGCAGTAAGACATGAAAGTGCAAAAGCGCTTTACTAATAATGCAATATACTATAAACTTTAAGGTCCGTATTCTCGTACGTATGTAAACACAGTTTTAAGCTAAACACGCGTTTAACTTTGATTTTAATTACACCGCTTAAAGGAATAACGTTCTATTCACTAAACCATAGAAAATAATTATTTAATGTATATGGACCATTTTACTTGAATACAGAACTATAATGTTCAATTAAACGTATTTTAAACTGCACATCCCCAACCTGTGATTTTTTGAAAATCGCGCCCGGTTGTCTGTGTTGAAAGTGCTGATAGGATAGCCATACACAATATTGTGATTGATATCATCGTAACTAAAACCGCCTCATCAGCAACAGGTCGCTGGACGGTATCACGCAGGAATTCAATGCATAAATCGATAATACCAACACATGAAACAGAGACGCGGACATCTCGTAAGTCTTTCGTCATAAAGGGTTCAACAAAAGAAAGTATACCACTTTGTTTATGTCATTTTGAGTAATATTCAATTTGTTTGACCAAACAGGCTAGATAGGCATTTAAATGAATCTTTTAGGCATAATTTGATACCAAATTTTCCCCCTAACAACAAAGATAAACCATGATTAGCACCATTTCAAGAAAAATGTCCTATTTTCAAAAGTCTCATTTTCAATACACAGCACGAGAGGGTGTCCCCCAAATATGAGGGCGTCCCCCAAATGCAAAGAGCTTGATTAGAGCTAAAGTGTACCTCAATCATAGCAAAAATAAGTGTTAAGTCGAAAAAAATTGCGCGCTACGCGCGAAATTCTTTACTTTTATTTCTTACCCCCTCCCCATATGAAAAACCTACCTACGCCACTGTTATAATGGTAAATATATTTGCAGCACAAACATATTGTGTTTGCTATGAAATTAAAGCACGGCCTATATATTCAAATTCAGGCTGATGAGTAATGACGCGTTTGTTTCCAAATAAATGTAGGCCTAATGTAGATTTACATGCGTGTACGCAACTATTCATATGTCCTTAAGAAAATCAGTGGAGAAGTAATATAATGAGAATACTGGTAACTGCAGTATAGGGGTTTCTTATGTTCTGAAGATGGAATTGTGATGTTTGATAAAGTAGTATACTGTAGCCCTTCAACAAGGCACGGTTTTAATTAATCAAAATAATCACAAATAATGAAGACCATAATCTCAATCTACTTGTATTAAATATTTGAACGTTTTCAAAACAAATAATTATCAGTTTGCTGATGTGCCTCTAACTCCAAATCTATTACTAACAAACACCTGATGTGTATGGAGACAGGCATTGATGAAGTTGACAGTTTTATTTGTACCATGGATGAAGTATCACATCTCCAAATTGACAGGCAGGATATGGCGTTGTATAGTACGTGACATGAAATTACAGGTGACATGAAATTACAGGTAACATGAAATTACAGGTGACATGAAATTACAGGTGACATGAAATTACAGGTGACATGAAATTACAGGTGACATGAAATTACAGGTGATATGAAATTACAGGTGACATGAAATTACAGGTGACATGAAATTACAGGTGACATGAAATTACAGGTGACATGAAATTACAGGTGACATGACCTGTATGAATACATTTTAATCACATTTGACCTCTTTTGACTTTTTATGCATTATTATTATCATTTTATATGTAGTCCAGGAGTCAACCGCTTTAATTTGATACCAAACATGATATTATCTTTATAAGACAAACTATATTTGTCATAATTATAACATTATCAATAATAGTAGAGTCATTTGACATCGTGGGCCATTTTATCGTGGACACAGGCTGCTCTAGTGCTAAAATCAGCCCGTATTACAGTTACATGTATTTTCTAACAATTACAATACCGGTTTAGCGGTTCAATCATTTCTACCTTCAGTGAGTAGCGGTCGGCGCGTGACGATACATAACGCGAACCATATTTACATAGAGGGCACTTTAAGAAAAGTTTCAATAAATAGCAATGGTATTATTTTAATCAAGTTTTGCTGTGTAAAAAACAACAATATTGGTAATTTTTAATGTTCATCTTGAATTCTGAAGTAAATTTAAAAAAAATGTAAATCTTCAACACTACTTCGTGTCCCTTTAATATGTTTTATGTATTGCCTGTAAAGCGCATTGATCGTGTTTTTGGAAATGCGCTTAATAAATGACGTTTCTTCATTCATTCATGTATGTTAAAACCATGTTTAGTTCGAGAATACGGTCGAAATGATAGAAAGCAGGAGGGGTGGGTAGATGTAACCAAACATCTGGGTCCTATTTCATAAAACTTTAAGATCTTCTTAAGTCGGACTTTTAAGAAGAATTAATTCTTCTTACATTCTTCTTAAATCCTGAACTGTTTTTAAATCTTCTATTTCATGAAGAATATCCTTCGTAAGTTCCTTCTTAAGAAAAAAATCCAAGGCTAGATTACTAATGGAATTCTTTAATTCAAAGGTAATATTCTTCGTATCCTAGGAAGAGTTTTTATTATTTTTTAAAGTTACTTCTTTACTTAAAACCAAAAGATTAATCTTAACGCTTTCCATGCGGCAGGCATCTGCAGACGACACTCCAAAATTTCACAAAATGTTTCAAAAATGTCAACATTATTGAATTTCATTACTATTTTTGGGAATCACCATGAGAAATGCATTAAAATAAGTACAAACATGCCTAGTATTGGTTCAGTAATCCTTGAGATAGACCTTGAAAGTTGGGAAAGGTTTCTGAAAAATCCGTTTTGCATAATATGCTAAAACCAATAGCCGCGTGGAAAGTGTTCACCTTCATCAAATAGGGTTGCACACCACCAAATACATCTCCCATAGGCTTACACGTGAAATGCATAATTTTAAAATGGATATTTCTCGACGTTATAAGAAACTGGTATCTTGAAATTTGGTTTCAACTTGAAGATGAAAGCCATGACTGCTAACTCAACAACTCATATATGGGGGGTAACCGGCATATATTTGAGCTAGAGCCTTTTCAAAAAGTACGAGTTGAGTTTTCCTGGTCACACGCAATTGTTGATTTAGATGATGGCGTCAGATACCGGAAATGACCTGAACACAAATGTCTCTGTTAAAATATTAAAAAATCATCATTTCATCAATTTTTTTGGACCTAAAGAACGCTGATGTGTCTGTCAAAATTCACACTATAATAATTTCGCCATAACATGTAGTAAATACCCTATTTTTAAACTAGGGTAAAAAATGTAATTTACAATAGGTCTCCCGTTTCGGTATAGAAACGGGCCGGTCTCAAAGGGGGTAGGGCCAGACGTTATTTAGTGGTGTGAAACCATAGGGTACAGGCGGTTTTTTTCTTTGCATCCAATATCTTTCACATGCGAAAACATTTTATTCTACCATAAATTACAGTACTGCAATTAAAACTTCACAAGAAACATTGATAACATTGGGCCCGTACTCGATCATTTGTTGAACATTAAGTGAATAGAATGATAACGTTAACCATTCATTTTTATAACTTTTTTTTCAAACAGAGGAACGCCTTCAGGGCGCCGTGGTACGCATTGGAGATGACCCTAACATTTTGAATAATCCGACATGTTCAGGGTCAGTGTCCGCCGACCAGATAAATTTCGGCCCGATCAACGCCACTTGTGACCTTTTTGGCCGATATATAAGTGTTAATTTGCCTGGTCCAGATCATCTGACCTTATGTGAAGTCAAGGCATACTATGGCACTCGTGTAGGTATGTCATACTCTTTCTGCACATTGCTACATCATAATACAGCCGTGTGTCAGAAAATCCGCCACTTAATTTTGAAGAGCTCTAGTATGATGCATACTTATGAGCAAAACAATAATTTGAATTGTTTTGGCAGCCATTTTGGATTTTTACATTTATTCAAAATTGCACAAGGTTTCACAACCTACACCCATCATATTCAGAATGTGCATGTAAAATACTTTGTAAATGTACGATACGAAAAATCTCGTAGAAGGAGCGGGATTGGCTTTTTAGCGCAGGGAGTTAGCATCTGTGTTAATTAGCGAAACTAGCGCTAATTTGCTCCATTTGTGTTAATATCGCTAATAACAGAAATTGCACTTTAGCGCTTACAACGCTAATCAAGTGCAATTAGCGCTAATTGTGCGACTCCTAGACTTGGTTCATCTTCAGAAATTGCACTTTAGCGCTTACGTGTCATGATTTTTAGCACATTAGCGCGTGGAGTTAGCATCCGTGATAATTAGCGAAATTAGCGCCAATTCGCAATAACGCTAATATCGCTAATAACGCTAATTAGCATCGGTGGTGCTAAAAACGCTATTATCGCTAAGTTTGTAAGTAAGTGCTAAAAACACTATTATACGATATCAAATAAGTTTTCAAAAAAATGAGGGATGCCATCGCGCAATTAGCGCTAATTGCATCATGAGGGCTAATAGCGCTAATAGCATTGCTGGTGTTAAAAACGCTATTATCGCTAATTTGTTAAGTAAGTGCTAAAAACGCTATTATGCATTATTTTTTCACTTAAGCAAATCATAATTATACAGGGTGTCTCTCAAAAGGTTGTGTTAACAGAGCATGTTTATATAGAGCCCCGCAGGGTTCCGGAGGACACACGAATCACACCAGAGTGCTAATCAAGTGCTAATGCAATTAGCGTTATTAGCGCAAGACCGCTAATCAAGTGTAATTAGCGCTATTAGCGCTAATTGCGCGACTCCTAGACTTGGTTCATCTTCAGAAATTGCACTTTAGCGCTTACAACGCTAATCAAGTGCAATTAGCGCTATTAGCGCTAATTGCGCGACTCCTAGACTTGGTTCATCTTCAGAAATTGCACTTTAGCGCTTACAACGCTAGGAACACGGGATATCGCGCTAATTGCGGCACCGGAGTGCTAACCAAGTGCAATTAGCGTTATTAGCGCAAGACCGCTAATCAAGTGCAATTAGCGCTATTAGCGCTAATTGCGCGACTCCTAGACTTGGTTCATCTTCAGAAATTGCACTTTAGCGATTACAACGCTAATCAAGTGCAATTAGCGCTATTAGCGCTAATTGCGCGACTCCTAGACTTGGTTCGTCTTCAGAAATTGCACTTTAGCGCTTACAACGCTAGGAACACGGGATATCGCGCTAATTGTGCTAAAAACGAATGTGTTTTTAGCGCATTAGCGCACATTTGTACTAGCACTGCAATTAGCGCTAATTTACATTGATCTTACACGCTAATTTGGTGCAATTAGCGACATTTGCAAAATTGCGCTAATGCGCTAATAAGCCAATATCGCACCTTTCTCAAAATCTCCCATGATCTGCAGCTTGGGCCCATAGATTTTTAAAACAATTAACCAAAAATATTTTTTTTGGTTCAACATTTTTCGGACAACGTAACAAAATCATTTTTTGTTGGAAAAAATGCTGAAATTGTACCAAAATCATTTTAATTTATTTTTTACCGGAAAAGGTAAATAATTGAATTTTTGAGGTAACAAAAAAATTGACACCTTTTGATCAACATTTTAAAAACTGAACATTTTTTATAAAAACAATTTAAACCAAACATTGTTTTTGGTCAACATTTTAACAAATCTGCATTTTTGGTGAAATTCGATACAAAAATGGATTCTCTGACTCATTTCACCGTTTTACTGGGCTAAAAAGCCGGTTGATACCGATAATTACCGTTAAGTTGCCCAGTAGAAACACGCTCTATATTACTGGTACTTGTACTGTTACTGGTATTGGTACTGGTACATGTACTGGTACTGGTACGTGTACTGCCCGGGTGTACTGTTACTGGTTTAGGTAGAACTGGTACTGGTAATGGTAATGGTACTGCTACTGGTACTAGTGCTGGTATTGGCGCTGCTATTGTTATTGCTATTGCTACTGCTACTGCTACTGCTACTGCTACTTCTACTGCTACTGCTACTGTTACTGCTACTTCTACTGCTTCTGCTACTGCTACTGCTACTGATACTGATACTGATACTGATACTGCTATTTATAAACAACCAATCATACTATCCGAACTTAAAGAGTATACAATATTTCATTTGAACTTGTAGAAATCAACCTTCGTGGAAAGCCAACGAGTCAAAGCTCCACTACTCAGAACGGCATAGCTGCTCGTGCGGTTGACGGGAATACCAATGGCGAGTATGACGGTAACTCTTGCACTCATACAGGTAAGTAGGGAAATATAGGGTATGGTCACCTTTTCTGAAAACGTATACAAATACATGCACTTGATTCCAGATGTATTGGTAGATTTCATGAAATGATGTCGGATAACCAGATAAAAACGTAAATTCCTTAAACATGTTAAATCCAATATTCAATATAACCAACTCGATTGGCATATGAATTTAAATACCATGAATATACAGGACGTTGAAAGTCACAACTGATGGGTGAAACATTTTGTATTATATAATGATAGATTTTATTTTCGTTCTCAATCAATTAATGTTTTATATGATTCAAATTGCCGTTTATCAGCAAGTATCGGTGGCCTAGTGGTTAAGGCGCCCGTCTAGAGATCGGGAGACCGAGGTTCAATTCCCCGTCGGTGAGTGTCCTTGCTTATTTTTCGTTGGGACATTCGCCGGTGGTTGTTAATATGTGTTGTTATATTGTCTATTGTAAACACCGTGGGTTGTTAAACTGCTTTATATTATATTATATATATGATATAAAACATTATTATATGATTTATTTATTCAGTTTCCTCTTGTCATCACGTTTGTGATCCCTACCGTGTTTGGCCAAATGTCTCATGTCATTGTGCTGTGTGTATTGTATAACCCCGTCGCTTATTCACTTACCACTGATTCAAATTGCCGTTTATCAGCAAGTATCGGTGGCCTAGTGGTTAAGGTGCCCGTCTAGAGATCGGGATACCGGGGTTCAATTCCCCGTCGGTGAGTGTCCTTGCTTATTTTTCGTTGGGACATTCGCCGGTGGTTGTTAATATGTGTTGTTATATTGTCTATTGTAAACACCGTGGGTTGGTAAACTGCTTTTTATTATATTATATATATGATATAAAACATTATTACATAAGAAAGTAGACAAAGTTATTATATGACTTATATAAACACTGTTAACATTTATATTTGCGATCGAAATGTAAGCGATGAATGTAATGGCATATAAAGTAAACATGAAAAATGATGAAATTATGCGTAATTAATGATATAGTATTATGATATATAATGTACCCTGAAAATGTGTAATTAAATATACAACTGATATACTATGTAGACATGTAAATTTGCTGAAAACATATGAAAATGTGTATGTTGAGGTAACGGATAATAATTCACGATAAAAGATTTTTTTAAAGTTTAGTCTAAAAGAATTACTGAATACTAGACATGTATGTGCTTCTTTTAATACATTTCTTTTGGGAATTCAAAATATAGGGATAAAATTCAATAATTTTGACAGTTTCGAAACATTTTGTGAAATTTGGAAACTGTCGTCTGCAGACGACTGCCGCATTGAAAGTAATAAAGCCACGCTTGTCCGGTGGATGACTTATCAGATACTTTAAAGGGGCATTGAGAGATGTATTGATATACTAAATGAGCAAATAACGTAAAGATAATCATCAACAAAGCCCAAATCCAAAATGTCATACAATTCCGACATCGCCTTCATGCAAAATAAGCAAATAACGGCACATCCGGGTTGAGATTTGCCCGGCGCGAAAGTAAGCATGTAAAACGATCGCATAACTTCCGAATTCAGCACCTAGTTTCGATATGATCATATCGAAACTAAGAAAACCATGAAATTTTATATGATAAACGGTGAATGTTGGTAAACTGTTTCAGATGGTAGTTAGTATATGCCTAAGTATTACTTTGATGTAAAGAAAACTGATTTCCAGGATAATTGAGGGCGCACTCCCATACGTATCTCCCAATGCCCCTTTAATTTTCGTTTGAAAACTACAACAGATTTTGATAATGATTTTCAATGTATAATGGAATTCTTTATGCAGCTAATGAGACCAGGGATATTAATAATTATGGGATAAGAAACTCCAGAGACAAAACCCCGATTCTCTTGACCTTAATAGTTTGTCGCAACTGGTCTAGATGGCGCTATAACATAATCGAAGCCAACCAGGGGATATTAGACATGATGATCCCAATCTCTTTGAAATACATTTATGGCACAGAAATTATTCACATTAATGGTTGAAAAAATCTAATTTCTAATAGGCCTACACTGGCGCGGATTTGGTTTACGACAGGCAGAATCTATTGTATGGCATGAAATATCAATAATTCTTTATTTGAAATTAATTTTAATGTATAACAAGATCGGAATATCAAATCATGGATGGCTTCGTCTGGCAGCGACGTACGATGGGCGGGCGTTGCAATATTTGCATTTCATGAATATTTGAATTAGATAGTTGATAAGGACGCGGGTTGATGAGATCATGGAATTAGTAGAGGGAGAAGGAATATCAACGAGATCACCTAATCCGAAATTATATCATAAGAAAGCTAAAACTGTGCTGATTACAGAACTGTTTCGTTCATTTTTCTATGATCACTACAAAAAAAAGTTATGAGTGAATGATGATTGTGATGTCATCAAAAGCTACAAAACAAGAAATCATGAAAAAAGTAGAATTCAATAGAATAACATTATAAGGTTAATAATAAAAGTGACTTAAGTTAGTTTTTGAAGGTGAAATTTCATGAAAGATGATGACATGAAGTATTGGAAACTAATTTTCTTTAAAAAAATCTTAAAAAAAAGAAAAAAGGGTTTTTTTTATTGGTTTTTTTAGATTTTTTTCATTTTACCCATAATCCCTAGTTCACATTTTGCGACATCCGACGGGTTTTCACAGATCGCATTCACTGGCCTCATGATTGTGAAGCCGGCGCTCTGCCGATTAAGCTAATGAAGACTACATGAAATAATTTGAAAATAAAAATTACATAGAGTTCAAAATACAAATATCACTTAAATCGGAGGCTAAAATGCTTTATATTTCGATTGTTGTGCGTTTTTAACATAGGGTTATCGCCCAAAAATTGATTATATGCTGAAAGAGATTGTAATTATGATTTCATTATAATGCATTGCACTACTTTTTGAAACGATCCTAGACACCTATTTGTTCGTACATACATTTCGCCATTACGTTTTGTCGATTAAAATTCGCGAAAAATCTATTGCACCGTTGGTTTAGGGATCGTCCAAAATCATCTTTTTTCTTCTGAGATAAAATAAACCAATAAAAACACCACCCGACCCGACCGACTCGATCATCATTCTAGTGATGCAATTCTAAATTAAGTGGATAGTGCCATTCGCAGATTGTTTACGATACCATGGTTATACCTTTGAAGGGCACCTGGAAATTACGATCACAGATAATAAACCACTGAAGATGATATTGGTTTAATTCATTATTTTAGTTGTTGCCCCACTCTTGATATCTACATGGGAGAATACAATATCTAGCACTAACAGCACTAAATAGTGATCATAAATCAAGCTTCTCTACTCTCTGCATAGCTGTGATGGGTCAAGCAATTGGTTCCTGCAACTCGGATACATGGGTTTTGTCGTTCGTTGGAGATGTCTTGGTGAATATGTGATGTGTAATTCGTTTGTTGGGGGGGGGGCGAAGCCATCCTATTTAGTATTAGCATGTGATTGCAAAAAATTACACATTTAGGTCTTTCTAGACCTAAGTGGAGGCTGCATTGTGGACGGTCACATAATGCCTTTAAAAATTGGACGATCAATTTCTCCGAATCGGGCCGAATCGAGCGACCAGTATAATAGGCCATACCGATAGAGGTTATCCATCAGCTGTCGTCTTGTCAGGCAGGAATGATTAAAACTGTGTTTAAGATTTTCAGAAAGAAAACACACATCTGTCATGATCTGTGTCATGATAATCGTAAGCCAATTTGGTTACACGGTTTATGCCATGAATCGAACGTCATGCACCAATTCAATTGAACATAGAATAGGTCGGGTGCGATTCAGGGAGTGCGATTCCCCTTTGTACGTCCGTTGCGTAATGACTACACTGAACCCGGTTATAGACTTATTCAGAGAGGAGTGGAATGGTATAACAAATCACGGTTTTGAAAGCATTGGCGGTGCAAATGCTCGTACAAGTACAATATTTTCACACTTATGACCACTACAATCAAGTCATATTGTCAAATATTAGTGCGCTTACATTATAGTTTATTATTTTTCTCAAATAAGAAGTTTTCTTTACGATGGACTGGAACACGTCTACATTACTTGTTATGACGATACTAATGAATTATAGTAATATGCACTAAATATTCATTTCTAACTTATGAATGATTGACAGTTATCGCTTCACTGCTTGCTTTATGCGGCGGCATGTCGCAACTGTTAAAGAGGGCGCTTTGTACATGAACCAATTTGATTACAGGTACAGGTTTCATGGCCCCTTCCCCTGATGAGACTGTTTGGTGGCGAGTCGATCTAGGGACATCCACACAATTTAGCCATGTGGTTCTATACAACAGAGCAGATTATTGCCGTACATGCCGTAAGACATGAATATGATTTTTTTCTCTCGATCTTTTAACCGTAAACACAATATTATAAAGAGTTCCAGTTCTTAGATTTCATTTTTACATTGGAGAATGGATTTGGTGAGGTTAAACAGAAGGGACTATTTATAATTTTACCAAGTTTGCAAGAAATTGCATCCCCAGTATGAAAAAGAAGTCTAAGCCACTGCTAATTACCCATGACCACGTCTTCACCTATTTAAATGTCCTTCAAGTTTAACCTCAAAACTAGCTCATATAGAAATAAAGCTTGGGGTAGCTCATGCGTGACGATCCATTTTACACTTTAAATTGAATCAAAATGAAGAATTGTTAATGATTTGAATAACCATATGATACAACAACAGTTTGAAATAGAGAGAAACCAAAGATATTAGCAGACAAGAGATTAAGAGAATGTATTAGTTTCTTTCAATCAAGCTGTTTACACACGTATTTTTTTGCTCTTTGCCAAAAACGTGAAATCACCATGTCTTACACAATGGAGTGTAACTTCAGTAAATAAGTCCGATATTCATGATCTAAAATTCTAATGAAAGGGTACAGAAATAAAACATGATAGAAAAACAACAGATCTAATCTCATTGATTTTGTTGATGAGAAATTATTGAACTTTGGGCATCGATGGGTACTAATCATTTTGGGACAGCCTGTACATGTGGAAGCATTACAAATGTGTCCTATTGAATGTACAGTAAGGGATAATATAGGACAACACTCTAGCTCTTTGTCAGCATGGCGAAGAAGACCAAAGAACTAAGTGAGGACCTTTGTGTGTGCATATTGTGAATGCTCACAAATAGGGAAAGGCTACAAAGCTATTTCGAAGCAATTTCAAGTGCCAGATTCCACCATTCAAAGCATAATTCGGAAGAACAAGACGTTCAACTCAGTTAAAAACCTTGAAGTACGCAGTGAGCATTGATAATGATCTGTGGATTGTTGTTGGCCTTTCGCTATACTTTGCTTGCCAAACAAGAGGATACCGTTGGCTTCCGACTGCGTCCTTCAATGTTTTTTACTGAACTTGTTGTTCTTCCTAATTATGCTTTGTATGGTGGAATCTGGCACCTGGAATTGTTTTGAAATAGCTCTGTAGCCTTTCCCCTATTTGGGAGCATTCACAATATGCAAAAAAAATGGTCCTCACTGAGTTATTGGATCTTCGCCATGCTGACAAAGAGCTAGAGTGTTGTCCGATAACATCCTTCACTGTACATTCAATAGGACACATTTGTAATGCATCATACGATTTTAAACATGCTAACTGCGCATGTATATACCTTTAAAACATTTTATATTATTAACAGCGGAACGCCTACTGGGAGCCGTGGTACGCATAGGAAATTATTATAACATAATGAACAATCCGAGGTGTTCAGCATCTTCAGTGTCCGCCCGCCAGATTTCGGATCAATACATCAGATTGACTTGCAACCGTAATGGTCGATATTTGAGTGTTAATTTGCCCGTTCCAGAATACCTAACACTGTGCGAAGTTAAGGCATATTTGTGATGATCAGGTATGTTACCTTTTTGTGTGACTAACATATTTAGGAGTAAGCGGAGGTGGGGGCGTTAGATTCAATCCATTTTTATTTATCTAGGGCACAAGGAGGAAAATGACATATTCAGAAGAATGTAGGGAATCCTGCAACTGATAGCACTTTCTCTCAAATGTACCCCTGTCTAACCGTTCCCAACTCTCACAGAACAGTACACTCCGATACCATAGTGGGGCACGTGTATCTAATGTATTAGAACAATATTATAATGAAAACCTTTATTTTGACATTTTAATATTTCAGATGTTCCAATGACATCGCGTTGCCATCGTGAGCAAGAATTCCGACATGGAAAGACTTTGTTTAGATCTCCAGATTGTTCGTAATAATGAGCATAAAGGGAACATGAATGCAGTTTTTATATTTTTATTTTGAAGCTACAACATACAGGGTGTCCCAAATTTAAAAATATATATATTTTAAAAATATTATACTCCAAATCTAACACGTGCAATGTAAAGGGGAGCATGTTTCTTACTTACTCTGGCAATTTCATCAAAATATCTTTTTCCGTTCAGATATGGCATGACATTATTGAAAATCGGTGAAACCTTTCAGCAAATTTCAATTGATAAAACTCACATCAAGCATCAATACTGCCGCTTGAGGAAGTGTGATATAGACCACTCAACAGAACAATTAACTCACATCATTCAAATATTGCTTCATAAAACATCACGAACACTTGATATCTATAAAAATGACACAGCAAATTACCTGCATATAATTTAAGTTGAGCTTTGTGGCAAACATGTTAAAAAAAAGTATTTGTAGATGTTAAAAACATACGCACTCTGAACAGAAACAATATTATCATAGCTAAATAAATCCACCTTTCGCGGTTTAAATCGTTCTGGGACACCCTGTATAATACAACGCTCAGTTTTATTCTAAAGTTAAATTTTCTTTTTGTTATTTGCTTTTGCCTTTTCTCATTTTTTGCCTAAATATGGACATTGAGTTTTCACTGCATCTCACGAAAAGTACAATCAGTACTCTGTATTAATTGTAGCTGTAAATAAATAGTTGTAAAGCTTTAAATTGTGCAAACGTTCATAAGGCTAGTTAACACTTTCCACGCGGCTAATTAGTTTGACCTTTAACCTTTCCCAACTTTTAAAATTGAACCTTGGTAAGGGCCGCGGAAGGATGAAAGGAAATAATTGAATGCCGACACTTTGGAACCCGGTACTATATCTTAACGGAATAAATCGTATTGAAAACTGGAAACCATACCAAACCATCGCTCATTCTTCGGCTGCCCTTACTTGAATCCTTTAAAATTTATCTCAAGAATTATTGAACCAATACTGTATGCAAGTTTGTACTAATTGTTATGCATTTCTAATGGTGATTCCAAAAAATAATGGTGATGAAATTCAATAATTGTGACATTTTTGAAACATTTTTGAAACTGTTGGAATGTCGTCTGCAGATGCCTGCCGCGTGAAAAGTGTGGATATATTTGCACATTTATGACGAAGGAGGTAGAACTTATAGTATTCGTATTTAACTCTATTTAGTAGGAGCCCCAGACCTCAAATTTAGGAGTTGACCCATGACCTCCGAACATACTCTTAAATTTACATTTTTATGACAGCTACACATCCTATCTGCAAGAATAATGAGTCCTGCTCTTGAGATTCTCTTGCAAACTTATGCTATGGTGATGATCATATTTCCCTATGTATTCACATAGCAGATATGAAATAGTGAAACCTATGGTAATGATATTATTTGACCATAATTGTCAAAGGAAATGTCAAAATTACATATCATTATGTATATTTATTTTTAAAAGTACTACTTGACTCATTATAATAGCTATTTCCATTGTAATATCACGGATAACGGTCAAAAACTTGAAGGAACATTAGAAAAAGTTTTAAAAAACATCAGCATTTTAGACCAATTTCTGATTTCCTTCTATATTATACATGTAAAATAATCGAACGTAATGCTGGACGTATTTAGTACAAGTTGAGAAGTCAATGACAGTCTTACTACATGAGATCAGTCAACAAGAAATAGAACATGTCCTGAGGACTCCGCTGTTCACAAAACACAACAGATACCTACCTACCATGGGGCCAGTAGCGTAACTAGGGTCTTCAATTCTTTTCTTTTTTATATTTTGTATATATACATACATAGAGTTTGTCATTTCATTTGGGGGCATCAGGAAGGAGAAGCCCTGGCAGCCCCCCCCCCCCCCCCCCCCCCCCCCCCCCCCCCCCCCCCCTCTAGCTACGCCTGTGATAGGGTAGATTTTCAAATAAAATAGCCCGTAAAAGGTTACGTTAGTGAATTTAGAAACAGTCTATTGTCCATCTGTATAGATGAGGTGACCGTTGTTTACATCAGTAGTGTTTACAAATTGATTAGCGCCTGGTCTAAAGACATGCTAGAGGTACTAGTCCATGACTACTGCATACATTACTATATGAAAGCAAAACACACATCACTGAGCGCCAATTTTAAAAGCACATGCCCTTATGGTGCGCACGCAAACCGCCGGGCAACCAGATTTAGTGCCTGGTCTCTCATTGTGCTTAGGGATGCATACCATGACTACTGCACTATGACACCGTAAACATGGTAAGTAATGATCAATCAAGTGTGAATTAAAGCACCGTTCCCTGCAGGTGCGCACGCAAACCGCCGGGCACTACGTCACCGGTCACACCATCTATACAGCATCTCATGAATAACAGCATAATGTACCACTATGCACCAATCCGTCCATGTCAGCGATTATAACGGTATATGGCCCTCTCTAACGTTTGGAACTACGATTGAATTACCCCGAGATATTTGATCGTACACTGCAAAAACTGTGGTGTTAAATTTAACACCACGGGTGTTAAATTTAACACCAGTACGGATTCACTATAGGACCACACCACCTGGTGTTAAAATGACACCATCACCAGTGTTACAACGTTGGTGTTAAATATAACACCAATGGGTGTTACAATATGACAACACCAGTAACAATTTTACACCTTCTGGTGTTAAAACATTAAAAACTTTACACCTTCTGGTGTTAATTTTTTTTTTTTTTACACCTTCTGGTGTTAAAATATTAATGTTAGATAAGTTGAAGTACTTTAACAATAAAATACTTGCAAATAACATATTTCACTGTTCAACAGTTCAAATTTATTAAAACTTGAAACGTTTTTGTGAATTAATGTTCTTACTTGCCATTTAATTATGGAATGGTGCATGTTGCAGATCGAATCACTACATCAAATGTATAAATATACAATCCAAAGTGTTAAAAAACCAATATAACCCACCCCCGTGCGCATGTGTGGAATAGTGACACCCATGGGAGTTATTCTTACACCAAGTTTAACACAAGAAATTTAACACCATGAGAAGTGTTACATCAGTTATTCCTATGGTGTTGACCTAACACCAACATTAACACCAGGAGCGTAACACCGGCTCAGTGTTGCAGTTTAACACCGGAGTTTTTGCAGTGTAGTAACCAATGCATGGACTACATACTATAGATCACCGATTTCAGGATTAGGCGCAATCAAAGAACATTTCTTGTGTAGTCCAGCAAACTTAGCAACACTACGCAGTAGCGTATCTCCCGGGGGGTCAGGGGGGGGGGGGGGGGGGGCAGAGTGCCCCCCCCCCCCCCCCCCAGACAGATTTGATCGGGAAGGCCAGCTCACACTACCGGGCTAAAAAAATCGAAGAGAAGGGAAGAAGAGAGGGAAGAGAAAAGGGGAAAGGAAAGGGAAAAGGGGAAGGAAAGGGAAAGAAAGGAAAGGAAGGAAGAGAAAGAGAGAAGGAAAAGGGAAAGGGAGAAGTAGAAGATAAAAGGGAAAAAGAAAGAGAAAATCTACAGGATTTACTTAATTCCCTTCTAAATGACAACTTTGCCCCTTGCCCGGTAAGATGATGGGCAATTCAGAATAAAAATGGCAAATTTTCTCGCGCAACGCGCGAATTTGTCCAGGTATATCATTATAAAAGCCCGTTTGAAAGAAAAATGTACCTTAATAATGGCTAGATTCGTGTAGATATGTTGTTAAATTTTCCCGCGCTGCGCGCGCATCTACTTTAGGATGAAGCGTCATTCGCTGGAATAAACAACCCAGCTGCGCAATTTTTTTACTTAATAATAGGGTCGAACTGGTTTTCACCGGGAAAAAATACTCTTTGCCCCCCCCCCCCCCCCCCCCCCTGAAAAAGACCCCAGATACGCCACTGACACTACGGTGCCAACAAGAATTTCCCACAAAACAAACTGCAAAACATGTGTTAAATTTATTAACAGCTGGAGATCGTCTGACTTCTACCTTCATAATATGATACGGATAGACATATTGGCCACAGATATGAAAAGAAGTTGAATCTCAACTAAAATGAGTTATTCAAAAAATAAAGGGTTTTTAGGAAAACTAAGAGAGGACTAAATTGAAGTCACATCAATAATACTACTTGCGGAAGGATTGTCTTAAAGACCCTCGTTTAACATAATAAGCCTTTCATTGCAATGTCATATCAATGAGAACCAATAGACACTGGTGACAGAAATTAGTGGCCATGTGATGAAAGTGAAGCATGCTGGTATTGCCCAAGAAATCTTCTTTGAGTCCCAATTTCTCCTCTCGAACGCCGCAGTCATCACCGGATGTCATCAGATTGATTCATAACGTTGGGCTTGAAACATACTTTGAGTGGCCATAGTATAAACAAAACGACAAAACGTGTAAGACGATATGTCTAAGGTAACACGTAGTACGCGTAAAGTAACACGTAGTGCGTGTAAGATTACACGTAGAACGTGTAAGGTTAGACGTCTAAGATCTACCTTAAACGCCTAAGATCTATTAACTGTATTTACTCATCTTCGACGTGTAAGATATCCTCTTAGACGTCTAACCTTACAAGTTCTACGTGTAACCTAAGACGTATTATATAACACGTTTTGTTTATACTATGGCTACTCATAATTTATATGAAACGGTCAGTATCCTGTGAGTATGGTAATTACGGGAACATCACAAAAATTGTTGCCCAAGCAATGCGCCATACATTGGTTTCCGGTGCAGACTAGCCTAATCTCGTTGTGACGGTGTCTGATTGAAGAAGAAAAAAAAAAGAGGGGAATAGGTAAAAATTGTACATTGCTACATACGATCATCAGAATTAAATGACAAGAGATGAACAACTTTGAAAACCATTGCTAAAATTTGAGCAACAACAAAAACTGAATATGACTTTAAACCTTAAGATTCTAATGCCAGTACAGAGCTAAGGTTTTGGTTTTATTATACAGTAGAAAGAATAAAAATCCTATGGAGCACAAAACCCTATGCTATGGACACGTGACCTTTACTTATGAATATTCATGAGACGTCTCATACACAGACGTGTGTTGTGTCATACAACGTCGTCGTGACCTTCAGTATTAAACAATGTCAGGATATGGATCGATGATGAAACAGTCGACGCCGTGAAATCTGTGGATCATGAGTGAATATACAATCCACTTACCTGATTATTTTCCTGGTGATTTATCTCCATACCCGCCCCATTTTCGTTTTTGATAGATGATTTTCCCTCTGTTTGAGTCAACATACCGACAGGAGTGACGTCATTCCGCATTTTCACCTGAAATTTATATTTATGGTAATTAAACACTAACGAATATTTTCAATGAATACGGGCGGAAACAAAGAGACGGTATGGCCATAGCGTAGTGATTATAAACACATATATGGAACGCATTTCTATTATATAATGCGATTACAATGTTTTCTTCTTTTTATAACTTATTTTTGTTCGAATTTTATATTCACCGTATTGCCATTGTAATTTACTTTGGACCTCATAAATAGTATGCGCATACACTTATTTGTTAAAGTTTAATCGTATAAATGTATCAAAATAAAATGCATACAAATGTATATAAAGATGAGTAAAATCACATCAAGCAAATGCTTCAGAGTACAAATATGTCTTCAGGTTTTGCGGGACGGATTCAGTCCCGGGGGATTCAATCTATGATCATACCTCTTGTCAAAAGATTCCTCTTCGTCGGGTGCACAACAGACGCCAGTGCAAACAAGGTTTTAAAAAGTGCCATATATTGAATTTGAAACCAATTTTGCTTTTGAATTGAAATGAATAACTTCTGGTTCTATTAGAACGTTGCTGACCACAACAACAAAACACTCTTCTCATCTTCTTATAGGATGCTGCGATTACGACGTTACTGTTTGGAAGCAGCATTATGGATTTAATACGAGTACTCGTAAGAGGAGAAATTGTAGTTGGCAAACAATGCACTATGTCAAACTGGCACTAACTTTTTATACCCCGTTAAGCATAATCAAGTGTGTTCTTGAAATGTATTGGTTCATCCGGAGTACAACCAGTATTTATGGTACAACGAAGTATTTTCTCGTAATCATGTGATATCTACCATCGACCCTATGGTCTATGAGCTTCTTAGTGCTCGTGGTAGAAAAATGCCTTTCATTTTGTTGATTCCATTGACGATAATAAATTGATTCAAAACAATAATTGCCTACATCATAATTACGTAAACATGGTGTTATAATTTGCCCTGGTATCCGGTACTTTGTGTGATCTTACCTTTGGGATAAATACAAGACACAAAGTCAACGTAGTTGAGAATAAGATAAATGACGACATAAGACCGTAGTGTGCATTAGGCTCGTCCACGACTAGTGAAACAGGTACACCGGTAAATGACATTATAACTACGGTGTAAACGCTCATACCTAAAAGACAAACAACATACAAAGTTACGAAATATTTCTTTATGAATTACTCTTTCTTTTATTTCATATACCGCGTGGTTCAAAAAAAGGTTGACCGAAGTTCACGGTAACTTTTCAACCACATAGTTTCAGAGAATTTCTGTTTACTTAGTCTTGATAAGCAGTAAGTTTTGAAATTATCCTGAAAAAATGGTACATTTAGCTTGGTTGGTTCTTCAGATATGGTTCATTACAGAAAGCATGTACAAAACTGGCTTGTCTGCGGGAGCGTCCTTTAGTAGAGATAGAATGCACAAAGTAGACTCACACATGATTGGTCACAAATTGAGAAAAATAAAAAAGGAGACATCAGAAACATCTGTCTGGTGCTTGACATTACATACCAACGTGCCTACGTTTCTTTGTTGAATGTGAATGGCACATAAGCATGGAGATTGGGATACTTTGTCAGAGCGGGCTTTTCAATTCTGAATCTAGAGCATACTGTTTTGTGGAAGACAAAATCTAAATGACGCTCCCGTGGACACAAAGTCAGTTTTGTGCATGCTTTCTGTAATTAACCATATCAGAAGAACCAAACAATCTAAACGTGCCATTTTGTTACTGCTGATCAAGACTAAGTAAACACAAATTCTCTGAAACTATAAATGTGGTTGAAAAATGACTTTGAACTTGGGTCAACTTTTTTTTGAACCACCCGGTATATGAAAAATTGGCCGCCATTTTAATTGTCATTCAGTCCATAGTCAATATCAATTCCGCGAAACAGTTACGTCACCTTGCAAACAATTTACGAATGCGTACGTATACCTTCCATCTTTACGCGTGTATTTATGTGATATTCTGTACGCAGTTTGAAAGATTTCCATGCTTTTAATCATTTAATTACTCGATTCAACCTCTGACTTTCACTTAATGAAACACTGGCATTTTCACTGGATGAAATTTTGGCACTTTCACTCAATAAAACCTTGCCACTTTCACTCAATGAAACCTGGAACTTTCATTAAATGAAACCTTGGCACTTTTCACTAAGTTAAACCTTCAACTGATTAAATGCGCTTTCACCTCGGGTGAGCCTTTTTACTGCCATCGGACGTAATGATGTGAGTGTCTCGAGGAAATGGAATGAACAAGTTGCACAACTGTGATTTTCTTTTCGCTAATATTCACTGGAAGTAGCGACGGGTTTTTTCTGTGCCATAGTTACACGGATAGAATAGCCATGTTCGAAAGGGTGCATACAATTGGGATAAATAATTGCCACTTTGATAACATTTGAAATAAAATAAGCACTGTTGACTGCAATACCTATTAGTTTCGAATCATTTAACGCTGGCAGGGTGACTTTTTTTGTTTCCCAGGCCAAGAAGGCTCCAAACACGAGTAGTAAGCCATTGACGACAAATAGCGCCCCCATCCAGTAGACTTGGTACGCAGACTGACAGAAGGCATGGATTGGTATAATTAGGATGTCGTCATTCTCTGGGTCTTCCTAATAGCAAGACAGAGGACGATTTGTGATATATAATTAATCTACAATAATACAATGGATGAAATGAAAATATATAACAACATAACAAGCGCATACCACCAATTCCTAGTGAGACAGCAAGATACAGATTTAACGGGGGAAACATAAAGTAAGCTAAAATAAAACACACAACAAATAAAGTTGATAGATTTTAAGCGCAGGTTTAATCACGTCGCAATCGTCTTCTTTTTTGCCAATTGTGTCCAAATCTTTTGATACATTGTGTGGCTATTTATTTTATCTGGGGACTTTTTATACTTTTTATAAGAAACATGGTGTAAATCATCATGGCAACCCAACCTCTTAATTCAAAGTGTTTCTAGCGATGGTTGCTACTAGCCTCCCACATACATACACACACCAAACATATAATGATTGAATAGAAAGAGGGTTGGTCAAAAGGTCAAATAGCAAGATGGAACAACGCAGTCAGAAAAGCCGCAGAAAAGGATCCAAAAAGCTTTCTGAACGTCTGCACTTTTCCAAGCATCCTTAAAAAATAAAAAAATAAAGATATAACAAATTTATAATAATCCACTCTTGACACTTTTGTACTACAGACCAAATATCCTGACTCCATATAGTGTCTGTTTTCAGGCTTTTATCTGCTGTCATCGTTGACAATTAGTGAGGGATTTGCATCAAAAACACTGACCTGCCTAATCTTGGCATTGGAGAATTTATGACCGGTCAATAGCTCAATCGCCGGTATAAGAGTGATTAGGCAATGGAACATTATTATGTTTCGCTAATCATTCTCTACTTATACTATTATTGCAAATGTATAGACATCTTCCAGCGCTATGGTCAATTACTCCAACTGAACTGTCATGGCGTTACCACCGTGTGTGTATATATGTGTGTATATTTCGGCTGTGTAAATGTTTAACTGAATACTTTCATTGTCGTACAATAAATTTGAATACTATATAATCTTAATCATTGTAGTTAAAATATTTCATTATTGTAAAAATATTGAATTAAGATTATGTTTAAAAGGAGGTTAGAAATTTAAGGTTTGGGGCTCTTACTGTCTTTTTCCAAATGTGTAACTCATTGCATTTCATTATATCAAATAGTATTGTTATTTGTCCGGCCCCAGTTAGAACTGTTATAACTTACAATAATTAATAACAACAACATATTTTTCCGGCCCCAATTATAACTGTTATAAATAACAATAATATCAACAACATATAAAAGGAAATTCTGAATCCGAACATAACCTTCAGGACAGTGGTTTTCCTTATTCACCGCTAAACAAAATATGCCGTGAATGTCATAATACTATTTGATAATAATATTATTGATATTGACCAGTAGCAATTATGATTGTTATGTCACACAATACCAACGACATTTTTAAGAAACATCGTCCTTAGGTTAAAATGAAACTCATTCAGATCAGTTTCGTGTGTAAAGACTGAGAGTCTCTGTTATTTATTTCAAATTGTGTGAAAGGCTTTTCCGACGGGTATTCATAATAGTAGGCCAAAGATTTACCGGTTCGCAGTCTGACAAGTTTAAAACTACTATATCAAGTTTTTGTCAGGATTAGCTCTGACTTCTTCAGGACTAAATAATATAAGCAAAACATAGACTGCCCCTTGTCTATAATACTTAGCTTATCATCATATATTTGGGCTGCTGCTTGCCCAATGATTTGAGGGCTAGTCCCTCTTTTCCCAATTTCCTACTTGAGGACAGGGATGGCTCAAATGAACTGCCCACTGAAAGCATTTATTTCAACCTATCCCCGGCGTAACCGTGACTATAGTTTAACATAACAAACTACGTGTTCTTGATTCCATAGTTTCTGGTGCAATGTTTTTTCTGCTTGTTTGGTCCTAGTTCCTCTGTATTCCTCCTCCACGTCCTCATGCCTCCTTTGATTTGATATTTTTTGGGTCCTACGACCCTGGATAACCCAATAAGCTTATTAGCTTATTTCCATTGGGGTCCGTTAGATGTGTGAACAGATACAGACCGGGATGATCCCCTACTCTTTACGAAAGAGTCTGTAACCATTTATACGTGACTTCCAAACTACTGTATATGCTGCCATTAGGAAATCGTCACATTCATTTCGCTTCATTTACCAGGCTACCGACACGGCGTACACACAGTATCAGCACTTAGATTGTAATATCCCCTAACAGCTCCCCAATCTCGCTTGGGTCGACGAAGCAATTGAGACTAAGTACCTTGCCCAAGGATACAAACAAGTTGGCTGTAGCGGGGCTAGAACTCACAACCTTTGCATTGTTAGACCGGCATGCTATCCACTACACCACACGTGCTCTCCTTATTATATCAATATCGTCATCAAAATTATAATTATTACCAATACCTAAAAACGCGCAAAATTAAGATTTTAAGCGCGAAAAAATATGATTCTTACCCCACAAATAGAAATCTAAAACGTTAAAAGTGTTTTTTTCTTCTTTCTTTCCTATTCATCTAAAGTGTACTTTTTAAGCTAATGCTATGACGTTATCATTTATACTTAGAAATCCAAAAGTTTGAAAGACAAATGTTCATGCTTTATAATTATTACAATATCTCTCGTGCAACAGAATCATTCATGCGGCTTATAACAAGATTACTTCAATTACAAATTGACCCACCCTCGTATTGCGAGCGTACATGAGATAAAAATATCTCGTATGAAATTCAATTTTAACTTTTCAAAATAGGACAAATCGTATGCTTCGCATTTTTTTGAATTTGACAAGTTTAATAATAATTATAGTGATTTCATTCAATAACAATGATTATTATTTATATGGGCCTTCCAAACAGTACAATAAAAGTGCGTATTGAATATTGTGCACCAAGTTCCCGGATGTGCATCCAATATTAACATCCAATATTTGTTATGCGGCGCAGAAAATGTGCGCGTGATTACATATACGCAGAGAAGGTCAGTTCGGGCTAACTTATTTACTTTTTATCAAAACAGTCTGTTATATAAATAATAATAATAATATTGAATGTCTTATTTTCGGGTGATACAAGAATATATTGCACTACTCCGACTCGTGCAATATTTTTATAGCTCGTGCGATATCTTCTTGTATCACCCTCAAAGCCATTCAATGTTATATAATATTATATAAATATATATTCATAAATAACTCACCCTGTGATAACCTTTAAGAATGTTTATTTCCATCGGGTCAACTATTTCCCATATCAACAAAATTGCTACGTCGATGATCACGAGAAAGGCTACCTGGCCGAAGAGTTGACCATCACGAATCTGAAAATACAACAACATGAAACCCATTGTATCTTAGCACTCTCCACGCGGCATTTGGTTCTACCATATTATACACAAGAGATTTTTCAGAAATCTTTCAAGGTCTATTTCAAGGATTACTGAACCAATACTAGGCATGTTTGCACTTATTTTAATGCATTCCTCATGGTGACTCCAAATATGGTAATTAATCCCAATAATTTTGACATTTTTGAAACATTTTGTGACATTTTCGAAACATTTTGTGACATTTTTGAATGTCTTCTGCAGACGCCTGCCGCAATCAAAGTGTTAAAGTTGTATTTCTAAATCCTATTTTGTTAATACTACTTAAAAATATTTGGCTTGAGATAGTAGTTATCCCCAACTGCAGTTGAGTTTTTTGAGGACTGTACTACTATTCCTTTTTTACTGGACATTTCAATTGGAATATTAATTACGGTACAAGAATATAATGATTCTTCACTCAATATAAAGTCAAGTTACTAGTCAACGGAATTACTGTGTGTACTACATGTATCATTTTGAATACGTACTCGTTTAGGTATGACAGATTTGGTCGTAAATATCCGATGGACTCGCCATGTTTTACTAAACATTGCCCCGAACGAAAGAGAGAACCCTATCACCAAGCACCACGTGTATACCTGTTTAGATGACAACATCGGAATCCTTTTATTGGTGGTATTAGTGGGTCAAAGATCAAAGATGATTAGATTGAAGTGAAAAGAGTTTAGAATTTATTATATGACTTCAAGGGAAAGTTATTCTTAAAGTAAAATTCATTCGATGTTATATATTTATCTATAGTCAAAAAATAGTAACGTTCATGGGTGAAATAGCATGTAATGTACGGTAGTCCCATTCCTGTTATAGACATGGTAAATAGGCAAGACTTGCATTCGTAAATGTCGTGCTATTATGACAATAACTCAATTATCAACAATTATTACACCTCATAAATATTCATGAACTAATCATGCCAATTCATTGGCCAATGCCTATCACAAGTACTATTTCCCTAGGGAAATAGTTTTGACTATTTCCCTACAACCTCATCCCCAGAGTCACAGTGAGGTGTAATAAAACAAATACTACATGGTATGATCGGGGCAATAGTGCACACTATTTCCCCTCTACCATGTAGTATATGTATATTCCCACATACCTGCAACAGCTAAAACTTAATAGAAACGAATAGTTATAAACTTAGATATTTGGGTTTTAACTGATCTTGTTTAACTATAAATACTGACTATTCACTAAATTATTTTTACTTTACTCTTCGCAGTGCATAATCATGTTTTAGTTGCCATATTATTCCATCATAATTAGCCCAATACAAACCTTTGCCATTTTAAGAAACGTCTCATTGGCTACAAGCCCAATATCAATACCAAGAATTATGATGGATATATACACAAGAATACCTCCGAGAATTATCAGATTGTTTAGACGTGGACTCGACATCTTGATCACTCTGATGGAAAAAAGAGATTGAGAAAATATTGTTTACATCAATCATGTAACTGTCAAAACACTATAGTCTATTTAGCCCATCACGTGACAGTGACGTAACTGCGTATTCTTACTTATTGCAGCACATAAACGCGCGCGGCTACTCGGAGCGCTGGCGTATACACGAGCGTAGAAAGACGGGAGACGGTGCGCCTGTAAAGTTACGTCACTGTCCAGAGGAAGACAAATAGAGTATAGGCGTAATCGTCCATGTTTTGGGTACATATACTAGTTATGGATAAATTCAATTCACTTTTATTTTCAGCTGCTTGAAATATCGCAACATTTTCCGTGCAATGGCCTTTTTGAGAACAATCATGCACCTCTTAAGGCAGGGTTCGCGTTATGACGTATAATCTTAAAGATCATATATAAGCAACTTATGGCATTACGTAAAACTGTCACATCGAGCATAGTGATCATGGACATTATTTGCCAACTAATCTGAAAGTGATGGTTGAAGTTTTTCTCCAATTGAATAGAATAATAATAATATTATATAGCGCTTTCCACAATGCAAGCACAGTCCCAAAGCGCTTTTTGGTCAATTATTATCGCTGCCAGTTTATATATCAGAACCCTTTGGTCGTTACACTTAGGCGGCTACCGACCAACATTGCACAACCCTATCAGCACTATTTAGATTTTGATACCATTACAGCTCCCCAAATATCACTTGGGTCGACGAAACAATAGAGACTAAGAATCTTGCCCAGTGATTCAAACACGTTGGCCGTAGCGGGGCTAGAACTTACAATCTATGTATCATGAATCAAGCGCCTTAGTCACTCGACCACACATGCTCTCAAAGACTTCAACAGAGACGAGGAGCATAAGGATTGTAATAATCTATGTTCACGCCATCTTTGTCCACACCATCTATGTCTACGACAGTTTCAAGAAGTTATAAAAACCTATTATTACAAATCGTGGACAGATATGCCTACAGTCTGCAGAAGCTACCAGCGTGGGGATGAAACATATCCATAACAATCAGTGTCATCTACTTTAAGAGGCTTCGTATATATACACAACGATAAATGACTCGACCTTTATTATAGCGCGCCATTTCTGATTTAATTGACGTCTATTTTCTTATAAATAACTCAACTCGTGTGCATCATTACTTTGATGTTTTACTTGACCTTTCATTGACTCTGTATTTCCTAGCATCCGCTATACATGTTTAATCATTACAATATATATAATGGCTGTTTAACACTTTCCACGTAGCTATTAGTTTTACCATATACAAAACAGAAACCTTTCCGAACTTTCGAAGTCTATAGATTTCTGAACCAATATTAGACATGTTTGTACTATTTTAATACATTTCTCACGGTGATTCCAAATATGCTGATGAAATTCCATAATTTTTCCATTTTTAAAACATTTGTGACATTTTTGGAACTGTCGTCTGCAGACGACAACCGCATCGAAAGCGTTAAGCAATATGATCTTATTTTGACCATTGAGATCAATTAAAGATGATTACAACAATTATAATTTGATGAACATATTTATTTTCCCCTTTCTAATGCAATATGGAATATCGGCATTTTTATCAAGGGGTCATAATTGCATCAAGGTCTTGAATATAAAAGGTTTGATACCCCTAGGGAATACGTATTTCAAAGAAAGTAATATAACAGAAGTCAATCAAATGTATACAATTGCAGACGGTTTTGTTTCCATAAATAAATCACAGCATGTATTGTCATTCCCTAATGGACGCAGGCGGTATCACCCGTGTAATTGAGGTGGACATTATGTGCATTATAATGGACATTTTTACTTTTAATATCTTCTATAATGTTCACACATATCAAGTTGTGTCATTAACGATCGATAATACGCTCGGTTTGTATTTAATCAGTTTCTGGAGAATGCGCGAGGGACAATAATATATAAACTTGACAATATAGACATTTAATATAAAGCTTTAAAGATACTTTTAAAAATCTTGAACATGTATTAAAGCAAAATGTATGTTTAAGAAAACCTTTCAAAATGTTCACACATGATATAGTGTATACCATATAAAGTGTAAAACCCAACAGCGTTCGAACCAGGGGATAAAATGATACACTCTCTATGAAATAATAAATCGATAATACAGATATAGAGCATACAAAAGCAATCACAAAACGTAATACCGTCACTTGGATTTGAACCTGGGACCACTGGGGTAATATGTCAATTCATATGCTGTTTATTGCTACCCTGACTAGCTCCATATGACAACTCTCTTGACCACTAACACATAGTAATGATACATTTGTCAGTTTTGTTCTGCAGTATTTGGCCTAATTAACTAGGCAATTAGCAATATACCTACAAACTGATTATGCGCACTTGCTATAGCCTGGTAGCTTGAAGATTATATCCGCGTTATGAAGATAAGAATGTTTTCATGGTGAGCGCCATTTAGTGCATGTTATGAATCTTTGGTGACATTAAAATATTTGTTTCTAGAATAATAATATACGGGGATTAATCACTTGTTACCTTTTTTCTCTGTAATATATGTTAAAAACGAGGAACAGGCTAGCTATAACAATACCGATGGAAGCTAAGGTCGTCATGACGGCAAACAGCGCCTTGGATATCGTCTGGTGTTCCTCGATTTCGATAAAAGAATCCACAGGAGGTTTTCCTCCTGGTGGTTAATGCAATATACAATATAGTTTCAATATCACCAAATTGATCGGTATTTAATGTATTAATCAGACGGCACACAGGAGAAATGTACATTTTGGGTTTTAAAGGGCGAGTATAATTCAACATGGTTGACGCCGGCTGACGCAAACTTTAAGGTGAAATGAATTATCGACGAAATAGAACAACCTTATTTCGAAGTTAGCAATAAAACTGCCGGAATGTTATCTGAATACTGTGTTATTTTAGGCTGTCACATTTCAAGAAATGGGATTGACCACCAATAATAAAGCTGACATTTGCTTAAATCTAAAAAAATGAAATTGAAACGTCTTAGGCTGAAACTAGGGCGGTTTCAGCATGATAAAAAAGGTTGACTGGTCTGAAATCATCTTTAAAGCTGGGTCCACTGCACTGTATTTCTTAGGTAAAAACCCGTACTGAAAAGAAAAAAGCAATTGCCGTATATCTAATAATAAAGTGTGCTTCCCATAACCTGCTTCTCCGAACAGAAGCTTGACAAGATTGAATTCAACACTAACTGACCAATAAACACAACGCCGTTTTTATTTAGTATTTATGTTTAAAGTTACAGTGAGGATGCAATGTAATATATCTAGGATGAGAAGATTATACCAACTATTTCTACTGCATAAGTATTCATACATCCAACACCTCGACAATAGTAGATTTAATCATATTTATAATAAGGATACTTCACGTTACAAATGCTCACATTTGAAAAAAGGAGAACAATATTCGATCAACGGAGGAGTACCCTATGTATTAGCCATACAGAGGAGCAGGTTATTGGAAAGCGTACTATATCCTATACGGAGGATCAGGATATGGGAAGCGCACGATACAGGGTGAATCAAAAACCATCGTGCACGATTTAAAACGGTCATTTGACCTTGATGCTTGCATTGATTATCTGTAAAATACGTTATTAGTCTAGTTTATCTTCCCATAAAATGAAAGAAATCGGCTGATAAATAAGCAAACTGTGATAAGTTTTGTAAGCTGACTGCGTTTTTCGCCATTCCAATGGGATTTACACACAAATTGGTATTGCTAAAATGGTCATTATTATCACATCAATTGTCAATATGTTCCTGAAATATTAATTTTTTAATTCTGGGATAAGCAGGTAATCTTCTGATACCAAAGTGTCAAATGAAAAGACAAATCTGAATACCTGCAATCAGTGACTGGTGATGATCACCAGTTAAACGTCAAAAACGGGAGGCACGTGTCAGAGCCGAAGTGAAAATGTGTAAATCCCATTGGAATGGCGAAAAACGCGGACAGTTTACAGAACGTGTCACAGTTTGCTCATTTTTCAGTCGATTACTTTCATTTTTTGGGAGGATACACTGAATAAACAACGCTTGATACAAACAACAGAAATTCCATGGTTCAATGCACGCACAAAGGTCAAATGGTCGCGTCATGTATCTTTGAAAATCGTGAACCACTAAGCTAAGGTTAAACGGTATTTGATGGTATAGGAGACTCTCTGATCGAGGCATGATTTTTGTAACAATAACAAAAATGAATGTTCTTAATATTATGTTATAAATATGTTATGATTAAGAAAATAAAAGCACGAGTGCTCCATGCACTGTGGAAACGTTAAAAAAAGGTCAAATGGTCGTTTCAAATCGTGCACAATGTTTTTGATTCACCCTGTATCGTCTATACGGACGTAGGAGCAGGCTATGGGAAGCACACTATATATTCAATACGAGGGGGGATATGAGATGCACACGTTATATCCTTTACGGGGATGCAGGATATGGGAAGTGCGCTTTATATTCTAAAAGGAGGAGTAGATTATGGGAAGCACACTATATATTCAATACAGAGGAGCGGGATATGAGATGCACATTTTATATCCTATACGGAGATGCAGCATATGGGAAACACACTTTATATCCTATACGGAGATGCAGGATATGGGAAACACACTTTATATCCTATACGGAGATGCAGCATATGGGAAACACACTTTATATCCTATACGGAGATGCAGGATATGGGAAACACACTCTATTTTTTTTTTGTATATAAAGAGCAAATGTGAACAATAGCCCAACAGACATTAACAAAGTTAATGAACTGAGTGATTACAAATCAAACGGGTAACTCTCAACAGAGAGCTCTGATGGGCCAATCAATTGGTTCACTGCAACTCAAAAAATAATCAAAAATACAAGTAAACACTATTGGGCTAGTAAAAAAAAAGCCAATGAAAGTGGCGTGGGACAGGAATAGTATATATTATATACGGAGTAGTAGGGTATGAAAGTGCACTTTATATTCTATACAGAGGAGCAAGTTATGGGAAGCGTAGTGCATATTATATACAGAGGAGCAGGATATAAAAAGCCTACAATTTATTATAAATATACGGAGGAGCAGATTATGGGAAACACACTATTTCAATACGGGAGAGCGCGATATGAGATGCAAACGTGATATCCTATACGGAGATCCAGGATATGTATTGTGAGCACAACACTCTACCGCGTTATTTGTAATAGATACTAACAGTAATTAATGTTATATTATGATGTATATAAAACTAAAACGCCCTACTCAATTACCATCTTTATTAGATAGAACGAAGTGCTAAAAACTCTACATGGGCTTTCTTTGTGTTGTGTCTCATTAATAATGACTTCGGTTTCTGGAAATTCGCCATATAACATGACAATGATGATGGTACAGGTTGCAAAGAAACAACTTCTAACTAATAAAATATGAATGACGTAAAACATGAGTAGAATTATCAATCTTTAATAATATTAATATTTCAACTCTGGGATTCGAATACACGATTATATTTGAAAGATATTTATTGACGCTCAATTACTTTTTATGATAAATAAGAACCTGTTGTAATGGAACGTCTTCATTTTCTCATCCGGTCTGTTTTGTCCAATCAGTGACGCAATTAGTCAAGTGATGGTTTTAATGTACTATTTAAATTTACGACAAAATGTATATGTCGTTTAAGATAGATAACCCAAGCTTGTTTTTATATATTAGTGATGTATTATATCACATTGTCTCATTTTGTTCATGTATGTTTACATGCCATGGATGTTAATGCTTGATGTCATCCATATAATTATGATATAATTAAGAAGTAAAAATATGTTACCGACCAATTTCAAGATATGAAATGATGGCTTACATTTTGCGATGTAATAAAGATAGATAGGTACTGGTGAGGAGCATGTCATAGGCAACACACTCTATGTCCTATATGGAAGAGCAGGGTATGAGAAGCGCACTATATATTTCGTACAGAGGAGCAGGTTATGAGAAGCATCTATATATTTTATATGGAGGAACAGGTCTTAGGAAACACACTTTATATCCTATATAGAGGAGCAGGGTATGAGACGCGCACTATATATTTTATACAGAGGAGCAGGTTATGGGAAGCGTCTTTATATTTTATATGGAGAGGCAGGTCATGGAAAACACACTTTATATTATAAACAGAGGAGCAGGGTATGAGAAGCGCACTATATATTTTATACAGTGCAGCAGGTTATGAGAAGCGTCTATATATTTTATACAGTGCAGCAGGTTATGGGAAGCGTCTTTATATTTTATATGGAGAGGCAGGTCATGGAAAACACACTTTATATTATAAACAGAGGAGCAGGGTATGAGAAGCGCACTATGTATTTTATACAGAGGAGTATGTTTGGGAAGCGTCTTTATATTTTATATGGAGGAGCAGGTCATGGGAAACACACTTTATATCCTATATGGAGGAGCAGGGTATGAGAAGCGCACTATATATTGTATACAGAGGAGCAGGTTATGGGAAGCGTCTATATATTTTATATGGAGGGGCAGGTCATGGAAAACACACTATATATTCTATCCAGAGGAGCAGGGTATGAGAAGCGCACTTAATATTTTATACAGAGGAGCAGGTTATGGAAAGCGTCTATATATTTTATATGGAGGGGCAGGTCATGGAAAACACACTATATATTCTATACAGAGGAGCAGGGTATGAGAAGCGCACTATATATTGTATACAGAGGAGCAGGGTATGAGAAGCGCACTATATATTGTATACAGAGGAGCAGGTTATGGGAAGCGTCTATATATTTTATATGGAGGGGCAGGCCATGGAAAACACACTATATATCCTATATGGAGGCGCAGGGTATGGGAAGCGTCTATATATTTTATATGGAGGGGCAGGTCATGGAAAACACACTATATATTCTATACAGAGGAGCAGGGTATGAGAAGCGCACTATATATTTTATACAGAGCAGCAGGTTACGGGAAGCGTCTATATATTTTATATGGAGGGGCAGGGTATGAGAAGCGCACTATATATTTTATACAGAGGAGCAGGTTATGAGAAGCGTCTTTATATTTTATATGGAGGGCAGGTCATGTGAAACACACTTTATATCCTATATGGAGGAGCAGGGTATGAGAAGCGCACTATATATTTTATACAGAGCAGCAGGTTATGGGAAGCGTCTATATATTTGATATGGAGGGGCAGGTCATGGAAAACACACTATATATCCTATACAGAGGAGCAGGGTATGAGAAGCGCACTATATATTTTATACAGAGGAGTAGGTTTGGGAAGCGTCTTTATATTGTATATGGAGGGGCAGGTCATGGAAAACACACTATATATTATATACAGAGGAGCAGGGTATGAGAAGCGTCTATATATATTATATGGAGGGGCAGGTCATGGAAAATACACTATATATCCTATATGGAGGCGCAGGGTATGAGAAGCGCACTATATATTTTATACAGAGCAGCAGGTTATGGGAAGCGTCTATATATTTTATATGGAGGGGCAGGTCATGGAAAACACACTATATATTCTATACAGAGGAGGAGGGTATGAGAAGCGCACTATATATTTTATACAGAGCAGCAGGTTATGGGGAGCGTCTATATATATTATATGGAGGGGCAGGCCATGGAAAACCCACTATATATCCTATATGGAGGAGCAGGGTATGAGAAGCGCACTATATATTTTATACAGAGGAGCAGGTTATGGGAAGCGTCTATATATTTTATATGGAGGGGCAGGTCATGGAAAACACACTATATATTATATACAGAGGAGCAGGGTATGAGAAGCGCACTATATATTTTATACAGAGGAGCAGGTTATCGGAAGCGTCTATATATTTTATATGGAGGGGCAGGTCATGGGAAACACACTTTATATCCTATATGGAGGTGCAGGGTATGAGACGCGCACTATATCTTTTATACAGAGCAGCAGGTTTTGAAAAGCGTCATTATATTTTATATGGAGGGGCAGGTCATGGAAAACACACTATATATTCTATACAGAGGAGCAGGGTATGAGAAGCGCACTATATATTTTATACAGAGGAGCAGGTTATAGGAAGCGTTTATATATATTATATGGAGGGGCAGGTCATGGGAAACACACTTTATATTATATACAGAGGAGCAGGGTATGAGAAGCTACTATATATTTTATACAGAGGAGCAGGTTATGAGAAGCATCTACACTCTACAGTCATCACAATAAGTAACTGACCAGGTAATAAACATGCTGATAACTCTAAAAGTATAACTCCTACATAAACATATTTAATTCAAAAGTTGTTGAGAAATTTTTCTTCTTGAATTTGAGATATTACACGCTAAGAATGGTTGATTAATGAGGAAGTTACGATCCCAAACGTTAGGGCAAGTCTGATTTTCATTTTAACATTTTCTTTTCAACACGGGGAGAGTATGACAGGTAAAGCGTGTGTGCCGTATTGATCAATTGTAACAATGCCACCGGCCGACAATCCAACAACCAAGCCATCGACGGGTGAATTGGCACTACCACTACCAGTAATCAATAATTTGCCGGTCTGAGTCCCCGTGTTGAAAATGAAAATGTGAAAATGAAAATCAGACTTGACAGTACATTTGGGATTGTAACTTCCTTAATAATCAGCCATTCTTAGCGTGTAATATCCCAAATTCAAGAAGAGAAATTTTTCAACATGTTTATAATTTAATAGGTTTATGTAGGAGTTATACTTTTAGAGTTATTAGCACATTTATTACCTGGTCAGTTACTTATTGTGATGACTGTATATATTTTATATGGAGGGGCAGGTCATGGGAAACACACTATATATTATAAACAGAGGAGCAGGGTATGAGAAGCGCACTATATTTTTTATACAGAGGAGCAGGTTATAGGAAGCGTCTATATATATTATATGGAGGGGCAGGTCATAGAAAACACACTATATATTCTATACAGAGGAGTAGGGTATGAGAAGCGCACTATATATTTTATACAGAGGAGCAGGTTATAGGAAGCGTCTTTATATTTTATATGGAGGGCAGGTCATGTGAAACACACTTTATATCCTCTATGGAGGAGCAGGGTATGAGAAGCGCACTATATATTTTATACAGAGAAGCAGGTTATGAGAAGCGTCTTTATATTTTAAATGGAGAGGCAGGTCATGGGAAACACACTATATATTATATACAGAGGAGCAGGGTATGAGAAGCTACTATATATTTTATACAGAGGAGCAGGTTATGAGAAGCATCTATATATTTTATATGGAGAAGCAGGTCATGGGAAACACACTATATATTATAAACAGAGGAGCAGGGTATGAGAAGCGCACTATATATTTTATACAGAGGAGCAGGTTATAGGAAGCGTCTATATATATTATATGGAGGGGCAGGTCATGGGAAACACACTTTATATCTTCTGTGGGGAGCATGGTATGAGGAGCGCTCTATATATTTTATACAGATCAGCAAGTATGGGAAGCGTCTATATATTTTATATGGAGGGGCAGGTCATGGAAAACACACTATATATTCTATACAGAGGAGCAGGGTATGAGAAGTGCACTATATATTTTTTTACAGAGGAGCAGGTTATGAGAAGCGTCTTTATATTTTATATGGAGGGCAGGTCATGTGAAACACACTTTATATCCTCTATGGAGGAGCAGGGTATGAGAAGCGCACTATATATTTTATACAGAGAAGCAGGTAATGGGAAGCGTCTTTATATTTTATACAGAGGAGCAGGTTATGAGAAGCGTCTTTATATTTTAAATGGAGAGGCAGGTCATGGGAAACACACTATATATTATATACAGAGGAGCAGGGTATGAGAAGCTACTATATATTTTATACAGAGAAGCAGGTTATGAGAAGCGTCTTTATATTTTATATGGAGAAGCAGGTCATGGAAAACACACTATATATTCTATACAGAGGAGCAGGGTATGAGAAGTGCACTATATATTTTATACAGAGGAGCAGGTTATGAGAAGCGTCTTTACATTTTATATGGAGGGCAGGTCATGTGAAACACACTTTATATCCTCTATGGAGGAGCAGGGTATGAGAAGCGCACTATATATTTTATACAGAGAAGCAGGTTATGAGAAGCGTCTCTATATTCTATCCGGATGAGCAGGATATGGGTAGCACACTTTATATCTTATTAAGAGAAGCAGGAAATGGGAAGCACACTTTATATCCCACAAGGAGGAGCAGGCATAGAATTTAGAAAAAACATCAATTGTTATTAAACTAAATAAAAATATCTAATCCCGATTAACTTGGATACCTCGAACTCAACTCACATAAAGTAAATCGAAAAGTTAAAAATATTTTTTCAAACACCAAGTTTTCGGATATTTCGTGCAAAATTCACCACCATTTGGTGCTCATTAGAACAACTCTGTCGTCTGTCCAATGAAGTCTAACATTAACAACTACAGTGTAGAGTGATGCTATTATTGACTTTCGAGTACAAAATAGTGGTGATTTTGACACATTCGGATTGATACCTTCCCATATTCTCAAGCAAGTGGCTGAGCACTGACACTAGTTCTTGCTACCAATTTGGTATCATTATAAAGATGAACACATCAGCTTTGCATTGATGTGTAACACACTAAAAACATTTAACGAATTATACGAATGATAGACGATTGAAACACATTTCCGAACTTGTATGAGGGGTTTGTCGTAGCAAGAGTCCATTTAAATTTGTTGGGTATTTAAAAAAAAATTATATTAAAATTTGCAAAATTGACCATTTAATCAGATAGATCCATTAACCTCGTTTTTATTGCAATGTCCACGGCAAGGTACGCTTCCATTGATGCATCTAAATTTATCCGCCATTGTTAGTCATACATTACTTTTTAATAATTGTATTAAAAGGTCAAAGTATTTATATAAAATATTAATTGATATGAAACTAAATTAATAAAAATTGATATCTGTAACGTACCTGGCCAATAGACAGGCGACTCCTTTGACCATTTAATATCTTGATGACTTGTGTGTGTAGCATATTGAAGACCAACTATAACAGATGATCCATCTAGATATAGATATAATATGTATATAAAATCACATTCAGAAGACAGCCTTGTCAACGACAGTAGTTACTTGCCTTTCTATAAAGATCAATGCATGGTTTCAAACATATTTATCTCAAAATAGACTGTTAGTGCGCTTAACAATTTCCACGCGGCAGGAGTCTGCAGACGAGATTCCAATTGTTCACAAAATGTTTCAAAAATGTCAAAATTATTGAATTTCATTACCATATTTGGAATCACTATGAGTAATGCATTACAATAAGACTCGAGGGTTTGGTGCAACAAAGGGCTATCTGCATTTTTGGCCGAAATGAGATTTTGGAATCACAAACATACCTAGTATTGGTTCAGTAATTATTAAGATATACATGTACTTTGAAAGTTTGTAAAGGTTTCTAAAATTTTGTTTTTATATGGTGAAACTTATCGAAAAAGTGTACGTTAGGTCCCAGATTCTGGACTGTACTAGTATCGTCCTGTACTGAAACACCCAGTATTGAACGATACTGGTACAAAGTCAGTGTTCCAGTATCGGCCGTTACTGGCACATATAAAATGTACCAGTATCGGGCGATATTGGAACACAATTATGTACCAGTATCGTTCATTACTGGGACAAATTACTACTGGTAGCATGTGTACCAGTATCGAATGATACTGGAACATAAAAACGTTCCAGTATCGCCCGATACTGGAACACAACTTGGTGTTCTAGTACCGATACAGGACCAGTCAAATCGTACCAGTATCGAGCGATACTGGCAACTTTTATGTTCCAGTATTGAGCGATACTGGTATACCAGTATTTGGGACCTAAAGTATACTTTTCCAAACTAATAGCCGCGTGGAAAGTGTAAACGTTTTTATGGTTCAAAAACTCAGCGCCTATGAAATGACATGGTAATACGAAAATGAATATTCGAGATACTTTGTTCTCAATGGTTTCAGAACCAGCATTTCAAACATTCTATTTGACGTGTTCTGAAATTTAAATCAAATTTATTCAGCTTTGAAACTTGACCGTTGAGTCATGATTTGTACGTACAAAATCTTTTCCAAAAATTATCATTTCCCAGCACTTCAAGTCAAAAGCAATTTATGATTTTTTCGTTATCAATTTCACCAAAGTCGTCTGCTCTGAGTTATCAATATCAACAAACTGTCTGCTCACGACCTACCTTGAATTTGTTCGATCTGCATTGGTCCCAGTCGGTCTCCTGTTGACGTAAATTGTACGGTACCCTGTATGAAATAGAGGGCGCTCTATGTTAACAGTTGTGACTCTGCTATAAACCAAAATGTAAGCATCAAATATGGTATAAATATTAAAAACCCAAGCGCGAGACACAGACAGCTGGTGACACGAAGTGTTTGGTTTACATTTCATAATTACTTTGTAAATGTTTTGACTATACGGCATCTAGTTAGGAATACAATATAGCACTTTTCCCACCAGAAAGAGATATGAAGCAGTATGTCAATTTACTTTTTTAAATTCTTAGGCTACATAAGCTTACCGTCACACCTTCAAAGTTAGTTGAGTTCATCATATCGAATATCAAGTCACCCAGCTCTTTATTGGTATAGTCGAAGTCCAAAATGGACCTCGGTGGATCTTTGTACAGAAGAAAAAACGGTTTGAAATTTGACTGCGAAGTATTTTCAAATACACCTAACTACTAGCAAATGTATGACTCTTGGCAATGTCATAATACAATTCGTCGCTGTTCTGACACACCGGCACATGTGCCATTTTGGGCAAAATGAGTTTTAACTTAAAAGTTGCATTTTATGATCTACAAATGAAACTCTTTATTCTCCAAAACAATTGAGACAAAAAGGCAATTATATAATGAGATACCGCACTAATTAGTGTGATATGCCAGGGTTTTAACATAATACCGGCATGAAAACCTCATTTTGTATTCTGACATACCGGCACATCACAATATTCTGCCATAGACCACCGTGTAACTGCAGTTCTGACATACCGGCATATCACTGTAGGACGAATATGAAGTTTTTTCTTCTTTCTGACATACCGGCACATGACTTTATGACACAATTACTCCTAATTAATAATTGCAATTTGTTGTTGTAACATGCTCATAACAAACATAAGTATAGTGTTCTTTGACAATGATGGTGACATTTGATGTTAATGCTTTCTAACAAGTCTTAAAAAATTGGAAAATTTTCAAACACGATTTTCTCAAAACGCTGTTTTTCGTGATGTGTCGGTATGTCTAAACAGCGACGAATTGTTTCTAATTTAGAAAGATATAAGAACAATTTTACCTACATGTATGTAACAGATATTGTCGAAGTGTATTTGAATGCCATAATTAAAAAAATAACAACTCCAAATTTGAAGAAAAATTGTGTTTCATACCACGTCCTTTCAAATATTCGTCCGTTCGATGAAGAGCTAGTGCGCTTGCCCAGACCGCGTCATATCCGAATCCAGCCTCGTCCGAGCCTGCTAAATGTTCTCCTTGGAGATCGACGTATTCGTTATAGCGCTGCCGAAAGTCTTGCGTAGTCTACAAAGATACAATTTGGATTATTTAAATTTCTATGATAATTGAAATGTATAATTTGTAGTTTGTTGTGGCGTTGTTATGTGATACAATTGAATTGTACAATATTACTAAATGTAGACAAAATATCGATAACGATAAACATTGAAGAAAACAATCAGGACAAGCCGACAAAAACATTGCATTTAATGGACAAATATATATTTTCTCTCCATTTCAGTCGCACATGATCCAATCGCTACCACTAAAAAACAAAAACAAAACACCTTTTTTCTTCAAAGAAGACACCATCAGTAACAGCCCCTTCAACGTCGACCTCATTATCGTTTGTGCGCATACGTCCCGTCCGTGCGATTTTGATTGAAAACTGAAGGAGTTTTCTAGTTTTCACGACAAGTTAGAATACAAATATGATCATACCATTCCGGAAATCCTCTCCGACCTTTGACCTTGTGGAAAGTCGGCAAAGTAGATTCCGAAAACTCCGTCAGTTGCAATAGCTAATTGCTCTTCTGAGCACGTGATCACACTTCCAGTATGATGAAGCCATCCTGATCGAAACAGATAGCCTGAATTAATGGAATAAAGAAATAGTGGACAGTTATTGTATGATTAATACATTATATTTTACTAGTACATGTACTGTATAATTGAACTGAATTAACTGAAGCGTATCAATTTTCCTGGAAATCAGGTTTTATGCACCTACGTAATATTTGGGCATACATTAACTACCATCTAAAACCGTAAAACTTATAGTTTGCCGTCTATCGTGTAAAACGTCCCGATTTGGTAATTTCGATGTAGATCACATCAAAATTATCAGCACCACTCGCCACATTTGTATCTAGCGCCATCATTCAACCATTTCCCCATAAATTATTACACTTCAGGGTTCCTAAGTACCTTATCTATTGAAACAAAAACAAAATCTTCCAAATTTCAATGCAAGATAATCATATTAATAATACATTGATGAAGAATTAATTGTGCAGGTTTTTTTTATCCGAACAAAGCTAGCTGCAATTTGGATTGAACTTAAGAATATTTAGATAAATAGATTGCTATATGAAAACCACAATGCATCGCCAGGTTAACCAAACCGATCTATTAATGGAACATGTGTCAAATTAACGAATGATTAGTTGGGAAATGTTGATAATATTTATATTTTTTTCTTTTTTTAATCGAAAGATCATCAATTTTATAAATATTTTGATTTATTCCCCTTCACTTTAATGAAAAACATGCTCTAAAATTTGAATCTAATGACAAAATATAGTACGCATGATCTTTCTTAGACTCTAAAATGCGGCGAATTCGAAATTCTTGTAATGCTTTGCAGTATGCAAATCCTACACTCTTTTCGACTTTTTTCTGATATAAATTTGTGAAATAGTGCAAAGTAACAGTGTAATTTTCTTAAAAAAGAATATTCATGTGTTGAAAATCAACATTTTAATATAAAAAAATACAAATTTTCTGTTTATTTTAGATTGAGATGAAATTTAAATTTAAAACTTTAAACCATGTTAAATTAAAGAAATTGCAATCGTCTGGGGTTTCTCTTACACACCTGGAACAATCCATACATATTTGGCGCCAAACATTCCATATTTGTAGATTGCGCAGAACACCTTCTGCGCAACAGCTTCTTGGAAAAATCCGAGGATGATTCGTGCTCCGGAATTCTTTAAAAGATAATCCAAAGAATACTGATATAGGGTGTTCCAAAAGGGTCGACACCCTTTCAAAACTTTATATTGTCGGTACAATAATTCGCTTTATAAAACTGAAAATATATTTGGATGGAGAAAAGTTGTAAAATTACTTAGATACCAAACTTGGTCCCTTTTCTTCTGAGGCCTCTTATTAAATAACACGAGCTGAAATGTTTGGTCACATAACTCACCCAACTCTGTCACATTAGGTTGCAAAGGGGGCCTTGTTTTTTATGATACAGTATAATCATAAGGGGGCCACTTTTTGTTCAGGTGTATAATTTAATTCAATTAACACATCAGTAATCTAGAGTTCAAGAAACTAGGTCAGCCACACACCTGTGTGCTAACAAGTCCATTGAACTCTTAGAACACAGGTGTAAGTCCATTGCAGGATTAAGTGGCTAGAAGGCTTAATAGAGATGCACCTGAATGTCCTTTTGTTATGCATAATTAAGGTTCTTCTCAGGAGTTGAATACCAAGCACTGTTCAACTTGCAGGACGCCGGGTGTGCGTGGCTGTAAACAGGTGATGTGTAAGCCCACAAAGACTTTGCTAAACAGTTTTCTTTGTGCCATTTCAATTGGTGTACAACGTTCATGTGTAAAAGACCTATATTAAGGATTGTTTTAATCTGAAATTTAAAACAATCGCAATGGCAACCTTTCTTTTCAGCCTCGCTCACCCGCTCTCTCGCTTCCATTACGTAAGTGCATTTATACTTCTCATTATAAGTAAAAATACAGGTTTACAGTTCAGAAAACTGTCTTCTGTCCCTTACCAACGCAGATATCTGTAATTGTAAGTTTGGTATCAAAATAATTCTACAAGTTCTTACTATTCAAATATGTTTTCAGCGTTATACTGCGAACTATTTTACTGGAGATATAAAGCTCTAAATGGTGTAGAAACCTTTTGGGCACCCTGTACATATAGAGATGTATACATGTCTATTGTTCTTCAAACGCTACTATAGGACACAATCAGATTTATGAAATAAACAAATATACACGTACAATTATTGAAGACAATTTAGATTTAATCAGAATTGGCCGCCGCTTGAGGTCTCATCCTCACAGAGAGGGGGTGGATACTCACGTATATAGGGTGTCTTAGTCCCCGGGGGGGGGGTACTCAGATTTGGTTTGGTCGGGGTGTGCCGCTGGAGATTCAAAACCCCTACCCATTTCTAAGGGGTTTTGCTTCATTTTAGACCGAAAATAGACCCATGTCTAAGGATTTTTCAGTTGAAAAGCCTACCCATGGCTAAGGATGTCTCATGAAAAAACGACCCACTGGAGCAGCACGTCCCCGTATGCCTTACATACGTGAGTACCCCCCCAATAATTTGGATACTCCCCCCCCCCCCCTGACTCGGGCTCACCCTCAACCAAATCACTGAACAAATTATGTTTGACACAATTTCCCAAAACCTGCATTTCGTATTTGCTATCGAGTTATCACAGATATCTATTTTTAAAATTCCAATCTATGTCATTTTGAAATTAAATTATTTCATTCAAAAACCATTCAGTGTAAAGTCTGGGTTTATTTTTCAGGTACGTGCTTTTTCAAGTACAATAAATAGGCTTCTACATATGTTGCCATCCTGTGTTTTCACATCCGTTGCCAAATTGAAGACTTCTGACCGCTGTCGTCTGATATTGATTATCTCTTAAATTTTGTTATTAACACTTTCCACGCGGGCAGACAACATTCCAAAATTTCACAAAATGTTTCAAAAATTTCACAAATATTGAATTTCATCATCATATTTGGAATCACCTTGAGGAATGCATTAAAATATAAAGTACAAACATTCCTAGTATTGGTTCAGTAATCCTTGAGATAGACCTTGAAAGTTGGGAAAGGTTTCTGAAAAATCTGTTTTGTGTATGGTAAAACTAATAGCCGCGTGGAAAGTGTTAATATCGTCTTACCTTTAAATTTTCTACTTGCTGTGTTGGGTCGTCTGTAAAACTCTCTGTAGCCAATATTTCCAAATCATTATATTTTGCTTTGGATAATATATCCGCCTTTGCCTTAAAACAATATCAATCGAATGTTAATGGTTGTCATGGAATGTATGATAAAGGGAATGATAATAATAGTAAGTAAGTTATAATAACATTTCAGACCACAATGTGCATTAATGATGCCTTGTCGCATTATGCTTGCATGGAAATCAAAATATAAAATGGTTAACGGTTGTAATGGCATTTATTTAATGTAATAACAGTATTACTGGTTAAGAAGCAATCTCAATGCGAGCAGAGCGAAATATGTAAGTTAAACCATTTAGAACGAAGAAGTTGCTACTCCGAGTTTCCCGTTTGCGATCATCAGACATGTGGTTGTCTGATGATCGCACAAGCGGGGAACTCGGAGTAGCAACTACCGTTCCAAATGGTTTAACTTATATATATAATAATACAGGGTGTATCAGAATGATCTATACCGAGGTAATACGATTTTTATTGGTATAAACTTTATTGATATTGTCCTAGCCGTTTTCATATATATCTTGCGCGAACACCAAGCTTTTTAGGAATTTTAGATTTTGAAAATCGGACATTTTTTATGGAAAATAGAGACTTTTTTGAAACGATAGTAGATTTCAAGTTTTTGTCGAAATGATCCATTATGAAAATCTGTAAAGTCACTAGTAATAGTAGAGCAACATTGACCATAAATTGTGACCCCTAGTGATCAAATTTTAAAACATAATCTCGTTCGTTTTATATGATACTAAATATCTTTTACTTCAAGAAAAGTGATGATGCCAAAAATGTAGGTGTGGGCTACCTGAGAAATTAGCATATCAAAATGACGGTTATTTTTGGTATATTTAGACAATATGCATTGCATTAAAGCGATCTGATATTAGTTTAAAACATATTCAATCCTAGGAAATATATTATCATACATACATACATGACTTTATCATTCACTAGCACCATCTAGGATTTCAGAATAGCCGCTTTTTGAAAGAATCTTTTCTAATTGAATTTAAATATTCAGGCAATAAAGACGATCTATTCATAGAAACAATTTTAAACATCTCGTTGTTTTTGAAAGAATCTTTTCTAATTAAATTAAGATATTCAGGCAATAAAGACGATCTATTCATAGAAACAATTTTAAACATCTCGTTGTTTTCATATGATAGTACGAGTATATACCAATAACTTGATCATGCCAAAAATACATGTGTGTAGTCGACTTGAGAAATATCAAAATGGCGGCTAACTTAAAAGTATCTTTAGACAACATCAATTGTATTACCAGTGAATTAAAGCGAAATTATGTTAGTATCAAACATATTCAATCCCACAAAATATATTATTGTCGATACATACAATAATTCCATACATTAGCGCCATCTTGGATTCCAAAATGGCTGCCATTTGAAGAAATTGGTCACATTTAATTCAAATATTCAGGGACAGTTATGTCATTGGCAATAATAATTGTTTAAAAAAACACATTGAAAATGGCATCGTTATTTTCAAAATGGTTACAGTTATGAATACAGAGTGTTTGTCAGTATACAAATGGTCCAATAGTCATCTGGAACTACGGACAAAGTCAGTAAAGGCTCCAAAACGCCTCATTTCTCTCATTTTCTATTGTTTCTTCAGGTATTGGATCTTTATCATTTGGCGTTAGACTAAATATTATTATAATAAAAATCTTGGAAGTTGCTCTTTTCTCCCAATAGCTACAAATACATGTTTTATATACTTAACATAAACATAACCCTTTATCATGTTTATCGTAGCAAAATCATTTCATTTCTGCTATGTGAAATTGACATACATCATTATTGTCTTATATAGAGAATATACATGTAACTGAGATTCGCAATAGAATTTCAAAAGCAAGTCTCCATATAATGGTATGATATATGCATCTATCATAAAATAAAAGCCTTAACAAAGGCAAAGGTCCACTCTGGCCAGTTCACCCATGGTAAACTGGCTTACACCTGCTCATTAGATGACAGATGAAATAGAGTTAATATGAAGACATCTCATCCTTGAGATATTTCCAAAGGTTCCGGCTGGGAATTAAGCATGGACCTAAGGTTTAAGAGAAAGTTTCAACTCCTGAATATAAAGTCTGGGGCTGCTAATTAAAGTCCTATTGCGACTTTTTTGAATGAAAGGGGAGGGGTTTGTGGTGGGGTTTGTGGAGGGGAGGGGGTTTGTGGTGGGGATGGGAAGGGGAGGGGGTTTATGGTGGGGATGGGAAGGGGAGGGGGTTTGTGGAAATTGTGAAGGGGAGGGAGTCTGTGGTGGGGATTGTGGTGGCATGGGGGTGGGTGGGGAGGGGAGGTTGTAAGGGTGGTTTAGATTTATTTTTATTTATGCTTTCTTTATTGAGGGTAATATGCTTCAGTGACTTTCACTCCTTTCCAAGCAGGCCCTCATTTCGATACATACATAAATACATGCAAATAACAAATGTTACAGTGTTTAAATATAATACAAATTATGATATTCTTCAATGATAATTTACAGTGGAGATAGAGGATTTGAATTGACCGAGTGACAAATTTTCTAAATCAATACGAATAGATGGTGATAAATTGTTCCACTGCGGGAAGGTGGAGTAGGTTTGTGGTTGGGGTTGAGTGGGTTTGTGCATGTAGGTGGGGAGTGGTGTGTGTACAACAATAAGCACACAATAAGGCCCAATTTTTGTTTTGTTTTTTTTGTTGTTGGTATATTAGGGCTTTCACTTTTTTTGTATTTTGGTTAAAAATCACCACCAATTGAATCAGGGAGGTCATAACTATGCATCACGCAGCAAGCCATGGGTGGTATTCAAGGTTATTTTGAATAAACATGAAACAAATAAGTAAGAATCCATCTGTGATCTCATCGAAACGCTATCAAATCCATGAATTTCATATTAGGATTGTCTTTTAAGTTATAATGATTCGTTTAACTGGAGATGAATGGAAGCTACTAGGGCAAAATTAAATTAAAATGTGTTTTACATTGCATTTTTATTTCAGAACTATTTGAAAAATACCTTGTCACAAAAATGCAGAAATGAATGAAAGCGGCATGAGAACGATAATGGCCATGCAAAGCCACCAGCCAAGTTAGCCAAACCTTCTAAAAGTACATCAAAACCTACAGATACTGCAAAGAATAGGCCGAGTAACCAGTGGGGGAGTTACGCACTACTTACTAAGCGGCCGGCGGGCGAAGATGATACAACAATAGAGAAGCACATTCAACTGATGCAGGTTGAAAATCGAAAGTTGAGGCAAGATACTACTAAGATTAGCATGCTAATGGACCTCACATTGCTGACAGACGAGATGGGATAGTGAACAAACTGTGGAAGGTTGACAAAATATCGACTACCTACCCTGCTTGTTTGATGAGGATGAGGTAAATTATGTGCATGTTAAATGGTTTCACAACATTTACATTCAAATATTTAGATAAGATTTAATACCGCATTATAATAGGATAAATGTAATTTGATACCACTTTTTCCTATTGTTAAAGGTAGATGACCCGATCACATTTTCGATTTTTAACTTGAAGTTTTCTATTCTACATGAAAGGTCATCCTTAAAAAAGTCGTGTTCCAAAGTTTGAGTTGCATAGCTCTAATGGTTCTTATTTTAGACGCACAAGATGCTGTGAACTGTACCCATTGAGTAGTACGTACACAAACTATATCGGTGGTTACCACCATTCGCGGTAATTCGACGCTATTTCATCGATTTCTCCGTAATTATACCGATTTAGGCCGTCAAATTTCAGTATGATGATGAGAAAAATACGAGCTTTCATATCGTCAGCCTGCTTCGATAATTGCCTAACTCACTTTTCAGCAAAATTGAGTTTTTTGCATAAATCATGACTTCATTACATTATGCACATGCTGTTATAATATCTAAGTCATTGACCAATCAAAAGTGTTGATAAATGAAGAGATTTGTTGCAAAAGGGCCACCAGACCACTTCAACATGTTACTCATTTTGCATTATTGAATTTGCATTGACAAATCCATGGAATTAATCAAATTATTGTATGGCTGTGTTCATCTGTTTCTATGACTTGGATTAGTGCATCCATGCACGCCAATCGAGGCCATCAACAATACATGTCACATTCCACATAATGAAAAACCATACATCAATAATGCAAAATGAGTAACAGGTACAAAGGTAACAGGTTTCCTACTTTTGTTGTTTTCTAAGAACTAAAAAAAATGAGTTAGGCAATTATCGAAGCAGGCTGACGATATGATATGAAAATCTCCATATGTTTGAAATAATTCTGTGTTACGAAAATGTGATCGGGTCATCTACCTTTAATCCTTTTGTTAAATTCCACAGTGAGCGAACACGAGAAGGATAATTGTGCCCCATTGCATACCTAAGGCAAAGGATGCCCGAAAGCACAATTGCTCTAACAATCATGCCCATAGTTGTCACTATGCTGGTCGGCACTGGTGGGTACTAATTACCATCACTCTGCCAAATTAACCGGCACTCAAGGGAATTTAAACCTTGCCGAATAGCACTAGAATATGCCAAATTGAAAGTATTTGTCTTAAAAACAGCTACAAAATGCCTCTATTGCAACATGATTCATTATTTTGATTCAAATCTCGTCAAATTTAGGCAGCATTGAATTTTGGCTGGTGACAACCCTGATCATGCACCAAAACTCAATGCCAGCCATAGGTGGCATGCAATGCAAATGCAACAAACAACAGCTAATGCAACAAAGGGAGTTTAAATTGTTATTGTTATAATACATGCAGATACTGACAGAGTTCCACCGCTTGACAGAACAAGATATTTGCAAGGCCCAACAGAAGGGTATTGATAAGTATGCAGATGCCTTCATCAAATGTGCACGTGTGCAAAAGGGGACGAGAGACCAGATATTTTCTGCAATTGGAAAAGCAAAGAGTGCCAAGGCCAAGAAACGTAAGTTTTTGTGTTTTACCACAGTTTTCTTTTCCTCAATTTTCAGTAAATATCTTCCCAACGTGTATTATAGTTCAACAATGTGAGGAGACAGACATGATTTCTTCTTGACTGATAGCATTGATAGCCCAGTTCTAGAACTTTTCAAAAATACTGAGAAATTGTATGTTATGAATACGTAGAAGTCATTTTCTTATAATATAACCCTTGTCAACAATCATCAAACAGACCCAGGTTTTGAAAAAATGTCATCTCCGTATGATATTGCCTCTCATCTTTTAATCTCTATTTTCCCCGTTGTCATTGTTCTTTCGAGATTACTCTAAATTCATGTAAAGTAAATCAGTTTTCATTCTGTCAATGATGGGCATCTTTCCCCGGGGGGGCACTCAACCTTTTTTTGGGTAGGGGTGTGCCGCCCAGGGTCTCAAAAAGGGGGGCTAAAGAACTGAACTGAGTGGATTATATGACGAAAAATAGGGTCTTAGGAACTGATTTTTTTCCAACAAATAGGTCTTGAGAACTGGCCTATAGTTCAATTTTCGATTTATTTTGGTTTAAGAACGCAACATTTTCGAAAAATTGGGGCTTTGGAACACAAAATTGGTGCTTTGGAACGCAAAATTTGGCGATTTTTGAATTTTCAATAAAAATGGGGTCTTAAGAACTGATGCAGGCTCAAAAGGGGGGTCATAAGAACTAGCAGCAGAGGGTGAAAAAGGGGGTCTTCAGCGCGGCACATACCTATACCCTTTTCAAATGTCAGTGCCCCCCCCCCCGGGCATCTTTCCCTTGATGTTTAATTGAACCAAACACCAGGCACCAGGGGGGGGGGGGGCGTTTTCACCTAAAATGTTCGTAAAAGGTTGCCCCAAATTGTTTCCAAGTCAGTCACCTCGTGAATTTCAACTGGTGTCACTGCTAACATTTCAAAAGACAAAATGAACTTGGTTAATTTCATCATTCATTTGATCCTTACAATTAAACTTATCAAGCCTATGTGTGATTAAAGGCCTTATTTATAAATCTGATTTCAGATGCTGCAGAAGTTGGTGAAGTTTTGCTGATCTTTCACTTGCTGCATGAAAATGTTGAGTTTGCATTTTGTTCAAAGGCCAAGGTAAGTTGTGATTTAAGGGGTACAACAACTTTCCTGATTGTTCAGCTGCATAAAAAATAATAAATTTGTCATGATCTAGATTTACAGAATAAATGAGGGATTTTTGTTTGGAGTGTCTTCTACGTGTCATAAGGGATAGGCGAGTCCAATATTTAAGTAGTGAGCCGGCATCCACTACGATGAAAATATTGAACATCTATCCCATGTGACATGACAGGGGTTCCCATTTACTGTGGAAAACAGGACAAAAAAAATGTATTGATTTTTTTCAGAAAGGGAAAACTCAGGGAATCTGAAAACTAGCAAAAATATCAGGGAAAACATGGAATTTGAGTGGCATGGGGAAAATGCATAATTTGGCACATGAGTGTGGACATGTCTTGTGTTTTTTCAACAAATTTTAACCAAGACAAATGGTAAGTATTTCTCAGGGATTATTTCGAAATTTAGTTTCCTAAAATGATGGGAACTCTGCCCAATAGAAGACACCACAAACTCAAGTCAGTATCTGTGTTTTTCATATTAATACAATCAGTAGTATTCCAATCTAAAAATACAAATATTTTCAGCAAGCAAATACACAAATTACAGTGAAAAATCCCTGTGATAAAAATCACCGTAACTATGACTGGTTTATAATCCAAACACAGGTCATACCGCTTTTGCATACACGAATGACGTGTGCGATATATGTGAAAACTTGCTTTGAATCTGTAGCATATAATCTGACAGAGTATGGTACTCCCGCTGGACAGTCTAAAACTTCAAAAAGGACCTACAGAAAAGGGCATGCGGGATAGTCCTGGGCAAGAATTTTTCATCTTACTCTGAAGCACTGAGTAGTTTTGACATGGAGTCTCTCTATGACAGGCGGGTGGGTCACTTTCTGCAGTTAGCCAAAGAGGTTTTTCTTATAGTTCCAGAACAAATTATTTACTCCCTCGATCCTGCCAGCTTGTAGTCTTCATGGTCGCAACCTGTGTGCTGCTGACAAATTGTCGCAGCTCTTTTCTTTAATACAATGTACCAGGCGCGTACCGCGGCATGTGAGCCATGGGGGGGGCAGAAGTATATGTCGTCCCGACAGTGGCGTAAATGTTCGTAAAAGGTTACCCCAAATTTTTTCCCAGTCAGTCACCTCGTGAATTTCACGTAAGTGGTGGGTGGGGGGGTAGGGTCAAAAAAAAATTGCACGGTCAAAAATTTCGCACAGTCAAAAAATTTCGCACGGTCACAAACAAATTCAGAGTCATAAAAGCAAAACAGTCGACAAATAATGCCCAATCCTCAGTTTTTTCGGCCTAGGCCCTATTTTTTTTTCTTATGCGAATTTAGCGTCCCGGTATTGCGAATTTAGCGTCCCGGTATTTGGAGCCAGGGGGGGCAACTTTCCCCCCCCCCCCCCCTGCCCCCCGGTCGGTACGCCACTGCAATGTACTTGTTACAAAGGTTTATGTTTGGTTTGTTATTTAAAAATAAATGAATAATAATAGTTGTTTATTTTCTTTCAACTTTTTAATAGGTAGATGAAGATTCCTTCCCGTCACACATACACTTTCAATATAACGGCTCAATGGCTGCCATAGTAGATGAAACCGTCAAGGATTACACCCTGATAGCTGAAGGTGAAGAAGTGTGTTCTACGGCCGACTTCATGAAAGCAGTAGGCATGGCTACACATTATGTCTTCAACGTCGCATATAAGTTTTCTGCAGAAGATTATCCTGAACTTGTTCAATATACCACACCCACAGAAAGGTATTGCATCTCCTTTACAACATCAACTCTAAATTGAAATGAAATAACCAATGGGTAAGAATGTTAGTAGTTTCAAGGTTTTGTAGTTACCAGTGTGTAATGAAAATTGGTGATCTCAAATTTGGAGGATCCAGAGAGACACCCACCCTGTACATGTGACTGATTTGTTGCTATACCGTAGTGAAAAGTGGTAAATTGCTCATTATTTTTCCAGTAAATGTTAACTTGGGCAGACAACAGTCAAATTGAAATGTTAAAAATTCCACAATAATCATTTTATTAATATGATTTGCTACTTGTTTGTTGTTCTTGATTAGAAAAAGTTAATGATCAGAACTTCAAAATTTGGAAGAGAAAGAATGAAATTGCAAGATAATGCAATATATGCGCCCAGTTATGAAAATTATTGTTGGATACCTTTCACATGACTAGCGAAGTCAATTGAAAGTTGAACATTTTTCTGTTATGATTTTGAACTTTGGTGCTGGTTAAGAAATGATCTAGTTGTTTCTTTGCCTGGAGCATAACTTTTTGGAACCATTTTTACACTTTGAATATTTATACTTTGAGATGGTATGAGTAATCCCTTTTTCCAGTGCTCAGCCACATGCTTGAGAACATGGGGAGCTGAGAATCTTGTGCTTGAGGGGAAAAAATCCAAACCTTAGATCATACAACCTTATGATTTATTTGTTTGGTATATTTTGAGTTCCATGATTGCTAAATGTTTAATATTTGGGTAGCCAATGTGAATCCAAATTAAGTTTATAATCATGTTTTTGTAACAATAATATGTGTTTGGTCACAGTAATTTGTAATGTGGGTCCAAATTCTTTTAATGAAGACATTGGCTGCTTACTTCTCAAATTCATCGTTTATGATATGTCTGTGGTGAGATTTGGTTGATACGCTCAAATAAATCTCACGGCGAGCAGATAATATCATATTGTGTATTTGCCATGTGCGATATTTATTCAATTGTTGATGATGGGTTAAACATGTATTATACTGTTATTCTGTATTTTTGCTTTGTGTATTAGTATAATATAGTAGAGTCATTATCTTGGATTACGTGACCATTTTCTTCCTACCTTAGTTTCTTAGTGAATTTGTCAACTAGAACCATTTTAAAAGAAAATGAGCTCCCATGCATTTCTCAAAAGTGGCGGGAACATTCTTTTATAGCGCAAATTCCAAAATGGCCGCCATACTTTTTCGGAATCCTTGTGCTCGGCCGAACAATTTGGTGTGCTTTTTAGCTTAATTAAAGCCATTTGAATTTTTGGGCCCCTGTATGGCGGCAATTTTGGAATTGCGCTATAAAACAACGTTCCCGTAACTTTTGAGAAATGCATGGGAGCTCATTTTCTTTTAAAATGGTTCTAGTTGACAAATTCACGAAGAAACTAAGGTAGGAAGAAAATGGTCACGGAATCCAAGATAATGACTCTACTAATACGTTCTATTTCCAAATTTTAGTCGTTATATTTTGAATCTTTTTGGATTGAATACTACTGATGACTTTTCGACATATTTAATTCCAAATTGATTTAGTGGATATGTTGCCTAATTTTACACACATTTTGTCATTCCAATTTATCTTTATGGTTTGGTTTTAGCATATCCACATTACCCAAATTATATTAGAGGTTCTGATTAAATATTATTGTATGTAAATTAATTATTATCATTATTATAATTGTCATGACTAGTGTTGATTCGCATCCGGTCAAGTTGTCAAAATTGATATCAAAGTTAAAGATAAACCACCTACTTATTGCGGGACTCAAGAAGTCACTTTTTGCATTTTTCGAGTGCTGTAATTTTTGAACTATGAGTTACTTGAATATAAAAGTATACATTTTTGTAAAGAAAATGGGTCAGAGAATCCATTTTTGGCATCAATTTTTAACCAAAAATGCTTATTTTTTTTTGCCCAAAAAAACCAAACAGTTACTGACATTTTTAGTAAAATATGCCTAAATGGCATGTAAAGACACAAACTTGGGGTAGGTTTTCTCATTATTTAACCTTTTGGGCACTTTTGGTCAAAATTTCAATAACAAAAAGTTTAGGTGAAAAAATTAGAAAACCGACCCTAAGTTAAAGTGTCTTTACTTTTTCCCAAGAAAAATTGGTCAACAAATCAACTTTTTTGGTCAAAATCGATGCCAAAAATGGATTCTCTGACCCAAATCCCATCCAAAAATGTATATTTTTATATGCATTAATAGTTCAAAAATTACAGCACTCACAAAATTCCAAAAAAAAATTCCTTAGTCCTGCCAATGTAATACTAAAGAGTACCATAACTCATCTTTGGCATTTGAATTTGTGTATGAAAATATTAATGATGGAGTCAATAAATTCACTGACATCAAATCTCATTGTTTTGTAATGTGTGTATCATTTGGAATTATCTGTCCGAGTCATTTGACTCGCTTTAAAGTGTGTCCATTGACTCGCTTGAATTGTTAAACGGATTTGACTCACTTTCAGTATGAAGTGTGTCGATTGACTCACTTGAATTGTTAAACAGATCCGAGTCATTTGACTTACTTTGAGTTTGAAGTGTGTCCATTACCTCAATGGAATTGTTAAACAGATGTGAGTTATTAGACTCACTTTGAGTTTGAAGTGTGTCCATTGACTCACTGGAATTGTTAAACAGATCTGAGTCATTTGACTCGCTTTGACTTTGAAGTGTGTCCATTGACTCACTGGAATTGTTTAACAGATCCGAGTCATTTGACTCACTTTGAGTTGGAAGTGTGTCCATTGACTCACTCGATTGTTGAACGGGTCGCCTCACGGACAAAAATGAATACCCACCTAAGTGAGTAATGTGACCCACGTAGGCAGGTCAATTGACCTATTTAAATAGGTCACTTGAGACATTTGTACTTTCAGTGAGTAATGTAACTCGCACAAGTGGGTCAATCAATTATCAATGACCCACTTTCATACCAATTATACCTACTTACATGGGTCATTTGACTCGCTTAAAGTGTGTAATATGACTCGCATACATTCTGAAGGCGGGTCGCCTCACGGACAAAATGAATACTCACGTAGGCGAGTCGCTCGACTCAGAAAAGTTTTCTGTGTGGTGCAATTGGTCTAAACAACCCGCCTTATAATACATTTCAAGTGTTTCTAGAATTCGTTAAAGAATTGATACGTTTTGCGTCAAGTTGCCCCTCTTTCACTTAGGCAAACGCAAAACATATCAAAATTGATACGTTTTGCGTAAGAGGAGTTTTTTAGGTCTAGAGTACACAAAAAGGAACTATTTTGGAAATTCTTTCACAGAAACATGGTGCAATTGGTCAAAACTACCCTCCCTATACATTTCAAGTGTTTCTAGAATTAGTTACTTGTCAGTGTTTTTTTTTTGCTAAGGAAAAGTTGATACGTTGTACGTTGGGGCAGTTATTTTGCTTTAGAGTACAACAAATGAATTATTTTGGAAAACTATTCACAGATACATGGTGCAATTGGTCAAAACTACCCTCCCTATTATACATTTCAAGTGTTTCTAGAATTTGTTATTTTTCAGTTTGTTTTTTTGGCTAAGGAAAAGTTGATACGTTTTGCGTTAGGGCAGTTATTTTGCACTGAAGTACAAACAATGAATTATTTCGGAAAACTTTTCACAGAACCATGGTGCAATTAGTCTAAACAACCCTCCATATACATTTCAAGTGTTTCTAGAATTATTTATTTTCAGTGGATTTTTGGCTAAGGAAAAGTGTATACGTTTTGCGTTGGGGCATTTATTTTGCTCTAGAGTTCAACAAATTAATTATTTTGGGAAGATTTTTCACAGGAACATGGTGCAATTGGTCTAAACAACCCGCCTTATAATACATTTTAAGTGTTTTTAGAATTCGTTAAAAAATTGATACGTTTTGCGTCAAGTTGCCCCTCTTTCACTTAGGCAAACGCAAAACATATCAAAATTGATACGTTTTGCGTAAGAGGAGTTTTTTAGGTCTAGAGTACACAAAAAGGAACTATTTTGGAAATTCTTTCACAGAAACATGGTGCAATTGGTCAAAACTACCCTCCCTATACATTTCAAGTGTTTCTAGAATTAGTTACTTGTCAGTGGGTTTTTTTGCTAAGGAAAAGTTGATACGTTGTACGTTGGGGCAGTTATTTTGCTTTAGAGTACAACAAATGAATTATTTTGGAAACTATTCACAGTAACATGGTGCAATTGGACTAAACAACCCTCCCTATACATTTCAAGTGTTGCTAGAATTTGTTATTTTTCAATGTTTTTTGGCTAAGGAAAAGTTGATACGTTTTGCGTTGGGCAAATGAATTATTTTGGAAAACTATTCACAGATACATGGTGCAATTGGTCAAAACTACCCTCCCTATACATTTCAAGTGTTTCTAGAATTTGTTATTTTTCAGTTTGTTTTTTTGGCTAAGGAAAAGTTGATACGTTTTGCGTTAGGGCAGTTATTTTGCACTGAAGTACAAACAATGAATTATTTCGGAAAACTTTTCACAGAACCATGGTGCAATTAGTCTAAACAACCCTCCCTATACATTTCAAGTGTTTCTAGAATTAGTTATTTTAAGTGGATTTTTGGCTAAGGAAAAGTGTATACGTTTTGCGTTGGGGCATTTATTTTGCTCTAGAGTTCAACAAATTAATTATTTTGGAAGATTTTTCACAGGAACATGGTGCAATTGGTCTAAACAACCCTCCTTATACATTTCAAGTGTTTCTAGAATTTGTTAAAAAATTGATACGTTTTGCGTCAAGTTGCCCCTCTTTCACTTATAGGCAAACGCAAAACATCAAAATTGATACGTTTTGCGTTAGAGCAGTTTATAGGTCTAGGGTACACAAAAAGGAACTATTTTGGAAATTCTTTCACAGAAAAATGGTGCAATTGGTCAAAACTAACCTTCCTATACATTTCAAGTGTTTCTATAATTAGTTACTTGTCAGTGGTTTTGTTGGCTAAGGAAAAGTTGATACGTTGTACGTTGGGGCAGTTATTTTGCTCTAGAGTACAACAAATGCATTATTGATGCAATTGGTCTAAACAACCCTCCCTATAATACATTTCAAGTGTTTCTAGAATTTGTTATTTTTTCAGCATTTTTTGGGCTAAGGAAAAGTTGATACGTATTGCGTTGGGGCAGTTATTTTGCTCTAGAGTACAACAAATGAATTATTTTGGAAAACTATTCACAGATACATGGTGCAATTGGTCAAAACTACCCTAAGGGTATACACCACCAATGCACTATATACTGGGATAACACGTCCGGTAAAAGTTTATCACAGCAATATTTCCTTTTTGCGGTACAAATTGCGAGATTTTGATAGACTTTTTTCAATTATTTTGATTACTTTTGGGTATTATACATTTTTATGAGTGTGCAGAGTAAAAATCTCAAAAAAAAATAGCCGAAATCGCTACATCAAATTCATCGCAAAATATTGAAAAATCTAGTCTGACATCAAGGGGTATGCTTTTGATATATTTTGCGGACAACCCTTGGGAATACAAGGAAAAGTTGATACGTCTTGCGTTGGGGCAGTTATTTTGCTCTAGGGTACAACAAATGAATTATTTTGGAAAACTATTCACAGATACATGGTGCAATTGGTCAAAACTGTGGACGATATCTTGGAGATAGTGAAGAAAGGAGAAGTGGATAATCTAACAGAACACCTCAACACCATCGATCCTACGGGGAAAATCAAGTTCACGTACGAGGAAGAGGAAGAGGGTCGCATTCCTTTCTTAGACACACTAATAATCAGGAAGCCGGATGGCAGCACAAAACTCTGCATTTACAGGAAGAAAACCCACACAGACCAGTATCTACAATTAACATCCCATCACCCCCTCCATCAAAAGTTGGGCGTCATTCGCACACTTCTCGACAGAAAAGACAGTCTAATAACAGAAGACGAGGACAAGCGGGAAGAGGAGAAAAAGTTAGAAATCGCGTTAACCAACTGCGGCTACCCCAAATGGTCCATCCAAAAAGTCGAGTCTGCAAGAAACTGCAAAAAGGAGAAGAAAACCAACACAAAGAAAGACGACGCCAACAAATCCAAGGGCCTGGTAGTCATCCCCTACGTCAAGGGATTATCAGAGAGAGCATCAAGAGTGTTTAAGAAACACGGCTTCGCCACGGCTATGAAGCCACACACGACGCTTCGAAAACTGTTAGTCCACCCAAAAGACAAGCGGGACCCAGACCATACTCCGGAAATTGTGTATGAAATTCCGTGCAACGGTTGTAAGAAAACTTACATATATAGGAGAGAGCGGTCGCTTATTCAGGACAAGACTTAAAGAGCATAAAACTGAGGTTGATAAATTTGAGGCTAGGTCTTACACACGGGCAGTGAGAAAGGCGTCAGTAGGCGAACAACACAAATCGGCCATCACGGACCATGTGGCTGCCACGAATCATGCCATAAATTGGGACGAGGCCAAAATCATTGATAAAGAAGGACATAAAACCAAATGAATTATTTTGGAAAACTATTCACAGATACATGGTACAATTGGTCAAAACTACCCTAAGGGTATATACACCACCAATGCACTATATACTGGGATAACACGTCCGGTAAAAGTTTATCACAGCAATATTTCCTTTTTGCGGTACAAATTGCGAGATTTTGATAGACTTTTTTCAATTCTTTTGATTACTTTTGTGTCGATAAAAATAGAAATTCAACCATATAGCTTGCAGAAGGTCCAAAAAGGGATGAAAACGTGAAAGGCGTTATCGTGAACGGCGTTATCCTGTAGAGTATTATCACCCTCATTTGAAGAAAATATTGCAAGAGCACAATCTTTCTTCTTTGGAAAATCTTTGAGAAGTCCAGACACAGCAGCAAAATATTTAAAACAGTGAGTTTGCTTCTTCTTTCGTGTTCTATATAACGCATTTCACTTTGTGAACCCAACGGTTTCTTCTAGAATATGCTGTTAGTGTACATATATGGCTCATAATCCACATATATAAATTTTTACTACCGCGCTACACATAGCCAAATCGCTCTATTGAGCAAGTATTGAGCATGTGTTTTCGTCAGGCTTATTGCGCGTGTGTATGTCAGGATAACCATGGATAACGCTGTTCACAAGAATAACGGAATTCACCCTAACATGTCCATTATCAATAAAAAAAAAAGAGAACATCTTCACAATATGCGATGCAGTGTGCATGTAATTTAATACAATAGTTAATGTAATGGTACATACCCCTTTTAAACGAAAATGCAAGCTATATAAAACATTTAAAGTGAAAATTAAATATTTGACCACTGTTTGACGGTCAATATTGGGAAATTCAGCCCAAATGTATGGTTTAAATCATTTTTTAGTATTAAAATTGCTAAAACAAATACAGTTTTTGCAACAGCTACATGATAATTTTTATATCATATTAGTTGCTTATGCAATATGACACTAGATAACGCCGTTCACCGAGTGAAAAAACATAATAAGACACCTGAATTACATGGTTTCGTGCGTAAAAATGTGAGCAGTGGTGTTCGCAAACATTATTGTTCTAGTAACTTTAGCATATTGGGTCATCAAAAACAATCAAAGTAAGCAGATTTGAAACAATTTATTTTCATAATTTTCCAAAGCTGAAGTGGTCCCATTTTTGTGGAATGGCCCATATACGATTTTAGTGGCAAATATAATTTTATTTGGCCACGATTTTTGAAGAAGAAAAACATTTCTCATAAACACAGAATAGTCAAGAAAACCCTAAGGTTTACTTAGCTAAGGAGTTGCAAAAGGTTTGATGGTCTAATAGAGTTAGAAAGAGCACAAAAGTCAATGATTCGTAATGCTGCCGGGGCACAATCCTGTACGGGGACCTGTGTCTCGATTTAGTTGGCCAACAATGCATTTATTCGTTGGTTATCATTTCTTAGCAGTACTTGTATAAATGACGGTAGCATTACAATGACAGCAACTTTTGCCATTATACGGGGTAGCCCCAGAGGGTTCCAAATACAGGGTGAGTTAAAAAGAAGTTGTACGGATTTGATTTGTTTTCCTGGGAAAGAAAAAGAAAATTGACCTAAAACTCAAGCGATATTTTGCCGAAAAATTTGCTTCCGATCATCTGAAAAAAAGAATGACTGAAATCGATCATTCCTATCCAGGGTTAGCTATTTTACTAAGAGAACCCATTTTTTTTAGCTGTCCACCGATATGTAAAACAGAACAAAGTAAAGACAATGTTTAAAAACTCATCATTATCGTATCAGGAAGTAATTGATTTACCCCTCATAATGCAAAATCATATAATCCGTCAAAAAGAGAAGGTTAGAGTATAAGGGCGTGTTCACACTATAGCTAGTTTTCTCCACGACCCGGGTCGGACCCGGGTCGAACCCGGGTTGACGTATAGTGTGAAGAGAAAAAATAGGCTCAAAAAACCGACCCGGGTCGAAAATTACAACCCTGCGAAAGTGAAGGGTGGAACCCGGGTTCAACCCGGGTTATATCCGGGTCGACTGTAGTGTGAACAGAAATCGCTGTTCGACCCGGGTTGGCGGAAGTAGCTAACCTGACTGCTAACCTCTGTATACGATTTTAGTGGCAAATATAATTTTGCCACGATTGTAGTGGCAACATCAATTTTGACACGTTTTAGAACAATTTATTTTTCATAAACACAGAATACCGGTAGTCCAGGAGGCCGGAAGTTGTATTCAGCTGACAATTTACAAAAGGTTCGATGGTCTAATAATGTTAGTATAAGGGGCTAAAAGTCAATAATTAGTATTGCTGTTGGGGCACATCCTGTGCTGGACTCGCGATTTAGTGATTTAGTGGGGCAAAAATGCCTTTATTCAGCCGAAGAAGTACATGGACAAAATTTGTTGGATAGGCTATCCTTCCTTAGCGGTACTTGTAATGACTCTATAGGATTACAATGACCGCAACTTTTGCCTATACGGGTCCCCTGACAGTAGCCCCAAAGGGCCCCAAATATAGAGTTATTCAGCCGAAGAGATACATGTAGATGAATCCTTAAGGACCCTACGTTCACTAGGTGATGTATACAGCCGAAGAGGTACATATTGGATGAATCTTTTTGCATAGGAACTATTACATGTTAGGATTATACAAAAATACCCATGACAGCAACTTTTGACAACAACGTTGACATCATATGACGTTGTCAGGTGACGTGTATGCACAATGTTTCTTGGAATAATTGTTATCTGCAAAAAAAGAAAAGTACCATTAATCATACATGCCCAACCACCCGACGCAGTTCTTAATAAAACCTACAACACCAACAAAAAAACCGGGCTTAATTAGAATAGTGCTAGATCGTCTTCCCTTGTTTTACGCCTATGATTGATTATAATTAGGCTAATGGAATTGGAAATGAGTTACAAACACTTTGCACCATCAATCACCGCCTACGTCAGAAAAATTCATTATTTCTCACAAAGTTGTTGTTTTAATTTCCTTTTTATTCTGAAACATGTTGTTTCCGATCAACTTTCAGCAAGCAATATTTATAATCATGTTCAGCCTATTTCGGTCAATTATAATTCATACTTGTCTGTAGACGACTGTTCTTTCAAGCATTTCACAGAATGTTTCAATAATGTCAACATTAACTCAGATAGGGAAAGTAGTTCAGTTCAGTCAGTTATCTGGACCAACATCTCTCCATGCATGCTACACTACTCAGTCCATTAGTTAATTGTCATATCAGTCATTTTGTCATTGATAACTAAATCCACACTATAACATTATAATAATTTACTTCTAAACCAACGTTTTAAATCAAATTCTGACTTCATGCACTTTCAGTCATAGTAATTGTAACTACTCGTATAAATGTAGAAAATAACAATTGAAATGCATTGTTGTCTTTAGTAGATGCACGGGTACAATAAGTTGTGTACATTGGCAACTTCGTATTCTTTGAGTCGCTAGTAGACTGACAAATGACTGTTAATAGCTGTTAATGTGTGTTTGAATCTTACATCAGGGATCATATCATTATCAGATTCATAGTCTAGGGGATGTAGTGAAATTCTGAAAATTGCATTCAAACACCAAATGCATCCGATGTTATTAGGGTATTGAACGAACACCAATTGCGCTTACTTATACATTGTATAAGCCTGCAGTAAGAGTAGTTTATTTAAAGGCAAAAGTCCACTCTGGCCAGTTCACCCAAGGTGAACATGGCTTACACTTGTTCAGTTGGTGACAGATTGAAACAGAGTTAAGATGGAGATATCTCAATCTCGAGATATTCCCAGTGGATCTGGCTGGTTAGAGTGGACCTAAGGGTCTAGTCAAACTTCTAAGCAACCAACCACACAAAATACAAGATTGGTAGACCAATTGGGGCACATTGGGTATTTTGATGATTAAAAACTCGTAAAAGTGGAGCCTTCGTTGTTGCTTATCATAATGACGTCACAGTGACGTAATACGCAAAATTGTTAGTATTTTTCTCAGTATCAATGAAAAAGAAATGAAGACTTTAAAATACACTAGTCTCATTTAAAAGGGGAAAAAAGAAATGTTATGGACAAATTGGCAACAAATATAAACACAAACCTTCTCTCTATAAACAATGATACACTATAATTGACTTTAGACCCGTTGAATGTAGCCTACTTTTGGCGTAAAATTAAGATGGTTTCAATTTGAAGAATACTTCTTTGATTTAAAGTAAATAGGGAAAGGTATTACTTTATGCACCTTTGCAATTATAAAAGATAAACGAAAATGCAAATTATTTATGAATGTCCGAATACTTTGGGAAACTGTTGTTAAATAGATCAACGAAAAGGTGAATCTTACTATCATTTTGGATAAGCGGGTTCATTGGATAAGCGGGTACTAACAAGCTTTTGCGTTGACTCTCATAAAACACAAAGCGTCATTCTCCGATAAGATTATGGTGATTTGTGCCTTTTTAACTTCAACAGTAAAAAGATGAGCGTTGTTACGGAACATTGGTCCCGAAGCTATTAACGCAGTGAGTGGTTTTTTTGCCCGGAGCCACTTTAAAAAGCGCCCCCTACGGTGACACACACAATCTGACTTCAATACCAATATGGCCAAGGTTTAGTCAAATAGTTATCTGTTATGGGACTCTGGTTCTATATTGTCAACATTTGGGGAAAAGGGTCTACATTTTTGAAAATTTGGGGGAAAGGGGGAGGAAGTGCAATAAATGGAAGATCCTCACTTTGATACGATTTACGTAAAGTTGCCCCTTTTTTGGTTTGTACGACGCAAAACGTATCAAAATTGATACGATTTGCGTCGAGTTGTCCCTTTTTTGTTATGTCTGACCCACAGTGAACGCAAAACGTATCAATTAATAGGTTTTGCATTTTTGATACGTTTTGCGTCGCTACAAGCGTCGCCCTTCGCCGAAGATTTGTCTGTGGGATAGCGATCCAGAAGTGGAAAAAGCCAGACACCGACTCACCCCTGTTCGCCGAGCAAACCTTGTTGCGAGCTATACGCAACTACAGGGTGTCCCAAAAGTCTATGCACGTTTTTGAAGAGTCATATCTCATAAAATATAAATCATATGGTATAAATGTAACCATATTTTGATAGACGAGATTTGGGAAATTATTTTGATACCAAACACAACCCTATTGGCGAACCCACAACATTATAAATCTGGTTGAAAGTTTTTGGCCGTGTGAGACCCACCCATACCAAGTACCACACATTGTTGCTAAAACAGGTGCGCAAAAATTACCGGTATGAAAGCAACGTTGCGCATTAGTCACAGTTCACTGTTTACCTTGCAACAATAATGATATTACCAAACTCTGTCCCTCACAACATAAAAAAGCGTAGTAGACAACATTGCACAGCAAAAGTCTTCATTCAAGATGGTTTACAGCATAGATAAGCGAATAAAAATTGTATGGTTCTACGCTGAAACAAATTCAGTTCAACTTACTCAACAAAAGTTCAGAAAACATTTTAAATTAAACGCGCACCAGGAAGAATATCCATTCTTAAGTTGGTGGAGACATTTTTGAACACAGGAACTGTGCATGATTTGTCTTCAATGTGGTAGAAAAAGACTGGTAGATCAACAAGTCACATTGATGTCATAAGACGTGCAGTAGCCAAAAGTCCAAGAGATCTATTCGCTGTGTGATGTGTGTGCTCACTTTTCTGTTACGTTATTCAATTTTTTAGGTCTGTGTTTTTGCATTAGCACACTTCTCTGTATAAATGGAAAACATTTAAACTAGATTTCACTATAGAAACAAAAACTATGTGTGATATAGTTTGTTATTATGATGGGATCACTGTAATGTAAAATTTTAAATATTACAATTGACGGATCACTTTCTGTGTAACCAACTCTACCCATCTTTTTGTTAATCTCAATAGGTATGGATTTATGAACTTTATACCTCCGAAGTATATAAAGTTACATTTTTGCAGTAATACATATTTTACTTGAGGGTGGCATTACAAACAGATGTTACTCCAATGTTTGGTATCAAAATAATTTCCACATCTCCTCTTTCTAAATATGTATTTATATTTTCAATACGACTTATATTTTATGAAATACAAAGCTTCAAAGTCGTGCATAGACTTTTGGGACACCCTGTAGAAGCTGATCCGCAAGTTACGTACTCGCGACGAAGGGAGAAAATTATCCATGAAATGGCGATCGAGATCTCTCAACATACGAGGCCAAGCCGTCTGGAGAGCCATTGACAAAATCACAGGACGAAAAAAAAGCGCCCCAACGCCATCGTTGCTACAGAATCCATGGAAGCTAGGTTAGTTAAAACAGCTTACTATTTTCATGGACTCCTCAACGTACCCCTGTTGATCTGGATCTTACTCCTCTAGACGCACTGCCACATGTGAATCATCATGAGAATTCATGACATAAATTGCCCGCTTAGGAGCGCTATTACTTCGGTCTGGTAAACCTATTGTTATCAATGACTACGAGAGGATTGCCTGGTTGTATATTTAAATTCGGGGCGTGTACGAGCTATACTACTTACTAACTGCATGGGTGAGTTTCCATTATGTTGCAAATTACATCCACGCTCATGCGTTTAAACTAATCAATGGGCATTGCAATACAGCCGGTTGGTTGCACACGAGAATTATGCCATATAGCAACCAGCTTTGATGGAAGGCGAATATTTAAATTTGGGGACGGTTTTAGGGCACCAATTTATAGCGCTGCTAAGCGGGCCTTGTAGCCTAATGCATTGAAATAAGTACAATCATGCCTAGTATTGGTTCAGTAATCTTTGAGATAGACCTTGAAAGTTGGGAAAGGTTTCTGAAAAATCTGTTTTGTTTAATGGTAAAACCAATAGCCGCGTGAAGAGTACTAAGACAAGAATTGCATAAATATTTGCATTAAATGGATATCACAAAAACGAAATTACACCAGTAGGTTATAATCAATGGATAATACAGACACAGTGGTTAATGTAGGCATAGGCCTACCTATTTACAAGTTGAATGATTCATTTACAATAATAATTTGCATATGAATCAAAGGTGTCCCGATTTTAGTTGATTGATTGTTTTGTTTCAACTTATTCAAAACAAAACAAAACATTAATTAAATGCGTTTCACTGTTGCGAAACCTTTTCCGTTTAAGACCCGGTTTACGCGGGATATTTTCCCACGGCATGATATCCACCATTATCTACAAGTGGAAGCCCCTGGATAAATAAAAGAATTCATGTTGTGATTTCTACAAATGCTGCATTTTCCATTGAATATCAACAAATCTGATTAATATTATGATGAATTTCAAGGCAATCGCGGGCCAGTACAAGCAAATTACTGTCTTTCGTGTTTTCAACACAACATTGCACATTACATTTCTGCTTTGTTGCTTATTACATTCACGGCGTATAATTATTCGACATGAATATAGGATATAGATCCGTTCGAATCGTTGGTTCGCTACCGTACTCCAATCATGATGCATGATTGAATTTATACATACAGTCATAACAATGGCATGAATTAGTATTGTAAATTGCAAAAGCAGGTAAATATCGAGGGTTGAGCGCCAGAAGGCCGTAACCTCAAAAAATGCTATTCTGAGATAATTAACTTTCAAATATTCGAGACTCATTACAATACACTGTAGCACCCAACTTATAACTCTTGTTTTAGTAAAATTCAGAGTGTTTATGAGGAATCCCTTTATGGTTCTGAAAATCTAGGTTATATTAAGCAAATATGGTTCTTTATTAAGCAAATATGGTTCTTTATGAACCAAATATGGTTCTTTACGAACCAAATATGGTTCTTTATAACCTTTATAAAACTCTTTTTGGTTCCATATAGCGATAACAGGTTTAGAATAAATTGCTTTTGGTAACCAATAATTTTTTTTTTTTTCAATGTCCCTGCAGCGTGTTTTCTAATTGTCAGCTAGTCTATTTACCCATTTACTACGCACAGCACGGTCTGCAATATACACCAAATTAAAATGATTACGGAGACGTTGACACCTAAATAACCATGATAAGGGAGACGTTGACCCGTATCTACAATACGATGTAGGCTATTTATCGGCAATATATAATTTTGGTCAAAGAAAATTTGTAATTAGATCTCCGTCAATTGCTCGGGCCAGGCTAAAAAATTGCTAAAAGAAGAATCAAAGTAAAATGGCCACTCCAATACAAAAGGGAAGTCGTCTATTACTAGTTGTATAGGGCCTATCTGTCATTTCAGGTTGGGTGGGTCGATCGGTCAGGCTTCCTTCACCCCTGTAATTTGACATGCAAAATATACAACACCCAAACATGAACATTATGTCCCAAATCTCGAGTCAAATCAGCAACTTTAGGATTGTAAACCTGCAGCGGCACACCCGTCAATAATGAATTTGATTACCCCCGCCGCCCCCAATCATGTGTGCCCAATCATAATAGCATATTGTTAAAAAATGCTTACCGAAAAGAAAACTTCGTGCGAATGGTGTAGTATGGCAACCTTGCTCCATTTGAAGTATTTCAACATGGCAACCGTGACTTGATTGAGCATTGAAAATGGCGGAAACACCCTGAAGAAATGTGGGTACGTTCTTCGGTCGGAAAGTCTTGGCGACATTGCAGCAAATGAAACCTAGAAGAAACAGTGCAACAATGAAATTGGTGTGATATACTTATTTGATCTTCTTTTGGATTCAAAAGAGTTTGAAAGCACGATGATGCTTCCATATTATACTTTCATATAGAGAATGGATTTTTCAGTTGAAATCCATACACCCCCATATTATACATATACATGATAGAAGAGTATGACCTTAATCTTCAACACAACGTTGAAGTCATAGTTATACAATGTACTTGCGCAAATATGAGCACCAATAACCATGACGTCATTGATACCGGGACTTTCGATCACCGTGAATTTTAAAAAATGGCATGTTGAGAGTGACAGTTTTTAAAAAAAATTATGATAACATTAGGCTACAAGACCCGATTAGCAGCGCTATAAATTCATGTAAATTGGTGCCCTAAAACCGGCACCAAATTTAAATATTCGCCTTCCATCAAAGCTGGTTGCTATATGACATAATTCTCGTGTGCAACCAACCGGCTGCAACATATGGAAACTCACCCATGCAATTAGCAAGTAGTACCTCGTACACGCCCCGAATTTAAATACGATTGCCTGGTTGTACACGCGCACTGGGCAATCCTCTCGTAGTAATTGATAAAAACAGGTTTACCAGACCGAATTAATAGCGCTCCTAAGCGGGCAATTTATGTCATGGTATATGATATTATTTCTAAATAACTACACGATTTGGGCTCGATAATTATTTTTCAAACATATAGGCCTATATAATACAGAATGTTGTGCTTAAAGACTGCAAGGGATCTTGGCCCAGATCGAACTCAAGAATGTCTTGTATACCACAGATTCACCTGCAGATCCGAATCGTTCACGAGAGTAATCTATATTGTACTAGAAGACCAAAACATCTCTGACCACCCCCATTTACGAAATTATTCCGAATAAGGTCGTCAGCACCATATTCGATAAATGATAGTTATCTACCGAGTTATCGAAGCCAACGAGGTTGATGACTATATATATCATGCGATAAAGGGAAAAGCACATTTAACAGGCTTCTAACCATCTCAATTCACCCAAAAGGCTGCAGCTGCAGTCCATAAGAATTGAATGGATATTGTCAATCTACCTATATCAAACGTGTCATTGTGATTAGGTAGTAAATCAAAACTCGACCGCGCGGCAACCGGCGGTTCCGCCCAGTTGGACCGCATATCATTGTTTAGAACAGTAGAAACCGGCTGCAACCTCACGGAGCTGCACGGAACCGGCGGCTGCCGGGCGGTCGAGTTTTGATGTGCTCCCTTAACGGTCTCAGGTCGACTGTTTAATTTATGATTTGTTTTGAGCAGTTTTTCCTGGGCGTTCTCTACTAACTGCTCAGGAGACAAATGAAGGGTATGATATTTCAACATAAAGTTTGGTATACTTATAGCTCTAAGCATGATATTAATAAATAAAGTACCTGTACAAGGTTCCAATAATGTGAGGTTTCCGCCGTAGCTTCCGTTGCGCCAGAGCACCCACAACCCAAAACCATTAGCTTGGTTGTAGATTTGTTGTATAATTCTTGATACATCGTATGGACAGCCTGGCCGCCATTACACTGTGTGGAAAGAAAGGACAATAATGTGTGTTACATGTATGACAAGAAAAATTTGCCAACACCCAGCATAATGGCCCGGCACCCTCATGAATAAACTTCGTAACTTCACAACTTTCAAACAATCCCTACTATTTTGTGATGAAAGAACTTCTAAGAGTGCTTTCAATGATATAATTGCACCCTTGCATACATCAAAAAAGTTGTATACTGTTAATTCCTTAATGCGTCTGAAAAAAACCAGAAATCAAAAGAATACGGCGGACACGTTGATTTTGTTCATCTTAATCATTGTTAATACCGTATATACAAACTAAAAACCACGACATATATATTGCCCGCTTAGGAGCGCTATTAATTCGGTCTGGTAAACCTATTATTATCAATTACTACGAGAGGATTGCCTGGTTGTATATTTAAATTCGGGGCGTATACGAGCAGTACTTCTTGCTCACTGCATGGGTGAGTTTCCATTATGTTGCATTACATCCACGTTCATGCGTTTAAACTACTCAATGGGCGTTGCAATACAGCCGCCGGTTGGTTGCACACGAGAATTATGTCATATAACAACCAGTTTTCTGGAAGGCGAATATTTAAATTTAGTGCCGGTTTTTAGGGCAGCAATTTATAGCGCTGCTAAGCGGGCCTTGTAGCGTAATGCCATTTGTTTAATTGGTGTATTGTCTGCTACTTGTGTTTGTTGTTGTTTTGTGATGAGAAGGTGTGTATTGAACGTGTTTTAAATTTAAGTCTATGAATTAAGTATTTAACCAAGTTATAATTGGTTACGTTTTACTCAAAATCCAACGAAATCGATCGCATCGAACGTGGTTTAACAGCCTTTTTATTACTATCTTATTAGTAATTAGCGTTTTCCTTTGAAGTTCGTCCTGACAGAAATGCTTAAAGGCATGCTCCCATTCTGGGTTGCTACCACAGAATTATAAAGGAGAATCCCGGCTGACGAAATGTATTGCCCTATCTCTTTACGTGTAACGGGCGCCATTTTAGATTTCTACCATGAATTTGGAGGTATGTCGGTATTTTTCGGCACGGAAAAGAACGAATGAAGGAGCGTGCGCGTACTGGAGCCGTGTCTCTCTCTGCGTAAAAAGCAGTCAGTACGTCCCCGCGCTTCGGCACGGCCGCGAGAATGTCAATCAGACGTGCCAGGAGCGCGTGTAAAGTATTCCCATTGTGATCAAAACAGGTTTAGGCGGCCTGGTATAGTTGGTATCACCTCCAGGGTATGAAGAACAACGCAATATACGAGGGTCATTCAATAAGTTCTACCTCCTACCTCATAACTTTATTATTATATGAGCCAGTCTAATCAAATATCACACGATTGTAGCTTGGAACCTCAGCTACAAATCCAATATAAATTGATCTGAGTACTGGTTGTTCTTTTCCGGACATGCAGTGAGAACCAAACCTCGATTTGGTGTGACGGAAACAGATGAAAAACAGCAAAATATTGCCGAAGTGCTTTTCAATTGGCCTATTGTAAGAGGCAAAACATACCTATCGGTCAATTATAACCATTCTAAATGTCAGATTTCTCTTTAACAGACTGTAAACAATAAAGTTGACTGATTGGTTCGGAAAAAAATATGCCCTCTGATTAGCCAGATCCAGGTCAGGAAAACCATTCAGTTTACCCCTCCCCTAGAGAACCCTGTAAAAGTCATATTTGACTTTCATGAGAACTAAGCGATCTTCAATATACTGAACTAAACAAAGGGATTGAAGTCTGTCAAAGCGATCATTTTCTATCATTGACTACCTGATTGACTATTCTGAAAGTTGCACATAAGTAAAACTCATAAAGTGACTATTATGGTAAAGATTTAACATTCGAGGCATTATCGTGGCTTAAGTTGTAACAACGAAAACTTGACTGATTAGCAGTATTCCGGTATGCCAAAGGCATATCAATACATTTGAGTTGATAGTACACTATTTGCAAACCTACAAGAGTTAATATTGTTTACTATCTAATCTATACATGATAATACTGTAATATATGCAGATATCATTCATTCATTTCCATTTTCAGTATTTAAATCGTGCTCTTATATCTAACCATACAATACGAAATAAAACCCCGAAAAACATGTAGCAAAAGTCAAACAGATATCAATTATCATTTACTACAAATTTGTAGCTATGATTCGGAGCTATAATCATGACAAATATCATGAGGTTGACATTAATATTAGCGATGTTATGAGAATATGAGGGAGAGGTAGAACTTATTGAATGACCCTCGTAGTTAGTTCTCAGTGATGTTGTCTTCAAAAAGGAAGAATAAGGTATTAATTTATATAGAAAAAGTTCGTGCTTTGAGTTCACCCCACGGTCGAACCCTTATACACCTCAAACCTATATATTATATAAAGACCGTTTCTGTGATGATATGAACCACGATAACCAAACGAAACCAAATTATGTAATCTAATAAAAGTGTTAGATTTTACAACATAAGATTTTAATTCAATAGACCGTTTTGTTCCCCTTTACAAAAATCACACAATAGCTCACTGCATGCATTAGGTAGATATTAGAGATGATTTGATGTATGAAGTTTTTAAAGCTTGTTCTGTTATCTAATAAGTTGCAGAATTTTAAAAATAAATTGCACAATAGCTCACTGCATTAGGTAGACTAGCGGGCATCCGCGCTTCGCGCGGACCCGCTAGAAGATTTCACGGGGAGGTAAGTAAACAAAGCGTAAGCAAATTTGATACAATATCAAGAACATGTCCTACATGTATACATAATCCAGACGGGCCCTAAATAATCCGAATATCGCAGGTGCTTTTGATAATCCAGGTATACATGTGCCTTAAAGTAGGTAGGCCTAACCTTTGTCTTTCCAGATACCTACCTATGGAGGCCTCCCATGTGACCTGAAATGCAGGTACCCGTTGTCCCATTATATCCAGGGACCCCATGGGCCTAAGCCCTACCCCTAATCCAGTTACCACAGGTGCCCTTAATGTCACCGGATACCACAATCCAGGCACTGCAGTGTGCCGTTATATCGAGATACCCAGGTGCCCTTACTTTATCATTCAAGTAACTTGAATTAATCGCGGGCAGTAATAGTCATACCACAATAGGCAGAGGTGAGTAATATCAAAACGTTATAAATGTTTATATAAATATCAAGAATATGTCCTTATTCAGGTACCCAGGGCAGGTACCTAAAGTGCCCTTGATATAATGTAGGCCTAAGTGACATGGTACCCTTAATACACCATGCGCCTAGGCCCAATGTGCTCTTAAATAATACAGATACCCATGTTCCTAATCCAAGTACTCCACGTGTTCTTAATACACCGGTTGCCCATGTATATAGGCCTAGGCCCTACCCCTCACAGATGGACTTAATAACCCAGGTACCGCATTTGCCGGCATTATATCCATACCAATGTACCCGTATTATATCCAGTTTATAATGGAAAGCGCATGTAGGCTATAGTTGCCGAAGCTATAATAGCGGGTGCATGTTAGTCACATCAAAACGTATAAAAATGAGGGTATTGTAAAACAGCAAGAGTATGTCATTGATACTCCATGTATCCTAGGTGCCTTAATACTGACATTGGTACCACAGTGCCCTTAATAATCCATACATACCATGTGCCCTTAATAAATCCATGTATGCCATGCATGTATAACACATGGTGCCCTTTATTATTCAGGTACCACCCATGTACTTTAATAATCAAGATTGTGTATTAGTGAGACAAATATAGGACCTCCATGGACTATGTGGTTTATCTTGAATCGAATATTAAGGGCACCCGTGATAACTGTGTATGCGGCTATTAGGGCCTACGTGGATTAATAAGGACACCTGAATGGTTATTCGGGTGTAGGAATACTTAAAATATTCAGAGTATCTGGATTGCCTTAATATCCCCTCTCCCAGTTATTACCCCCTGTCAGCTCATGTCCCTACCCATTTTGTACCCCAAATAATACAAAAGTTGTATTTTAATGTCAAAACTGAAAGTAACTTAAAATTAGCTTTAAAATGTCTCCCCCGATTCTTTTATTGCCCCGCCACCCCGTTTTCCTCCTTTAAAATGTTGATATGTGTGCCATCCGGGTTTTGTTTGGCCTATTTACTTAAAATACATTATTCCTCCAATAGGCATGTTGGGCCTAAACGTATGTAGTCCCTTTGTCATGTTTGTTGTGTTCTAAATAAGGCCTTCCGAGATACTACCTAATACACCCTTAAAATCCAGTTATCACAGGTGGCACACCTGCGCATAGTATATCCAGGTAATTTGAGACTATCTGCTTTTATAGTGAACCCGTAATCCAGATACCACTGGTGCCCTTACTAATTCAGACACTCTATAATAATCATGATAATAAACTACACGTTCCGTTTATCCAGATGCCCATTGTGCCCTTATATCCAGATTATCAAGTAAGGGAAGTGCGGGGAGGAGGAGGTGGCTTTAGGGTATGATGGGGTAATACCGCACGTTCCGTTTATCCAGATACCCATGTGGCCTTAGTAAGGCCGCCTTACTATATCCATATTATCAAGTAAGGGAAGTGGGGGGGAGGGGGCTTAGACCTTAGGGTATGATGTGACAATCCCGTAATTTACGTGCTATATAAGCCGCAGCACCTCAAATTAAGATTCAGACCTCATCGTATAAGCCGCACCGCTGTATAATAAGTCGCACAAAGAAAATGAAAGGGTGTGTGTGGGGGATGGGTGTGTGTGGGAGGTGGGGGTCGACCATGATCCACCAGCCCATAGCTTCATGACCAGCCATGAGGTTACAACTGCATGAGTGACTCCATCAAATGTATTTTCCCTTCAATCACTTCAGTCACTTTAAATATGTTATCCTGGATACGGTTTGCGCCTTACTCCCAGTTTCTTTATTAAAATAAAGTTCTTGGCTTCATGATTAATGTTTTGTTTGTGTCTTGCTCTCGTTACATTTTATTGTAGGCCTACTGTACGGTGTGCACCGCGGAGCAACCGTACGGACAGCCTGCTTTCACTGCATGCCCCGTTTACAATGTACAGTTTGCGCCACAAACGCGTACACACTTTGTCTGCGTCATTACGTGTGCGCCGAATCGCGTGCGCCATGTTAAACGCGGTCGCGCAGCAACAACAACGGTTGGTATGGTACCGCCAGTTTCTTCATCGTTAGCAAACTCCGCGTTCATCTATGTTATTAATGTGAAAGTGTCACTTTAAGATCTGCGTAAGAGTTTTTGTTTACATTTAGAAAATGTCGTAAAATATTTTAATTTGTTGGACCTATAGTCCCGTATAAATGCTTGTTACTATGCGTTCTTTAAGAATAACAAACAGCCGCATATACAGAAATGTAGCTATATCCCTGAAGAAAATATTTTGGGTGAAGACCATACCGTAGATAATCACCATATAGCACCTTTTTATCTCTGATATACAGGGCGCCATCTCGCGATCAAAACGTCTTTTAAAAAGTTATTCTTAAAGGCACTTCCAAATCTCAAATGTTTGCCCCGGGCAAGTCACATGACTCGCTACATACCCGAGTTCCGCGTACACGTATCATATAAACCCCATAATGCAATGTTGATAGCTAGCGTACCGAAAGATTGGCTACAAACAGCAAAATGTACGAACAAAATTCATGTCTAGATATGTTTCGAAAAGTCATTCTATTCATTTGAATGAAACCACAGTTATAATCTGAAACAACATTAAATCATTTTTTGGTCGAGAACCCTATGTTAAATACATACAAAAATATAAATATAAAGCATTTTAACTTCCTATTTATAGGATAGTGTTCAACTGTCATTTGAATTTATGTCTGTCCTATTATTGTCATTCAGTGCTCCGTTAGCGCAGTCGGTAGAGCTTCAGACTTATAATCTGAAGACCGTGGGTTCGAATCCCACAGAGAATGTTTTGTTTTTCCCGTTACTATTATATTTAGTAAATGTAGAGATTATTTTAATCATGTTAATATCGTTCAATCATATACTTTTCATTTTATTTAATAGAATGATTTTCATACAGATTCAATGAGGTTTTAATTTGAATGTACTAATGTATTATAGTACTTCATGGGGGTGCATGTACATGTGCATGTAGGTCTAATACAGGCTTAGCATTGCGTCTATTGAATTATTGCAATACCCCGCCCATTGTTACACCATGGTTATTCACGCAATAATCTGTAAGGCCAATTGTTATTGAAAGAAGCCAATCGTCGTTGACAATGGTTGAATCGATTCTTATTCCCCATCTGATCTGTTTGTAGCTACAATCAAGGAAAATAATAGTTGGCACACTTGACGCAACTTATTACAAATATCCCTGTGCTCGCAATTGAGATCAGACTTGGGACATAGCACTGTTTAATAGAAAGCAAAAGTCTCCCCCTTTCTTATATCCTTCCCCATCCCCCATCAATCAATGTTGGGGGACCTACCATGGCTTCTGATAATATGACTCGGATCAACATTGCCTCCGGGGAGAGGGGCGGGTTTTTTTCCGTAATTAAGACAAAGTGTGCCAACCTTTTTTTCCTTGATTGTAGCTGCAGTCAGATATGAGTCTATTGGTATACGAAGGGATTTTGCTTTCCCTTGAAAAGAGGATGTCGATCTCGTGCAATTCAATATGCCAAAATGTCAGCCTTATACAATGACAACATTAAGGCATTTAAATGTGGTTCAACGCCATGTGACTAGGGGGATTTTCAGTAAGGGGAGCAATACAATATTAATCCATTATTTTTACATGCTAAAGTCATGTTTGCAGGGACGTTTCTGCTTGAAAATCCCTTTTTCTGAAGAAGATTTTGTTGTCATTCCTGAAGAAATCAGGTATATTTCACGTGGCCCTGACCCCTGTCTCATTAAAAGCTTTAAATTAATAACCTTTCACGATCATCAATTTATTGCTCTTTACATTGAATCCAAACCTAGCTTGCAGCGACACCGTTTTCACATTTAAAATACAATTTAGAAACTGGGTTCAATTTGGCTAAAATTTCGTCGAATACTCAATAGTTCACCACTAGTTCATTATTATAGAGAATACATAGACACGTCAGTAAGTAGTATGGCCGAGCGGTTACGAATATGGACTAGTAATCGAATAGATTCTCCCCTCCTCGGTTCGAATCCTGCTGAATACCGTTTGTTAGAAAAAACGATTTAGTCTCTGTGTGTTGGAAAATGGCGAATATTTTTACCGTAGGTGAATAAAAGTCGTGGCCCTGACCCCTGTCCAAAATGTATTACAAATAAACATATTTTTGATCAAGTTTAATATGTTAGGAACATTTCTTGTGCATAAAGTTTTTGCTATGACGTCTAAAAATCATCAAAAATACGATGTTTACGATCGCATTGAAAATGCATCTTTATCGACTCAAAAATAGTAACAAAAATCGTGTTTTTTATTAAATCGGAAAAAACATGTTTCATAAATAGGACTTCCCCTTCAAAATGAGCCTAAGATTATCAAAATTGATGGAGGCAATCCTTCACAATCGCGAGTTGTAAATGACCCGATTTCTATTTGTTTTTCTGAAATCTCACTTTACTGGCGGGCCGGGGCGAACAAAATAGACGGTATTTTCATGCCTTGACTTCTGACTGCAACGAAGCTACAAACATGGCAAACAGATAATATGTTGGTACATGCACATGACCGTACAATCATGTAGACCTAAACATGGGAAATCAGAATATCGATTAAATGACGAAACGATTGACTCTTTTCACAATGGCACAATTGGTCTTTCTCAGATTTAGTTGTGTAACAATGGGGCTAGGGTCTCAATAATTCAATTCACGCAACGCAACGCTGACCGTGAACAAGTAAATATAGACCTGCATTCAAATTATTGAATTTAGACAAATCATTCAAAATCAAATTAAAAGTATGTTGTCCGTGGATTCACAAATATTACGGGGAACGATAAACAAACCCAACATAAAATTACTAAATTTAATATCATACTAACGAAGACAAAAAAACATTCTCGGTGGGATTCGAACCCCCGGCCTTTCGATCATTAACCCAATGCTCTTCCGATTGAGCCAACGGCGCACTGTATTGTTGATACAACATAAATAGATTCAAATATCGTTTGTGAACACTATTACTATCCCATAAATTGGAAGTTAATAATGCTTTAATTTATAGTTTTGTATGTTTTTAACATAGGGTTCTCGCTTAAAAATTGATTCGATGCTGCTTCAGATTGTAACTCTGGTTTCATTGACATAAATAGAATGACTGTTAGAAACATTTCAAGACACGGATTTCGTTCACATTTGATGTTTGTAACCACTCTTCGGTATTGCATCATGGGGCTTATATGATACGTGTACGCGGAACTCGGGTATGTAGCGAGTCATGTGACTTGCCCGGGGCAAACATTTGAGATTTGGAAGTGCCTTTAAGAATAACTTTTTAAAAGACGTTTTGATCGCGAGATGGCGCCCTGTATGTCAGAGATAAAAAAGGTGCTATATGGTGATTATCTACGGTATGTCATCACTCATTCCGAAAACCACAATTTGTGTCCGAACAGTAACTACCCGAGTAAAAGAAATTCAACATTTCTGATTTTCACATGTGATCCTTTCTGCGCATGTCTGAAAACGGGGGAAAACGGGCATTGAACTATCTAATTAGCTCGTGTATTAGAGGCGCAATTACCACGCTTTTTCAGTTGAAGAGGGACGCGAGTGTAAAATTATATTGAACTATCTAAAAAAAAGCCATGTTCAGAAAATTAGTATATAGATATTACGATTATACGCCTTGTCCGCTTTATATCTGTAATTGAATAAGTTACATATTTCCAACAATAATATAACTCAATAGATCTATCATAAATTTCCTACAACATACGAAACACTATTGCTTTACAAGAATATTGCAATATTTAATTGTCAGTCTTACTTGGTGTTGCAAAGCCTTCCTCTCTAAATTTTGGAACATATTTTGTAATGCATATTGTTCGAATATATGTAAATTCAATTAAAAAACTATTGTCATAGTCCTGTCCTTGGTGTTTTGAAGTATGTCTGTCTGTCTCTCTCGAGCTATCTCTCTTTTGCTAGATTATGAGTTAAATTTAGATTTGGCATTTTGTAAATAATATTATTCTTAAAGAAATTGTGATCATCATGCCCAATCCAAATGACTGGGAACATAATGAACGGCAAAAAAAACCTCAAGAATATTTTTTTAGAAAAAACAGACACAATGTGTACAAGCCAATAATATTGCCTAAGCAAAAGGAAAAGACCAAACAACAACAATAACAACAATAACAGCAACAACAACAATAATAATAATAACAACAACAACAACAACAAATCTGGTTTAAATCTGAAAATGTTCATGCTAATACAATTCTCCCTGAAATGTGGCTAACAAAACAAATTGTCATGATTTTTTTGGAAGAAGACATAATGCCACTCATTTAATGATCAAGATTCTACTCTTAATGACCCTTAAAGAGTCGTCAGAAAACCTTATTTTAACAAATAATGACAAGCGCAAAAATTGTGTTGAGATAAATTATCAAGATTCGAACCTTATAGAAACCTCATTATTTTTGGTATAATTAATAGTAACGAAGAATTTTACGAGCGCAAAAACTGTACTAACGATTTGTGCATAAAACCTTGACTGATATTTCATCATGACATACGGTATAACATCTCAAATCAATATCTATTACTATTTCAATTACTCACTTTGCTCATACACGTATGTTAATACGCATGGAAAAATCCCGTCAAAAACTTGGAATTTTTCCAATCGCCTATTTCGTTATGTTCATTATCATTTCCATTTTAATCACATAATAACTGCGATTGTACCAATCCCCACAAATTATGTTGATACTGATGGTATCTAAACAATATTCAAAACGGAGCTAATTCACAAATTCCCACGTAAATTGGCCAGTAACTTGAACAAATGGTATAAACTGGCATTTGTGAATGGTTACATGGGAATAGTTCCATGAACCAATGTATCAATTAGCATTGTAATTCCACTCCTTGTTGTTACCTTAACTGTTAAGGGGATGCTAAGGTGGTCAATGGTTAAAATAGTCATATTGACAATTTTGGGGTTTTCTCAGTTCTACTTTCTTTGGAATTTTAGCTTCAAATTGCATTTTATTTGAAAGAAATCGGATATTCGGTTCTGAAGTTATGGTTTGTAGAACGTATCTGGACAACGCAAAATTGACACAACTCCTATATTTTCCTAAATTAATACATGCGTACAATTTCTTATGTATTTTATTGTTTTTATGAGACAAATTAAAAAGAATTTGTAGTTAAATTGATTATTAACCCTGTTATATACCAGAAAGCTTGGTTTTTTTATTAAATGATTGATTATTGTAAATAGTTTAACCAAATGTTGCGATAAAATTCTTTGTTACCATAATCGGGAACTGTCACTGTGGCCGAGTGGTCTAAGGCGTTGGTGTAATGACTTGTATTAGCTATGAACACTTTTACGAGTTCGAATCTCACTGGGGTCACTCTTTCTTTTGTCTTTATTTTTGTAACAAATGACGTTGTTTTATCAGTTTAAACATTGGAAATTTAATTCATACTATACAAATGCTTTTTCCCCTTAACTGTACGGCTTTTCAAGAAGCACGGCGCGAAGTGAAAATAAACAGTTTATTTTTCACTCTAGTACAAATTCACTCTAAAACCATGATTTTGAAGTTATTATAGGAATCGTATCGCTCTGCAACCCCGGGGGTACTCGAATTTGAAGAGGGTAGGGGTGACGTGTGTGACTGGGCAGTCTGAAAACAGGGGCTTACCGAACTGACACAACCTGAATTTGGGGTCTTATGGAACTGATGGCTTCAAACGGGAGAGTTTGGATTGTATAGCTTGTTGAACGACTTATCAGTGAAATGAGATGCTTTATGAGCGGCTGACAGGCCGTGAAAAGGGGGTCTTGGTAGCCGCACATACCCGTATGGCCAATATACTTGAGTCGGGGATTCAACGCGATATGTTACAATTTGTTACACTTCGCGTCTTCGTTACATATCGCGTCGCAATCAGTCGGTTTCGCGTTTAGAAAGTTCGTTCAAATATCTATAGACTTTATCATCTGTATTCATAAGTGGGCTTATCAATATCATATCTTGAATATATCGAGGGCTTAGAGGTAGAACTGACCATGTCCATTTTGACTTTGTCCAGATAATTGTACAAGTAACATGGATATGAACTTTCTTTCTGTGAAAAAAAGTGTCTATGTCTATGTACCCCCCTTTTGATTATGTCCGTGAAGGTGTTTTTAGTTTTGTTGCAAAACAGGCCATGTCCAGCAGGTGTATGTCCAAACAGTCAAAATGGACATAGTCAGTTCTACCTCTAAGCCCTCGATATCTCGAATTCTTCGTACCCATCAATACATTTATGAGATTGGTTCATACCACAATGTGAGGCAAAACTGACTTATTTTATTGTTATTGTACCAGATAGCGAGTACTACTGTACTGTCATGACTATACATTTATTTTATTTTAAGCATGATTAACACTTTCCACGTGGCTATTTAAGTATTAGTTTTACCATTACAAAACCTTTCCCAACTTTCAAAGTCTATCCATGGTCTATCTCAAGAATTTCTGAACCAATAGGCTACTTACTAGGCATTTTTGCACTTATTGTAATGCATTTCTCATGGTGATTCCAAATAATGACATTCAATAATGTTGACATATTACAAACATTTTTTGACATTTTGGAATGTCGTCTGCCGCATGGAAATGGTTAAAGTGAACCTGTCACGGTTGGTTAGCTCTCTTATGATTCCATGATGTACATTGTAGTACATAGTAATTGGGTCAGAATTTGCTGAGAGTAAAAACCTTTTGACATAATTATTCACACGATGTGTTAGTCACGTACAGTAAGTGCATTTGAATTAAATAATCATATGAATCGGGGGGAGCTAAAATCCCTCAATTAAATTTATATACCGTATACCAAGGTTACTATTTTCTGTTTCGTTTGCCATGGAATTAAGTAATTGGGACGGGTGCGTGCGGTGGCGTAACTAGGTCAATTATTTTTATTTATTTTTTTATTTATTTATTTTTTTTTTGGGGGGGGAGGCAGACCAGTGAACAAGCAAATGCTCCTCCCCCACCCCCTCCCCCTCCTACCCTACTTACGCAACTGTGCGCGCGTACATTGGAATGAGATAGTCACAGCTTTAAATACCCATTTGATGACATACCAAGGGTACATTTTGTGCACAAAAATACATCGCATCAGTTAGTCAGTAATTCGTGAACTGGCAATTTCAGTGTTTTTGGCGATATTTATATTTTGGAAATCGTCAGACTTCATGAAAAGTGATTCACAATTTTGCCAGGTGTTTATAAGATAGATGTTTTATAGACGCAACAAGTTCCGGTTAAATTTCTTACGTTTTATACTGTTATAGGCTGTGAACTTAAGGGAGATGTCAACCCTTTTTGGCGCCAGATTTATCAAGCACTGTAACTTTAAAACTTTAAATGTGATGTACATAAAAGTATACATTTTTTTTAATGAAATGAGTCAAATGAGTCAACAAATAGTTTTTATCTCAAAAATCACATTTTGGCACTTTTTTGTCAATATTTTCATAACAAACAAATTTTAGGCCAAACAAAAATGCGCTCCTAGATAATTGATTTTGGTGAAATTTTTGAATTTGTAACCAAAAACTGATTTTGTTAGGTTGTCTGAAAAAAATTGGCGCCCAAAAGTGATTTTTGGGGCAAAATGTTCAAATCACTATGCTATTTTTTGTGAAATTTGAAACCAAAAAGAGATTCTCCGACTCATTTTATTAAAAAAATGTGTACCTTTATGTACATTACATTGTTAGTTTAAAAGTTACAGTGTTTGATAAATTTCATAAAAAAGGGTTGACACCTCCCTTAAAACTAAAAGGCCATCTCGAAATGACCAAAATGTCAGTTAGAACCTTGTAATTCTCAGCTCGCGAACGAATAGTTGTTGTTGGTTTTAGAAGCGATATAAATCTTTTGAAGTCTAGACTATAACTTACAAAAAAGCGGAACTCTTATCGTTGTCACCATGGTCACAGTGACTTGCGAATCTACCTAAACGCGTCACTCAATCAAGTAATCAGGCTTTCAATTGTCAATCATTCAATCAGGTAATCAGGCATGCTGTCACTATCAAGTAATCAGGCATGTCAATGGTGACTATCAGTAATCGGGCATGTCATCAGAGATGCGGACCATCTTATTGATCACATGACAAGGATCTATGGTCCGTTAGACTCTGTAGATTTATTGTTTGAATCTTGAATGTGCAACATTCAAGAGATTCTAGGACACCTTAGAGTTTGTCGGTATGTTATACCTTCAGAACCCGAAATGCCACACTACCAGTACAATTACCCGCAGGTGTAGAAAATCATTTTCTGTTTGATGCGTAAATTCAGCAGCGATCATACACGTCAATTGTGGTTTATTTGATCATTTTTTTTGTGTGGATACATTGGCACGAAGCTATAGTTTTGAAAATGAATTGAAAATGTACAACTGATCTTTAGCAACGACCAACGTACTTTCGTCTCTTGGAGCACGATGTCCCCTATACACAACCCGAAAACTTTCAAATCATGTATGTTCGCTGTATGCTTATAACCCTATATAACACTGCCCCCTCATTTTTTCAGAATTTTTTTCTGCTTTTCTGCGGGGGGGGGGGGGGGGGGAGGCGGATATTAATAGCAGCGACGATCGTGCTATAATATAATGATGTCATAAGAGCAAACTCGCTCACAAGTACGACAGCCACCTGTATAAGACTTTATGCATGAAGTGAGAGTTACGATACCGTATCATCAGATTTAATCAAATTCGGCAATACTCCATCTTCGATGAAAAAGATGGGTTCTTTAAATGTGGTCTTGATAGCCTAAAATATTGTGTATCCCAGTTAAATTGCCGGTGCGGGTGCCCCATAGACTGATTCCTTCAGTCTCTAACATGGCGCACGGACACGATGCTGTGCTGTCTTTGGAGAGGAGGGCCGCTCTGCATTCTGTGTAAAGGCTCAGACGGCTCAGGCCGACTCTTGCGGGACTGGTGGAACTTATCTAGTGCCACATTCCCGGTCTATCGGGCTGGTACGTCATGTCATAAAGTGCATTTGATACACTCTAATTGTAAAAGAGTGAAAAACAACTCAAAAAGAGTGACATTTCACTCTTGCAAAGAGCCAACTGAGTGACCAATCGTTTTGAGTGAAGTTCACTCTTCCAAAAGAGTGAATTTGCTAGCTCTTTTTGGGAGAGTGAACTTCACTCTAAGCGAGTGGTCATTCCATCTCCAAAAATCACTCCTTTTGACCTGTCTTTCACTCTTTTACATTTATCATGTTTATAGCCTAAAACAAAGTGAATAACGGGTTATTAGCCGCTCGGCACGCTAGATTGTGTTCACTCTTCAGAGCGGTGTTTTCGTGCCAATCTGAGTGAGCGGACATCACATATAGCTGGAACGTTTTTTCGCTCTCTCAGAGCTAAAACCCACTCGATTAGAGTTAAATCATATTCACTCGAAATTTAGAGTGATTTTTCACTCTTTCACATATAGGCCTAATGTAGATGCCTGAACAGAACCAATGTAGGCCTACTATCAACACATAACATTGAATGTCTTCTCTCACGCTGGTTGTACGTCATCATTAACACTTTCCACGCGGCAGGCAGCTGCAGACGACATTCTAAAAATTCACAAAATGTTTCAAAAATGTCCACATTATTTAATTTCATCACTAAATTTGGAATCATCATGAGAAATGCCGCGTGGAAGGCGTTAATGTCATGTCCATAATGTCTTCAATACGGAGTATCATGTGTATAAGGTGGATTTCAACTGGAGCAGTTCAATCAGTGTGTGTCAGAAGATAGAAAATGATGGAAATGTTCTTGTTAAACCCATTCATCTAATTTGGCCATCTTGCCGATTATCTTACTGATTTGTTCGTTTGTTTGTTTTGCTTCAAAATGCCGTTGTACAGAAAAATGTAAACGTTTTCGCATGAAAAGTTCGAGAAACCGTAATTTGACCAGGTGTTTGGCTTTAGAGTGTGAAATGATATTTCTAACATTACTATAAGATTCAACGACTATACTTTGAAGATATTTTCAATTGTTTTCCATCAAGATGAGCGGTAAGGATGTAAACTCACTTGGGTGGTAGAACCCCCCCCCCCCCCCCCCCCCCCCACCAACCGCCCACCCACCCCCCACCTTAAGAGGACGAGGATTAATGTCGCAATACAGTGTTTTTTTAAATTCATTAAGACCTATATTAACTTCTTTTGATTAAAAATGCAAGAATTAAAATTCTTGGACAAGGCGATCTATACAAGTAACATATTTTAACCTTCATTGAACTAAACCTTGAAACTCGTCTTACAATGGAAAAAAAAGTTATATAACCGACTGAAAATCTCAATTATAAAGTTTTCGATGGTTAATGTGGTTTTATAAAAACTGTGATTGGTAAATCATTCAATTAAAACTCATATATTAATACTTTTAATAGGAGCACAAAAGTCTTAATTTAAAAACATTTAAAAGTTCCTATTATATTATTGTCACGTTGAATTTACATTCGTAAGAATGATAAAATAGTAATTTCGGAAATGTGATTGATTCTTTTATTACCAAGGACAACTTTGAATTTCTTGATTCTTATAAATCTATCTTTGTGTTATATTTTACATCACTCGAGTAATAATAGTGTAATTATTAAGTAATAAACCTATAAAATTACTTATATTAAACACAAACTAATGGTAACTTTTTTTCTGTTTGTATTATAATGAATATTAGACTATTAAATTAACTATACGTCATTGACTGCATTCCGTTTGGTTGTTTATACAGGGTGGGTAAAAAAACACCTGCAATAGTGGAAAAAAGCTATATCTTGTTTTCAAAACTAAGTTGACATTTGGAACTGTTCAAATGGTATAAGAAAAACAGGCCTACCTATTAATTATTAAAAAAATGAAATCAATTGCAGTGGCGAAGCCAGAGAGTGGGCGAAGGGGCGATTGCCCCACCAATATTTTGAGGCTTTCGGTTCATTTTACAAGGGGAATCATGGGATTATGACGGTCAAATTAGTACAAAAACAAATGTTCACGCGCTTTGCGCGCATGTGCCCCCAAAATCAATTTGACTCACCCAATGTTATGATGAGCTGTGTATAGTGTTCGAAATTTGAATAACAATATAAAAAGTATTGAACAATTTGTTGGCGGACATTCAAAATACGAAATTGAATGTGTGTGCAGTGTCAAGGCGCACACAACGAATTCAGTCTCAAAATCCAGTTCCGGCAAAAAAAATGAGTACAGCAATAGTTCCAATCAAACAACAGGATTGTGAAAAACCGACAAAATATCTGGTGTTGTCCCAATGATTGATATATATATTATACGTGTTATTTGGAATATGTACATCAAGTTTATAGAATAAATGGGTTGATTTGAGCTAATTTATTGTTTTAGTCGCCGATTTATCGCCACTGTGCATCCAAGCATGCGATGACTGGAAATTACGAGCCGAAATCTTTACGCCCATAAAAAGTCACAGATACTGAAAAATATAGCCTGATCGGTAGCCACTTGTGAGCACATGGTTCCTCACGGTGAATTCGGGCCTCAAAATTTGGGCCTGGCCCAAGGCCCCCCCCCCCCAAAAAAAAAAGGTAAATACGGCCCTGTCCTTGGTCCTAAATGTTTGCAGGGTAATGAGAATCTTATGAGCTTTCTTTAACGATACCAACATTTCGATGAGGAAATAATAATTTGATCGGGTACGTACACGCCTTTAAAATGCTGAACTCCAGCAATCATTTGGTATATGAACAATTGTTTTACACCAAATATTGTCAGACAAAACATTGTGTTTTAAGGGTAAATTTGGTGAAACAGAAATAACGCGGTGAAAATTGATCAAACAAGTTATATAAGGCTATTTATTTGTATTGCGAGTTCGGATACAAGTTCCGGTTGTATTCGTCCAAATCGAATACATAAAGCGAAAGCACCGCTCCATTTATTTATTTTGACAATAATGAAACACAAATGCAAGCCACGGTCTTCAAAATGATAACAAGGCAAAACGAAGTGAGTGTTGTTGTGCGAATTGTTGTTTATTAGAAAATGACCTGGACATAGAAATGTTAAATCAGACAAGTTGTGTAATTGGTCACAAACGCTAAAGATGAGCAAATTAGTTTCAGCATAAAAGCAATTTGATCTGAGGTGTTCTAATGGACCGGCTGGAGAAAGACCTGCATGGCTGAGAAAGTGGTCCCATAACTTAATAACGCTTTCCACGCGGTAGGCATAGCACAAGTCACACTTCTACAAACCTGCCACACACACATTTCGTGAATACTTGAGAAATGTCTATTTTTTAGGTAAACTTCAAATCTAATTTATAAACAAACGAAGGTATATATAAAATGTTATCTTTTCACTTTATATATAATTTAGTTATGTTCTTGAAATTGTGGGGAAGTGTCAATTCATGAACCCTCCTAGAAATATTTTAAATAACTTATTGTATTTCTACTACTTTTCCCATTGAATGCACACACAGAAATCAGCTGCCTCGTTTCTTATAAACACCTCTGTAATAAATGCATTTTCCGCAAGTGCTATACATTACATGTATGGAAATGCCCTTACCATGATAGCCCTGCCTCTCAGCTACATCCACATACATGTACTATTCTAAATTTATTTCCATAACTCGAGATTAGACTGTTTAAAACGAATCATCATATTTTTGCTAAAAATACCTAATTTTTGGGCAAAATTCCTTATTTTGGGGCACATTTAAAAAAGGTGATAGTCTATAATCTGTTGGTATAATTGGATTTTCAAAAACAGTGAGTGTAGCACATGCGCATTTTGACATTTATCAGGACATTTATGCATAATTTGATACAAATCAATGGTTACCATGGTTACAATTAAAAATGTATACAATATACTTTTGTTAAACACGGTGACACATATTGTGCATGTATCTATGAATATAATCATGTCAAAAGAATATGGCGTAAGGTACCTAATTTGCATTTTTGAGATTTGAATAATTAATTAGCTAATTTGATAAGATATCAAACTGATTGTCAGTTTAAAAGAGACATCTTAGCACAGTTATCCATCATACCAAATGTCATTAGTTTACTACCTACAGAACTTGAGATATTTAGTTACGCATTATATTTAATTAGCTATAGATTTCGTCATTTTTTTAGGATTTCCACATTACGGATTGAATTTTTCCAAATATAATGCATTTTCAGGAACCTGATGTACAAATATGGAATAAAATACACCTCCATTAGGTTACAAGGCCCGCTTAGCAGCGCTATTAATTGATGCCCTAAAAACCGTCAACAAATTTAAATATTCGCCTTCCCTTCAAAGCTGGTAGCTATATATGACATAATTCTCGTGTGCAACCAACCGGCTGTATTGAGTAGTTTAAAGGCATGAGCGTAGATGTAATTTGCAACATAATGGAAACTTACCCATGCAGTTAGCCCCGAATTTAAATATATGCACTGTGTAATCCTCTCGTAGTATTGATAACAATAGGTTTACCAGAGCGACTTAATAGCGCTTCTAATCGGGCAATTTATGTCATGTGATTTTCCATCAGCTGGTAAACATGTGAAGAGTGTAATGATTAATACGTTTTTAGTCATTTTAAGAACATGTTTATTAAAATAAAGAGGTTCAACATTGACAAAAAACAATTTGGGGCTCAAAATGGCATTTCGTGGCAGGTTTTCCCGACTACTTTTGGAAATTTTCAAATGACCATATCACCAGAACGCATTACTCGATTAACATGATTCTTGCACCAAATTAGATATGTTGCCAAGATCTTTAAAATGACACCTGTTTTGTCGAATTCCGATATATTTGACATTTTAGTGTGCTATTGCTACTAGTGTTACCATACTTATACAAAACATATGTTTCAGAAACCTTTCTCAACTTCTCAACTCAAAGTCTATCTCAAGGATTATTGAACCTATATTAGGCATGTCTGTACTTATTTTAATTCATTTCTCATGGCGAATCCAAATATGGAGATGAAATTCAATAATGTTGACATTTTTGAACATTTTGTGAAATTTTGCCGCGTGAAAGTGTTAATACCTTACATCATCTCACACAAATTCACCTTTGTACCTAGTTACTTGTAATCTATCTCAATAAATAGCGTTGATATCATGAATGGCTCGATCTGAAGCTGCTAAAGTCCAGTAGCCGTCCATTTACCGTTGGCCAACAAAACGAACCTTGGGGCACACTACACAAACCAGTGGAACTTTCAATGTACGATCAAAATAATCTTTGTATCGGCAACAACTATACGTACATCAGATCGTTATCCCGAAGTACTATACCATTGCCATTGATATCTTTTGATGGTTAACATGGTTTAACGTTGTAGTTGGTAAAGCCCATTCCATCGCTTGGCCACCAAAAGACACACTAGGCTCTATCTGAACTATCATAGACGTGTCTAATTAATAATTTTCATACGTAAACTCACCCTTTGTATCTGCAACAACTTCATCATAATACTAAGTATAATAAAGATTATTGATATATTTGACGGCTGGCTTTGATGCTGGTAGAAGTCCATCACCCGTTAGTCGAAAGACCGCACTTTGGGGTACACCACCATCCCAAACAAACTCACCTTTGTATCTTCAACAACTATAGACGTAGATCGTAATCCCCTATCTTCATTATTGTCATTGATATCTTTGATGGCTAGGTCTGATGCTTGTACCCGCTGGCCAAAAAACTTATCCTTGGGGTACACCACCATCCCAAACAAACTCACCTTTGTATCTGCAACAACTAGACGTAGATCGTAATCTCCTAGAATGTCTTCATTGTCATTGATATCTTTGATGGCTAGTTCTGATGCTGGTAGAAGTCCCGCACCCGCTGGCCAATAACCTTCCATCGGGTATAATCCGAGCACGTAGATGGGAGAAGTCGCCGAAATTACAGAATCAAGGTATATCAACAACGAAACGTAAATAATAATTATAAATTTCATTTTGAATTGTAATAATTGGGAACACGTTGTTGATATTCTTGATGTATAATGTGGTAATCCTATGAAAGCTGAAAACAGCTGCACTGATGTGGCATGGTCAATGATGGTAGTGCGGGTGGGTCGTCGAACAGCTAGCAAAAGCATAAGCAAGTACCTGAGACTAGTCTCAGAGTAAGAAATAAAAGAAGATACTTTAACACTTTTGCGGTGATAATAATGAAATACATCTATGTCCAGCTACTATTGCAATCGTAACATAATGTCAAAAAGGTCAGTGTGCATCAATCAGTGGATGGGGTCCGCCTTTTTCTGCTCAGAGCTTCAGCTCGAGTGAATAACGCACTTAGAGTTGTGATTGAAATGGGTCCGACGTTGCAGATATTATGCATGCTTCATTAAAATATCCAAATCAGGTTAGTGTTACCATGGAAATAGTACTCAAATCTTGTGGGGTTTTTTAAATAACGGAATTGCACTGGTTCTATTTGATATTTTGATTTCAAATCCGCGCTTCTTTCTGTCTACGTCTAGTCTTTTGCTGTTCAATAATATATATAAAATTTCAATCAATGACTACAGTAATTGAACTTGATTCGTAATTAAAATTGCTTGTGGGGCTCCCGATTTCACAACCCAATTTTATACATGGTGCTTTCTATGAATGAAGATCCATAATAAATATAGTCAAATTCTAAAATTTGAGTTAGAATTGCTGCAGTAGTTTTTATGAAAGAGGACAGAATCACTTCAAATCCCATAGCACAGTACACAAACTTCGAGGATGGTGAACCACTTTTGGAGGTCAAATCGCTATACAGGGTGAGTCAAAACAAAGCACTGCAATAATGGAAAGAAGTCATGTTGTTTTTAAAACCAAAAGTTGAAGTTTAAAATTGTTTAAACGTTATAAGAATACCTTATTTGTTACTAAATTTGTGTGAAAATATGAAGTCAATATCATTTCCTGTTTGCCTTTGGTGAACCTTTTCACTCGTGCACTGTGCACCCAGTGCACACGTTTGTCCACAAGATACCCAAAACATGGATAAGATCGCAAAATGTGTCTCTCATTCAGAATTTGGAAACTTGAGTACATTTATGTAATTGGAATCAATGTTAACATAATCAATTTACCCTACCCATGCTATGAATTGTTTATAATATTCTAAATCTGAATATAAAAAAATTAAATTTGCCGAATTTTTGTTGGCGGGATATTCAAATAAAGGGTTCAACAAAAGAAAGTATACAACTTTGTTTGTGTCATTTTGAGTACCATTCAATATTTTCTTGACAAAACAGGCTAGATAGGCATTTCGATGAATCTTTTAGGCATAATTTGATACAAAATTTGCCCCCTAACACCAAAGATAAACCATGATTATCTAGGCTGCTTGGTCACAAACAAATTGAATGCTACTCAAAATGACATAAACAAAGTTGTATACTTTCTTTTGTTGAACCCTTTATGAAAATGCAATGTGTGCAATTTCAATTCCAAATTTTTGTTGGCGGTATATTCAAATATGAAAAAGCAATGTGTGCAATTTCAATTGAAAATCACTGCGCTCGTGGACAAACATGTAAATTGGGCTGTGCAGAAAAGAGGATCACCAACGGAAAAGGCGATCGACTTCATTTTTTCACACAAAGTTATGAACAAATATGTCATTTTTGCAACGTTTAAAAATTTTCAAAATTCAACTTGGATTTGAAAATAAAATGGTTTCTTTCCACTATTGCAGTTTTTTTGGACTCGCCCTGTTACGTTCATGACCAGCTGACATCTGCACCGGGCGTCTACACTACCTGTTCAGACGGTCTGAACATTTGCAGCGTTATGAGACAAGTATGGGTTTTCTTCCGATACCAAAATATGAATATGACGGGGGGGGGGGGGGGGGGGGTCGGTTCACCGGTCCAACCACCCTTCAAACGGTTACCGGAAATTCTTCGGAATAAGATCCCCGCAAAACAGTTCTTGTATACAGTAGTCCAGTATTAAGCTTGCATCACTGCATGCAGAGTTTGTTTCACAAAATGAACATGACCACATGGAATGTTGACCTCCATTTTTTAAAGGGGCATTGAGAGATCCTTCAAGGCAGGAGCCCTGTATTTTTTCAGAATTGGGGGATTTCACATAACTATTACGTAATGCTTAGGGAATATGTGGTAAGTGGTCCAGGGGGTATGTGGTCCAAATAATGTAAAAGATATATGATGTCAGCGTATCGATCAGTGAAAGGACTTTGAAATTGTATGGGCATACGCCTTCTTTTCTTTTGAACAGTACAACTACAACTTATGTTCAAATTTGACACATTAGCCTATACCTTCCATAGTTTAATCAGTTCCAAATTGGCGAATTTTATGAGGCTAATATTTATCCGCGGTTCCAAATAGAATACCTACATGCCCACTACTCGCTGATGACATCTGCTTATGATGTGCATCACCAATAAATATGCGCAACGATATGGATTCTTTTTGCGCACAGACAAATACAAGCCTCACAATATTTGCCAATTTGGAACTGATTAAACTATAGTATATATACATGCCAAAAAATGTGCAAGGGAAACTTGACATGTTGATAGGCCTATATTCTCCAGATCTTTGAGGCCACCTCCTTATCGGTGACTGATTGAAATCCACAGATAGTAATGGCGATTTATGAAGATGTGCTTACGGATCATGTTTAATGACTGATATATATGCGACAGTGATAAATATCTATGCAGTACAAATATCTTAATACTTTCCACACCGCAGGCGTCTGCATACGACATTCCAAAATGTCACAAAATGTTTGATATCTGTCACAATTTGTGAATTTCATCACCATATTTGGAAACACCATGAGAAATGCATTGAAATAAGTACAAACATGCCTAGTACAGTATTGGTTCAGTTATCCTTGAGATAGACTGTGAAGGATGGAAAAAGTTTCTGAAAAATATGTTTTGTATACTGTACAGCGTGTATCAAAAAGAACGTAACACTTTTTGTCGAGAGCTGTACGGTCGCAGTAAAAGACAAATCACTCTAAAACTTATATATTCTGTTAGATCTACTTATTGGCTATCACATAGTCAAATTACAACGATATAGATTATTTATTCGCTGAGATATGAAAGGTATAAGTAGAGAAGTGCAAAACACGTTTTACATCGTTCGTTCTAAAAACTTGGATTTTCCTGTCCGATTAGTGTTATGGGTTAACAGTTTAATAACTATGTAAACTTAATGTCTGGAATGGTTTATCTTAATTTCATTTGTTTGAATAAGGTGGTACATAAAATAATTGAATCGTGTAATCTGATAATCATTTGACCATTTGAATACGTCAATCACCCTTTTTAAGTTCTGAACCACCGATTGCTATGATCGCCACATAATGTCATGGTACGTTCTTTCATAAATTTAAGTTCATAATCGATGCATCTTAAAACAAGGACAGCATTTTGAGGGTCAGGCAGCACCATTATGTCCCATTCACAACAGAATAACAATGACTGATTCATACTAGACAATTCCTATCTACCTTCACTGGACTATTCCATTTGTTTATCTTTTGAATAATGTGCCATACTGTTTTATTTATGACATTAACGAGATAAAAAGAGAGAGGATTTGCAAACAGACTTTGTAATATGGATTGTCAAGTTTTGTGTCATTAATTGTCAACTAATATTGCCAGATTTAATTAATATTGATATGATACTGTAATAGCCAGACATTTGAAACCTTTAACATGACATTTTCTTCTCAGAATGTTGAGTAGTTTGATTACAATTATTCAAGTACAATGAGTTATTAAAGTGTCTCGCTAATATTCACCTGACAAGAAAATCAGACATAGAGGATAAACGATGTAAAACATGTTTTGTACTTGTCTACGTGTATCGTTGATATCTCAGGAAATCAATATTCGATATCGCTGTAATTTGGCTATGTGATAGCCAATAAGTACACCTAACAGAATATATAAATTTCAGAGTGATTTGTGATTTGCCGTAATCGTAAAGCTCGCGACAAAAAGGGTTGCGTTATTTTTGATACACCCTGTATAGGTAAAACTATAACAGCCGCGTGGAAAGTGTTAAGACGCTAAGTCCTAAAAAAAAAAATTAAAAAATTTAAAAAAAATTATTAAAAAATTTAAAAAAATGTTTAGGGTCGGCGGTTAAAATAGGGTCGGTCGGGTTACGCCAATCAAACCTTTTTTTAGGCCTAAGTGCAGTCGAATGATATCATTTTGTCATATGTTGCTATTGTGACATTGGGGGTGTGGGTTTAAAGAATGCTATAAACTAAATCATTACCGGGGTATATATAAATTCAGTAAATCATTGCCATGGGTATAAATTCAGAGTTACTATAGTTTAAAGGTAGATGACCCGATCACATTTTCGTAACACAGAATTATTTCAAACATACGGAGATTTTCATATCATATGAAAGCTCGTATTTTTCTCATCATCATACTGAAATTTGACGGCCTAAATCGGTATAATTACGGAGAAATCGATGAAATAACGTCGAATTACCGCGAATGGTGGTAACCACCGATATAGTTTGTGTACTACTCAATGGGTACAGTTCACAGCATCTTTTGCGTCTAAAATAAGAACCATTAGAGCTATGCAACTCAAACTTTGGAACACGACTTTTTTAAGGATGACCTTTCATGTAGAATAGAAAACTTCAAGTTGTGGAATGTGATCGGGTCATCTACCTTTAAGTATTTGCAAAGAACTAAAGTTAACCATTTCTTATAAGACCCTGCCTCGTCTAATCGTAGGACCCGAACATTGTAATAATTTGTGCGTTCAAGAATGCTTGCTGGCTAAACTATGTAATGACTAAAAACAAACATGCAGTTGTGCTTTTTTCTGAAAAGTGATATGTATTTATCAATTATCATGACAAATGATATTTGAAACATTTTGGGGAGAAACTTAATAGGCCTATTTCACAAGCTCGCTTGAATAATTTTTCATCTTGACAAACTGTTGACTCATTATTTGAGGTATTAAGTGATCCATCTGCAAACATTCATTGCCAATAATTGTAAAATTAATCAAGTGTAGGCCTGTAAAACATGAGCTTCATGAGACATGTATCGTTTTTACACGTTAAAGGTAGATGTTCCGACTGGTGGCCCGATTTTCAACTTGATGTTTTCAATTTTACATGAAAGGTTATCCTTAAATTGTCACATTTGAAAGTTTGAGTTGCATAACACCAATAGTTATTTTTTTAGAAGCACAAGGTCACACGACATTTACCCATTGAGTAGCACACAGACTGTTTGGTGGTTAACCACCTTGGGCAGTCGTCGCCACATTTTAGCCTAGAATTTCGTAATGGAACATTTCTGACCCCTAAGATTTTAAAGAGATAATGAGAAAAATATGGTGATTCTTCTGATATCAAAATATCTTGATGTGAACAAAAATTCTTATCCCCAAAAGAGTGATCGGAACATACAATGTTTAGGCCTAAATAAGTTTGTAAAGAACAGTGTGTAATTTCTGTGTTTCAATTCACTGATTTCTCTGCGTATTTAAACCATTGGAACATATTTGGACCAGTTACCCCCAAGACGGGTTATAGTGGACAGTGGTCCATGTCAAGAGTTTTTCAGTTAGTGGTTCATTATAAATAATGTTATAGCTGAGACTATAGTCTCAGGTTATAGTTACATGGATGATATTATCACTAGCATCTCGGAAGATATTTATATACCTGCATTTTAATCTTTTATATCATGAAAATAATGCTTAACTGGACCCCCTACCCCATTTCCCCAACCCATATATATATATATGAACAAACTCACCACCTGAAATCATATAGCTCAATTTGCAATAGTTCATGTAAAATTCCTGAATTTGATAGTTTGTTTAATTTCGATATATCAAAATTAACAAACATTAATATAAATGGCCACACAGATGGCTTCAAACAAATTTGTTTCAACTTTACCATGATTGAATAACCTAAAGGTATGTTATTCAAGGTATGTAACCTTGATGACTGTGACTTGTTAGCTGATGCAAAGTTATGGCCTCCCCGAGGACCCCGATCCAATTGGTGGCGATGTTTTGATCAAGATACAAAAAAACAGACGACGCTGGACATAGGCGTATTCACGAGTATTCAGGTTAAAATATGCGAACGAGGTTACCCAGTGGGTTACCTGATCAAGTGAATGGGACGACCGCTTAACAACGGTTTAAATTTAAAAAAATAGCATTTACAATTGGGATGATTAGCCATCCCGAACGGTTTTGGATTGGAAAAATGTTCTTCTAACCTATGATGAATTTTATGGGGTCATATAATCAAAATCCATTGTTACATTGAAACCAACGGAAATTCAAAATTAACGGCCGTTCGTAGCCACCGTCGTCTGCAAAAAAAGGGAAGAGGCCTTCAGAAATGCTGGGAAAATGTCTTTTATATCATATTCATATGAGAGAGTTTCTACAATATTATCACCAATCTAAACAAATTAAAGATTTTGTTGTTGTTGAGGAATCGCTCGGCTCTCTCCATGCCCCTTTATTGCATGCAGGCGAAAGTTGCCTGTGGGTTTAAATGGTATCCGTTGCCAGAGTGCAAACTGGCCGCAGTTGTCTGGCAGTCGTCTGGCTTGTGTCGAATCGCCGCGCCCTCTTTGTTTGGTTCCAGTAAAGAGCTACGGTCTGTAAATAGCGCGAAAAATAACAAAAATTCTCAAAATGAAATAAACTGCAAATAAAACGGTAGATCTGCTTCATTTTTTGATGGTTTCATTTTGGTAAGATTACTGCATATTAACATTTGATGGCCTCAGGCCTTCGATTTAAAAAAAATCTAAATTGTGACATGTCACATGAGTGTGAGATTGTTTATGAAATCATCATAAATTGAAATTCATGATAATCATGATATTATGCATCATGAAATCATATTCATTCATGTCCATGTTGTTGTGTTACTGTTACTGTTATTTATAACATCATAAACATGTGCATGATGAAGGAAAGTAAAGTCTAATACATATTAATTTAAGATATTTGACCAACTTGGCGTTACGTCCTAACTCGAAGGATCCTGCTAAGTATCGATGTAGATGTAGATGTAGATGTACATGTTTCACCGTCACTCAGTCAGGCGTCAGTGTACTCAGCCCATACACTAAAAAAAGAGGAACACATTCAGTCTTCAGAAGAACTACTAATAAATTAAAAATACAATTAATAATTTAGGTAATGTAATTTAAATTCATTCCTAAAACGCTTTCCCATGTTGATGAATGTAGGCCCATCATTCAGTTTTGTTATGTTATGGTTCCCGTAACCCACCCGCGTTATGATTTTTTGCCCACGTTTGAGATTCGAAATCCCCAAAAAAATATTATTTTGTATATTATTATATAATATTGTACAAAAAGATCTTTTTCCTTTTAAATAAACCGACCATAAATACCAGAAAAATGATTGAATATTAAATACAAATCTGTGTATAATAAGTTGTGCAGAGTGGTGTTTTGACACAATATTGGCAGGTATAGAGCTCGCTATATGTTGATGAAATCGCTGTAATTTGAACATTTGAAATCCTGCAAAATAATGAATAATAAATAATGAAAAACTTGCCTCATTATGGTTTGGAAAAAATGTTACGGGAAACATAACATTGACTTTCATGTGCCTTATCTGCCGGCGCAGGACAATTCATCTGCATATATTGTTGTGACTAGCGACGTGCGATTTACTGTAGGGTATTCGCCGGAATCTTAAAATAACCGCTAAAACATTTGTAATATGTACTGACAACGCGACATAGCGATACATGTTTGCCTCTTTTTGGGACCAATCGAGGTAGGAGGGCGCTGTTGTTATGGTTCAAAGGTAACGATAACTAACGAACCACTTAATTGCCTCATTTCTCAAGTCGCAACTTTTTTAAACGTCAATGTTTTATACAACTTCAACCACCAATTTTTAGTGTACAACATCGGAAATAAGTGTGGAATAAGTACATCAAGCCCACGGTTCGCGCCATTTACAAATCTAACTAAATTTACAAAGGTAGGAAACATCGTTAAAATGATACAGTCATAACTGTATCCATTGAGACTAATGATGAAGTACATGTACACGGCCTTTGCTTGAAAGGGTAATATCTGGTGGTCGTGTGATGAAGGTGCAGAATTCAACTATCATGAAATCCGGGCTTGAAATCGAAACAAGGCAATAATGAAATGGTTACCTCATTATTGTATCAAGATCCGTAGGCGAACTTGTATTGTTACTGTAATTTGAGTTTAATAAATATCATACATCAGAATTGTTTATTGTCTGTGTATTTATTAGTTAACAACAAAAATATATTATATGCAAGTATTTTAAGGGGAATTATCTTGTCTTTGTGTCAATACCAACAAAAAACATTTATTATTTACGTTACGCTAATAAACGGTACAACAACATCCTATACCCACTGAAACGATGCACAACGGTCCTATTAAATAGCGCCATCTACAATAGCTTTGTTAAATTTTGGAGGCGGGACTTGTGATCAAATATGCATATTCATTACGAAAGGTGATGAATAATGTAAATCGTAAGGCGGACTTTTAACCAATGAGGTGACATCAACTTTCTTGTCTCTGGGGTAATTAATTAGGTGGTTTTATCTAATTACTTTACATATTGGATTCTAAAACAACAACATACATTATTCATTTCTTGATTATGAATATGGATAGTAAGGGCGGAGTTTAGGGCAGAGTTGGAAGGGGCGAGACATAAGTCTGTCTTGAAAATAGAGGACGCAAATTCATTTTATGGACCGGAATTCTGTTCAGGTATAAGCGGACTCTAATTCATATAGGAGGAATACTACACGTCAAGAATTAATCGGGTTTTCGACATTTGTTTTTCTGGATAATGATTTGTTGAAAACAATAACATGATAAATCAACAAATAACGTATTTTATTGAAAAATTACAAAATTACATACAATTCAACTGAAAATGTAATTTAAGTACTAAAAAAGGTAACAAATAAAAGAAGTAATAATCAGAGACAATACAAGTTCGCCTACGGCTCTTGATTATATATAAGTTTAAAAAAATATAATGGGAAACTAACAATCAAGTTTTATTGGCCTAACTGCCAGAGAAAATAATTGTTTGATCCCACCACTGCCACCAATTGTAGCTACGAAAACAAGCAAAAGACAGTCGGTGTCATTTTTGTACTGTAGCTGGAATAGGGCGAACTGGGCGATCCAAGTTCAAGCCTGTATTGCTTGGAAATAGAAAGAGTTTGAGACATTTAACCAAGGCATACAAATTATTTGAACATTAAACATGATAAAAATTGATAGCAGAACCGAAAGTTTGACTAAATTTTATTCAGAAAAGTTGAACAATTTTTTGATTGAAAATATCTGCCAACTACTCAGATGCTTTCATTTCATAGCTCTCAGAAACATTCAGAGCTACACCAATTATGTAATAAGACTAGTATTATAATTAGATTTAGATACTATTCTTCTGTTCTCCATCTTGGGTGAATAGGAGCTTGCCATGTGGGGGACTTTGAACTACAGTAATTCATGTCCCTGGATGAGCAGAATTCTCTCTAGCAACAACCATTTGGTCTTCAAAGATTTATAATTCTGTAATTCCAAAATTTGGGGTCCCATTGAGTCAAAAATGTCCCATTGAGTCAAAAGTGTTAAAATGTTTGGAACTCACAATTTCAGTCACTATCCCAGGCTAGAAGCATCAACATGAGATTGATTTTTGTCCTAACCTTCATATACATTGTCGCTGTTCTGACATACCGGCACATCACTTTACTTATTTCTGTTGTGATGTGCCGGTATGTCAGAACAGCGATGACATGTAGGCCAGCTTAGCTGTGTCTGCAGCAGATTTTGGCAATGTCTGACTACCGGAATGGATAGACAACTTAAACAATGTTGATACAACACACAGCTTTTTCCGTGTGCAAAGACAAAGTGATGACGCGGCTGAAAGAACCAGATTATGTCCAGAATGTTGCCTTTTTTCTCCATTCATTAGAAGAACGGTTTCCTTTTTTCGACAACGGAGCAATAGAAACTATATCGTGCTGTTTTAATGGGCTTACAAGTGGTCAGTCACGGTCCTAGGTTGAACTATGTCGAAACAGTTCTTTTATTGGTTATATGAAACATGATACCTGGTGGAAACTTTGCAGAATTGGAAAAAATGGGGAATTGGGAAATTTAATCTCATTCCTGGGAAATTTAGGTACCGTATTATCCCTATTAAAGGTAGATGACCCGATCACATTTTCGTAAACACAGAATTATTTCAAACATACGGAGATTTTCATATCATATGAAAGCTCGTATTTTTCTCATCATCATACTGAAATTTGACGGCCTAAATCGGTATAATTACGGAGAAATCGATGAAATAACGTCGAATTACCGCGAATGGTGGTAACCACCGATATAGTTTGTGTACTACTCAATGGGTACAGTTCACAGCATCTTGTGTGTCTAAAATAAGAACCATTAGAGCTATGCAACTCAAACTTTGGAACACGACTTTTTTAAGGATGACCTTTCATGTAGAATAGAAAACTTCAAGTTGAAAATCGGAAATGTGATCGGGTCATCTACCTTTAAGCGCCCAGGGCGGTTAGCAAAGTCATTATGGGTGGGCGCTTATTATGTACCTTTTTAAACTCATTTATCGTACTAAAATAAAATGTACAAGTGGTCATTTGAAGATGCTGACCATTTGATGGTCATTTGAAGATGCTTACCATTTAATGGTCATTTGAGGAGGCTGACCATTTCATGTACTAAATGAAATACATAAGTGGTCATTTGAGGATGCTGACCATTTGAAAAGGTGGGCGCTTATAAGGGATTGTTTGTTGGTAGTCATTGAGAAAAACAGGGGTGGGCGCTTATAAGGTCCTGGGCGCTTAATAGGGATAATACGGTATTTGAAAGCAAATTTTGCTTTCCGTAATAAGAGAACTACATAAAAAGTAGAGGAAAATCTAGTTTTCTATCTGGGAAATTTTGTTTGCTTACATTTTTCAGCCCTGGTGGAAAGGATGGCTTAGAGTTCAAGAACATTCTGTCATTTCAAAAAGGGGTCGCCAAAATTTCAAAACCTGTCTAGAGCTCTATATTGACGGTGGGTGACCAAAACTTCCAGCTGGGTGCTTGATATAATGTCATGTACTGTACTGTAATTGGTATGTCCATTTTGGGTTTTTTGTTTGTTTTGAAGGGGCAGGGGGCGGGGATCATAGACCTGCCAATCTACATGTACACGTAAATGTACAGCCTCAGCCTTCCCCCTTCAACCCTTCTCATTTGTGCCCTCTTTCGATAACTCATCAAATCTTTCATAACTTTATATTTTAGACTATTTTAGACTTCCAAGATGATGTTCGAACCCCTCACATCCGAGAAGTTGGACCTGAAACACAATCTGCTGGATGCAGTGGCGCCGCAATACAACAATCCTGATTTCAGTGACGTCACTTTTGATGTCGGCGGTACCCAATATTTCGCTCATAGATTTATTCTCGCTACGCAAAGCCGGGTGTTCCAGGCTATGCTCACAGGTCCGCAATGGATGGAATCCAGGGAAAGGGTGATTGTGCTGGAAGAGGCGGAGGAATCGGAGAGCACATTTGCATTGTTTCTGCATTTCTTTTATACTGGTAAAATAAGACTTGAATACAGTAATGTGTGTGCTATCCACACCCTTGCGGATAAGTATGAGTTGCTAGCGGTCAAGAAATCCTGTGTGAATTTCATGGCGGAAACTTTACGTGGTCAAGCAGGAATGACTTTAGTGAAAGCCGTTGAATGGCTGCCTTATGTCGAAAGATACATACCAGAGCTGGTCTGTGACTGCTATAAAGCCATCCGCTACCAGTTTCATGGATTGCTCAGACCGGACATCAAACTTGAAAATCTCAACTTGGGACATGTGCGCGCTCTGTTCCATACTGTGGAATCGGAGCTCGTCGTGCCAGATGAATTGTTTGTCTACAAAGTAGTACAAGAATGGATCTTTCGAATGGCACTCCAGAATACTATCACCGTAGTAACTGAATTGATGGACACCATTAGGTTCTATAATATGGATCCAAACCAGTTGAGATCAGTGGAGGAATCCAAGCTGGGAAAATTACACTATAGTACTATTCTTTCAGATTTCATCAACCAGGCTTTCAGGAAACAGGCAGAGTACAGATTTCTGGCAGACAGTTCACCAAAGGTAGGACCAAAAGCAGGGCTTGAAATAAGCAGGAGCAGGGCAAATTTGTGAAAGAAATAGCTCCTGGTTCTTTATTCCTTATTTCAAGCCCTGGCCAAAGAAGATGTCTTGTATAGTCCAGCATGCTTAGCACAACTACGGTACCAACAGGATTCCCCCCCCCCCCCCCCCCCCCCCCCCCCACAACAAACAGTGCCAAACATGTGTTAAGGTTAATTAAAAAAAAGCTTTTTTAGGGCATGACCACTTGCCTGCCTAATCTGGAACGGGGGACAGACTTGTCAAGTAGGGTTGGTTGGTCGGTTTTTTTAATTTTTTTTATCCTAAAATGTCACCAAAATCTGCAACAATTGGCATTTTTTTTTTAAATTGTGAAACAAAAATTTTGACAGATTTTCGGCCAAAAAAATGGCTGATTTTACATGATTTTTTTTTTTTTAATCTTGAAAAACGCAAAAAGTGGGTCGGTCAGGCCTGTAAAAACTAGGTTTTTTCTCATCATTATTCTACTTTTACAGAGACCTAGACTAGACACATCAGCAGATATCCTAGAGTTGCCAAAGGAGCCACGCCTCTACATAAACTGGCCATTTGCTCAGACTACAATAGTAAAACGTCAGTGGGGAAGCAGAGACTATGAATGGGTGGATATTGAAGTAGTGGACTTAGCAAGCGTGATGACGTACGCCAATAAAATAGCGGACAGGGCTGGAAGCAAAGCCGAGAAATGGATGTGCAAATGGAACACGGATAATTTTGACTGCGACAGCGTGTTTCAGGAGGAATATGTGGTCTATCCGTCGCCGGTCCACGAAGGCCGGAGTTATAATCTAGTGATTGTGATGGATGGCAGCGAGAATAATCGCGAGAATAATCCCAATCATACGTATACTATACGGATGACGGGATCGGTGCAACCCGGTATGCTGGAGGTGCGGGTATCTACCATTATTCACTCGTGGAAAGTGCACAAGGATTTCAAACTTCATATTCTTGTAGTTTTGGACAGTTTACCTCATCACCCTCTACCTACGTCAGACACATTGTAGGTCAACTGGACAATTAACACTTTACACGTGGCAGGCAGTTGCAGACGACACTCCAAAATTTAACAAAATGTTTGAAAAATTATGAATTATGGAATTTCATTACCATATTTGGAATCATCGTGAGAAATGCATTGACATGAGTACAAACATGCCTAGTATTGGGTCAGGAATCCTTGAGATAGACTTGTGAAAGATTTCTGAAAAATCTGTTTTGTGTATGTTAAAAATAATAGCCGCGTGGAAAGTGTTATAGTCGTCGTCAGAATACTTTTTACTTTTTACTTTTAAAACCGCTAACGCACGCGTCTAGTTAACCCCCTGAGAACTACTGGCCGATTGCTTAAAAAGATGGATGCATCATTTACTGCACCAATGAGAGACATTGTTAGATTGTATCCCTGATAAAGATGGGAGTGAAATATATACTTTACAAGCTGCATTTTAATTGGCTATTCAAATGAGTTTATCTTGCAATAAACCAATCAGAACCACTGTAAGATAGGCCGGGTAGTGCCCAGGGGGTTAATGAGCGTGTGGGCGGGGACATTCATGACCCATAGATACAGTCGCGGGCACTCAGATTACAGGGGCCGCGACACGTCAAACTGTTCAAAGATAACACTGTTGTGACGCTGTTCTACAACGCACTTCCGTGTTCACGCTGCTTTCAGTTGTCACAGAAAAAGTGCCAAAGTATTCTGATGACGACTATAATACCAGAAATAAAGGTTCACAATCAAAGCAGAATAATACCCACATCAGGGTATCCACAATCATTCACACATGGATGGAAAGTGTGCAAAGATTTCAAACTTCATATTCTTGTAGTTTTAGCGTGCGGCTATTAGTTTTACCATATTCAAAACAAAATTTTCAGAAACCTTTCCCAACTTTCAACGGTCTATCTCAAAGATTAGTGAACAAATACTAGTCATGTTTGTACTTATTTCAATGCACTTCTCATGGTGATTCCAAATATTGTAATAAAATTCAATAGTTTTGACATTTTTGACAAATTTTGTGACATTTTGGAATGTAGTCTGCAGACGCCTGCAAAGTGTAAAGGTGCACAATTAAGGGAGGGTACAGGGCGGTCTAAGTAAAACAGTGTACACATACAATAACAATACAGGTGTCTGCGTTCCTAATATTTAATCAAGTTTGATGCAATTTCAGAGGGGGTCTTAGTTGTGTAGTTAGATGTCTCTCAATCTCAACTACAAAACTAAAGACCCTGTTAAATGACTTAAAATGTCAATTTAAACCCTTTTTTGCCATAATTGTTTAGAGAGTGAGTCTCAGTGTTTGCTTCTTAGGTCTTGGAACTGCAGACACTCTCTACAAGACTAAAAGAAATGCATGACAATTCGTGTATTTATGAAAATTGTTAACTTAAAAAGCTGCAATTATATCAACCCCTCAAAAAGTGCAGAAATTGTGTTCAATATTTTCGAAATAGTGGCGAACTGGCAAGTTTGGCACATTTTGAGTGATACCTCTCCACATTCTCAAGCAGGTGGCTGAGGAGTGCTGATATGAATGATTCCTATGAATGCGGTAGGTGGAGAGAGAGGAACGCATCAGCATTTCAACATACAATAAATCCCAAATTATTCTATGGGGAAATGGCGATTAAAAAGAATTTCTGGACTTTTTTTGATACACTTTCACTTGTTAAAAACAGTTTGTTTTCATACCCATTATGGGTATGCTGCATAATTATTGCAGATATTGTGTGTATAAAGTGGGTTTATTTGTGGTTGCCATTATTTTTGTTTTTCAGATTTGCATAACAAAATGTAAATATTATGTGATGCAGCACATCAAAAAGGGGGACTTTAATTTGCATGTGAAGTCAATTTTGAGTTTAGTATGTGTGCTCTCAGAATATCTTCTACAAAAATGACACCAATTATCAAAATCAAGGCATTCAGATTTTACGAGTGAAAATGACTCCTAAATTCTGATTATTGTCTCTATTTTTTCTGTCCGTTTTCATCTATCTTGAAAAACACACAGCCGCAAAGTCCCCCTTTTCATGTGCTGCATCACATACATGTACACCGTAATCATATAATATCGCGGCAATAGAATGTAAACATTTGATTTTGTTTGATTTTTTATCCCATTTAGAAGAAAAAAAAGGTATGACTAAACTCTCCACACTTGGTTGCTCATTCTTTTGCATTTCCAGTGAAGTACACCCTCAACTTTTCTATACCCATCTTAAATACTGCCCTCTCCTATGCTATTGTGTCTGCCATTCTTCAACAAGGATTTGAATTGTTCAACTTTTATGAAAAAGAAACTGTCAAAATGTTCTTTCATTGAAATATTTGTATATAATAGGTTTATTTATGACTTGAAATTCAAATTGAATGTTATTATTTTATTATGTCTGCTTATTTACATTGCAATCAACAATGTATAGCATGACAAAATGTTAATTTCTGCCAGGAAAGGAAAATACTATTCTGCAGACACAATTTGTGAATTTGCAAATGTCAAATTCTTTGCATTTTGTCCCTTTCCCCCACAAAATTACCACTTTTTAATAAACCATGGACAGTATTTTTGGGTGTGGAGGGTAGACACCTAACTGCTTGCCTGACTTAGAAAGGTCTGTTTGCCTGCAGAACTAGGGTTTTTTTTGCCTTATAAATGTGAAAATGTGTCATAAAAAATATGGTAGATTTTGATTGTGTACATATTATCTTTATAGTACAAAAGTGCAACCTTCTAACACCTAGTCCTTCGGGACAATTGACACAATTTTAAAAGGAATGAGTCGGATGTCGGAAATATTGATTTTGAGTTACATGTAAAGGTCAAAAGTAGTGACTAATTAATATGTTTTACTTTGTTTTCTCAGTTGGTAAATTGTTTGTAACTTAAAAACTAGAAAATCAATTTTAGTGAGGTTTGAATCATACTGTAGCATTTTCCACCTGCTTTTAAATGATGGATACATATCAAAATGTGAAAACTAATTTTGCTTGATCATGTCACATTTTATGCCCAAATTTGAGTCATAGGAAGCAAACAAATTTACTTTTGTCCATAGAACAGTTCACTACTTTCTGGTGTGGTACAATGGTATGCAGCACTTGGAAGCAAAAAACACCCCACCCTGCTGTATAGTCCGACTATAACCCATATTTTTAGAAATCTTTGAAAAAATGTTCACATGCAAAATTAATGATTACTTTTATATTTTTTTGCTCGTCACAAAATGGCAACATTTGTACAGATTTTTTGTCCCCGGTCATTTTCAAGGGAAAATAAGGGGGGAACTCTGACCACCGACCCCACCCCAGACTGAGAGGTCCGTTTGCTCGTACAACCTGAGACCATAATAACTAAACTTTAGTTATTATGGTCTCAGGTACAACAGGGTTTGTTTTTTCGTCGTCTTATGGAGAATTTCATTCTTTTCTGCTTACAGCATGAACCATTTCTCAGGCCAAACATTTTGCAGGGACAATGGTATGAGAGGAATACGAAAATAAATTTTGATGGGAAAATGAATTGAATTGTGTCTCACACCTATGATCTGTAATTTATTTATAGATGATTATTGGCTCCAGGGCTTAAATTAATCAAAGGCATCAAAGGCAATTGCCTTGGATGCCCCACCTAGTTGCCTTGATGCCCTCAATTTCTGGTTGTTTTCACTTCATTCAAAAGTACATAATTGCTTTGGAAAAAGTTGTTGTCCCTTTCAAATTGCCTCAAATTGCAATGTCCTCGCCATTTCTTAATTTGAGGCCTGATTGGCTCTCATCCATTAGCCATAAACAGATGAGTAAGATAAAACCAGATAGTTACTGTAAAATACTATAATTTTGCAGCTACTTATTGTCATGAATAACTGCTATTTTAGCGGGCATTTAATTTTGTGAATCTGGAAATTTTACTGTTACTTTCAATGCAAAATTGACAGTTTTGCCTGTATTTAATTTCTCAGATCCACATCCCTCGCAAATTTACAGTTTGTTGCATCCAATACCAAAGGCAACTGACCCGTTTGTTTGGACACATAAATGGCTCTGAGCCCCTTCAACCATCCCTTAAAGGAGACAAAAAAACACCTATTCTAGGGGCCAAGACCGACCCATTTTTCCGATTTTTTTTTGGGATTTCTTTTGAAAATGGTTGCAAATTTGGTGCAGATTTTTTTTTAAATTGGAAATTTTTTAATATATTTATATTAATAAAAAAAAGATTAAATGTTATATTGAAATTATTGAAATATTTTGAAACAATTGAAAATTGCTGAAAATTCACCAGAATTTCCAGAAATCTTGGGAAAAACAAACAAATAAACCCTGCCAGACCGACCCTACCAAAGAGGTAATTCGCCCGTAGAACAGGGTTTTTTTATGTCACCTAAACATGAATACAGTGGACTCCGCTATGTGCACAATGGACCAGACAATACACATTTTTGGGGTTTCAGCTCCGGAAGCCGAGTTGTACTATAATTCAGTCCCACAATCCAATGAGCGTATTATACAAAAATGCTGATGATTTTACCTTTGGCCCGTAACCAAGGTCTTAGCCAGAGACCCGTCCACACGTCATCTGGACGGGCAGATTACTCCCAGGACGGGCAGAATTAAGGAGTTTAACATATATATGTGATATTCTAAAAATAGTTGTTGTAAGAGTTTAGTGAACTTGAAACTAGTTCTGACTGACAACTCAAAGCTAAATCAGCACACATTTGAACCTTGTGACCCCATATAGGTGGCAAACAGGTTGATTTATATTTTAGGGTCAAGTTCTGGACAGGCTATTCTAATAAATTGGACGGGCAGTTGCTGAACTCTGGCTAAAACCCTGCCCGTAACCATTGTAATGCATTGAGGGACCAAATGTTGGTACATCTTGGTGTTCTGGTGCCAAAACTGTGTATTCAAGGATTCCAAGTTATGATATGACCCATCCGACACAAGTTTAACACTTTCCACGCGGCTATTGATTTTACCATGTATACAAAACAGATTTTTCAGAAAACCTTACCCAACTGTCATGGTCTATCTCAAGGATTACTGAACCAATACTAGGCATGTTTGTACTTATTTAAATGCATTTCTCATGATGATTCTAAATATGGTAATAAAATTCAAGAATGTTGACATTTTTTTAACATTTTGTGAAATTTTGGAATGTCGTCTGCAGATGCCTGCCGCATGGAAAGTGTTAATGGTTCTGGATACAACATAGTATTTGTATTGACTCATCCAACACAAAGGAGCTGTAAAGTTGGCATTGAACTTTTCAAAAAACAAGATAAAACAAAGAATTTTGCAACCATTTTGTTGATTTTCCACAACCAAGGGAATAAGCAATGTAGACAAGTATTATATCATTTGAAAGGTAATTTTAAGGAGAATATTCCTGTTCCAATATCTCAAAAAGTGAATAGACTTTACTGCCCATTTGTGGTGGATGGTAACATACTCCTTGAATTGTGAAATAAGGCCCCAAAAATTGTTGTGTTGCCCTCAAGTGCCAGAAATCTTAAGGTCAGGTCGGTCAGTTGATTTCCCTTTTATTTCTTCTCTTTTTTCTTTTCTTTTTTGGTGCAGTCGTGGTTCTTTTTTACTGCAGTCGTGGTTCATGTCAAGACAAATTGTGTAAATGTGAATTTTACTAATGTTTCAAGTGTGATAGTTTAAAAAACTATATATTCAAGCAAACTTATTCCTCTCCAGCAGAAAATAGTAATATTTTGACAATTTGGATAAAATTTAAATTAAAAAAGAAAATGGGACTCTTGATTATTTAGATTCTAGGGTCAGTCGCTGAGGGCAACACAAACAAAATTGGCCTAATTACCTGCATACACAGACAAAAAATTGTGGAAGCACAACCAATTTTAAAATACCATTTATATTTATTGTAACATCTATCTGGTTGAATATTATTTCATACAATCAGTCATAGGTGGATAGATATGTTGATATTACAGGTAAATAGTTCACCTTATTTAAGCCGCAAAAATACAAACCTGTTCTACGGGCAAACAGACCTCTCATGTAAGGATATGGCATTTTTCTGGACATTTTTGGTGAATTTTCAGGAAATGGATCAAAAAAATTCAAAATTGTTTAAACATTTCAAAAACATTTTTGAAAAAATTGAAAATTTGAGGAAAATGGGTCGATTGGGCCCATAAACAGTGTTTTGTTCTTGTTGACTTGACCTCAAATAATTCTATTGAGTAATAAAGCTGTGCAATCCAAACAATGACATTTGTCACACTAAATCCGGTGGGGGGGGGGGGGTCAGTGAACATACCAAGCGGGTACACATGCGCGTCCAAGCACCTCTGAAATGGACCCTTAATGGCGTAAACCAGAACACTATTTTGATACCCCTAAATGGCGCAACACATACAAACCATACCCTAAACGGCGTTACCAACACTCAATAATGCACCCCTAAATCAGCAACTTTTTTGATATACCAGGGATATACAATTAAAGTAGGGAAATATTGAAGATTTTTTTCAACATTTTGCATGTTTATTGAAAAGTCACACATAAAACAATTAGTACCCCTAAACGTCGATACCGCGATGCTGTAAAGGATACCCTAAAGTGCGATACCTCCTAAAAAGTACCCCTTTTACAGACGTCAGGTGTTGAAATCTGGACCCTTTTGGACGCGGATGCGTACCCGCTTGGTATATTCACTGACCCCCCCCCCCCCCGGACTAAATCCCTGATGCGGTGATCCTTACATGAAGAGGCGATAGAACCACACATGAATTTTAGATATTACACATGAAGATCGGTTAGCAATTAAAAAATGTACACCAAAAAGAATAAAACAATGCAGTTGACCTTTTAGCATTTTACTCTTCTACACGCAGGATAATGTGACAGGTATGTGTATGGGCTGCATTGATCAAGTGAAGCATCCCCAAACCCCATCTTAATATCGACCAATGAGTTGTTGCTAACAGTTAATCAATAATCTGCCTAATACTACACTGAGGCTGCGTATAGAAGAACAAAATGCTAAAATGAGAAACGGACTTTGTTTTGGTTTTGGACACATAGCTGTGTTAATATTCAGTCAATCTTCATGTATCACATAATATCTCAAAAACATTTTTATGCAGGAGCTATATTTTTTGGAGTTAAGAGCGTATTTATTACCGGGTAATTAAGATACTTTTTTGAGGACTGTATTGTAGCACAGTACTACTAAGAGGGGATGGTTAACTCTTTTAGTTTTAGCTAGAAGATCACTGCAGAGAGGAATAAACGAGCTAACTTGCTCAACAAGAATAATGCCGAGTGTGACTGTTTACTGGTATCAACCTCAATAACAATTAGAAAATAGGAGCACTATTTTTCTCAACCTTTGCTTTGTCACCTAAAAATGCAAGAGGCATACATTGTAAGGTTAGGAGATTGTCATAAAATAATTGTGACCAGTCACATAAAAAAGGACATGTTATGTTGTCGGCCAACACAGATTTGAGATAGAGGCCAATACATATGGTGAAATATAAAGAAAATAATAGAAACAAATATGATGCTTCAATTCATATCTTGTGATTACCAAGTCCAATTACCTTTAATATGGTATCATTTCAAAGCTTAAAATGTGCTCTTTCAAATCATACCAATAACTCAGAAATTGACTCTGGCCTCAAACATTGGACATTTTGATGTGATGGGTCACATAATTATGTCATTCCACACATAATAATTGTTGAAGAAAACAGATTTGCTAATTTCACATCAATCATTAATCATTCAGCAATGTTTAACAAAACAGATATTAACAGAAAAAATACTTTGTTTTGGGAAATATTACATGTTTTACCAAATCAAAATGGAACTCGGCAAAGGTGATACCTGAGAAAAACGCCAAATTTGTAAGTAGATTTAAGTGAACGAAATACCAATTTCATAACTTTATTTTTTATTTTTAAATCGGATTTCGAACAAAAAGTGCAAATTTTTAAGAGAATTTACTCCATATACAAACACATGCCTGAAAGTGGACGTCTGCATGGTTTTAGTTTCAAAAAACGCTAATCATAACAGAAATTATTGTTTGTTTTATTTGTCAGAAATCCCACTTGTCTTCAAACTTAGTCGGAAGACATCGCTGATTACTTCAGATGATTGCAATGTTAATGTTAATGTGGTCTACTGTTGCTCTGTTCAAAGATGTCTTCCAGTCCACTTGATGATCCATGAATTGACATCGTCCATCCATTCACTTGATGATGATGATGATGAGAGAGAACAATCACAGAGGGTTTAAATATAAACAGCACACACCACTGTTGATGATTCGTCTCCAAGCATGCAACAGGATTTATAAAAGAATTCACTTTTAAGACAGATGGTTCTGACTTGACGTTGCAAAATTGGACATAAATCGTTGTGCATAGATACACCATTTGACAGCAATGGTGGCATTCTCTGGTGTCTCCGATTCATTTCTATATGCACAATGTGACATAGCAATTGAAGAGACTGTTATATAATATCAAGTATTATTCATCATGCCCAGTATTTAATCTTGCACATCAATGTATCACAGGTCAAAGGTCAAATTGATCAAGGTCAAACCCATCTGTCCTCCCGTGAATAAAATCATTTTGTACAGTGCCCTCATATCTTATTTACACGGCACTGTTTTTAACTGTCTGGTATGATACCGTATGAAACCCAGAAGAATAAGTTCTCTGTTGCATTCACTTCATGTTGGATCAGTTCGTATTGCATTGATCGGTGTTGTTTTCTATTAAGCTTGTTTATCTGCTTTGAGTGCCTCAAGACCCTGAAAAGAGAGACAAAAAGACATGTACAGTATAGTTTAAAAATAAGCTTTGATAATATAAACTGAGAAAATATGGGCTTGTAAAATGCAAAAATAGTCAAAGCTTCTGATTTGTCAGCTATCAATCATGTCTGGACATGGATTTATGGCCTAATTCATCAATTACTACGCACTAGCAATGTATTATCACTGCAAATTATGAGCATTTACTTTTGGACAAACTAAAAGTAAACTCAAAAGTAAACGCAATACTAAACACTTATGTGAGCCCAACAACAAGCTCTGTTTTCCACCCAATCTCTAATCAATAACTGTTCCATTAAATCACAGATGGTGGAAACATCTGTGATTATATTCACTCACTTGGAGCGTGCTTTGAGGTCAATTGGGTGCAAAATGCAAGAAACGTTTAGTTTTGCGTTTACTTTTGTGTTTAGAATTGCGTTTACTTTTGAGTTTACTTTAAGTTTGTCCAAAAGTAAACGCTCATAATTTGCAGTGTATTGCCTTGCCCGATGGCCCACCCAAACAGAAAATGTAAGGACTAGAGATCAAATTCATTGTACTACAGTTTAATCAGTGCCAAATCGATGAGAAATATGGTGTTATATCTGTGCGCACAAAATTAATCTAAGCGTACGAGCGAAATTATGACCATTGACCACACGCACACAGTTTTGATTGCATGCACGCGTCACATTATGTCTACAGCCGTGGCAAAAGGATGCAGTTGTCTCTCACATAAAAAGTTGAGATCTTAATACAAACAGAAGGAGCTGTTTGAATGCTTTAAAATGACACCTTTACAATGTCCGACATAACATGTATCGCATCGCAAAATGCGACACAAAACAGCACTGTTTGCGACGCAACTGTAAAGTGGCGTCGCATATTTTGCTATGCAGTATTTTCACTAAGAAGTATGAAAAATGTCCAAGTTCTCACTTTAATTGAGAAATACCTTCAAGTAAAATGCGTATGTACATGTACCCGGCCCATACCGTACTGTTGGAGATCAGTTAATTATAACTTAATCATGGAGTAATTAATAATAACTTCTTGTTATAATTTAGTAAAAATAATATATGTGCGCTATTTTATTGCCTATAAAAACTGCGACACACAATTTAGGAATTGCTACACAAGTCAAAAAGTGTGTAGCAGTTTTTGCTTTGCAAAAATAAAGCCGAACATCTGACGTTGCACCTTAATGGTTAAGATCGGACACTGCTCTTTGATAGAACGCATGTTTCACAGTATCCTTGTTGCCTTCATGCATGCCTGCGTCCTTTTTTATTCATTTGCTGCTGTAAGGAATCTTCACCAATTTGGAGCTGATCAAACGATAGCCTAATCAATTTTTTATTTGAACTTAAAAGCCCCTCAAGTTTTCTTACCTTAACATTCCATTCATAAAATTTCCCAGATATTCGACGGTCCCTTTCTAGGAGATGCCAATCAAAATTTGTGATTGCTTTCCTTCTCAACTGAAATAAAATTACATAAAAAAGAAATTGTAATCAATTAACAATATGCAAACTGACGATCATTTATTGTAGACAAAACATACATGTACCTCAAAATACCCAAATAAAGCCAAACAAAGAAGATTGTACCACTATTGAAATGGAGGGGTGTGTTTTGATTTGATACAAATATAAAATATTCTGTAAACATGTATCAAAATGTGTTGTGTAAATTAAACGCATTCTTGATTTAATTTTTCTCTGAATGTTAGAGGTGGTGTGTGAATATTTACAAAATATTTTAAATTTCACAATTACTTGCGGAATAATTTGTCTTCTCTAATGTTTACCTTTTGTAACCCAGTTACCGAGCCCATTCAGAAGCGCCCTCGCCCATTTACAGGGAATGGACAATGTCCAAATAAGGGCTTAATTATAATACGGCTTAATTATAATACAACTTAACCTTTTTTTTTTTAAAGAGCAGCTATTTTTTTATGTCAAATTAAGTCTATTTAAACAATTTTTTCACTTGTTTTCATCAATTATCCAAAACGATATTCACATTTGAATTATGTAAATATATAAGGGCTTAATTATAATAAAACTTGACCATTTTTTTTTTTTAAAGAGCAGCTATTTTTTTATGTCAAATTAAGCCTATTAAAACAATTTTTTCACTTGTTTTCATCAATTATCCAAAACGATATTCACATTTGAATGATGTAAATATGTTTGGTCGTTGTTGAACGGGGTTCAACAAGGTCTTTGTCGTTGTTTATCTTGAATCGACAACGGGTTTTTTTGCAAAATAAACCAGTCTTACCATTGTCGATTCAAGATAAACAACTCCGAAACCTTATTGAACCCCTAATGAAACAACTTATGCCCCAGAAAATGTTTCTTTGTGTGTTCATTCTGGCATTCAAGCCAGTGTCAGTGTCTCTGTATTCATTCTATTTTATTGGGATCGTCACATCATTTTTTCCCCCCACCAACGTATGGGAAAATTGTATTGCTAAAAAACGTCAATTTGATTTGCTGTACTAGTGAATGGCACCGGGTTTCAATGATACGCAGGGGGATAACAGCAAAACGACATTCCTGTTGATGTTCATACTATAGTTGGATTTATAATTGAACGAACACTTTGAAGCAGCGTATTGCGCACATTGTGTGAAGCAGCGTATTGCGTACATTGCGTGAAGCGCGCATAGCCGTAAGCGTGATAATTTCGGGCGCGATTATCTTGCTTTTGCGGTGCTCCAGAAATATTTTTACGAAAATGGTGACTCGGTTACACGCGTTTGCCAGCCAGGACCATTTTTGAGCTAGCTGCATCGCAGATCCAGCCAGATGAAGTGAGCTGTGATGGCATACAATATGTATAATGAATCACAGTTTTTGCATTGAAACCTGTGTTATTAATTTACCATCAATTTTACAGCACATTTTGACCATCACTTATACTTGACCTAGTGAACTCATCAAGCACTCATTTTAAAGATGATTACATGATCTTTCCATCAATACTAGTCTAGTAACATTTAAATTCAACATTAATTTTTTTTTATTAACATCCCTACCTAGCCTAGGCCTATTATTGCTTTTGCACGGTTAACTGCATTTGTGCTTAGAACACGAACAGCACTCACTGCTATGTGACATTTTAATCAAGAATTATTTGCTTTGATCATAGCGTGCGTGTTTATATCAAACATTAGTCATAACCACACCTAGACTATGCAACGGCGACCTGGGATCCCCACACTAGTAAAAACACAAAATCGATTGAACTAGTTCAAAAACGCGCTGCAAGATTCGTGAAAAAAAACCTATGGTAAAGACACAAGCATCAGTAACATCCTCACCTCAATGGGCTGGCCATCACTACAAGAAAGGCACAAACAACATTGTCTCCACAAGATGAAAAACGGTCACCTGGACATAAATTACCAACACTACACCCAACCTATTAACCCTAACTCTACCACCCACTTTTTTCAGAATTTTTTCTTCAACGCGGAAAATCGACCAAAATATCCCCCCAGGATTTGATCCAGGGACCTCCAGCACGTGGAGCTTCCAATCCCCCGCTACACCACGCCTTCCAAGCACAGTCTGGGCAGTGTATTGCCCAGACTGTATGGAGTGGGTCCATTTTTTCAGCGAAAAACTTCCACGCCGGATGGTACCAACGTGCCCAGTCGTGGTATATCGTGGTATGGCAGTGTTAGGGTTATACCAACCAGAGCTAGAAAAGGACATAACCAGAGCTAGAAAAGGACATAACAACCAATTCCACTTTCTATCTTGATTTTTCATCCATTCTTTTTAATATATATGCAGTTGTTTCATAAAAAGTGCAATATTATTTTGTGTGCAAATATATATTATGTTTTTATAATTGAATTGAAGGAGGACCCCAATGGAAATAAGCCCTTTTTAGAGCTTTCTTGGGCTATCCTTGGCATTATATGTTTTCTTTTATTAATATGTTGTTTGTTGTACACGTGTTAATTGTTGTAATTTTTTAAGATTTGTATATTTGATCTGATGTATTGTATATAGACTCAAGACTGTGTCTTGATATGCCAAATAAAACTAAACTAAAACTAAACTAATTCACCAAACCCATTCTAGGACAGACACATTCGCAAACTCCTACTTCATGAGAACAGTACTTGACTGGATCCAGCTTCAACCAGACACTAGTACTAGTACTATAGGTCAATTAATAATTGAACGAACATCACGAACGCAGCGGTAGTACAAAGATGAACGCGCCCGAAATTATCATGCGAATAGTTGTGAGCGCTTCACGCAATGTACGCGATACAGCTACGCTGCTTGTTGTGTTCGTTCAATTATTAATTTACCTATAGTCACTTACAGTCTATTAATTACTGTCAGTGTCACTCAGTCATGTCAGTGTCATCCACACACTGACCCTGCCCAATTCAAAACTTCCTGCAGTTGTTTCATAAAAAGTGCAATATTATTTTGTGTGCAAATATATATTATGTTTTTATAATTGAATTGAAGGAGGACAGGACCCCAATGGAAATAAGCCCTTTTTAGAGCTTTCTTGGGCTATCCTTGGCATTATATGTTTTCTTTTATTAATATGTTGTTTGTTGTACACGTGTTAATTGTTGTAATTTTTTAAGATTTGTATATTTGATCTGATGTATTGTATATAGACTCAAGACTGTGTCTTGATATGCCAAATAAAACTAAACTAAAACTAAACTAATTCACCAAACCCATTCTAGGACAGACACATTCGCAAACTCCTACTTCATGAGAACAGTACTTGACTGGATCCAGCTTCAACCAGACACTAGTACTAGTACTATAGGTCAATTAATAATTGAACGAACATCACGAACGCAGCGGTAGTACAAAGATGAACGCGCCCGAAATTATCATGCGAATAGTTGTGAGCGCTTCACGCAATGTACGCGATACAGCTACGCTGCTTGTTGTGTTCGTTCAATTATTAATTTACCTATAGTCACTTACAGTCTATTAATTACTGTCAGTGTCACTCAGTCATGTCAGTGTCATCCACACACTGACCCTGCCCAATTCAAAACTTCCTGTCATCCCGCCCCCCCCCCCCACCCCCCCCCCCCCCCCCCCCCCCCCCCCCCCCAATATCTACAATTTAGTCTCCACCCTATCCTCACCTCAAGTTAAAAATCAGACGAGCGTTTTGGAGGACAACCCTACCAAGTACCAAGAGTTCGGTCAAGCTATTCTTTCAGGAAAATACAAACCATTTTAAATGCAGAATTCAACAGCTTTACACTTTTTAACACTATAAATTTAAACACTTCTTTGACAGAGCGATTCTAATTAGGCCTACCTTTCCATTATTTGCCAACTTTTGAAAGCCCACATTTATAACACCAACAGCCGCTATACAACCGCCCATGAGGATTGCAGGTGGCAGTACTTCTATCCACCACATTATGAGCGTGGATTTGCAGAACAAATGTTGACAAAACACCGGAATTTGTCCTACAGAATAAAAAAAATTCAGGAGAATTAATGTCAAAGGTCAATAGGTCATCCTCGTTGACTAATTCGTTCATGTTCATAAATATAAAATAGTCATTTGATGGCAATTAAGTTATTTTATAAAATTACATTTTACAAATTAGAATATATGTATCACTTAGATTTAATGCAACGTTATGAAAAGTTTCATGTTTTTAATGGGCTGTTATAAAAGGTGATAATTAGTGGATGAGCCTGACATGTCACGCATGCTCATTGACGTCCCCAACGCCCGCAAGTTCTTTCCTGAAAATGGTGAGTAAAACAATCAAAACATTGCGTATTTTAAGCCTTTTAGATATGATGTCAGTAATCAAACTCCGAAATTCAGTAAATTAATACTTATTGTTTGATATTATCCATACAGCATAAATTAAAATCATCGCAGAGGGAGAAAGTAAGGCAGTTTATCGCGTTCACCAACACAGGCGAGAAAACTGCTATTTACTGCCTACAACAACACGAATGGAGGTTGGATGTCGCTTCAGACAGCTATTTCACACAGCCAGATGTGTACTACAGAGAACCTAAGGCTTCCGTCGACAAGAAAACACTAGACAGACTATACAATCGGTTCAAAGGTAATCAAAAATCTATTTCAACAAATACTGATTGAAAATAGTACATGCCAAATCATTCATGGACGGTTCTGCAATGTTGACATTTTTCCCCATTTTTTGTTGACATGAGTCATGATCATTCCCGTCATTTATCCTCGCAGTCACAGTCGGGTTGACTTCACACAAACTCACAAAGGGAAAATCACGCTTGGCAAACAAGGCCAGCCATACTTGTATCTTATCCATGAATCACCAGGGTAAATCGATAAAAGTAATCGACAATATTAGATTTTGGAGTCTAGTAGACTGTAATTTCTAGACTGTAATTTCATGTGCATCAACTCACATTGGCAAGTCAAAGGGTAGTGAATCTGAGAGAATCCTTGGTAATTGTTTATGTTGGCAAAGCCTTGGCTAAAGGAACAGAAAACCTGATGACCGATCAGAAAAATGTCATTGAGTTTTATTTATAATCGGTGCCAAATGTCTGATTCAAGAACATAGTAATGGGGGGGGGGGGGGGGGTGTTATGTGGTAAATCAATCAAGAATATGTTTGATTTACTGTTTCCTGGCAGTTTCCATCACATACCGGCAGATTGATTTTTGCCAGTGTTTGTGACTACTGACTACAAAATTTGATTTGTAAAATTCTTTGTGGTGGAGAAATCACTTCATTTTTCATCATGCACTCGCTATTTTGTCCTCTTTTTAGTTGATTGATAAACTTTCACCGGTCTAAAAATAAGTCAAACCAATCTCTAAAGACACAACACAAGCGTCGGTAATTTGTTTATCTCCTCTGTTTTATTTGTCATTGAATTGGCTAATGGCTAGTCCTTTGAATTAAAATCTTGAACAATTGTGTAGGGAAATTGGCATTGTATTGCTATGCTTGCCTCGTTTGAAAATTGAGATTTTGAGATAAAACTGAAAGTGACAGGGAAACTGGTAATGGACTTACATTGTACATGGGTCCTTATTCTTTGAGTTAGTCATTTAAATTTTAAGTAAGACAAATATTACACAAAGTCACTGCTACAATTTGTATGTGTGACATGTTGTGGATGTGGCCCCTTTGTGAGTTAGTGTGACATCAGCCTGACAGTGAGAATGCTCATGTACAGTGAGTGTTACTGTACATCGTGCACATATGTAAATCTGAATCTGAACTTACACTCTCATCTCTCCTTAGGCAAAAGGAAAAGGTTAGTTGTGGACACTTTGTGGTTTAATTGTTGGTTTAGTTACTTGACAGACTTTTAATACATCTTTGCTCTTGATGAAAGTTGCGATTGTTGTTTGGAAATTTACAATGTGTTCGCTGTTCCGGTCATGTACATGTGCATGTAGTTGGGTCCATTGAAAGATTTACTGAACTTTAATTGTAAATGTTGCATTGTCAGTAAAAGAGACCGTGAATGTTGATCAATTGCATCATTTTCAACTTAGTTTACCAACTACAGTAGCACATCATCCTAATCTAGCACCCAAACAGGGTGCTAGAAAATCGCACGCAAACTCAATTGATGAGAATCTTGGATTCTCGTAAAATGTGGTTGCGAGAATCTGTTTGGATTCTCGCAAGGTGAAACGAAATTCTAGCCCTGCCAAACATTTGATCAGACAGCTCAAATTCCTTCAGTGTGAAACTGAAAGACCCTCTAGCTATCGCAAACTACAACTGTAGCGTTCACACAGTGTACATTTTTAATCTCTTTTCTTATTGAAAATATTCATTTATCTCAGATCCACATGAAGAAGACAAGATATTGGCAGAGGGAGTTGCAAAATTCTGTGATGACCTAAGTCTAGACCCAACGAGTAGGACAGTGCTTGTAGTGGCATGGAAATTCAGAGCGGCAACACAATGTGAATTCACGAGAAAAGAATTTATAGAGGGCATGACAGAATTAGGGTAGGTGTCTTGTAGTACTTGTATCTTATCATATCGTCAGTATTACAGTGACGTATTAGTGTGCAAGTCATGTTAAAACAAGATTTGTATTAGCTTTTTAGTACACCAAATCATTATTTGGATCACCAATTAACTTATCAATTTTTGGCCATAGGACTTTGTAAAAATAATTCAGAAAACAATAATTTCAAAACAACTTAACTTAAAACCAGGTCTGCTCATGTGTGTAGTGTGTTCAGCACTTTTAAACATTACAAATTATAAAACAGCCTTTTTATATGGTAGTGAACAGGTATGTAACATGTATGCAGGCTTTGCCGTTTGAAATTGGCAGGGGAGCTTTAAATCGCTCTCCTGAAGTGCTCCAGGAGAGCACTAGGAGAGCATTTTAAAAGCTCCCCCGGAATAATCGAGGAGAGCAATTTATGACCAATGTGAAACGTCAGATTATGTCGCTGATCGGCTTTCCCTGTTTATAGCGGTCGCGGTAGCCTCCATTTTTATTTTGGTTATTCCCCACTGAAAACAGTGCCGCATTTATTTATCGACCGGTCAACTGATGCTGCTTTGATACGTCAAAAATAAAAAGAAATGTTACGTATTTTCATCACGAACTGTACGGTCAATTTATGCTGCTTGCATGTGCTAATACAGTGACAACCGCGCCCAATTGTGCTCCTATCCTTGCCGGAATGAGATTCTACACTAGTACAGGGTGTGGTTGAATTTACGCGATTTCCAGGGGGAGATTTTTTTATAGCAACACTGACAATATTTTATTTATTTACGTTTTTCGACTGTGTGTAAGGTATAGTAATAATATTAAGGAGCGCGATAAATCGCGCGACCAGAAATGGGTTAAGGAGCGCACTAGGCTCGCGCGCCTCAAACGGCAAAGCCTGTGTATGAGACCTGAGTCGTGCTCTACTATACAGAAAAGGTTGTTTATTTATAATTCAACTTCATTTGCCATAAAGCCAATGGACCAAAACGTTGGAGTAAACTGTTTGCTTTAATTATAATATGACACACTATTTTTTATTACAGGTGTGACTCACTAGAAAAATTGAAATGCAAATTACCGTCGTTGGAGGGTGAACTTCGAGACCCCACTAAATTTAAGGATTTCTATCAATTTACCTTCAACTTTGCCAAGAACCCAGGACAGAAAAGTTTGGGTAAGCCAACTCTCAATTTAATAGTTATGACATTTGGAAATAGTGCACTGCAGAATCACAGTATTGAAGTTGTTATTTGAAGGTAAACTCTCAATCTCAACACGAGGTAAAAATAACCTGGAATTTGTGGGTGCTGCTGCACCTTTCATTTCATCAGGACATTTGTAATCCAATTTGGTGGCAGGTTGAAGACCTGAAAAAAATGTAAATTTCCCGTCAAGCTAACCCAAATTTCCCTCCAAATGCCCAAATTTCCATGCAAGGAGCTTCCAAATTTGTCAATTTTTCCCAATTTGTCCATTTTATCCAGGCCTTGACTGGACTTGACCAGTACCATACGGAAAGGTGACTTAGAATCAGGTCTTAGCGGCTATGTTATTTATATCGGCCCACCGTCTTTGTAGAGTGATGGAAGCTTGGCTCTAATGTAAATGGCCCCCATTACCCCTCTCTAAATCCAACTAGGATCCCTATCCAAGATTGCCACTCTATATATGACCCAAACCTATAGTCACATTTTGGACGGTTAATTTAAGTTTACCAAATCGGGTCATAAATCTGCTGATTATGTACGGTTTCAGCAACACCTGAAAAATCCAAGTAATCTTGTGTTGAGATGGAAAGTTTTAACTTCAAATTATTTTACTACCAACCCAGTTAATAAGTTATGTTATAAGATATCTAAATAGATCTAAGCTGACTATAGTTAAATCAGTTCCTAATTGGCTAGAAAAATGTGGTTTTAATCTCTCCACGTGCAAAAGTAATCTAAGCTTGCATGCGCTATTCTGAGTTCTGACATACGCAAGCGTCGCGCATACGATTCACAATGTTGCGCCGTGCAAGCGATTTGCACGTAAGTAGGTTTGCCAATTTGGAACTGACTGAGCTAATAGCTTCATTGAGCACCTTTCTATTAACCTATTAAAAAAGTTGCCCAATTTGTGTTGAATTGAACATTTGAAATACATGGGTAGCACAGCTGCACCCAATTTTTTGGTCACGGTATGAGGGTCTAAAGTAGCCCAATCCCATGGCCTAGCAGCAGGGTTGGCAATGCTGCTGAAAACTGATATGCCAAGGAGGCATTTCACTGTGTTTTGTTGGTGTTCAACATCTAACCGTCAGGGATGCAAGACTTTCGGAGAAATAAGGCCATAACAAAAATCCGGAAATTTGTCTTTTTTTCTTCATTGGCCTTTTTTATTTCATTTCCGAAATGGGATGATGATATTTCTGCATAAAAAGAGGCAAACATGTTTTTTGTGGGGGAAATAGTTTTATACCTGTAGCCTGTTCTCCAGACGAGCCCCCATAAATGTTCAATGCCGCGCGCAAACACTCAGGCCGTCTGGCCAAGCTCGCGTAAAAGTTCATCAGGAAATGGATCAATCACCCACTTGCATCCCAGTACCATTATCTGCAAACTGTCTTGAGCAGCCAGTGTCCTCTGTATGTGTTAAAAGTTCCCGCTGCAATGGATGGGGACCATGCAAAATTACAGCACCAACAGTTATGGTTGGTAGTACACACAGGCTGAAAAAGTAGGCAATACGGAAAGCTCCTTGCAGGGAAATTTGAGCATTTGGAGGGAAATTTTGGCATTTGGAGGGAAATGTTACTCTTTCATTAAGAAATGCATTACATTTTGGAGGGAAATTTGCAATCGCTTTCCGGAAGAAAAAAACATTTTTTCAGGCCATGGTAGTACACTGACAAATCTGATTCATAATTTGTGGATATCTGACTAATCTTCTTTTTGTTGAATGGCTTTTTCCCCATGCAGAATTAGAGATGGCAATAGCATATTGGAACATAGTATTGGCAGCAAGGTTCAAATTTTTAGAACTCTGGTGCAACTTCCTAAAAGTGAGTATTTCATTTTAGGGGCATATATTTTAAAGCTCTACACCAGACATTCTCAAATGGTGGCGCGCGCGCCACTTGTGGCGCATCAAGGCATCCTAAGTGGTGCGAGAATGGTTAAAATTTGTTTTAAAATAATAAATCATATCATTGATATAGCCAAATTCCATAGGCATATGACAGTCAGATGTATAAATACAGCAATTTTTCTCGCGCTATGCGCATATGTGCCCTCAAAACAGTAATATTAGTTAATATGATGCCTACATATGTTAAAATATTTTGGAATTAATGTTATAAAGGGAATTTTGCCATTGTAAATTCTAAAAAATATGACCATTTGGAGCTTCAACAAGTTGGTTACTAAAATGTGGCGCATCAGTAAATCTAGTTGAGAAAGCCTGCTCTACACAGTAAGTACTGTAAACCTATCATTAGTATGAGGACAAGTTTTAAAATTGCGATGCATTGAAAATTGATTTCTCTCAACCTTTTTTACAAAGGATATTGATTGTAGAATTCTTGGTAAGTTTATACGCTACTTGCACGGTACAGATTGAACCATTGAAAGCGTGGCTCTCCCCTCATCACTCACTATCACGCCACACTGCGTCATAGTTTCATGCAGGTTTGTGCATCGCATGACGCGGTTTGGCGCGCGCGCGCGCGATGAGGGGAGAGCCTCGCTTTCATTCTAAAATGGCGATTGCATGCAAGTAGCGTATAACATGTTCAGACCAGTCCTAGACCCTTTGTAAGTATGTAGTTTACTTTTATGTGGTCCCATTAAGCAAGCCTCTGGACCCCATGCCATGATCCACTGCACTTTGTTTGCTACACTTACTCTGTTCGCCGTCAGTAAAATTAGCCGGCATTTCATTTCACTAAATTTCACCAAATTTTCTCCAAAAACCACTAAGAAATACCTTTTATCTGGCCTTGCTATTTCAAGATTAAGCCAAAGTTCTGGCATGCATTGGTCTATATCTTAATAATCCCTATTAAATGCGCGCAGAAGTTGAATTGGACCGAATCCTCGCCAACCGCATGCGAAAAGCGATGCAATTTTTGCATGATTTTGTTGACGTCACCAGATGATGTCCATGTATTACTTCTCAGAATTTGGCTGGTTTTCTGTTCCAATTAGGCTAGAAAATGTTTTAAAGAATAAAACAGGGTCCATGAGCGGAAGAAAATCTGTTTAGTGTAACTTGTAAGTACACTGTCCATGATTGGAACTGTCAATGTTTTGAAGACTTGTTTTATAATATACTAAAATATTGTGGCTTTACAGATCATTATCGTGATCACTACAATGCAAATACAAAAGATAATGTTACAAACATTATCGTGAACATGCCTAATGCATCATTCACTGATCGCCGTGGGGAAATGCATGTTACCCATGTGATACTATGTAGATAATACCCATTAATTCTGTATGTACATTACTATCTGTTGCAGGAACATCACAAGAAATCAATACCAAGGGACACATGGAATCTTCTTCTAGACTTCAGCAACATGATAGCAGATGATATGAGCAATTACGATGAAGAAGGTAGGTCTTTAGAGCAATGGAGGAGGATAACAGAAAACTGGGTCTTTTATTATCCTTAAATCTTGTTTCGGATTATACAGGCCTGAAATTATGGAATTCCAGAAATTTGGCCATAAAAAAAAGAATTCTGGATTTTTGGAAGAAGGATTTTTTTTTTTTTTTTTGCTTTTCCGGAATCGGATGATGATATTTCAGCATAAAAAGAGTCAAACATGTTTTTTAGGGGGGTGATACTCTATCCTATTCTCAAGACAAGCCCCTATCAAATGTTGACACCGCGTGCAAATGCTTGGGCCATCTGGCCAAGCTCGCGTAAAAAGTTCAGAAAATTGATCAATCACCCACTTGCATCCCTGATTATAGTTTGATCAGTTCCAAATTGGCGAAGCCTCAATACAGCAGACAATGAATACAGAAGGGAGCGCACATGAAGGCAACAAGCGCACTGTGCATCATATGCGTGACCCGTGCTTGCGTCCAAAACCGCGTGCGTGTGGCCATATTCTTGGGTGTACGCTCGGATTACTTTTGCGTGCGGAGAGATAAAAACTGAATATTTCTCGCCAATTTGAAACTGGTTAAACTATAGACAATTGCACTGTGCCAATTTCAATGTATCTGATGAAGTGCACTGTGAAAGCCAAATGGTTGGTAACAACTGATAGCTTCTAAATAAATGGTGCTGATGAATTGGTTTAAATTCAGTTGACATGGAAGCCAGTTATCTGATATCTTTTGGATGTTCAGGGTATCCCAAAAGTTTTGATAACCTTTTAAAGCTTAAAGTCTACAGTCATTAATTTGCGGTTTAAAACCGAAAACATATTTGGATAGAGAAAAAAGTTGGAGAAATATTTTGATACCAAACTTTCAATAACAGATGTAAACACTTATGTAAGGGGGACAAATTGTTGTATTGGCATAATATGCCATTGAAAATTAAGGTAGGGCAGGTAGGGGTTTTTTTCTTCCAACTTCCTGTATAGATATTTCAAATTGTATATATGCTATAAATTTCTAGATTTGATCTCACAGAGTCAAATAAATCACAAAATAGGAAAAGAACTATTTTGTCAATTCAAGTTTTTGATGAGGACCACCAACGATCTTTTTTATTAAAAAAATAAAAATATATTATTTTGCACACAAAAAAGACGAACAAAGGGCCAGGCAGGTTAAGCCGATGCAACAACAAAAAATTGCCACAGTTTTTTTTGCCTGAAGAATGAAAGAGAGCGATGATATGGAGAGAGTGTGAGTGAAGTTTTATCATTGTGATTGTCTAAGAATTAATGTTTAATTTTTGTACACCGATCCAATTTATATTCCTCTTCTTCTTTTTTACCTCCCTTTATTGCGCTCACTCACTCCATACAGGTGCATGGCCAGTTCTTATAGATGACTTTGTAGAATATGCTAAACCCTCTGTACAACAAGGCAAAAGCACAACAGTCTGACCGGCCATCAGGCACATAAACAAACTCACTGATGAGACTCAACCGTTTTGCTAACGCCATACGGGTCGGTTGCCTGACTCTTGACAAACTGATAAACGTCGTGATCCCACCTGTAATAAACCACGGGTGTCCACTTATGACGCCAACAGATAATAAGATTGATGGCTGCCTCCCTTGGTAGGATGGTCAGTCAGTCAGTCACACTCTTACTACCCAGCAAGCCACATACCACTTACAAGAGGTTTAACACGGAACAGCAGAGTGTGGCTTTGAGTGCCACACGGCCTGTGCAACAAGAATTACGGTATAAACCACAACAAGTTTCCATGAGCGTTTTTTATCGATGTTATTTGTCTACCACTAGCCTAATAACTACCAAACTAGAAGATTACTACATTGGTCATTTTTGCATGCGACTACTAATCGAGTGAAGTTTTTTTGTACTACAAGGATAGCAGTGTTGCCACATTGAGGTGTATTGGATTCAATGCAGGGATTTACAACAACTCGTCTTACACACGCTGATACTGAACGGATCATTGGCAATTTAAGTGGGGTTGCAAGTCCCCAAAGCAGAGCATTTTAGGGTCTTAGCCGTCTACATGTACATCATCTACTACATCTATCTTTGAGTTTAAGCACATGCATGATGAATTGCAGCCAGCTGATTGGCTAGCTAAACTTGCAATTAATCATGATTTGGTCAGGTGTCCATTGCTGTGAGCTATGGCTTACAATATGTACCACATGGATTGGGGTCTTTTGGTTTTATAAAGTTAGGGGGGAGGGGGCTTTTTTCATTACATTATGGTCCTAAGAAGGTTTTTTCTCCAAATGTCTAGTGTTTGCATTCTCAGTTTTTAATTAAGGTGGTGTGGGGGGCACCTATAAAACAAGCTCAAACATGGGATATCGTATTTGTCCATCACAAGACTGACTATACAGGCGCAACAATTATGCACGCATATGTGTCTTCCGCCTTTCTACACGCGAGTATATACGCCAACGCCTCGAGAAGGCGCATGCATTTATGTACTGCAATGAATGAATGACGCAGTTATGTCACTGTCTCGTGATGGACAAATAGACTATAGAACAAACAGTGGTTGTTGAAATGGTGAGGGGGTGAGGAAAGGATCGGGACATGGGGTACTATAATATACACAACCAGTGAGTGTCTGTCTTTTGTACCAATTTCTGACAGAGGTACACAGTTTCAATACTTATCTCCTATTTCAAATGCAATATCATAAATCAGATCTGACTAAAGGTTCTTTCACACTAGGCGATATTTGCCGTGCAATGCGGTAGCCTTACCTGCCGCAGCGCAGTGTACTCCAATTCATCGCAGTTCACAGCATGCGATGGCAGCCAGCGCCGTGTAGCAAAATATGAGAACGTCAGCGTAAATACAGGCGTCACAGCCTGCCGCAGTAGCAATTGAATATTTTTAAACTCCATTGCGATAACGCACCACAATGCACGATAAATGACGTCTAGTGCGAACGAACCTATAGTGACCTTTCAGTTTTAAGCTTCTACAGTGGAACCTCATTAATACAAAAGTTGCTGGGGCTTTTAGTTTTAATTTGTCCCTGGGTCTTGAAAGACACTTTGCGTTATCAGATTTTGTGTCAACGAATATCCACTGTAATGATGTACTGTAAAACAACTTAATTTCCCTAGCAATTTAATTTTGCTAATTTGACAAGGAGATCCATTTTGACAAGGAGATCCAAATTACATAGCGGCCAATTATATTATTTATAACGATTATATATAGGAAGAAGAAAATTAGTGAAATTAAATTTGCCGCAAAAAGTTGACTAAATGCTAATTCGCTAAATTAAGTTGCTATGAAATTAAACTGTTTTACAGTACAGCATTCCATCTGAGGTGTGAGTGTGACGTAAATGCATACTTGAGTGGTATACACCTAGCACAAAAAGTCCTTGACTAGGTGCTTTGATGTTGGCTAATTCAAAATAGGTAATCGGTTCCAAAAATCTGAGATATACATTAAATTAGCAAATTTCTTCTCCCCAGTTTGATACCTCTTTCAAAAAAATTGAATGGATACTTTTAAAGTTATGGCAATTTCAATGACCGCGCATTACAACAGCAAAGTTGCACTAGAAATGGTTTTCTATGGGATATCATTGATTTGTGTGTGATTACGCATTGAAAATGTGTGTGTACTGACTCCCTGTCGATGCCTGCCACCCATTCATCACGACCTTGACTGGTTGAGATAACAAATGAATCAATGATGCAAATCAACGATGATATCCCATAGGAAACCAATTCTAGTGCAACTCTATTGTCGTTACTTGTGGTTATTGAAATCATCATAACTTCAAAAGTATCTTTATTAATGAGTTATCAGACTACGGAGAAGAAATTTGCCCATTTAATGTATATTTCAGATTTTTGGTACCAATTATTGATTTTGGATTAGCCAACAACAAAGCACCTGGTCAGGGACTTTTAGTGCTAGGTATACTATCATTACTCTGTGTCAGTTCAAGTTGGAAGATGATATCAGTGCGTAATCTAGTGAAAGGCGCAACACTATGCGCAGATGCATACGCAGTCCCATTGGAGCTACGTGTGCGATATCGTTATGCGTCCTCTAGAATATGCGCTGTTCGTCACTTCCAGACTTTAGCTGACACAGAGTGTACAGTAGATTAGAGACAGAAGTTTTCGATTTTACCGGTTTAGAAAACAGAATTCAATGATTTTGTTGCAAACCATTTTTGGTTAATAACCTTTTAGAAAATACATTGATGAGATATCATTCAAGCTTTTTAAGGCTCCATTGGTCTTAAAAACTAAAAAAAGTGTCATACAATGTCCTGGCCTCTGTTGAGGGTTGTAATTTTATAATTCAAAAACCCAAAACTGTTGGTAGATAGAAAATGGAATTTGACATTTAGTAAAACTGAAAACTTGTATCTCTAGTGTAGATGCATCATTTAAATACTACTATGAAGATTCATATTTGATTGCACAAGTAAATAACACTAGCACATAGGAGCCACATGCCAAATGATAAGATGTGCTCAATGGAATACTGTAAAACCAGAAATGTTCGCAAGTTTAAAATTTCACGAATCAGCAATACTGGCCTAATTCACAGCATGAACATGATGTAAACTTTGGAGTGACATTGTATTACTTTGCAGTGCACTGCTACAAGGTAGATTGGAAATGTCTGTGGCATGATATTTTCGTGAGTAAGTGCTCCTTGCGAAATTTAAACACACACAAACATTTCTAGTTTTACAGTACAATCTGATCTCACAGTCTTACTTTATGTTGAATTAATAATTGTGTCATCTTGGATACATTGACTAGGTCTCAAAATGTTTTTGTGTTTTTATGACAAGGGCTATTTTCATAAGATTTTTCCAAAAGCAGTCATCATGTGTACATTTTGCTATTGACAAATATTTTGTCACAAGGGCTATTTTGTGGGCAACGGGGTCCCCTTGTATCTTGAGCCGTGACATTGACTAAGTTCTATGACGAAATGTAAACTAGATTTTGTTACGAATTTATAATATGGCATAATGAAGTGCCACAGCTGTTTGGTGAATGAATAATATTTTAATTTTTTAATTTTGTTCAACTGTCTATAGTCACATTGCCACTGAAGTAGGATATAAACTCAAGTCACATATGAAAAATGATATACAGTTTCAAAAGTAACAGTCAAGCATTTGTAATATGAGGCCAACAAAAACGGTTGTGTTGCCCTCAAGTGCCAAAAATCACCCATGTTTATTGTGTGATAAAAGAGGTTATTCTTAATTGGTGCATCTACGTCAAAAGAGGGCCGTGCTATCCAACTGAGCATGCTCAGAGCAATTAGTGCTCTGAAAACGAGGCTAACGATTTAGCCCAGATGAGAGTGCTGTCATTTTTCAATGGTGTGAACTTTGCACTAATCATATAAAATTCTTCATACTTCTGAGTTGTTCAATATTTGACCTTTACATTCGTGAAATAAACTTGAACGTATAAACTATCTATTTCCACTAGTTTGAAATGAAATGTTTGCTACATGTAGTAACCAACACTATCTAGGAAAATTTGGAAATTCACAGTTCATTACATTGCAGTAAAAGTAAGAGATTGTAATGTTTATCGACGCACTAATTGCTCTGAGCATGCTCAGTTAGATTTCATTCCCTCTGTTGACATAAATGCGCCAATTAGGAATATTGCTATTGTTTTAAAACTATTTATTCATGCAAACCTATTCATTTCAAGAAGAAAATAGTAATATTTTGATAATTAGGGTACAATTTAAATCTTTTAAAAAAAAAGTGACCCTAGTTTCTAAAATGTTAGGGTCGGTTGCTGAGGGCAACACCACAATATGTTTGTCTTATGCTTGCATATCCAAATCTAAATCAAATAGCCTTTGCGTTTCCATGCACCAAAACTCTTCGATCTATATTCCCTGGTGTTAACCTTTTGATAACATTTGCATATTTTGAAATGGCATCATTTTTTCATTGACTGAGCCAAGAGATTTCAAAATTAAGTATAATAGTTGACTCCCCCTCCCCGGGGTATATATGTGTAGGGTAAAGTCGCCAGTTTTCGGTCAGCGCCTATTTTCGGTCAAAATCGTGTAATTGCATCGGTCGTTGTCATTTTAAAGCAATACCAGGCATAAAAAAGCAGCGTTTTTTTAGCCGTCAGTTTATAACAAGAGATGATTTTCATTACACGATTTGGGCGAAGTGACCGAAAATAGGCGCAGACCGATAACTGGCAACTTTACCCTACTTGTTTGTTTTTCCCTTCAAAATACCACCATCCCCACAGGCTTCTATATGTGTCATATTTATTCATTGGTCAATAACATTTGCATCAAGGGGTTAATTAAAGGATAATGACTGCGTATCAGTTGGTTCGAGGTAACTGTGAAGTGTCAAAAAAATTCTCTTTGGAACCGAGGAATTGCACGAGGGGCTTATTAGCCCCAAGGGAAATTCTGAGGTCCGAAAGATTAAACTGGCTAGAGCAACTACTGGGGGGCATCGTATTGTGAATCGCAAACATTTCAGGGAGTCTCCTGCATGATCAGGAGGTGTTGGCAGCTCTGCATGGTTTTCAATCTACTTTGTGTCACTTAAGTTTGAGTGTGACATCAGGGAGGTCTACTGTGTATCTAATCAAAGTGGCACAGGCATGGTGACGTCAGCGCATGTTCTGGTTGACAACGTATCATAGTATCAGGTCACACAATTTCATTTTAATCGTTACTTTCAAAGAAGAAAGTTGGCCTTGGCTTAGAAATGATTTGCCTATGAGTCTTGACTAGAATAATCACTTACTTTCACCCCCACTACCCTCCAACTTAAAATGATGAAATATAGTTGATCTCAGCTTCCAAAAGGGTCAATTGTTACACATTGATTTCATTTGTCTCGTAGAAATTTGAGATTAATTACATGTTAATTTCTTGTAACTAACTACAAAATATTCTTTTCTTGGAATAATCATTCAAAACACTATGCAAAATAATAAATTTACTTGAAGTTCCAAAAGTGATGCTCTTTGCAGAGGAAGTGGAGACTAACTGTATTAGGTTGCCTTCCCTACATTGAGTCATCCACATGTAGCATTTGGCTATCTCAACTATTTCTACTATTTTGAAAATGCATACAGCCAGCTACATTGTATCGCTTGAAATAATATATGACAGATATTTGATAGTCTATTCATTCATTAAGGACACCTCTTTATAGGAGATAATGTATGTTATAAGAACAAGCATTAAACCACATTACATGCTTTGGTTGTACTTATAATATATAGAATAAATTACTCTAAAACGGAGTTTGCTTGGTAACTTGATTGGTTTTGACATGAAAGGTGTGACAGGAGGTTAAAAAACTTGCCAAACCACTCCAGGGCTCAAATTACTTTTTATTTTATTAAGGGCTATTTTCATCAGATTCTACCAAAAGTAGCCCTTGTGTGTACATTTTGCCATGTGGTCTATTATGTGGATTATAAAAGCTAATCACTTTGTAGCCCCCATGGCATAATTCTGTTATATCCTACACACCTACATCGTAGTATGCGTCGTTCTTAAAAATCATGCACTATGAATACCTCTGTGAAGGGTATAACAGAATTACTCCGCCCCCATATATTATCAGCCCTGAACCACTATATTCATCATACAATACTACAAAAGGCTCACTTGATCCTGTGTCCTCTGCTAGGAGTCAAAGCAGATTTGTGTGCAGTCTAGCATACTTAGCATCACTACAGAGCAAACGGGATGTCTCCAAAAATCAAACAGAGCCAAACATGTGTTGAAAAGGTCGCCTGACTACCATCTTCTAATACATGATACAGATAGACTGTCGTGTGACTCGTGTCGGTTAAAATTGGCACTGTCGGTTCATTTGACAAGCAGAACCATGGAATTATGTGGGTGAAACGTACAATGTACACACATGGAATTTTTCCCTTCAAAATAGGAGAGCAAACAGGACATCTCCAAAAATCAAACAGAGCCAAACATGTGTTGAAAAGGTCATCTGACTACCATCTTCTAATACATGATACAGATAGGCATAACTTAGCCACATTATGAGAAAAAAATTGTTATGCTCCTTTTATTGCAATATAGTGTCAATGGGAACAGGGCTCAAATTAATCAAAGGCAATTGCCTTCAATGCCCCACCTTGTTGCCTTGATGCCCTCAATTTCTGGCTGTTTACACTTCAATCCAAAGTACATAATTGTCTTGGAGAAAGTTGATGCCCCTTTCAAATTGCCTTCAATTGCAGTGCCCTCTCCATGTCTTAACACTTCCCACGCGGCTAATAGTTTTACCGTATATAAAACAGATTTGTCAGAAACCTTTCTCAACTTTCAAAGTCTATCTCCTGGATAACTGAACCAATACTAGGGCATGTGTGTACTACTTGTTTCAATGCATTTCTCACGGTGACTCCAAATATGGTGATGAAATTTAATAATTTTAACAATTTTGAAACATTTTGTGACATTTTGGAACTGTCGTCTGCAGACGACTGCCGTGTGGAAAGTGTTAATTTGAGGCCTGAATGGGCACCAGTAGACACTGGTGACATCACTAGTCATGTGATGAAAGTGAAGCATGCTGGTATTGCTCAAGAAATCTTCTTTGGTCCTAAGAAAGAGGCTGTCCTCTTCTGAAATACATGTTAAGCATTCTGACGTTAATCTTATCGTCATCCCGTTACCCTATTCTTCCTCCACCCATTCCATCCCACCCTAACTTTCCCCAGATTTATATAGAAGTAGTATAGTATTTTTATAGTATCAGAATTGGAAGGCCCCCTATTTTTCTGAAGATTAACAAATCTTTCGCTCAGCTGGAATTGAAATTCTTCAAGAAAATTGAAGCAAATTTGTCTTGCGCTTCTCACTGCTACTTTTCTTGTGGGTGTGTTTTACAGAGAAAATCTTTTTTTATTTATACAAATTCATATTTTAAATTTTTGTGTTAATTTGAGACTGTTTTTCTTTATCACAACACGGCAACAAAAAAAACCCCATTTTGGTCATCATACTCTCCATACTTGGATGATGTATAGCCCTAAGGTATCAAGTGTCATGTTTAAGGTCATGTTAACTGCTAAACCAGGTTTAAGATGTATCAGGTCAAAGCTGTTTGCTAAACCAGGTTGGAAGTTGTCATTGAAGTAAACAATATGCTTGACAAAACCAATATAATACTCACATATTAATATTTCATCCTCATACATCGGAGGATTTCATCAGAATGGCAATGATCCACTTTGGCGCGAAGAAACATCATCTTCAGAGTTGCCAGCTTAAAGATAATACTAGACCCAAGTTGTCAGCAAAACCAAATTTAGATATATCAGGTACAGGTTAAAGTTGTCATCTTAACCAGGTTCAAATCTGTCATCTTAACCAGGTTTAAGATAATTATATCACTTAGGGTCAAATCTTAACCAGGTTTAAAATATATCAGGTTGGAAATCATCAGCTTAACCCTGTATAAGATATTAGACCCAAATTGTCAGCGAAACCAATATAATATTAGATATATCAGGTTAAAGTTTTCAGCTTAACCAGGTTTAAGATTTTTCAGGGTCAAAGTTGTCAGGTGAACCAGGTTTAAAGTGTATCAGGTCGAAGTTGTCAGCTTAACCAGATGTTAAGCTATCAGGTAAAAGTTACACCTAAACCAGGTTTAAATGTTAAATTAACCCCCTAGGCACTGATATCGATGCGTCATTCACTGTAATCATGGCATATTACAGTCCATTCAGTTTATTCTTATTCAGTAATTTTGAGAAAAGTGGTGTAAACTCACATGAATGTAATGGGATTTTTTAGCTTCTTATAGTTTAAGTGAACATTTTAAGTAGTCCGCCATGATTCCCGGCCTCTAGTTGCTCAGCAAAGGTATAATTACTGATTGTGGCAGTAAATCAGACAATGTTTTTGATATATTGGCTGGTAGTGCCAATGGGGTTACGTTTATAAATGCAATATATTTTTTAATTTTAATGAATTTTTATCTTATCACAATGTAAAACTTCTTCAGTATGTTGACGGGTGTCAATCGAGACGTACCCTTCGTGGAAACAATGTCTTGTGCGAGTGTTAAAAGTGCCAGAAGACCCTGTCCTTTTGTTGTTTTTAGCAATTATGGCCCAATAGTTTAGTCAGTTCCAGATTGGCAAGAAATATGCAGGTTTTTTCTCTGCGCACTGATGTACTGTAAACATGGAAATGTAAACATGGAAATGTTCACGCTACATTAATTTTCTCACTCCAAACAGCTACCGCGTAAATACGCAAATATATATATTTTGTGTATACGTCTATTTAATGGACTTTCAAATAGGGAATTTAAAAACAAGCGATATGGCCGAAAATCAGCAAAGCATGAACATTTAATTGCCCGAAAATTGGCACTTTTACAGTATTCCAAGTATAGTTTTGGCATACCAGGCATGACATATGATGCTTAGTGTGTCTGTTGCAAGCCTGTTGTGTTCATGCATGCCTAAGTTCTTTTGTATTAAAGGTATATTATGTGATCTTTTCCAGGGGACGCCCTCAATCCTAGAAAAAAAAATTGGAAGCAGATTTACATTTCTGATCATAAATCATGAATATATTCCAAGTTACAGAACTAATTACCTCAAAATCATGGTTTTAGAATTAAAATTTGAAAATTTGAAAAATAGATTTTGAAGTAATTAGGAACCGTATCGATCTGTAACTTCGAAGATTTTTATGATTTATGATCAAAAATGTAAATCTGCAAGAAAATCTGCTTTCATAGTAAAAATAAATGATAGAGGGTGCTACTTGGAAAAGATCACATAATATGCCTTTAATTTGATGCTGTAAGGTGACTCGCCAATTTGGAACTGACCGAACCATTCTTTACTCTGAATATAACACATGGCACCCATTGTATAGACAACCATCATGGTATCAGGCCTACAGTGGTTGCTATTTGTTAGTGCTGTAGATTCTACAGACACAGACTATGTAACAAGATGTCGGCTTTATAATTATGGGACTTTGTGGCACTAAATACCTCATATCTTACAAAGGGCTGTTATGGTAATGTGGTAGGGAATATAACAATATAATAATCCGTGACTGTATCAATAAAATTTGCTATCACTGTGTGTGTATAGATTAATAGAGAGTTTTTGAGTAGGATTGCTTTTATTGCTTTTATTGCTTTGAATTCCATTCCCGATAAGACAATACAAAAACCCTAACCCTGTTTAGTCTAGTCGGAAACATGGGTTCCCATGCACTGTCTAAAACTAATTCTAATCAGATTTTTAGCATCCAGGGGAATCTCATTAGAGAATTTTGATGTTATCATTATCAATCATTTTAAAGGTGTATGTTCCGATCACTTTTTGGGGCTATGATTTTTTTTTCACATCAAGATATTTTGATATCAGAAGAATTCCCATATTTTTTCTCATTATGTCTGTAAAATCTTAGGGGCTAGAAATGTTCTATTTAGAAATTATAGGCTTAAATGTGCTGAATTACTGCCAAAGGTGGTTAACCACCAGCTAGTTTGTGTACTACTCAATGGGCAATTGTTTTGTGACCTTGTCCTGCTAAAATAAGAACCATTAGAGTTATGCAACTCAAACTTTGGAATGTGACTTTTTTAAGGATGACCGTCCATGTGAAATAGAAAACATCAAGTTGAAAATCAGACCAGCAATCGGAACATCTACCTTTAAAACAAAATACAGGATCTGAAATTGTTTCAATTGATCCAAAAAGCGTACCAAATTCTTTGTCTATTTGGGTAAAATTTAAATCTTAAAACAAAATTGCAACCGTCATTTTTATCCCCCTGGTTTGTAAAACCAGAAGGGGATTTTGTCATCATGTCAATGTTATCCCCCTGGTTTGTAAAACCAGAAGGGGATTTTGTCATCATGTCAATGTGCGTGGGTGTGTGTGTGGGGGTGTGTGTGTGTGCCTTTTGGTTAGCCTTTTTTTCCAAATGCTGTATCTGTTGAAAGGATGGACGGATTGACTTCAAACCTTCAGTGATAGGTAGGCCATGGTCAAACACTGTAGCTGCTTGTTTGGGGGTCTAATTTGCAAAGGTCATCTGAGGTCAAAGGTCATCTAGAGGTCAAATCGTAAAAGTTGCCCGAATGCTGTATCTGTTGAAAGGATGGACGGATTGACTTCAAACCTTCAGTGATAGGTAGGCCATGGTCAAACACTGTAGCTGCTTGTTTGGGGGTCTAATTTGCAAAGGTCATCTGAGGTCAAAGGTCATTTAGAGGTCAAATTGTAAAAGTTCCCCGATTGACTTCAAACTTGGAGACAAGAAACATGAACACCGGGTGAACATGTCTAAAATAAATTAGAGGTCATCTGAGGTCAAAGGTCATCCAGAGGTCAAATCGTAAAAGTTGCCCGATCGACGTCAAACTTGGAGACAAGAAACATGAACACTGGGTGAACATGTCTAAAATAAATTAGAGGTCATCCAAGGTCATCTGAGGTCAAAGGTCATCCAGAGGTCAAACCGTAAAAGTTGCCCGATTGACATCAAACTTGGAGACAAGAAACATGAACACCGGGTGAACATGTCTAAAATAAATTAGAGGTCATATGAGGTCAAAGGTCATCCAGAGGTCAAATCGTAAAAGTTGCCCGATTGACGTCAAACTTGGAGACAAGAAACATGAACACCGGGTGAACATGTCTAAAATAAATTAGAGGTCATCTGAGGTCAAAGGTCATCCAGAGGTCAAATTGTAAAAGTTGCCCGATCGACGTCAAACTTGGAGACAAGAAACATGAACACTGGGGGAACATGTCTAAAATAAATTAGAGGTCATCCGAGGTCAACGGTCATTAGATGTCAACTAAGGTCAAAGGTCAACAAGGGGTTAATTTGTGCAATGAACACCGTGGGAACATGTAAAAAAATAATTAGAGGTCATCTGAGGTCAAAGGTCATCCAGAGGTCAAATCGTTAAAGTTGACCGATTGACCTCAAACTTGGAGAAAAGAAACATAAACACCGGGGGAACATGACCCATATATGACCGTTGACCTCATTTAGTTGATCTCCCAGCCAGGGGGATTCGCAAGTCGTGACTTGCAGTATTTTTGAGATTTTAGGATCGGTTGCTGAGGGCAACACAAAAAAAAAAAATTGGGGGGGGGGGGCTTATTACAAAGATGAACACATCAGCTGCTCCGTAATGTGCAAAACTTGGCAAATGAGAATATTTTTGGAACTTTTTTAATTTTGAGGCGTTTAGATATTAGGCCCTTCACAATAAATTGTGTGTTTCCGGTTACAAATTTGAAAAAGAGGATGAGGCGACTTTTTATTATTTATTATTTATTATTTATTAATTTGGGGATTTTATTATTTCGGCACCGCTTCAGTCTTTTGACTGACAACAAAAGGTATAAACACCATAAAACAACGGCTATACAATGTTGATTGATCAGCAAGTATGACTATGACCATGCCTGCAGGGGAGGGATGGGAAATAAGATGGACCAAAATAGCTACCAATTGTTTTTATTGAACAAAATGTTGAAAAAGGGACCACCGGAGATACCAAACAAAATGAATATACAAATTAAAAAGGGGTCTTTTAATATACAAGATGGCATGGTCTGTTCTACAGTAGACCTACTTCCACCCAGGGGTTGCATGTCACTTTGGTTCAACTAAGGTTACGTATTTGAAAAATTAAACTGTTTTTTATGCATAGAAAATAAAAAGCTAGAAACTACAACGGCAAAACACAAAAGCCATTTTAATACTCGGTTGTATGTGAGTTTTGGTCATTGGACAGCCCTCACCCAAATACAGCAAAGTAACATTTTCCCTCCCATCACTCATCCTCCCTCACCCCCGGACCACCCAAATGATACCCGACCCACCCCACCACAGCAAAAATTTAAAAAATCATGTTGGCCATTTTCCTCCATCACAAAAACGCTGATTTTCAAGAAAAAGGGTGGTTTAAAATCCCGACTTAAAATACATGTCGAACGTGTTTAGGGTAACTTATTTTGTTCCCCGTTAAATAGACAAAACTTGTTTAGGGGTCATATTCTGGCAAGAACTTGTTTAGGGGTCAAAATTTGCAAGGAAAGCGCGCTAAAAACTTGTTTAGGGGGTAATTTTGCTTGCAGGGTAAAACTTGTTTAGGGGGTGTCTGGAAAACATTTGGTCACGCATGTGTACACCATTATGTTTGACTGCCCCCCCCCCCCCCCCCCCCCCGGGCCCCTTCACCCAACCCATCATCCTCCCACACCATCCCCAATCTCAAAATGTATACAGCAACAAGTTTTTCTCCATTACCCCCCCCCCCCCCCCCCCTATCCACCACTACATGACTACCACCCCTCGACCCACCCAATCTATATAGCAAACTATCATACGGTCATTGATACCAACTGCAAAAGCCAAGAACCGCAAAATCTAATTTAAATTTGAAATTTTGAGACATGTGGTCAATTCATGGTTTGTTGTGACTCACCAAGCACCTAGGCCTACAACTACACTACTAGCAGGTATATTAAATCTAACTCAAAAGAACACCGATCAAGGCTACTGACCACGATAGAAAGCGCATGATTTTTTCAAACACAAGTAAGTCCTAAGCCATTTGCACGTCACGATACGATATGCGTGTACATTTATTTTTAGGTTGTTGAATTTTGAACCGTCCAAGCGAAAGTCATTTTCCAATAACATTGGAATTATTCAAATAAATACTATACATATCGATTACAATCAATTACACACTCAATCTGGATTCGTAAAACATATAAAACCAAAATTAAATAAAATATCCAATATTTATACATTTACTTGGTACTCGCTAGACTTGAACTGTGCTGTAGAAAGTTCAGGCCAACATAGTTTCAAGTATTGTCTTGTCATGACGGGTACGTCAAACGATCAATAACCTGAAGCATGCGATGTAGACTATATTCCATCTCATACACTACAGTTCATTTACGATTACGCATTGCCTGTAATATGCAATAGACACTTGTAGTATACTACAGCGACTCGTCTATTTCGTGTTACTGGCAAGTCACGAACGCAATGATCAAAATGAAATTTGGGTCTAAAAATGTGTGAAATATATGGGAAAACAGCATTTTTCAAAAGGGAAAATGTAATATAATAAAATATTATCAAATAATAAAATATATGACGAGGGGGGACTTTTGGACGCGCGCTCGTAACAGGAAACACACATTTTATTGTGAAGGGCCTTATAGGAAGCAGCGAACCACCATGAAAATAGATGCGGTTTAATCTCAACACTTTCCATGCGGCTATTGATTTTACCATAGAAAAAACAGATTTCAGAAACCTTTCCCAATTTTCAAAGTCTATCTCAAGGATTACTGAACCAATACGAGGCGTGTTTGTACTTATTTCAATGCATTTCACATGGTGATTCCAAATATGGTTATGAATTTACCAATTTTGACATTTTTAAACAGTTTGAGACATTTTGGAATGTCGTCTGCAGACCTGCTGCAGACGCCTGCCGCGTTGAAAGTGTTAACCATGTATGCAACTATCTTCTGGTTACAAAAATAGGAGATGTTTGAAGACACGGGCATGAGAATGAATTGAAATAAAAAGGGGGAAAATAAGTGCGAAATTGGGCTGAAAATAAATAAAAATGCAGAAATTTGGGTGACAAAAAAGCAGGAATTCCTGAATTATCAGGAAGATTATCATGTATCGCATATATTTACAAGGTTTTGAAACTACAGTCCTCAAAATAGGTAACTGACCAGGTAATTACTCTTAACCCCAACTATAGCGCCTTCATAAAATATATATTTATAAAGTTGTAAGGAAATCTCTTCTCTTCAATTTGAGACATTGTTCATGAAGATTGGTTAATAATTGAGAACACTATTGACAAAGATAGAACAAAGTGCAGTTTACATTTTAACATTTGGGTTTTGAACACGCAAGACAGTGTGAAAGGTATGTACACCTAGCACATAAAGTCCCTGACCAGGTGCTTTGAGGTTGGCTAATTCAAAATATATAATCGGTACCAAAAATCTGAGATATACATTAAATTAGCAAATTTCTTCTCCGCAGTTTGATACCTCATTCATTAAAATCGAATGGATACTTTTAAAGTTATGGCGATTTCAATGACCGCGCATAACAACAGCAGCAAAGTTGCACTAGGTATTCATTGAATTGTGTGTGATTACTGTCATAACTCACACAAATCAATGATTTCCTATACCTAGTGCAACTTTAATGTTGTTATGCGCGGTCATTGAAATCGCCATAACTTTAAAAGTATCCATTCGATTTTGTTGAATGAGGTATCGAACTGCGGAGAAGAAATTTGCTCATTTAATGTATATCTCAGATTCTTGGTACCGATTATATATTTTGAATTAGCTAACCTCAAAGCACCTGGTCAGGGACTTTATGTGTTAGGTGTATATGGGCTGCATTGATTGATTTGAAGCATCCCCGATCCTCATCTTACTATCGACCCATGAGTTATCGCTACCAGTTAATCAATAATCTGCCTGTTGCTAGCCGTGGCTGCGTGTTAATAAACAAAATGTTAAAATGAAAAACTGTTTTGTTTTTGGGCACATAACTGAGTTAATAATAATTATTCATTCAATCTTCACATGTAATATCTCAAATTGAAGAGAAGAGATTTCCATACAACTTTATAATTTAATTTTTTACATAAGGAGCTATAGTGTTAGAGTTGAGAGCATATTAATTACCTGGTCAGTTACTTTTTTAAGGACAGTATAACAGAGTGCTTTGTTTAACTGCATGGAACACACTTTCTTCTTCCATGTCACTGAAGCATGCCTAAAACCGGAAGTACATTTTCCAGATTAAAAAACCCAATTCAAGGTAATAATAATAATAATAATAATAATAAACCATGCTTATTAAGCGCACTCCGTCGCAAGACCCCAGTGCGCTGGTTCCCGCTGAACAACAAACAAAAAAAAGTACAAAATATGAACAAAGATACAAAACATAAAGTCATTTGCTGAAAGAGGTGTCTTGAGCGAGCTCTTGAATTGCTGCAGTGATGTGGCATTTCTAACATGAGATGGGAGCTGGTTCCAGAGTTCAGGAGATGCATGAGAGAATGATCTTTGGCCGTAGGTGACAGTGTTAGTTTTCCTCCGTTGTAAGATGACAGATGCATTTGACCTAAGAGTGCGTGTGGGTTCCTTGATGGAAATAAGGTCGCATAAGTACTTTGGAGCCTGGTTATTTAGTGCTTTGTATGTCAAAAGCATAAGTTTAAAAACAATATGGCTCCCCACAGACAACCAGTGAAGATCTTTTAACACTGGGCTTATATGTACACGCTTCTTTGTCAAGGTTACCAACCGGGCAGCGGCATTTTGGATGCGCTGCAATTTGCTTAATTGAGAAGCTGGAAGTCCATATAATATGCTGTTATTTGAATCCAGACGAGAAGAGACAAATGCATGAACGAGTTATATTATGTGATCTTTTTCAGGGGGCACCCTCTATTCATGATTTTTTCAAGAAAATAAACTGTTTTGCTAGCAGGACAGTTTATTTTTCACTCTAAATTCACTCTAAAATCATGATTTTGAAGTAGTTAGGAATCGTATCGCTCAGTAACTCGGAATATATTTATGATTTATCATCAGAAATGTAAATCTGCAAGAAAATCTACTTTCTAAAAAAAATCATGAATAGAGGGCTCTCCCTGGAAAAAAAAACACATTATATGCCTTCAAAACTGCTGCCAAGCCACCAGAAAATAACTGGTATGATTATTCAGCAGTAGTCAAACTAAGAACATGAAAGACTATATGAACTTGCATTGGGCCCAGTCATCTGGGCTTAATTATTTTGAGACTGCAGATTTACAGCGGGTGGTCCATATTTTGAATGGGTCGGCCAGTTTTTTATGGACAAATTAAATAAAAAGACAGGAAGTAATCAATGAATATTTCCTTAACCCTAACACTCCCGGTGGATTTTCCAACGAAATTTTTTTCAAGCAAAAAAACCACACACAACAAGAGGTGCCACGCCCCGGGGTTTGAACCCACGACCTCTCGGTTACAAGTCCAACGCTCTACCAAGTGAGCCACGGGGGGAGCTATGCTGGGCGAGTGTATTCGCCCAGCTATGTAGCCCGGGGCCATTATTTCACCCAAAAACCTCAGCGGCAGGTGGAACCGACAGGCTGGGAAATGGGATTTCATGGGGTGTGGGGCTGTAAGGGTTAATCAAGGTGAAATAAGAGAAAAAAAGTGAAAATTAAAAAGAAGAAAAAAAATCGTTCAATAACCCTAACACTCCCGGTGGATTTTCCAACGAAATTTTTTTCAAGCAAAAAAAACACACACAACAAGAGGTGCCACGCCCCGGGGTTTGAACCCACGACCTCTCGGTTACAAGTCCAACGCTCTACCAAGTGAGCCACGGGGGGAGCTATGCTGGGCGAGTGTATTCGCCCAGCTATGTAGCCCGGGGCCATTATTTCACCAAAAAACCTCAGCGGCAGGTGGAACCGACAGGCTGGGAAATGGGATTTCATGGGGTGTGGGGCTGTAAGGGTTAAAGGAGGTGTCCCGCAAGCACAACATTCTGCATAATATATGTGTATGTTCGAAAAATAATTTTCGCGCCCAAATTGCGTACTTGTATAGAACCAAACATTATTACCTATGACAAAAACGAATAAACACCGCCATCTCTCAACATGCACTTTTTAAAATTCGCGGCAATCGAAAGTCCCGGTGTCGATGCAGCATAGTTATACAATTCACTTGCGCAAATTTGAGCACCAATAACCATGACGTCATCGACACCTGGACTTTCGATCGCCACAAACTTTAAGAATTGTATGTTGAGAAATGGCAGGTTTTATTTGTTTTTGTGATATTAAAGTATGAAGTTTTGTTCTATATAACTACGCAATATGGGCTCGATAATTATTTTCCAAATAATGCGCAATATTGTGCTTGCGGGACCCCATCTTATATAACATCACCAAACAGAAATTATTGCTAATTATTATTATCAGGCTTTTTCAAGGTACAATGAAACTGTGTATTGAAAATGTTTAAGCTCGCGTTACACACTGATTTTGGCTTTCGCTACATGATTTTAGCTTTACACATTTATATTTGCTTGTATACCCCCCCCCCTGAGGTAGTAAAAGTATACATTTTCTGAAGGGAAATTGCATGAGAAAACCAAATATGCCATTGAAATTATAGTACGACCAAGGACTAAAATGGTATGATCGGAAATGTTCGGGAAAATATCAGAATTTTTAATTTGAGATCCATATATTTATTATACGTACCCCTATCATTATTTGCTTTACATATTTGAATTCCTCATGAAATTACCATTCAGATGATATATAATTGTCAAAGGTTACTACGTCGGTAGGGTATTTATACCGGCTAGTGAATATCTCCAATTTTTATCTTATATATTTTAAGAATTTTCAGAAATATACCAATGCCAATTTTGCAGGCAGATAGCTTGTTATTAGGGCTTTAAAATGATGTTGAGATAGCTTTTGTGGTTTTAAAAATATTTAAGGAATATGACAGCATGAAACTAAAAAGTGTAACAGCACCACCCTATTGGGAGGCAAGTTTATAACTCGTGACCATATTGTTAAACTTAAAGGTATATTATGTGATCTTTTCCAGGGGACGCCCTCAATCCTGAAAACAAATTGGAAGCAGGTTTTCTTGCAGATTTACATTTCTGATCATAAATCATGAATATATTCGGAGTTACAAAGCAAATAACATACCTAATTACATACATACCTAATTACTTCAAAAGCATGTTTTTAGAGTGAAAATAGATTGTTCGCTAGCGAACAATCTATTTTCAACCCTAAAAACCAGGGGGGTAAATTATTCCCTAACAACGTAACTTAAAGGTATATCACCCGATCACTTTTTTGGGGCTATAATTTTTTTTTCACATCAAGATATTTTGGTATCAGAAGAATCCCCATTTTTTCTCAATATGTCTGTAAAATATTAGGGGCCAGAAAAGTTTCATTTGGAAATCATAGGCTAAAATATGGTGAATTACTGCCAAAGGTGGTTAACCACCAACCAGTCTGTGTACTACTCAATGGGCACATGTCTTTTGACCTTTCGCTTCTAAAAATAGAACCATTGGAGTTATGCAATTCAAACTTTGGAATGCAACAATTTTAAGGATGACCTTTCATGTAAAATAGAAAACGTCAAGTTGAAAATGGGGTCATCTACCTTTAAATGGCGATGTTGAGAGCCGGGACTATTTGTATCAAGCCATGAAATTTTCGCCATTTATTGCGGACGTAACTCAAGGGGGGTAAAAGGTTACGTACGCTCTGTACACATGTGAAAATGGCTATACTTTTGGACGATCCCTAAGCAAATATGCTGCACTTCATCGCTGTTCTGTCAAAACCATGTATCTCCATCTGGCCCTTCAACATGTATCAAGTAATACTTGCTATGTATAACCTTTGGGCACTCTAGTTTAAACATGTTCAAGGGCCAACAATACATCATCAAAACCGTGTTAGTGTTGTTGACTCCTGAACATGATTTAAGCAACACTTGTACACATAAATTGTTGGGCAATTTTACTTTATACATGCTGATGGGCCAAAAACATACACAGTTTTGACATAACGGCGACGCTTTGCCCCTTTCTGGTCTCATAAAAAACAAGACCAACTTTTTGCTTATAGACAAAATACGCAAAACAAAACACTTTTATAATTGAAATGACTTTATTGTTTCCGCTCAGGAGTCCAGTTAATTGTAATATTTAAGCAATATTTTGAAATATTTATATGCACATTCTGCATATATAAGCCTTGCATCAAAAAATAGATACTTATATTATGTCCAATAATTTTCTTCCCATAATTTAACACACAATCGATTGATGTGATAGCACTGATTTTACAATGAAATGGCTTCTACTTAACGATGTATCAACATTTTTGACATGATTATGATATTTTTAAATATTCACCCAAGCAAAAGAGATATGTACCATCACACATTTGACATTCTGCAAAATGTTTTTCAAAACAATTTCTTCAACATACAGCTATTTAAACAATGTCTTATAATTACAATTTTGCCAAGCAGATTTTTCACAAAATCATGTAGAAGTAATTTGCATTAATTTGGGGGTGGGGGTAAGTAATAGGCTTTTAATATAGGTAGAATCACATTCCCATTCCATATTGACCCTGATGAGAGTCCAAATATAACATCAAAAGTTTGACATTTTGCAAAAAATGTTATGCAAAAGATATCACCTCAACATCAAAATGTATGATGTGGAATAATTCTACCCAGTAACCGCTTCACAAAATGTCTGTTTTGCACTCATTTGTGACGCAATTAAGCGGAATGAGTCGGATGTCGGGAATATTGATTTTGAGTTATCTATAAGGTCAAAAGAGTGACAAATTCTTGGTTTTCTTAGTTGGTAAATTGTTTGTAACTTAAAAACTAGAATTTCAATTTTTAGTAGGGTTTGAACCATACTTCGCATATTCCACCTGCTTTTAAAATGATGGACAAATATCAAAATTGAAAACTGCCAGCATGCGACTCACTTCGCTTGATCACGTCACATTTTGCAAACATGGTTTATACAATCAAATGCATTAGATATACTGACATGATTTAATATATTATCCCATATCCTATGAACCTGTCAAATATGCAATAATGTTCAAAACTTAACACTCTACAAAATGCAATCACAAGCAAGAAAAATAAATGAAAGTATATTTACGAGATAGCTAGGTCATTGAACATGTTTACATCACAAATTCTATATGTTTGTGTATAAAATTCTCAATAAAAAAATGAACTTTTTCATTGCATGTCAATGTTAAACTAAACATTAAAGACAACAATACACAAACACCTTTTTATGACTAAGTGTTAATGTAACTAAGCGTTTTATTCCATTACTCATACTGGGTTTACTCAATAAAAATAATGATAAAATAAAAACAATAAAAAAGAGGAAATCTAAGCCTATAATACTACTCGGGTTGAAATAGTGAAAAACTGATAAATCATTTAGCATGGTTAAAAAGTGCACTATAGCATTTTAAAAAGGCACAATCACATAGATGCATTGTTCCAAAATATTTCACAGAATCTTTATAATTTCATATTTATTTTATGAAGTCTGTGACGTTAATAGTTATCACTCTCATAAAGTCCCAAGTCACAGAAACAGATTTATTATACCAAATCCTTGCTGTGCAATCAACTGTATCTAGACAAATGTTTTGGCTCCTTGTTGTTACGAGTCCATGGAAAAAAAGCGTTCTATACATTAACAAAACTTTTGGGTTCGACTGAATTTGAATAAAAATAACCCATGCTCAAAGGTAAAATACATCAATAGAATGAAACATATACAGATTGTCTTAAAATAATAAAAACATATGTTAAACTACAATAGTGCATTATGTGCTTCGTGAAAATGATTCAGTCTAACTAAGCTTTAGGGATGATTTAATACCTAATCATATTTTGGGTATTTAGGTCAAGTAGCTATTACAAAATGCGAAAATAATTAAGTGACAACCTATACAATAAAAGGAATAACCTTTTACATGCTTTTGTATACACGTATGTACAAAACCTTAATGCCCCTATATTTGCAGTGCTATTCATAGCATTAACGTGATTTGGTAAACTAAGTAAGATTACAGTGGGGTATTATGGGGTAATATTTGAGTGGCGAGTGCAGCATATAGTGTATACCTGTAACCAATAGTTCATCCAACATAAGAACAGACTACTGTTCTGAAAGATCAGTTAGCCAAGTTTCTGAGAAGCCCATATGACCGAGAACGAGTGACAACTATGGTAAATATTTTGATATTGCCTGGAATTCATATCACAACGTTTTGCAAATATTATACACATATACCAGGGAGCCATAATCAATCCGTCCAATCAATTGAAGCAACTCAAAAACGATTTCAATCACTGAAACAGTGGGGTGTACATTCACAATGAGAGTCAATTCATGAAACTATTACTGAAAATCAACAGGAAATTTCACTTAAAAGTGTGCTTTCAATCAGATGTGGGAGTTACTGTATAGCAAAACAAATGGTCAAGAAATTATTTTCAATGATAATTTCAGACTTATTATATTCAATGTTTTCCGTTTTTAGATATATATAACCATCCAGCACAAAGGGGCCGTAAGGTCGGCAGAGCATGTTCCGAGATATGGCACAATAAACATTACAACAAACAATAGGAAACAAAGGCATTTTCAATCAATTTATTGATTTTGTACTATACCTTTGTAACAAGCAATATGCACGTGTGATACATCAGTGTAAATTTGATTTTCAGGAGCATTTGCCGGTTCAATGTTTCACATATTTCAATTTCCCACACCTTTTTAGTGATCATTTCAAAACAACTTTTCTCTCAAAGATCATTATGTTAGTCAAGTACAACCCTCTGTTAAGTGTTCATTAGGTTGTTAGTAATGTTCCCTGGAAGCTCTGCAACATTGGCAGCACACATCAGAGCATAGAGGAAACACAAGATCCAAAGCACCATGGTTTGCAAACAAAAATATTTCCATCGACTATAAAATAATAAAAAAGGTTCCCTTAATAATTACACACTTATTACGTAAATGCAGCACCATTTTTGAATAATTTTAGTTCAAGTACACGCTATTTTAACTTACAGTTTAATATACAAAATGTATAATTCTGTTGAGGCTCATGATATGGTAGCCTGTGGTGGGAGAAAGGCCCTCTACGTGATTGTTATATTTCTACATAGCAGACCTCATAGAGAAACTGAAACAGGTACATAAAGCAGTAGACTGAATCCTTTGTGTCTTCACTATTTACACAAGGGGGTTTGATTTGGTCCACCATTTTTAAAGATGGCGGCCATCAGGCTTGTACGAGACATGTCACCACACATTGAAGAATAAGACGCCAGTGTGCATAACGGAGATATGGTTTCAAACACATACCATAGCATGAACCTCAATCTCAATTCTGTCTTGGCACATTTTAATACTTGCAGCAAAAAAAACTTATCCAGATTTTGATAACAAAATACAATCTCATTAAAATTGCAATGAAATTGAACAGAAAATGACCTGTAGTATGTGCAAATTCAACGACAAAATTGCCTGACCCAAATGAAATCCTATCTGTACATTCTTTTATATTTATATTAAGTGTCTTAAATTGTCCAGACCATACGATGGCCTCTATTGAAAGCTAACCTACCCCTCCCTATGGCGTATCTCCCCTTCCAGGAAGGCCTGGTGTGCCTCCTGGAGCAGGTCTCGAGCGCGATCTTGTGATCTTTTGACAGACGCGACAACGACTAACGCGCTGTCGTAGACTACCGGCTTTGAGAGTTTGTTGCTCGGGTTCTGAGAATTGTGCGTCTTCGTTAATTGTCATCAGCCAGAAGCTGTATTTGTTACGGAAGAAGAAACAGTTGCCTCGTCCATTGCACTCGATGAAGGGCGTAGCGCGGAAATCTTCCAGACACGAACCGGGGCTTGCAAGAGGTGAACCGCCACCGTCGGCACCGGCTGCTGTGTACTGTTGAAGAGAAATGAGAGTATAGTTTGTTAGGATAACGGATCACAGAAATGATTTAAAGACTACAAAGCTATAGTTTATTCAACATAAGATGGAGCCTGACCTTTAATGATATATATTTATTTTGCAATGTGAAAGGTCATCATAACCCTGTCCATGTTACACTGAACAGACTATAAGTTCTATAGTTTATTCACCATAACATAGAGCATGATCTTTGTTACTGTCCATTCATTTTGCATCATATTCTTTTGCAGTGATGTTCCATCTTTTGTTGAACAGACTATAATATACCGCTGGTGTTGTGTCATCTTTACTGGCTCGTTCATACTCCTGTCGTGGCATATCATCGCTTTTCTTTCAAAACCTTGTATGTTTTTTCCGGCCCTTCAGCATGTATAAAGTAAAACTGCCAACAGTTACACATAGGAAGAGTTGCTTTATACATGTTCCGGGACAAGAGAACTTACAAGGTTTTGATAGATGTGATTTTGTCACTTAAAAATGTTTAACCTTTTGTTTAGAGCAGACTGCCTAAAGGCCATACATCGGAAGTATTACTTTATACATGCTGAAGGGCTGGATGGAGATTTCTCAAGGTTTTGAAAGAATAGCGACGATATGGCCCGACACTGATGATTTATTGTATTGTTCTGTGATGGTTTATTGTAGGTCGATAAGGGTACTGCGCCTGTGTAACCGGCCCTCTAAGCTTCCAAAGAAGTTGACATTGGTGTTTAAGGGCCCCTGTGCCCTGCAAAATATCTGTTAAATGTTCTGAGGGCGGTGGTCTTAAAGTCGGATGCATAATGCACTATAAATCACCATCATTTATTGACAGATTTCGTAGCGCGAGCTGAAGGAATGTCAACTTGTATCTGTTGGAAGTCGATGATGCCCGACAGCGGAAGAAAGGAATTACCATAACCACCGTAACACAGCATAAATAAGAAATCAAACATTGCCAAAACTGAATGATAAATGGTATCTGTTAAACTCCATGCCAGTCAAAGTAGCATTTGTTATGCATTTGTTTTAAATCAAGCACTGAGTACATTTTGAAAACAAAAGAACTATACATCAATTTTCCGAATGTTGTGTTTTTTCAGCAAAGACCAAGTTAAATACACCACAGATAGATATTTCTTTCTCATAAAGATACAAATGTTTTTAAAATATCATGTTTCAAATTGTTAAAATAATCAATACTTAATGATGACATTTTTTATTTTGTTTAAATGGGTCGATTGGGCCCGTAGAACAGGGTTTTTTCAGGGGCCTCAGACACCATCTGTGTATGTATGCAGTAGTGTTGACAAATTTTTTGTTTACTTAATTTCATATAGTATTCAAGATGAACATTAATAATGGTCATTTTTGCTGTTGCCACTCACAAAATCACGAAAACAGCCTAATGCCCAGCACAATTTTTCGTGACTGTTTATTGCTGGGAAGCACACATGGTTTGAAACACATGTGACCTTTTTACCCTCACTCAAGGTTAAAGTTCAATTAAACACCCACGTTGGCAAGGATGTCCAGGTAGGTTGTCATTCTACCGACTTCGAGGAACATTCTGGTACCCAGTTCCATCAGACGGACCAATGCTTCTCAGCTATGAGTGTGAAATTCTTGCATAGCTCAAAAAAAGAATATTTGAATTGATGTTTTGTTGTGCAAAGAAGGGCTGATTTTACTGAATCCTTACATGATTGTAAACATGTAAAAACCCTAGTTTTATCAAAATTGAGGGCGCAGCCTCCAACACATTGATACTTTTGTTATCAAACTTGAGTTCGATAAAATTAGCATCAACAAAATGTGGTTAAAACAAGCCTCAATTGTTGTCAGGGAGCATGTTTGGACAATCCATATTTTCAGGTTTAGTTCAGAACTGTATCCTTGACTACTGTTGCATACACTACCAGCCGTCCAATAATCACATGTGGGCATTTTTAGACATGACCCAGTATCTTGATATTGATATCACCCAGCCAGCAAGCCCCAATTTCTACTTACCATAGCAAAACTGTATCCTATCCACAGACTCTGCCATCTCTCCGGGCAATCCGGTATATCTAGATCCTGACTGTGCACAGCCAGTACGTACGAGCTAGACTCGCACACAGCACATCTACTAATGAATGGTCTGACAGCGGGTCCTTGTACCGGCATCATAGGGATAGCCTGGGTGGTAGACAGCCAGTAGGATTTATCATTACGATTAGCATAGTTACATACACTGTTGATGTTACAGAATACATATGGCATGGTGCTGAATCGAGGTAGACATGAACCACCGCTTCCTGATGGGAGAAGAGAAGGAATACAAAATTTACAGTTAACCCCCTGAGAACTACCGGCCGATTGGTTAAAAAGATGGATACATCATTTATTGCACCAATGAGAGACATTGTTAAAATAATGGTATCCCTGATAAAGATGGGAGTGAAACATTTTACAAGCTGCATTTGAATTAGCTATTCATATGAGTACATCTTGAAATAAACCAATCAGAACCACTGTAAGATAGACAGGTAGACCCCAGGGGGTTAAAGACTATGAAGTAATCCATTTTGTACAATACAATCCAATTAGGGACGCACCATTCAATTTTCAGGGGGGGAAGGAAGTTGGGTTCGGGGGTGAATTTTCTTTTTGGGGCCGCCATAAGGGATGATTTTAAAAAAATGTATATTCCTTCATATTGAGTTGGATGGGGTAGAGGTTTTTTGTTTTTTTATTTTACTCATCAGGGGGGGGGGGGGAGGATTTTTTTGTTGTTGGCCTGCATAGAGGGGGAATTATTTTTCTTTCAAAAACTACCTACCCCCCTGAAAATCTAATGGTGCGTTCTATATCCAAGTGTTGTGACGACTCAATTTGACTCAGAAATGACCCGATGTCAGTACATGAAGCTAACAGATTCCTGTTCAATATGACTTGATATGACTTGAACAAATTCATTGACATGACATGACTTGAGCCAACCAGTGACTTGCAGTGACTTGACCAAGTAGATCAAGGGGGGACTCAAGGAAGTTTTTGATTTGATTGTTTGAATTTTTTAGTGCTGTAATTATTGAACTATTAATCAAATGCATATAAAAGTAAACATTTTTGGAAAGGAAATGGATCAGAGAATCCAAAATGTGCGTCAATTGTGACCAAAAATGTTGATTTTGACCAAAAAAGTTCAACAAAGCTTACCAAAAAAATGGAGTAAAAAATTCCCAAATTGCTATATTTTGATGTAAAGACACTAACTTATTTAAAAAAATCTTATCTAATACTTTTGTAAGTTTTGACCAAAGAGCGCTAAAAAAGTGTGTTTTTTCATTTTGTTCAACTTTTTTGTCAAAATTTCATTAGGTTTTTACAAAAATGACACAGCAATCTAAGATTACACCCCTTTACTTACCTGAATCTTGGTTTTTCCATAGACTATACCCCTGCCAAATAAATCAGTGTTTTGTGGACTGACTGACTATGACATACTAGATGGAATCCAAGGCTGGAAGACCCCCCCACCCCCCGAGTGCAACCAGAGATAAAAACTCAAACTTACCTAAATCTTGATGATGTGCTCTCTCATTACCCTCAGTATACAGTAGACTGTACCCCTCCCATAACAAACTAGTGTCCTGTGGACATTGTGGTACACGTGTTGTCTGACTATGACGTACTAGATGGAATCCTCGAGGTCTGTAGATACCTGGGAATCCACCTTGACCCTTTGTTCCAGGGAAACCTCTCTGACCTGTATGTAACAAGAAAATGGATATATACAATTAAAGGATGGTCACAGAGTATCATTTGTTACAGGGAAACCTCTCTGAAGTTATATTCATGGCATGGATTATACTAACTTGCTATTTTAGTTTTGTCACATAAAAACAAACCATTTTGCCGTGGTAAAAACTGGGTCGTAAAAAAGGTAAAGGTCGATCCTGTAATCACAAGAGCTGATGTTGCAATGTTGTTTTTGTGGGGATCGCTACACCTCCTCCAATTGGTTGATGATAGTTTTCATGAAAATGCCAAATGTTACCAGTGTCCAATCAAAATAAATTTTAGTTGAGGAGATAGATGAAAAGGTTTGGAAGCCTTCACTTTTTGGTGCAGCGATCGGTGTTTCTAGTGATGAACTGTGGTCATTTAATGCGAGCGAACACTAGTGTGTAGTGTACACACAAAATTAATCAAATGTTGATTTGACCAGTAATATGTTGGCAAAGTCCGTATGACTGCCCCTTGTCTATAGATTATCATCATTTGGACTGCCCATCAATGTCATTGTTTGAAAGAGACACATGCCATCTTACAGGACTATGTCAATTGGGATTCTATCCATGAGATAGAGTTATCCGGACATGATGGGACAAAGCAATGGCCCGATAAGTGGAAAATCTGGCTAAGAAAATTATGTGTAATTCTGCATTGAATGTCCTGAAGAGCTCAAATGTGGACGATAGCAGGGTTCTGAATGAGGAGTATTTACAGTGACAATGTATTATGTAAGCACTAGACAGCCCTACCAACATCAAAAGATGGCCTTCAAATGCTTCAGAGTGGGAAAATAAGGCGATTAGGCTGTACAATATTATTTTTCTCGTTGGGATCATTCAGCCGGATAACAGAGTTATCCGGATTAAAGGGGGTCTGATGACTGGGATTGGACTGTACTGTAAAGTGGACATTTTCGTGCATATAATTTTTTTTGCACTTTGCACATTTTGAGCAATTTTACTTGTCTTTATTTTCACAATTTTGAGCTTCCTTACATATAGACATACAAACAATATGAATATATCTGCACGTTTTTATTTTCACTCTTGCTGATTTTAGCGCAAACAGTGTGAAAATAAATGTAGCCTAAATATGTCCACTTTTACCCAAAACATTGCTCTAATGTAATGCGTCATTGATGATAGGCCTACACCCTACTGTGGAGATTTCACAATAACAACTTCACCTCTTCATAGGGGGCCCGCAATTTCCTGCACATTGTTTATCTACACTAAATCCCTCACACACAAAATATGTCATTACGCAAAATCTCTCACAGATTGTGTAGAGCCAGCCCGCAAAATGTCTCACAGATTGTGTAGAGATAGTGTAGCTTATTGACCTGGGTAACAATTGTGGGTGGACAAAAACCTATAAAAGGGGCAGTACTTTGCCAGGGAGAGTCATTCTGGTGGTAGCACTTGACCACTACACATCTATGATAGCCTGTATATAGCCTGTACATACGATTCTGTATGTAGCTTTTGACATGTACACTTCAAGCCTATATGATTTAATAAGAATATGCAACTGTATTGCACGTGTATGAGTGTCTTCGTTATCTCAATAACTTTGTCTAAATCGCAACAATTGGTGGCAGCCGTGGGATTATTTCATTGTCTAAATCTTGACAACGCTATCAAGATATTGTGATTGTTACCTGGGAATCCTGGTTGTCCATTCTCTCCTCTGAATCCCGGTGCTCCTGGCTGTCCATCAGTACCGGGTATACCTGGTGTCCCTAGATTACCTGGCTCTCCTGGTGGTCCATCAGCACCTACAAACAAGTCATAAAACTACATTAACACTTTACACACAGCCGGCAGGATTCTGCAGACGACAGACCAAAATTTCATAAAATGTTTACAAATTGTCAAAATAATTGAATTTCATTACCATATTTGAAATCACCTCATGAAAAATTTATTCAAGTAAGTATTCAACCTAGTACCTGTGATTCAGTAATCCTTGAGATAGACCTTGAAAGTTGGGAAAGGTTTCTGGAAAATCTGTTTTGTGTATGGTAAAACCAAAAGCTGTGTGGTATTCATACACTCTTCAGTGGCATACCCAAAGGGGGTTGGAGTGCCAGTGCTGTCAGCAAATCACAGCTGGTTGGCAAATAAACAAGGCTGGATTCTTGTTTTTTCCCCTGACTTATGGAAATATGATGGTCAAATTAGTATTTGACTAACTTGACCAGAATTTTTTTGCATGAGGATGGGCAAATGGGCGATGATCCGAGTGGTTCATTAATACACAAATCAGGCAATGGAAGTTGTGGTCTTGTATCAGACTTGTACTGGTTATATACAAGCATATATTTCTTTAATCTTTCACGTCATTTCAATGGCATTATGCTTTCTTATCTTTAGTTATTCGCTTTAATAGAAGTTCTTTTAAAGCCAAAATGTACCTCAATTATGGCCAAATTAGATTAAAAGGCAAATTTTAATTGGTAATAACTTTACCAATTCTGTGCTTTTGTCAGCAAATTGGCCATTTTCGGACCCCTTATAAATCATGGGTATGGTACGCCCACTAACATTCTTAGTAATCACAAACCAATCAGAAAATAAGCATAGTACATTAAATATATCTAATCAGGGTTTTGTTTAACTAGTTAATAAAGTTGTGTATATGTGTGAAATGAATGAGTAAAAGGGTGAACATAGAGAAAATGGCGAGTTTTAATTAATCCTTTTGTTCATAAATTAGGTCAATACATGCTGATGCTTCGTTTCTCAAGAAATGAGAAAATTCTATGCACTTGCACAGATGTTGATGCGCTCACAATAGATAAGTGGGATGTGTAATCATTCACACATCAACATCAGCGTGCGGGCATTGATTTATTTGCGAATTTCTCATGAAACAACATATATGCATGTACTAACTTATAATCTATAGATGAGCTTCAATATGTCTTAATAGCATATTTTTATACAACATGGCAACTAAGACTCACAGATCGGTTTAGAACAACATCAATTTGCATCATGGCCATTTTAATGCGATATCCATTTCATATTTGTGTGCCCCCTTCCCGGCTAAAACCCATTTAATTAAGGGGTGTGCTTGCTTAACTGGCCTTCCCAATATGCCTGGATTTCCTCAGAATCCTTCAAGTTTTCCCATAACTCCGGAACGTATTTGGTGAATCACCAATCACCCAAGACCCCCTCCCCCCTCCCCCACATACTCACAGAGAGGGAGAGGCCCTTACCTGGGCTTCCTGGATTCTTTCAAATCAGTCTTAACCCACCAGGAACATATCTGGTGAATCACCACGGTCACCCAAGACCCTCTCCCCCTGACTCACACCCTCAAACAGGGATAGTCCTCTTACTTGGTCTTCTAGATGTGCCTGGATTTCCTTCAAATCAGTCCTAACCCAGCAGGAACATATCTGGTGAGTCACCACTGTTACCCAAGACCACCCCTCCCCCTGGCTCACACCCTCACACAGGGATAAGCCCTCTTACCTGGTCTTCCTGGCCTTCCTGGTCTTCCAGATCTGCCTGGAATTCCTGGGAATCCTTCAAGTCCTGAATTCCCTGAATCTCCCTTAACTCCGGGGAACATATCTGGCGAATCACCACGGTCTCCCTTGAGACCATTGAAACCTGGGATACCTGTTAGGGTATAGAAATATCATAAATGATTGATTAAACAATATCAAAACTCGGATAAACTGGCATAAATTAAATTAACGAAGACCTTAAAAATACATGGTCTTGAACTAGACTCGATCTTCCTGTCTTCCCAATTTTCCACACAGCCCCTGCGAGGGTGCTCAAATGTGAAGACTGGAAAAAATACAGTTTTAAAAGTGTGCGCTGATAAATTTGTGAATAAACATGAGCTTATTCACGCCACAGAGCGCCGGTAGTTTCACGCGGCGTTGTACATCGCGTGGCGCGATAGGACGCACGATTTGCTTCCCCATGGCGCAGCGTGACGATCTTTCGATGCACTGCCTTTGAATTGGACCAATCGGGTGGTATTTCTGTTGTTGTTGTGTACAAATGCGCATGCTCGGTAGTTGTATGCATATTCATATAATAATGCAAAGTTGTCGTGGAATTCCACGACAAACCGCACACTTTTTGGACGTTACAATTGTGGGAGGATGGTACTTATGTATATAGGTATACAGGGATGTGCAGCTCTAATGGATCGCTCTTGCAAGAAATCCCTAAACATAGGTCCTGTTTTCGCAATTATCAGGGGAAAATTAGTCACATCTGCTGTTTTTGATGTAGAAAACCCAAAATATTGGTCCCAAATAAAATGTAAACCCAACCTTAATATGTGTCGGAAATCTTGAAAATCATACCAACAAAAACTTTGGTCACATAAAACCTATTTTTGAGTAAGAAAAACACCTGACACCAAATATTGGGTCAGTGTTTCAAATCCCACATCCCAGAAAACAAATATTTGTGCACATTATTTTCTGAAGAAAAAATGTGGAAATTTTTGAAAATGTCTGTAATTTAAAAGAAAATTAAGAGAATGAGACGTCCACGCTCCCATATAACAGGGTGTTTCTCCGCCTTACCTATGCGTCCTTTGGCTCCTTCTAGACCTGGTAATCCTGGGAACCCATCTCTTCCTGATTCACCTGGTAAACCATTACCTCCGTCTTCACCTCTTGGTCCAGGACGACCTATGAAAATGTAACACCAAATCGGAGGATTAGATTTCATAGATTAGGCCTACTGATTCGAAAATTACAAGCTCCATAAAAAAATAGGTCCGTGTGCATAAAATAACTAGGACCTGGTCTAAATGAAGAAAAGTCCTCCCATACAAAGGATCTTTCTATACTTAGATATGAGCTCATTTTGAATTGTTAACATTTTTAATGCAGCAGGCGTCTGCAGACGACATTCCAAAAATGTCACCAAAATGTTTCAAAAATGTCAACATTATTGAATTTCATTAACATATTTGGAATCACCGTGAGAAATGCATCGAAATAAGTACAAACATGTCCAGTATTGGTTCAGTAATCCTTGCGATCTAGACTATGAAAGATGAGAAAGGTTTCCAAAATATCTGTCTTGTATTTGGTAAAATTATTAGCCGAGTGGAAAGTGTTAATGGGCCTTGCATGGGGCAAGTTTCATTGCATGGGGCAAGTGTCATATTAGCCTAATAGGGCGACACCAATTTTACTTATGGACTTGGTATATAGTATATAGTATATAAGGGACAAAAGAGAATAAATACGTCCTTTAGAAGGACAATTCTTCATTTTGAAATTTCATGAAAGATAAGATGATAGTATTTTAAATGAATTATGAAAAATAAAAAATAAAATAAATAAAGATCAAAATGTTTACATTTTTTAACACCCAAAATCCCCATTTTGCATCTGGCGACATCCGACAAGTTTTCCCAGAGCACATCACATGTGATGCAGCACATCAAAAGGGACTTTGCAGGTGTGTTCTCAGAGCATTACTAAGCTTTAAAATGACACCAAATTTATCAAAATTGATTAAGGCATTAAGATTTTACGAGTGAAAATGACTCATAAATTTGTAATATTTTCTTAATTTTTGTCTGTCCCCTTTGATCTGCAATATCTTGAAAAACACACAGCCGCAAAGTCCCCCCTTTTGATGTGCTGCATCACAAATGTGAGAAGTTCTATAACATGTACCGTATTATCCCTATTAAGCGCCCAGGACTGTTAGCAAAGTCATTTTGGGTGGGCGCTTATTATGTTAACCTTTTTTAAACCATTTATTGTACAAGTGGTCATTTGAAGATGCTGACCATTTGATGGTCATTTCAATTTGATGCACTAAATACAATGTAGGCCTACAAGTGGTAATTTGAGAAGGCTGACTGACCACTTGACGTACTAACGAAAAATGTACAATTGGTCATTTGAGGAGGCTGACCATTTAATGTACTAAATGAAATATTTGTACAAGTGGTCATTTGAGGATGCTGACCATTTGAAAAGGTGGGCGCTTACAAGAGATTGTTTGTTGTTAGTTATTGAGAAAAACAGGGGTGGGTGCTTATAAGGTCATGGGCGCTTAATAGGGATAATACGGTACATGTAGTGATGGCATTCCATTCATAGGTATAAATGATATTGATATTACATGTTGGTGCAGAATGTTTCGTTTGAAATATGATTATTGATGTTCCAAGTTAAACATGTTTAAAGGCATATTATGTGATCTTTTCCAGAGAGCGCCCTCTATTCATGATTTTTTTTAGAAAGTAGATTTTCTTGCAGATTTACATTTCTGATCATAAATCGTACATACATTCCAAGTTACAGAGCGATCTGATTCCTAATTACCTCAAAATCATGGTTTTAGAGTGAATTTAGAGTGAAAATTATAAACTGTCGAGATCCCGACAGTTTATTTTCACTCTAACACCATGATTTTGAAGTAATTAAGAATCGTATCGCCCTGTGACTTGGAATGTATGTATGATTTATGATCAGAAATGTAAATCTGCAAGAAAATCTGCTTTCAATTTTTTTTTCGATGTTGAGGGCGTTCCTTAGAAAGATCACATAATATAACTTTAATGTGAGTGATAAATGTTTCATGGGAGTGCTACTTTATGACAATTTACAAACAATTGAATGATCGTGATGATAACTATACAGGGTGACCCAAATGTGCTGATTCCTTTTTTTTAAGCTTTATACCTTCGGTATGACAATTTGCAGTATCAAACTGAAAACATATTTGGATAGAGAAACCTTGTGGAATTGTTTTGATATTGATACCAATCTTGTCTCTATTTCTGAGGCCCATATTAAGATGATGTACATATAGGTATACATATTTGGAAAGGAAATGAGTCAGAGAATCAATTTTTTGTATCAAATTTCACTAAAAATTATGATTTTTTTTGTTTGTTGCTACAATACAAAGATCTGGACAACGTAGCAAAATTAATTTTCATAAAAAATGCAGAAATTGCACCAAAATCCATCCAAAGACACTTCTCTAGGAATGTATTTTCTATTTTTTCACAACATATTTTAGTTTTTACAATTTGGACCAAAAACCATTTTTGCAGTAACATTTAAGAAATCATGAAAAAATGTGTTTCTAGATAGTGTCTTCAGATTGATACCAACAATGGATTCTCCGGCTCCTTTCCAATAATGAATACTTTTATCACATTAATAATAGTTCAAAAGTTACAGCGCTTGATCAATTTCAAAACAACAAGCAGTTCCAAACTCCTAGCCAAGACCCTAGTGCTGATGTTGATGATTACTCTTTTTGTGACTTAATACAGACAAGTAAAATAATGATGAATAAATAAAACAATGCTGATGTTCATCTATATGCGACCCAATACAGACATGTAAAATAATGATGTAAGGCTATATTAATCAAATCTTTTGTCTCAAAGCTCTTCAGTTTTTCAAAACCTAATGCGGAATGCAGTTTTTTTTAAGGTTTTTAAAACAAATTATAAATATAAAATATTGAAATCCTTGTAAAAGGGACCTTTTGTATTTAAAATGATGTGATTAATGAAAATTTGAAAAAACAGTGACACTTTGGGATTTTGTTTCTTCTTCTTCTAACGCGCACCAATTAACTAGCGCGCGCAGGAGCTTTGAGACAAAAGATTGTTTTAATATAGCCTAATGACAACAAATATACAGTGAAAAATGACAACCAAGAACGTTTATCGGAGCAGTACTGAATTTTGCTGTCCATCCATCTGGGCCGAAGTACAGACACGTAAAATAATGATGAAAACATACAGTAAAACGAAAATAAGAATGATTGTAAAGCTCCCCTTAGCTCCACTTACAAGAATCAGGAGAGGGACAGATGAAACATTTTACTCAATACAATACAAACATGTAAAGTAAGGCCAAACAAAGAAGAAAGTCTCTCTCAGAAACATTGTGCAAAAAAGGTAAGTGCTGTGCGTTTTTTTTATTTTTGTTGAAAAATTGCTATGAGGTATGCGATTATTATTATCATTATTTTTTTGCTTATCCAAGATTACAGAGAACTTTTTTAAACTTTTTTTTTAAAAATCAACAACAAAAATCAACACAAAAAAAGAAGAAAAAAGAGTTGTTTAGCCCCCAGCACATAGACCTAAGCGCGGTAGCTCATTTCACATACCAATGTGGGCGGACTTCTGTGACAGACCTTCTTCTTTGTTTGGCCTAATGATGACAATTTACATTGGAAATCTTCAGACAGGAAACAAATGATGATGTTTTCAGTGTAATGATTACAATCGGGCGATGGAAAGAAGAAAAAAAGTTTTTCGGGCCCCACCGATCCATTTTTATTTTATCTCAAACGTCAAAATTATTGAACTTCATTACCATATTTGGAATCACCATTAGAAATACATTGGAATGAGTACAAACATGCCTGGTATTGGTTCAGTAATGCTTGAGGTAGACCTTGAAAGTTGGGAAAGGATTCTGAAAAATCTATTTTGTATATTGTAAAACCAATAGCCGCGTGGAAAGTGTTAAAGACCTTCAAATTAACATTACAATAAGCCTTACATTATCATGTAATCTCAATGGTAGCCGGTAGATATTTCCGACTGAAAACCGGTGGTCATGCTATGTTGGTATTATTCAATATATGGATGGAAACAATGTGCAATGTGAAGTTCTGATTGATAAGGATGTATATCGTCATGGGAATGCTAAAACGTTTTAAGTGACATTTTCAACCAAATTACGTTATTTGTTATTTGAGACCTGTACACAAAATGAGGGTTAAGTTTTTATTTTCAGATTTGTCCAGTATCAAAATGCTCAAAACAAGCTTTAAAACAATGTGTAACACGTCATAACTGCTCAGTGTTTTCCCCATTAAAATTCAAATTGAAGTGGCAAAATTCCTTTGTTTTCTATTGATTTTTGGCATGTTTATTAGACCATATCTCCTAATGCACACTGGGGACTTAGCTCAATTTGCGGTAACAGGTCTCATTTATGAAACTATAGATTTTACCAGTAATAAAAATGAAACTAATTAACCTTAAACAAATAAATAAGCTTGTTAAAACAATAAATATGTCAACATAATTGAACACAAAAATGCTTCTCCTGCAAAATCACTTAAATGTCACTTAGACATTCTTGCATTCCCATAACGATATGTTTATAATCTTTCAAAGTATTAATAGTGCAGTATCTTTCACTTTTAAAATTGAAAAAATTCAATACATTTTATGAAGTAATATTTTGATAAATTGTGATTGTTATGAAGTGATGTGTCAATATTGGGCAGGAAAAAAAACCACCAATGTGCTACTGGCCCCTGAACAAGCTTATAAGCAAAACCTCCATTGTAATATATTGGGAGGTTCCGTTTAAACATGTTCCTGGGCCAAAATACAAAGTAGGCTTTTCCTGACCAACAAAGAATTGTGCCGTAATGAAAGTTTATCTTTGTTGATATGACAATAAATTTGAACTTTAATCTCAACACACAAATTTCATATCAAGTTCGGTCTATGGAAATTATTTGTACAAATTAGGCGACAGAAACCCCTATTCTTTAAATTTCCAGACCCCTCAGGTAGGGTCGGTTGATATTTTGTCTTCAATTTTTTGCCTCATAGCTTACAGGTTTTTTTTTAACAATTACCACAAGTTTTCGAATGAGAAAAAAAAAATCAAACATTTCAACAAAAAAGTCACAATTTTAAAAATAATTTTAAATTTTGAAATATATGGGTCACAGTCGGAACAGGTTTGTTCCTCCCATTAATTAATATTCTTTCATTACAAATCATGTGAGTCATAACTTTTAAGAGCACAAATTTCAAATAAAATATTTTTTTGTTATAAAAATGTTCTTTGCGCAAAAACCTAAATTGTAATCGGTTCACAAGTTTACACTGCTGTTTTTTGACATTTTATTTCTAATTTGGTGGGGTATTTTGTAGTTTATTTTACTAAGTTTATAAAGAACAGATGGGACAAAAAGTGCAGAGCGATTAATCGCACTAGAAACATTCCCATAGGTCTTTTAATTGGAAATGGAGTACCACAATGCTGTATGAGTTACCATACCGTAACAGTGAAATATTTGTGTGTTGAGATGAAATTTGAAATGATAAATGTGTGTATAACGTGACAAATATAATATTTTTCTCACCAGTGTTATCGCCTAGATGTAGAGCAAGAAGAGCACATAACATAAATAGTTAGCAAAATACAAACAAAATACAAAATACAAATAAAACGGTTTGAAGCTGTCAAAAGCTTTTGCTGGGATCAGCTCCAACATCTCGAAGTTAGGCCTAAAAAAAAAAAGTTTGATTGGCGTAACATGACCAAAACAAATAGGGTAGGTTGGTCGGGATTTTTTTTTTTTTTTAATTTTTAATTTTTTAAATCACCTACTGTGCAATGTCTACACATAGCTCTAGCGTATTTAATTGCCGGGCAAAAGTTTATCGTTGTGTTCAACAATATATAATTTCGATGGGGACTTAAAATAGCCGAAAATGAAAGCAAACAGTCAAAAACTTTAATACTTTGTTCAATTTTTATAAATATATATATTTTTTTTCCCCTCAAAATAATAAAAAATATTCAGGGTCGGCGATGTATTTAGGGTAGGTCGGGTTACGCCAATCAAACTTCTTTTTTTTTTAGGCCTTAGGTGAAGACATTAAGAGTAAAACATAAAAGCCTAGACTACTTTATATTTCATGCGAATGTGATTTGTTGTTGTTCCTGGGACCGAGTCCTAATGCATGATATGCGCCAACAACTATGCATATGTGCATGGTGATTTCACGTTTGAACAATCAGGATGCGCAGTCAGTTGTTAAAGCTTCTGGTACACGCTTCCGGGTTTACGCACATACCCATGGTTTTGGTGGCATTTCTTCTATAGCATTATGACGCTTAATCCCATTATGACGCTTAATCCCATTATGACGCTTAATCCCACTATGACGCCTAGTCGATTACCATATCGGCTGCCTCTTGGCCTATGACGAGTTTGGTTGCATCTTGGGACAACAATTGTGTGTGTCAAAGACCTTTGCAATCCCATTCACTAACCACTGTAGCCGAACATGAGTCTGAGCATCAAAGGGTCTTTGGGCAAACTACTATATTGTGCAAGCCTTGAATGTCAATCAACGAAGTCTGACATTGCCCGTTTTATTGTTGACAAAGTTTGGCAATATGTATCGATATTAAAAACCAATAAAATCCCTGAGGCAATCGATCAAAGGCAGAAAATTAGTTAGGATTATGACTGAGGCAATCGATCAAAGGCAGAAAATTAGTTAGGTTTATGACTCTGTAAATCATCCTATTCTATGTTATCGATGACATCATAGTAGCCAATCGACTAACAAACTATGTTCAAAAGATTTTCGCCAAACAAGGGAGGACCTTTTAGCGAGAATGACTGTCAATAATGGGTTCTACCTACGAGTAAATATCACAAATTAGTCTAGTGGAAAGACTTATATTGTATGTGTTATACAGACCAAAAGGTCCTGGGTTAGAATCCCAGAATTGTCAGATTTGTATGCAAAACCTTTGCTTTCAATTCAGTTTTCTCAAAATGGGGACATAGTACTGTAAACATGAACATTTCAGCGCTTCATGCGTTCCAAGCAGCAACCTCGAAAATAAAAACACACAAATATATTTATTTTAAGTCTAAGTAATGAACTTTCAAATGGCGAATTTAAAACAAGAAAATGTAATCGCGCAAAAATTACCAATTTTACAGTATTGAACTGACCTGGCATTCCTGGTTCTCCCATTCCACCCTTGTCTCCTTTAGGTCCTGGGACCACAAATGGTTCTCTTCCTGGTAGACCATCGTCACCGCGTCCTCCTTTCACACCGGGCAGTCCGTTTACACCGGGTCCACCTTGCCTTCCAGGGAAACCTAAGGAAGGGCGACAAGAGCAAGACAAAAAGATGATAGAAGGAGAGTTAACACATTCCAAGCGGCAGGTGTCTGCAGACGACATTCCAAAATGTCGCAAAATGTTTCAAAAACATCAACATTATTGAATTTTATTACCATATTTGGAAACACCATGAAAAGGGCATTCAAATAAGTACAAACATTCATAGTATTGGTTCAGTAATCCTCGAGATAGACTTTTACTTCTGCTTGAAATGACTAATTTTCCTTGAATCAATTGTTTTTACACTATTATCACACTAGAAACATTCGTACAATTGACAGTTACCAATATTGTCTCAACATTAACCACACACAGCAGCCACAGTCTGTCAATAACATTTTTCAGATTTTTAATTCTTTTTCTTTTTTTTCTTTTTTGAGGGGGCCTAATTAGACTAAGTTGTATTCTTATTAATAAATTATATTCACAAAATGATACAAATGTGATTTTTGAATGTGACCTCTAGGTCGATCAACACAATAATCAGGACTTCTAACCAGCTATGATGAATCATCACATAAATGTGTTGTAGCCTACAGAAAAACAAATTCGCCATTGACATTTTTAGTTATAAATACATTAATATTACTCGCAGTTTTCTAATGAGAAAATAAAATGTATGGAAAATAATCTACACTGGAGCGCCAATTTCACGTTCAAACTTGACCTGTGTGTTACATGAGCATAATCGGAGGTTCTGATCATCCGACCACTATAGTGACAACCCTGAAAGCAACATGTGCGTTGCGCAAATCCAACGGAAGTCCTTAGCATTATGTGCCCTTGTTTCCTCATTGGAAGAGGAGAATACACAACATGTGTTAGGTACACTTTAGATAAACGATGGGAAACAAAGACAATTTATTGATTTTGTACTACCTATTTTAAAAAATGTTCAAGCTGACCTTATCCCATTTATGGTGGATGGTCACATATAACTGCAGTACTAATTTCTTCAAATTAACATCAAACACTATGGATGCACAATATGTTCATAGCGGCACATCAAATGTGTATGATTTCAGGAAGGGGAAATCAGTTTCATATTTCTTTTTTCAAACTAAAAGAATTTCCTTTGATATACAATAGAAAACTGAAAAAAATTGCGAACATGAGAAATTCATGAATCCTCCAGAATTATCACAACATTTGCAAAATTAAAAATGTGCATTGTGCGCACAAATACAAAGAGAACCATCATTTTGAAAATACCTACCTGGGCCTCCATCAGGACCGAGTGCTCCCTGTTCACCTTGGTCTCCTGCGTCTCCACGTTGAGGGCGTCCTCTATTACCGGGACGACCGGGACCTCCTGTCAGGCCAGCATCACCTGTCATAAATAACAAGACATGTTAGAAAACTACCGTATTATCCAAATAAGGGCCCATGTCCTAATAAGGACCCACCTCTATATTCAACTGATTTTCAAGTATAAACTAACCAACCACCCTGAAAAGAGCTATACTTGAAAATAATGATTTTATTTATTTTTAGTTAAAAAAACCTTTTTTTCATTTCACCTGTTATTTTATTGTCCGGATTTAGCTAATGGAACCTAAAAGAGCTCCAGTATTATCAAAGGACACATTGTAATCAAATTCTGACATCTTGGTTCAAAATAATTTTAGGAATTGTGTAATAAATAGCAGCATGACTAAGATGAATTTGCTCAGACTACCTGGATGCTTTATATGGATAGAAGGATACTGTACCAGAGAGAAAAGTTGGAATAATTATAGAAATGGGGGGGGGGGGGGGGGGGGGGTTCGTTGCCTAATAAGAAAGAAATCATTATCTCTTCACATAGCTATTATAAGCCTAGTGTGTGTAACACTGGTCTTACCTCTTCCTCCTTTCACACCAGGGAATCCATTGTTTCCATCCAGACCAGGGAAGCCAGGTGTGCCACGTTCTCCAAACTGTCCGGGACGACCTGGTATGCCTTGTCTACCGGGAAGTCCGGGGAAACCTGTCAATAAGGAAGAGGTATATTTGTAAAAATGTTCTGACAATTTGGAGTAAAAGTTACAATATATTTTAAACAAGTAAGTTGAACCGGTGGTAAGGGTAATTAAAATATTAAAACCGGCTTAGATGGTTTAAACAGAGTCATGTGACCCAACACGAAGTAAATGAGGCACAATCCGGGAAATATGAATATTAAGTTATTGATATCATGATAATATATAATAATAAAAGTTAAGAAGCGTTTTAGTACCAAAGTCAATGTTATATCACATTCCTAACCAAGGTTATGGATGATTGAAAATCACTTTGTCTCAAAACATTTTAAAGTTTTGGTTTGTTAACATTTGTTGAATTACTAATTTCAAAGAATTATGACCGACATGTCTTTGTTCTTGAAACACATAAAAGATGCTGATGGAAACCATTGTATTGTAATACATACCTGCCAATCCCTTGTTTCCTGGAGCACCAGGGAATCCATTAACACCTGGGAGACCTGGATCACCGCGTTCACCTATTTGAGGAGGAAACAAGAAGGAAACAACAAATAAATACACATGGAAACATCGTCAATGAGCCAATCACAGAGCAAGAGACTTAATTAAATCTTGACATTATTTGATAAAATGTTACATAATTGCACTACAGGGTGAGTCAAAAAAAAGTTTACCCTAATTGAAAAAATCTAAAAAAACATTTCTGACCACAAAATCAAGGCAAACAAAACTTTAAATGATTGCGCCATTTCTTTGCTACCATCTGGAATAAAATCACGCTATTTGATGATACCGTTAAGTAAATATGACTATTTCTGTACAGGAGCTGTTTTTCACCAAAAACACGGTTTTTAATTTTCAAGCTTAACGAGCTTAATAATGTTTACTAGGATTATGATGTAAAGCATTACACACCTTGTTTATTAAAAGAATTAATTAGACAATAGACTTGTTCAAAATTGTCTCCTAATAGATTAAAACAATAGACAGCTTTAAGGCCTATTTATGACACAATTACCACACTTTAATCATTTCATAACAAAGGAATTGATCCTTTCGCTGTCGGTATTGTAATTTTTTATTGGTCGTATCTTATGAAATATAATGGTCAAGATCTGGAAGCGTGTTCGGACGTTAAATTGGTCACTTTTATTCAAAACAGCGTAAAATAAGTATCCCTCAACCAATCTAAACCAGATAAAATTCATATTAAAGCTAATTGATTTTGTCTTTATACCGTAGTACATTGTTTTGAAAACAAACGAAAACTTGTTTCTAAAAAAAATAGATGAAGTTGAGTAAACTTTTTTTGACTCACCCTGTATGTCGCTGCGTTGATGCATGCATGCATCCTGTGCTTTGTCTTAATTTGTTAAATGCAACATGGGTTTACCCATTTTCACTGCGGGTAAGTAAACCGTGTAGTGGTTGTGTATGAATTAGGATAATTCTCTCAATGCGACAAGATAAAAAACGTTCTACATGCCCAACCTATCCATTTATATATTTTTTCGCATTTGATAATTGTTTTGAATTTTTTTTGATACTTTTGAAAATATTCAGATTTTGTTTGAAAATGATGATTTGTTTTGAAAATTCACTAACAATTCATATAGTCACAAAACAAGCTCTTGACCGATGGTCCCTACCTGAGAGGTACGTTTGATACTTTTGAAAATATTCAGATTTTGTTTGAAAATGATGATTTGTTTTGAAAATTCACTAACAATTCATATAGTCACAAAACAAGCTCTTGACCGATGGTCCCTACCTGAGAGGTACGTTGGCCTGTAGAACAGGGTGTTTTTGTTGCATAAACATTATACAGAAACAATGTCTCACCTGTTCTTCCTAAGAGTCCAAATTGACTGGTCCGCCTCAAACTTTTGTGTTTGTTTGTTTTGTTATTTTGTTTTTGTTTGTTGCTGTTTGTGGGTGTTTTTCTTTCACACATCACACATTAAAAGTAGCCTAATTCTATGGTTTAGCTGCAGTGTTGGCAACACTGGCCTCAAACTTTTGTGTTTGTTTGTTTTGTTATTTTGTTTTTGTTTGTTGCTGTTTGTAGGTGTTTTTCTTCACACAACACGCATTAAAAGTAGCCCAATTCTATGGTTTAGCTGCAGTGGTTGGCAACACTGGCAACACTCACCTGGTATTCCTAAGAACCCTGGTTGACCTGGATTTCCTCTATCTCCTCGTAGTCCGTCAAATCCATTTTCACCTGGACCACCCGCTCGGCCAAATCCTCCTCTACGACCTACGGATGAAATGTACACACATTTGTATCACCAAGGTTAAACTACAATCCTCAAAATAAGTAACTGACCAGGTAATAAATATGCTCTCAACTCTAAAACTATAACTCCTACGTAAAAATATTAGACAATAAAGTTGTAAGGAAATTTCTTGTCTTTAATTTGAGATATTACACGTGAAGATTGAATGCATATTAACTCAGTTATGTGCCCTAAACCAAAACAAAGTCCGTTTTTCATTTTAACATTTCGTTCGTCTACACGCAGCCTAGGACTAGTAGCAGGCAGATTATTGATTAACTTGTAGCAACAACTCACTGGCCGATAGTAACACAGGGATTGGGGATGCATCAATTGATCAATGCAACCCATACACATACCTGTCACACTGTCCTGCGTGTTCAAATCCCAAGTGTTAAAATGTAAACTGCACTTTGTTTGATCCTTTTCAATGTCGCATTCTTAATTATTAACCGATCTCAATGAATAATGTATCAACTTAAAGAAGAGAATTTTTTTTACAACTTTATTATTTAATATTTTTATGTAGGAGCTATAGTTTTGGAGTTAAGAGTATATTTATTACCTGGTCAGTTACTTATTTTGAGGACTGTATATTCTAACTGCAGTATATTGATATTATTCAAGAGGTCAAAAAGTTTAGCACTCGAGCATCAGTTCTTGATGATGGCTCTGCATCCCTGTCCAAGCAAAGTCATACAGGCTGTATCAAAATGATTTGTACTCTGATATGTTCCATTTTCAAAAAAGCATTAAAAATATAAAATCTCTGATAAATACAATATTTTTGATTTTAATAAATAGGGAATTATGTCAACTTATTGATCTGATAATCTGAAGATAATTGGCTGTTGTTTCTGACCGCTATTGTCATTCAAATGAAGATCGACGTAATCATGGTTTTACTCGCAGCAACGCAAATTTAATAGGTTCACTGCACAAACTCTTTATAAGTAGTGAATATATGAGTGCAGTCAGGAAGAACTTTGAATTGTGCGCTTCAGATCTAACGTTTCGATGAAAATGATAAAAACACCAATATTCCTTTAAAAGCTTGTAAATTCTGAAAAAAATGTTCGATTGTCGTAAATCAAAATTCTTAGAAAAGATGAAACTTCAATAATTTTGCATATAGAAGCAAAATGGTCTAAATGGTTCGTAACATATCAAAAGAAATTCTGAAAAACTGATCAGACCACGGTACAAATCTTTTTGATACAGCCTGTACATAAAATTGGTTCTATGCTTTTCCACATGATATCCTTGACTCATTCGATTTCCACATGATGATATCCTTGCGATATCCATGTGAATTTAAACATAGCCTTGTGATATCAATATGATACTCATGTAATTTCCACATGATACCCATGTGAATTCCATATGACACCAAGGCATTGCACGATACCATTGTGATATTCTAGGTGATATTCAATCTGGTCTATATGATACCCAAATGATTTCCATGTGATACCTATGTGATTTCCACATGATACCTATGTGATTTCCACAAGACACCCATTTGATTTCCACATGATTCCAATGTGATTTCCACATGATGCCCATATGATTTCCACATGATACCCGTGTGATTTCCACATGATACCCATGTGATTTCCACAAGACACCCATTTGATTTCCACATGATTCCAATGTGATTTCCACATGATGCCCATATGATTTCCACATGATACCCATGTGATTTCTACATGATACCCAAGTGATTTCCACATGATACTTGTGTGTGATTTCTATATGATACTCATATGATTTCCACATGATACCTATGTGATTTCCACATGATACCCAAGTGATTTCCACATGATACTTGTGTGATTTCTATATGATACTCATGTGATTTCCACATGATACCTATGTGATTTCCACATGATACCCAAGTGATTTCCACATGATACTTGTGTGATTTCTATATGATACTCATATGATTTCCACATGATACCTATGTGATTTCCACAAGACACCCATTTGATTTCCACATGATTCCAATGTGATTTCCACATGATGCCCATATGATTTCCACATGATACCCGTGTGATTTCCACATGATACCCATGTGATTTCCACAAGACACCCATTTGATTTCCACATGATTCCAATGTGATTTCCACATGATGCCCATATGATTTCCACATGATACCCATGTGATTTCTACATGATACCCAAGTGATTTCCACATGATACTTGTGTGTGATTTCTATATGATACTCATATGATTTCCACATGATACCTATGTGATTTCCACATGATACCCAAGTGATTTCCACATGATACTTGTGTGATTTCTATATGATACTCATATGATTTCCACATGATACCCGTGTGATTTCCACAAGACACCCATTTGATTTCCACATGATTCCAATGTGATTTCCACATGATGCCCATATGATTTCCACATGATACCTATGTGATTTCTACATGATACCCAAGTGATTTCCACATGATACTTGTGTGTGATTTCTATATGATACTCATATGATTTCCACATGATACCTATGTGATTTCCACATGATACCCAAGTGATTTCCACATGATACTTGTGTGATTTCTATATGATACTCATATGATTTCCACATGATACCTATGTGATTTCCACATGATACCCAAGTGATTTCCACATGATACTTGTGTGATTTCTATATGATACTCATATGATTTCCACATGATACCTATGTGATTTCCACATGATACCCAAGTGATTTCCACATGATACTTGTGTGATTTCTATATGATACTCATATGATTTCCACATGATACCTATGTGATTTCCACATGATACCCAAGTGATTTCCACATGATTCCAATGTGATTTCCACACGATGCCTATGTGATTTCCACACAATACCCATGTGATTTCCACATGATACCCATGTGAATTCCACATGATACTCATGTGATTTCCACATGATACCCGTGTGATTTCCACATGATACTCATGTGATTTCCACATGATACCTGTGTGATTTCCATAAGACACCCATAAGACACCCATTTGATTTCCACATGATTCCAATGTGATTTCCACATGATGCCCATATGATACCCATGTGATTTCTACATGATACCCATGTGATTTCTACTTGATACCCATGTGATTTCTACACGATTCAAATGTGATTTCTACATGATACCCATGTGATTTCTACTTGATACCCATGTGATTTCTACATGATTTACATGTGATTTCTACATGATACCCAAGTGATTACTATATGATTCAAATGTGATTTCTACATGATATCCATGTGATTTCTACATGATACCCATGTGATTTCTACATGATACCTATGTGATTTCCATATGATACTCATGTGTGATTTCCAAATGGTCCCCATGATACCCCACATGACACCCATGTAAATTCCATATGATACCCATGTGATTTCCACATGATGCCCATGTGAACTCCATATGATATGTGATTTCCACATGATACCCATGTGATTACCCATGTGATAACCCCACACAATTTAAACCCTTACCTCTGAATCCATCATCACCAACTTCTCCTTTCAAACCAGGAGGTCCAGGGAACTTCTCTGTAACATTACCCGGATCAAGTTCGTGTAATGGTCCCTGTAGTCCTTTGTATCCTTTGTCCCCTCTGACTCCTTTCTGTCCAAACTGACCATTAGTACCAGGTAGACCAGGATTACCTGCACAGGTAAAAAAAAAATTGGAAATATTAACACTTTCCACACGGCAGTCGTCTGCAGACGACATTCCAAAGTTTCACAAAATGTTTCAAAAATGTCAAAATTGTTGATTTCATTACCATATTTAGAATCACAATGTGAAATGCATTGAAATAAGTACAAATATGCTTTGTATTGGGTCAGTAATCAATGAGACAGACTTTGAAAACTTGGAAAGATTTCTGAAAATGTTTTGTATGGTAAAACTAATAGCCACGTGGAAAGTGTTAACATATCTTCAGTTATTAGCTGTGACCAGCTGCGGTTAGCATTATTCTATGTGGAACTACTTCATTCATTTGGGAAAAAAATCATTACAAGAGTTACATTTTCAAACTCATTTCTTATCCTCATCTTATTAGTCGTATCTCAGGGTCTAAATTAATATGTGGCCCAAGTCCAACTTGGTAATGGTCAATCCCCAAAGTGTCTTCCTAAGACTATAGAGAAGCTCCAACATTTAAGTGACAAGGAAAGGACCCCTCCTTCACTTTTTTATGGGACAGGGTCATACAAGGAATAATGGGGTGTCCTAAAAGGTATACAGACTGTAACAAAAAAAGTTATACAATCGCAATTTTATTTTTAATTCAATGTTAAAATCATGCAATGTCAAAATCTCTTACACTCTATGTTAAGTTCCGTTTTGGCTACCAGAATAATTTTATTTGGTCTTTTAACTACTTGCGTTTAAAAGTTATGACCAATCTACTAAGTCGTCTTGAAATCGGGTTGGGCCACTTTCACAATAATATCATACAATCTTGCTTGTATAAATTAAATGGTTAGGGTATCATGCAAGGAACATTAGGGAGAACAATATAATTCTTTTTTCAAATAGCTTTATTTCATTTGAATAAATAAATTCATAAAATAAATAAATAATATTTGTAAAGACCTAACCTTCTTTGTAATACTTTTAACCACTTGAAACGAACCATTGTTGTCTAACAAGGGCGCTCTACTGCTATGTTCCTGGTTCGATTCCATTCATATTCATCCCAGTGATTTTACCATTGATTAAACCAAAGTGGCCCAGGTGATTTCATGACTACTTTAGACAATTGATCATATCTCTGCTTACCGACCATCGATTGTCATGAAACAAAGCTTATTCGAAAGCTAAGAAAATTCCCCTTGCAGGCTATTAAAACTTGAAACAGAAATTCTACAGGAGATATTTTTAATATTTTTTTCAAAACTGTATAACTTTTTTTGTTACAGCCTGTACTGTAAAAGTGGTAATTTTTGCGCGATAACATTTTCGCGCTTTACTCATTACAACAACTTTGTGCAGTACTCGGACATTTATTAATTAGGTATGACGTAGTGCCACTACCTTGCGTCATTAGCATATCAATACAGACCGACCATTCAAAGTTAGCGTACCGTGAAAAGGCCACACAGAAATCACGCGCTGACCTGACACTCGCGCATGACCTCAATTCACTTGCATGGGGCTTCGGCACTCAAGCCAGGCGCACATGATTTTCGACCAAACTGCTTTCGATCATGTAGGATACATCATGAATATAAGAAATAACTAATGGTCAAGGAAAAATTTGGTCGGTGACTTTTAGATGATATTGTAGCTTATGATTGACATAAACAATAAAAGTTAGGTTGTTTTTATGAATGGTGGACTCCCGCGGAGATACACGGTGGTTTTGCCCGGGGAATTCTGGCTTAATGGAAGATGCTCGCAACGCGTGTTATGAATAGGGAATCGGCCTATTTTGGGGTCCGTGATATGAAAAGAACTGCCGAAGATATGTATATTAACGGTTGTGCAAAGTTAGTATTTATAATAAATGTTTATATGATTGGAAAGAAGAGATGTTAAGCTTTGTAAAAATATAGGTTGTTTACAGCAAAGGTATAATGTGAATGAGTTGTGAGTTCACGAACTCCGGCATACGTACAAAGCCCCTATACCATGTTAGTGTGATGCTGTGCGTGTATGCTCGGATCAATGCAGGATGTCCTCAACTTATTGTAATGTGATTTTCATCCATTTCGCTTGCTTTAAAATTCACGATTTGACAGTTCATTACATAAACTTAAACACAAAATAAATATATTCATGTGTTTTAATTTTTGCTGTAGCTGCTCGGAACGCCAAAAGCGCAAACATTTCCACGTTTACAGTATTCTAAATCCCTATACTGTACCTCTACGTCCAGTGAATCCAGGTCGTCCGGGTATTCCAGGTTTACCAAAGAGTCCTATATCACCCTGTGTAGAAAGAAATAAAGAGTTATGTAGTGTGAGTTAAAGAGACAGCTATCAGAAGTAGTTATCATTTCACACATAAACCAATGAAAACAAGCATTACTGAAATTCATCTTTGCTACCACAAGTTCCAACTATCTTACAAAGTGGCACATTATTGATAGTTGTCCGTGAAATGACATTTTTGAAGCTATTTCGCCAAGTGAGCGCTAGAAATGTCAAAACATGCATTCATATTCATTGGAACCAGGAAAATCAGGCACAAATGTTTAATATTACACACAAACACACCCCACACACATATTTCTTGTAAAGATGACAGGCGTGTACCGTCATATACTTAATATCCACAACAAACCTCTATTGCGGACAGAAACTATACCCAGGAAGGGAGCAGCTTAGTTTGCTATCAAATGTGTGTCTCTTAGCCCCTAACACTTTCCATGCGGCAGGTGTCTGCAGACGACATTCCAAAAGTTCACAAAATGTTTCAAATATGTCGAAATTATTGAATTTCATTACCATATTTTGAATCACCATGGGAAATGCATTGAAATAAGTACAAACATGCCTAGTACTGGTTCAGTAAAAATTGTTGAAAGTTGGGAAAGGTTTCTGAAAAATCTGTTTTGTATATGGTAACATAATACTCGCGTGAAAAGTGTTATAATATCCACAACAAACCTCTATTGCGGACAGAAACTACCCAGGAAGGGAGCTCCTTAGTTAGCTATCAAATGTGTGTCTCTTTTCTCTTTATAAACAGCCTTAAGGTGATGAAAAAACCCTGTTCTACGGGTAAACAGACATCTCGGGTAGGGTCGGTAAGGCTTTTTTGCGGGCCTTTTTCAAACGTTTTGTGAAAATGTAATTGAATTTCAATTTCTGAATGATTTTGTAAAAAAATAAGAAAACAATCAATCCTGATAGCATGTGGTGCCATAGAAAGGTCACATAAGTTGTTTGTATGCATGAAGAGGAAGAATAGCATTTTCTATTGTTAGCCAGAATCCCTGGATTAGGTTTGTTGTTATGCATGGTTAGCTATTCAAGCGGGTGGCTTGAATAGGTCACAGAAGGGGTGATCATATCAGTGATCGTTTCGTCTCCATCGGACGCGGTTCGTTTAGATTTTACTCCATCATCAGCATCACGGATCAACACCAATTACAAGGCGCAGATAACAGCTCGTGAATCGTGAATCGTGATAGAAGTTCAAGGAATCCTTGACGAACATTCAATTAAATGTCGATGCTTGAAGCAGGAAAAAACGAGAACGTTTTTTAACCGTTATTTAATGAAGATTTATTTCTCAAGAGACCTAAAGGTAGTGATCAGAAATGACCTTTTGGCGGCAAGTGAGCCAGTTTGAAATTAATGTCGGCCTGTCTGGAACTATGGAATCATATCTGAAACATGGCGTTAAAGAGCTCGTATCAACTACACTACTCTTGCGAAGTATACAACGCAGTTGAGAAGGTAGTGCAAGATTTGAAGAATAGGATTACATTGATCCGAACCTTTATGGCCTACCTGATGCAGGTCTGTATTTGTAACTATATTGTTTTGATTTTTATGAATGCGATAGACATTGATTGTTTTAGTTTGGGCGTTTGCCAACTAAGGAACTGTTTGTTATTGGTTCTGATTTCCATTGCTTAGTTATAAGGTACACCCCTATATTGTCAGGTAGGGCGCTGTAGTAGAGTATTCAGTGGAGTAGATTTTCCATGCCACCGGACGTTTGTCGGTATACATTTTCTCAGAATACAGTGTTTGAGAATATGGAATGTTCAGCCAAACCAGGGTGGTATACTTGGACCACATTAACATCAAGGTAATCATGAGATTAGTATGTTGATTATTTATCATAATAATCTTGTTAATAATACCTATTTAGCCGTATGGTTTATTTGTGTTTACAGCTAGCTATGTGGGGCTATTGAGCCTAGTCTAGAGATGAGTGCTTTTCCATTCATCCAATCTTTACAGCTTCGTATGAACTACAGTTCTCTGGGTATTCTATGTTTATTGATTGTTTGTAACACCCATCGCTACTTCATGCATTGTAGCTCCGGGATTGTAGTGAGTGGTATGCCAATTGCCTTTTAATGAATTTTATTTTGAATAATATGTGAATGAATGACCAAGGAGTTATTTTTTCAGATTTTATGCGGTTTGTTTTTACCAAATGGATGTTTAACGTTAACTAATGTTTGTTTCTGTAATAAAAAGATTCTAGTTTCTGTTGTGAAGCAGATTGATCATTTGCAGTCCATAGCGCTGGCATTATTTGGACATAAGGCACATTGAATATAGTCTGTCTATTGAGACCAATTTCATTGGATAGATGCTTTCATCAAGGAGACTTAATTTTCTTTTTTGATTGTAAGTCTGGTTAATACCACTTAATAATTGTTTTCTATTATTTATAGTAAGGGTGTTGAAGTTTTTCTCATTCACCGTTCTTCCGTTTAGATTATCATTATATCTTTACGATTTGTTTCAGGTCATCAGTGAATGGCGAATACAGGTATATTTATACACACATAGTATTGTATCTAGACGTTGGATGGGATATGGAGGTTGTTTTTGTCCGTTTAGTCCGTTGTTGGCTGGGTATAGCGTGACATGCTATAGTAATGGTTCTTTTGAAATAACCGTTTGAACGTAGAATTACTGATAGGATTATCAATATATTCCATTAACAAGTTATTCTTGAATTGCCTTGAGTCACTTTACCATGTTTACCATGTTTACAGGCATGATAGCGTCGATCTATCTGGATAGTGGCAACATCATAATACTGGAATCTCTTGCTTGTAGATATATATTAGAGATACATGTATATATAGGGAAAAAGTGCCCTTATACTGGACAGATGGTCGGGCTTTCCGAGTTGACGGGAGTGTTGAAACCGTTGAAGATTTTGTCTTGTTATTTTATTACCACAGGTTTTACACGGGCAGTGTCGTGTGTGATTATCAGAATGGAATGTCATCAGGACTGGACTGATGAGGAAAGAGGTTATATAGCTCCAATTGGGAGAGAACTTAAAGGGGTTTCCCTGGTTGTTCGTGAGTGTGAATTATATTTGTTTGGTATTGCTGTTTAGTCGTGTACCGATAACAATGGCTCCATTGTTACGAATATTATGGTTTTCATGATATTTGGTTTATCTCCTAATATAGTGCTTACTGTCCTATAGATCCCTAGGGATGATATTGAGTATGTTTGAGCCGTCTTTTGAGCTGAGAGGTGGATTTCGATGACTGGCGTTGGAGTTTTCCCCGTTTTTACATTATATCCTAATGCAAAGTTGCCAGTTTCTATTCCAGATATTGGAGTCCAAATTTTAAGCCACGTAGACGTTTTCTCTACTTTTGGGCTTGTCCTAAACCATTGGCCTAGGGTACTCCCTTGGTTTACAAGGTTGTATAGCTTGTCAAGCATGTGCACTATTTGGTGATTCCTGTATGGCCCTCAACTGTACTTATTAGAGACGTCATAAGTATTATGATTATGTTATGTGCGGGCTATATGACCGCTAATTAGCCGGTTGGATATATTGAGAAATGTAAAGCCTTTTGGTATTTTCTCAGGAGTTTACGTTATGTCTGAGGCTGCGTGGCCACTAATAGCCGATTGGCAATTGAGATAATGTAAAGCCGTTTGGTATTTTCTCAGGAGTTTATGTTATGTCCGAGGCTGCATGGCCACTATATATAGCCGATTGGCAATTAAGATATGTAAAGCCTTTTGGTTATTGTCTCAGGGTAATATAGGTTCTTGCCCATGATGATTCATTTTCGGACCCCCGAATGCAACTTAGTGCTGCGTTAGGCTGCATGGCCACGAAACATCCGACTCAATAGCCATTTGGCACTACATGTATTTGATGCCGTTTGGTGTTTTCTTAAGGTTTTCCATTCATGAGTTGAATACCTATTCCATTTCGGAACCCCTACGCAGAGTGCTGTGTTATAATTATGTGTGAGGCTGCATAGCCACTAAATAGCCGATTGGCTCATATGAGAAAATGTAAAACCGTTTGGTATTTTCTCAGGTTTTTTGATATTTCAAGGGTCATTGTATACGTTTGTTTTTAAATAATACACAGAAGGTGTTTACACTGGACAAGATTATCCGGGCATCTAGGTCAGATAATTCAGTGGATAAATATTCTCGTTCTTTGTCGTTTGGCAGGTGTGGAGTAAAAATATATCTATTTTTTCACCAGAGTGGCGTGTTATAAGTGTGAGGCTGCATAGCTACTAAATAGCCGATTGGCTCATATTGAGAAAATGTAAAACCGTTTGGTATTTTCTCTGGATTTTTGATATTTCAAGGGTCATTGTATGCGTTTGTTTATAACACACAGAAGGTATTTACACTGGACAAGATTATCCGGGCATCTGTCAGATAATTCAGTGGAGAACATATTCTCGTTCTTTGTCGTTTGGCAGGTATGGAGTAAAATAAAAAATAAAAAAATAAAAAATAAAAAAAAATCTTTCTTTTTTCTTCACTAGATGAGTGGATATAGCAAGGTATTGATCATATCTAACGTACCAATTTACAGGATTGATTTCGCTTTTTTACCTTCATTTGCCGATTGACGGTCTAATGAGAGTGTCAGCTAGACAAGTTTCCAAGACGGAGCGGGGACGGTGTAATTTATGTTGTTTTGTGTGATTCATTCCTTGAGATTTTTCTAGCCTAGTTATCTATTAAAGAGAAGGCGCTCTGGTGATTTTGGCTGAAACAGGGACCATCTCATGTTCAATATGAATGCTATACTTTGACTTAGCCGGATTAGACATCAGGCAAGTTCATTTTCGGACCAGTATTTTCCCCCCTCTATCAGTATAATAGACTGAGTCTATGTTTATAGATTAAAGGAAGGACAGTTGTCCTTTACTAGGTGGTGTAGTGAGGGTTTTCTAGGAGGCTTTATGCGAGGTGGGCTTTGACCTTAAGTTTTAGTTTAAGATCCTGGTTGCTTTAGCTGCAGCTTCGGTTGGTGTGTACCGGGTAGACTGTTTAAGACTATAGCATGGCTGGAGGCAATCATACACTGCCAATGATGCCGGGTTGTGCCAGGAATATATGAGTTTTGGTAGTATATATGATCAGAGTACAATATTGCAGCGTACTGTTAGGTTGCATTATGATATTAATCATGTGAGTGCAGATAGTTCTATTTTTACCAGTTTAAATCATAGTGAGTGAGTGCAGATCTGAGACTCGCAGATGGTTCCATTTTTACCAGTTTAAATCATAGTGAGTGATTGCAGATCTGAGACGAGTCTAGTCTCAGGTGCAGATCGATGGTTCTATTTTAACCAGTTCAAATCATAGTGCATATGGTTCTATTTTAACCAGTTTTAATCATAGTGCAGACGGTTCTATTTAACCAGTGTATATCTTAGTGAGTGCAGATGGTTCTATTTTGACCAGTTTATATCAGGCAGATGGTTCTATTTTAACTTATAGCATAGTGAGTGCAGGTGGTTCTATTTAAACCACTTTAATTTATAGTGCAGATGGTTCTATTAACCAGTTTATATTTTGCCTCCACACTCTTTATATTAGTGATACGGGGACTGTAGTCCCTGTCCGGCCGCAGTTCGTAGCAGATGAACGACGTACCCCAATTTATGTCGCATATAATTGTTTCTATTACAGATAAGACAGGGAGGAAGGGCGCAATAGAAAATAGTTTATTCACGGTAAAGCTTGCGCATTAGTGAATAATAGCATTTTCTATTGTTAGCCAGAATCCCTGGATTAGGTTTGTTGTTATGCATGGTTAGCTATTCAAGCGGGTGGCTTGAATAGGTCACAGAAGGGGTGATCATATCAGTGATCGTTTCGTCTCCATCGGACGCGGTTCGTTTAGATTTTATTATTATATGCTGTTTAGCATATCTTTTCCGTATTGAATTAATGCAAGTGTTTTCTTTTTATTAGATGAGTAAATCTGCATTCACTCAGAGAAGTGACAGTTAGAGTAGATTGTGCTTGATATCTGATGGTGGACCAAGAAAAGTGTTTTGGAAAGGTGTCTCAGTTGGTGTAGGAGAGAGAAAGAGTCAGTTGGTATATATAGGAGAGAGAAAGAGAGGTATTAATTCGGTGGCGCATTATACATTTGACTACATCAAGTTCTGAGGTATGTGTCTATTTTTAATTCGGCCTAGCATTAGGCCTTTGACCGTCACCGATCCTGTCCGGCCGCAGTTCGTAGCAGATGAACGACGTACCCCAATTTATGTCGCATATAATTGTTTCTATTACAGATAAGACAGGGAGGAAGGGCGCAATAGAAAATAGTTTATTCACGGTTAAGCTTGCGCATTAGTGAATAAGGATGCTTTCTTTGCATATTATAAACACATAGAAAAAATAGTGGTATGTGACCGTTGACCTTATTAACTCTTTCCACACAGCAGGCGTCTGCAGACGACATTCCAAAATGTCACAAAATGTTTCACAAATGTCACAATTATTGAATTTAATAATCATATTTGGAATCACTATGAGAAATGCATTAAAATAAGTACAAACATGCCTAGTATTGGTTCAGTAATCCTAGAGATAGACCTTCAAAGTTGGGAAAGGTTTCTGAAAAATCTGTTTTGCATGTATTTATGGTTAAACTATAGCCACGTAGAAAGTGTTAACATGTTTGTTTTTTCAATGCCTCCAGTGTAACAGAGTAGCCTGGGTCCCCGCGTCCCTCTATATGGCCGCCATCTTTAAAAATGAATCCAGTTTCTGGCAGCTTGGTGCTAAGCAGTGGTTTCCAGTTTCCAATACGATTTATTTCGTAAAATATATACTACCGGGTTCCAAATTGTCGGTTCCTTTCATCTATGCTTAGCACCAAGCTGCTCAAAATGAGATTCTTTAAAAATGGTGGACCAAAAAGAGGGACTGGGAAAATAGTATGTCCAAAAAGTGTGCGGTTTACTCATGGAATTCCACAAGTATTTAGCATATAAATATTCAAACAATCCAGTGAGCATGGGCATTTATGCCCAGAAACAACAGGAATACCACCCATTGGTTCATTCAAATGCAGTGCGTCGAACGATCGTCACGCTGCGCCACAGGAGGCAAAGTTGGTACATCCTATGGCCTCACACTGTGTACAACGCTGCTGGTGCACTGTGGCGTGATGGTGCGTGAATTAGCTCATGTTTATTCAAGAGTTTATCAGCTCACACTTTTAGAACTGTATTTTTTCCAGTCTTCACATTTGAGCACCCTCCCAGGGGTTGTGTGTAAAATAGGGAAGACAATCATGAAGTATGGTGTCTATTAACGAAGCCCATGGTAGAAAACCCCACAGGACACTCACCGGAATACCTGGAACACCTGGGAAACCAACGACTCCAAAATCTCCTGATAATCCAGGTTGTCCATCTCGCCCTGCTAATCCTGGTATGCCATTGTCACCACGTAGTCCGCCGAATCCTGGACGTCCTTGTCGACCCGGTAAGCCGTTTTCACCGGGTTCTCCATTCTCTCCTCGGAGACCTGTCAAATAAATTAATAGAATGGAAATTATGATAAATGTCGTTACAAACAAGGTAGATAGATAATTATTATTATATACCGCATACATAGATTCCTTTCATTTGATTGGTTAAAAGTGAGGGGATAATCAAGCTATGCCTTTGATTTTAATACGACGTCATGAAAAAACAACTATGCCCGGATAGTCTTTTTTGATGATGTCACACCCCAAGGTTCATGAGTCAAGCGATCCGCATTCCGCGACCTGTTTAAAACACCCAAATCGCCCGGCCCGATTGACAAAACGTAATAAGACAGCGAACAATTTCATTTTGAACACCCTGTATATATTTACGCGGTGCTTGACAGCTGACCTTTGACTTTTCGCATTTATTCGTCTGCTGCGTAAAGTTTTGTTTACAATCTTACATGATCAGTTTCGTGTTGTTGTACCGTTTTAAGAAATGACTAAAAAGCAAATAGTTCTGGTTGCCCTTGTTGCCAAAGAAGGTATCAAAGATATCATGGATTCAGCTAGCCTAAATGCCAAAGTGTCCAGTTTAATACGCTGTTAGAATCGCTACCTCTAGCAGTTCAGCGGTAAGAATATACAGTGACAAACCATCAGAATTCGAAAAATCAATATTTTTGTCTGATTCTAATTTTTCTTAGGCAACAGAACAGAACAATAAAGGTTTTGTCTCATGTACCTTCATTTCATGGAACTTTGGTTGGCCTAAGGTGAATAAGTCTATAGGAAATGTTCTTTTAACCAATCAAATGACAACAATCTATCTATTTATAAATCAAATATCGACTGCTTTCATTCGGGTCACAGGTCAAATAATAGGCCCGCGGTGATCTCGAAACCAGACTATGCCTTTTCGAGATCACCTTGGGCCTATAATTTGAACCATGCGGTGCCCCTCATTGCAGTCAATATTTGTATACTTTACAATTTGCAGTTATGCGCAGTGCCCTACTCCAACGGAACACAAAGGTTAGTAATCATGTATGTTCTTCATTTTTCAAAGTACCCCTTTGCAAGGATTTTTCATCCATTTTAACCCTTTTTTGCTAAATCAAAGACAAAATTGGGGTGAAACATACCCCCTCTTCAATGACCAGAATTTTAGTTTTAGGTGCTCATGGACAACCCCCGTACCTGCACCTATGGATGAGTTGGTACAGGGATCCAGGGTGCAGGGAACCAGCATACTGCACCTATGGATGAGTTGGTACAGGGATCCAGGGTGCAGGGAACCAGCATACTGCACCTATGGATGAGTTGGTACAGGGATCCAGGGTGCAGGGAACCAGCATACTGCACCTATGGATGAGTTGGTACAGGGATCCAGGGTGCAGGGAACCAGCATACTGCACCTATGGATGAGTTGGTACAGGGATCCAGGGTGCAGGGAACCAGCATACTGCACCTATGGATGAGTTGGTACAGGGATCCAGGGTGCAGGGAACCAGCATACTGCACCTACGGATGAGTTGGTATAGGGATCCAGGGTGCAGGGAACCAGCATACTGCACCTATGGATGAGTTGGTACAGGGATCCAGGGTGCAGGGAACCAGCATACTGCACCTATGGATGAGTTGGTACAGTGATCCAGGGTGCAGGGAACCAGCATAGTGTACCTATGGTTGAGTTGGTACAGGGATCCAAGGTGCAGGGAACCAGCATAGTGTACCTATGGATGAGTTGGTACAGTGATCCAGGGTGCAGGGAACCAGCATACTGCACATATGGATGAGTTGGTACAGGGATCCAGGGTGCAGGGAACCAGCATACTGCACCTATGGATGAGTTGGTAGAGTGATCCAGGGTGCAGGGAACCAGCATAGTGTACCTACCTCCTGGTCCTTCAAAACCAATTCTTCCAGCTGGTCCGTCTTCTCCTTCGGATCCCGGTGTTCCTGGGAAACCTGGTGAGCCATCTTCTCCTTTGGCCCCATTAAAACCAGGCAGTCCGCTATTACCATCTTCTCCTGTATACAGTAAAGTAGAAAAGCAGCACAGGTATGAGATTGGTAAAACATAGTCCTCTGAACTTGTGAATTCTATTTGAACTGTTTCTAAACATGTTTGAAATTGGTAAAAATGTATCAAAATTGTCATGCACATTAAGAAGAAAACACGCCAGCCTTTAATATTCAACAGTTTACATGTAGGTAAAGCTATGAGTCCACTCTCTTAATTTGTAATGAAGTTGACCAATATTGGTCCGTACTAACTATAGTGACAATATAGAATGTCCTTCAAATTTTAAGTTGTGTTGTCAAACAGGTATGTCAGCCTTATAGATTTTACCTGGTTGTCCTGGGTTACCATCTAGACCGGGCAATCCTGTTGGTCCATCATCTCCTTTGAATCCTCGACGTCCGGTGAAGCCATTCTCTCCGATCGATCCCGGAGATCCGGGGAAACCTGGTCGACCTGAGTTGCCTCGTTCACCTGTGAATCACAGCAATAGGTCAGTTAGTTCAAAGTTGGTGAGAAATATATGTTTTTATCACTCTATGCGCAAATAGTTCCCAAATGGCCAAAATATATGTTCTCTATCAGAGCTACCAAACACTCCCTGAAAATAAACCCATCTGGGCACACACATTTGATAACCACCTGATTTAGGAAACATTTGATATAGGCCAATAAAAAAAAAAGTTGGATTGCCCTTTCACCTCAAATTTTTTTGGGGTCGGCAGGTCGATTTTTTTTTTTTTTAGATTCCAAAGAATGAACAAATCACACTGGAATACACCGAAGTTTATAATTTAACTAAATTTTGATATTAAAAAGACCAAAGTCTGGTTCTGGTGGCATGGATAACAAATATTTCAGAGTGGGGTCACATAGCGCCAATTGAGGTCATTTTTGGTGACACATTTGTCATTTTTTTATTTATTTTTTTTAAATTAAAAAAAAACATGACTGAGTTTTCCTGGTTTTTACGGTCGGTCGGGGAAGGGCAATCCAACATCTTTTTTTGCCTTATATTCCATGGTTTTTTTTCTGTGATTGGTGAAGAGAATCACCCTGATTGTAGGATGGATGCTAGTGTTGGCAGTTCTGCTCTAAGCGCTAAATAAATCCAATCGTACGCGCCAAGTTTGGCATACGCATGTCACACATGTGATATGCCCAATACACCGGATGCAAATCTGCTGTACTCATGCACAAACAAACTAAGTTCTTCTTTTCCCGATTGGAACCTGTCACGGAACACATTTCAACTGGGTCATTTTATTAAGCTCTTTTTCACTTAGTCTATTCGAGGCACATGATATAGTAATTTAAAGAAACGGTGAAATAAAATAGGGGGGAGTTGTTTCCTATCTAGTACAGCTAAAGCAATATGAAGACATTTAGAATTATCACATTCAACAAAACAAGAGAACTTTCCAGAATTGGGAAGAATATCAAATTCTTTCAACAGAACACATAAAAGATTGTTTTAATTTCAGGAAACTTTCTGCGGAATCACAACGAGTTGGAATCTCTGTATAACGAACAACTCACTAACCTTTGGCGCCCTCGATCCCAAAGAATCCTGGTCTTCCATCGTTTCCTGGACGTCCCTCAGGTCCTGGGTTTCCTCGCTCTCCCTGGTCACCAGGAAATCCAGGACCGCCCGGCTGTCCCTTGATTCCATCTATACCTGGTGCTCCTGTTGGTCCGTCGTTTCCTTGTGATCCTGTCAAATTAAACCAAAATATGTTGTGTCAATAATTTAAATCTTCTTTGTGATGGATTACAAATGAACTAAACCAATTTATGTCGTGTCAATAAATAATCTTTCCCTTGTGGTGGTCAGGAAATGAATTTAACCCCCTGGAGTCTACCTGTCTATATAACAGCGCTTCTGATTGGTTAATTACAAGATATACTCATTTGAATAACCAATTACGATACAGCTTTTAAACTATTTCACCCCGATCTTTATCAGGGATACAATTATTTAAACAATGTCTCTGATTGGTGCAATAAATGATGTATTTATCTTTCTGACCAATCGGCCGGTAGTTCTCAGGGGGTTAAACCAATGTTGGTGGAGGGAGGGGGTCCGGGTTGCAATGAAGTAAACTGTAATGGAAATATCAACATTATAGATGCGCTTCATTCCTCTGAAGAGTCTAAATTTTCCTTGTTGATCAAGTTCAAATTATATGAGGTAGTCAATTAAAAAATGTAAATATCTTATGTCAAATTTGTGATGTTGGTGGACGAAAAATTGTAAGGTATACTGTACAAAATTGTGATTATGGGTCAAGATTGAAAACAAATTTAAAGTGTGTAATTAGTGTTATTATACTGAGAAAAATTAATGTAGTAAACTTGTGGGTGCAAAATGTTTGAAGTAGTTACATATGTGACCAATCATATCAACGACACTTTCCGCCTTGTTGTACCTTTCAACAAACATACTAAGACTGAAACCGCTTTCTCATATATCGGTCAAAGGCTGTGGAATGATCTCCCACCCTCCATACGCACTGCATGCAGTGTCAAATCTTTTAAAAAGATGCTTAAAACTCATCTATTTCCGCAGGTGTAATTTGTTGGTCGATTTCGGATGCAAATGCACCCTTTTATAAAAAAATGTGTGTGTTTTTTAATCCATGCTTTTTAATGCTTAAATTGTATCTGTATATTATTACATTGTATATTTAATTATTTTTAAACCTATCTTTAATGTACTTTGTACTTTGATTGGTATTTTTTATTATGCTTTTATATTATATAATTTCTGTACAGCGCATTGATCATGTTTTTGGAAATGCGCTTAATAAATCACGTTTTCATTCATTCATTCATTCATTCAAAGGGGGGGCTTTTGTTGGCATTAATTTTAAATTAACTAATTTCCATTGAAAAAACAATGACCGTTCACGCTGAAAGAATGGAGACATATGACTGAAGAGTAAACCCACTCGCAAAATGGCACACAATTAAACTGACACATGATATCACTCCGCCAGGGACATACATGAGGGCGTAACCGGAGCATAAAAATTGGCAACTGCAGATGGTAAGCTCGAGTTTGTTTTAGACTTGCGTTTTAAACAAATCGTTATTTCAACATATTGAGGACATACAAAAGTGTAACAAAACATATGAAATAAGAAGGAATTTGCACCTAATATTTCACATGAAATATGAATGCATTGACCAAATGTAACAAGAGAGGTGTCAATCTAAAGCTTACAAAATACACTTTTGCATAAAAATAAAATATTAATTTTGGACGGCAAAAGCCCTCTTTTGATGCGACTGGTCCTAAATAAAACTTGGGACTGGTGTGGCGTCATATTGGTCCGTTTCTCTGTGACACATCCGGTCTTGACTAGTTCGGTAGTTAATAAAGGCATATTGAGTGATCTTTTCCAGGGGGCGCCCTCTATTCATGATCTTTTTTTAGAAAGTAAATTTTCTTGCAGATTTACATTTCTGATCATTAAGTTACAGAGCCATACGATTCCTAATTACTTCAAAATCATGGTTTTTAGAGTGAAAATAAACTGTCCGTGCGGACAATCTATTTTCAACCCTTATAAAAACCATGATTTTGAAGTAATTAGGAATCATATTATATTTATGATTTAAGATCAGAAATGGAAATCTGCAAGAAAATCTACTTTCTAAAAGAAATCATGAATAGAGGGCGCCCCATGGAAAAGATCACATAATATGCCTTTAACCCTAACTCTACCCCCCCCCCCCACTTTTTTCAGAATTTTTTCTTCAACGTGGAAAATCGACCAAAATATCCCCTTGGGATTTGATCCAGGGACCTCCAGCACGTGGAGCTTCCAATCCCCTGCTACGAAAAACTTCCACGCCGGGTGGTACCAACGTGCCCAGTCGTGGTATATCGTGGTATATGGCAGTGTTGTGGTTATGATGCATGACCCAAGTTTCAGGTTTAATGATAATGATTGGTCTCAAAATATTTGATATTTCGGTAGTCAATGATTCGAGCTGATAGATGGTAAAGTAATTTAATGTGGTGCTCATGAATAATACTGTTGATGAAGTGTCAACAACATTATTTTATAAATGATGTCTTTCAATAGTCATTTGATGTGAGTGCCCTCAATAAATACTTTCAATGAATGAAGTACACTTAAATAGTACTTAAGGGCAGTGTCAACCCGGCACTTGTTTCACAAATTGAATTTCATATTTCTCTATTATTTTATACTTTAATATGTATTCTATCAATTTTTATTTTTTCGATTATGGATTTTTAACTCGAGATATGCATCCAAAAAGTGCCAAAAAAATTTGGCACTTTTTGGTCAATATTTTCTAAACTAAAAAATTAAGCAAAAAAAAAAAGTGCCTCCTAGATAATTGACTTTAGATGATTTTGGTGAAATTTTGAAATCTTTAATCAAAAACTGATTTTGTTAAGTTGTCTGAAAAATGTTGGCGCCAAAAAAGTGATTTTTTGGCAAAAATGTAGAAATCACTTTTTTGGGGGAAATTTAATACCAAATATAGATTCTCCGACTCATTTCATTTGAAAAATTGTATACTTTTATGTACATTACATTATTAGTTTAAAAGTTACAGTGCTTGATAAATTTCATATATTTAGGGTTGACACTTCCCTTAATATGATAAAGTGTCCATAAACTGTTAGTATGATGAAGTAAACAGTGTTCTTAAACAGATGCCCTTAAATAAGGGTGTTTTTTAATAAATGTCCTTAAATGGATGAGACGATTCAATCAGTTAATGATATAATTAAATGTTATCATCGTTTTGGTTGCGGTTTAAGTACCCTTAATTTAAGTGAAGTTCTTTTAACGATGCTTTTGGTGAGGTGCTCTTACAGTGTTTTGATTGTGTGTTCTTGATTTGATGATGTGCCTTAAATGATTGTTTATTAAGTGCTGTTTTTGTTGATGAAGTACCACCACAATCAGTGAATTTAATAATGAGCCCATTAACAGAACAGTACTTATGATGAAGTGCCCATTAACAGTACTTTGATGAAGTGCCCATTAACAGTACTTTTGATGAAGTGCCCATTAACAGTACTTTTGATGAAGTGCCCATTAATAGTACTTTAGATGAAGTGCCCATGAACAGTACTTTCGATGAAGTGCCCATAAACAGTACTTTTGATGAAGTGCCCATTAACAGTACTTTGGATGAAGTGCCCATTAACAGTACTTTGGATGAAGTGCCCATTAACAGTACTTTGGATGAAGTGCCCATTAACAGTACTTTTGATGAAGTGCCCATTAATAGTACTTTAGATGAAGTGCCCATTAACAGTACTTTCGATGAAGTGCCCATAAACAGTACATTTGATGAAGTGCCCATTAATAGTACTTCAGATGAAGTGACCATTAACAGTACTTTTGATGAAGTGCCCATTAATAATACTTTTGATGAAGTGCCCATTAACAGTACTTTTGATGAAGTGCCCATTAACAGTACTTTTGATGGAAGTGCTCATTGACAGTCAGTACTTTTGATGAAATGCCCATTAACAATACTTTTGATTAAGTGCCTGTTAGTGCCGATTGCTCACCTTTTTGGTTTTTCCCTAAATCTAGTGTTAAAGCTTGCATTGATCACCCTCTGGTTATAATGTTTACATTCTGAATCGTAATTTGACCTAGATATGGAAAGGTCAACTCATGTAGATTTACGATGAGAAATTGAAGTCAGGTTTGCCGAGCCTTAGGGAAGACATTGTCTTTAACCGTCTTTTACACCGGATTTGCATCAGATTTGTATCATGAGGATAAGTAATAATAAAGTAGAACACTAGAACAAGCACCTTCATCTTCAAAGACTGTTGATTTGGCAAGGTTGATAATACTAGCAGCGGGTGTAAAGCGAGTTGAAACATAGTTATCCGGGCTTCGGGAAACGAGTGTTTATAGGATCAACTATTGAAGAAATGATCTTACAATAAAGTTAAAGACAATCGTGTTCAGAAACAACATAGATAGGGAGTTATGCCACTCCACAATTTGAGAGTTTCCATGCTGCAAATAGACCCGAATTGGGCTTGCCTATTATTCACGTAAACAATGAACCGTAAAATGAACAACAATAACAATCAATTGATAAGCTTTACTACCACTACCAGTACCATCCTTACTGACTACAGCCTACAGGTATTGTAGTAGGAAAGTGCAGAGCCTAGTAATATTATACAAAGAGTCGTCAACACCGTGCTTCGAATCGATCATTCATTGGCATCATATGGACATTAGCTTGGGCATTTTCCTATTCATTAAGCAATGAATCAACCGTGACAAGTCAAATGAGCCTACGCTGCAGAGGCTACCATCTATGATCTAGTTATCAATATCATGCTTAATCCTTGACAACAAATTGCTCTGAATTAAACAGCCAATATCCAATATTACTAATTGAGTACAGTATGGAGGGGAAAAATCAAATACATGTGGGTCCAGAATGGAAGGATAACCTAAGCATGGGGAGTAGTGTCAGTCGTGGTAGCACTTCTAGAAGTTCAATGGTATTTAGATTGGCAGCAAAGACCGAGGCATTGAAGACGAGAGCTATATATCTCCAAAGAGAACAAGCCATAGATGAAGAAGAGCTACACTTAAAATGGAAAAGGGAAAGACTGGCATTAGAGGCAGAGCTTGCTATGGCGGAAGCGGGTTTGCGTGCTTTGGAGGTAGACGATGTCCAGGCTGTGCCTCAAAGTGTAATACCAACTACAAGTAGTATAATTGAAAAAACAGATTGTGAATCCACGAGTTTAAGCAATGAACACGTTCAACATTGGTTAAACAAGCAGGGTCAGCTACCAATATGTACATCTCAAACTAATCATGATCCAATACAGCATCACAATTATAAGGGTTTGCATGTTTCAAAACAACCTGAAATCCCTAGCGAGCATCATGATGCACAACAAAGGTCACCGCAGTACTCGGATATGGCGATTAGAGCAGAAGCAGGATTGCGTGCTTCGGATGAGGTACACGAGGTTCAGCCTTTGCCTCCAGGTGTAGTGCCAAGCATAACTTTAAGCAATCAGGACCAGCCACCAGATACACATAGAGCGATTCAAGATTCAGTCCAGGCATCATATCAGCGCCAGGCTATGGCGGATGACGCACTTCACATCGAAGACCAACAGTCAAAGCAACACAAATCTACGGCGGATAACGCGTATCACGCCAAATACAAAATGTCATCGCACCGTCCATCTGAGTACCACTACCACAGTGATGTCCAGGCATCATCGCCCCAACGGGCTACGATGGACAACGCGCATCACATTCAATACCCAGGGTCACCGCAACACCAAGCTTCGTACGGAGGTCTATACTCGCCTCACGATGCATCACAACATCCAACTGTCGATACTATTAACAGTGACTCCCAAGCAGGACAGATAATAGGCTTAGTGCATCGTCAGGGCACTTTAACACAGCTACTTCTGGAACAACAGTTAAAGTCATCCCTACCGCAGCGCAGCATAAAACCGTTTGATGGCGACCCTATGGAGTATGCTACCTTCACCCAAGCATTCAAATATGGGGTGGAGATGAAAACAGAGAACGATGCTGACCGTCTATACTACTTGGAACAATTTACAATTGGAGAGCCTAACCGGCTAGTTAGAAGTTATCTCAATAATGACCAAACCAGGTACCAAGATGTCAAGTTGCTTCTCAAAAGGAAATTCGGCAATAAATACCGAATCGCAGAAGCATTTAAAAACAAGGTTGAAGGCTGGCCAGCCATAAAGGGAGAGGATGCTACTGCTTTAAACAGCTTATCCTTATTTCTCGTTGAATGCCGCAACACCATGAGCGATCTCAATGTCTTGAATGAGATGGATTATGCAGCAAACATACGGATGTTGGTCTTAAAGCTGCCATTTGGAATGAGAAACCAGTGGAGGAGTCTTGCTGACAACATTGAGGAAGCGCATGGAAGAGTGGCAGGCTTTCCAGACTTTGTCAACTTTGTCGAAAAGCAAGCAAGGATAACTTCTAATCCTGTATATGGCCAGATAACATCAGAGAAGGACAGGGGTAATACAAGCAGAAGATCTGACCAGAGTAGAGGTCTTGCCAGTTTTGCCGCAAACGTAGACGATCCCTCCGAGTCAAATAACAAGGCAGGCACTAACGAGGGCACGGTGGAGTGCCTCTACTGCAATGGTGCACATCACAGTTTAGCTGTTTGTAAAAGACTACAATCTAAGCCTGTGGAGGAGAGGATACAGTTTATGAGAGAGAAAGGACTTTGCTTTGGATGTCTCAAAAGAGGCTCACACGTGTGCAAAGACTGTACCAAGAAGTTGAAGTGTGATACCTGTATGAGACCCCATCCTACCGTTTTGCACCAAGACTACAGTAATCAAAGACCGACAGGAGGCACCCAAGACATCAAGCAGAAGTTCAACTCCTTAAATAATGCAGAAGAGTCCACGTCATGTAGTGTCGCATTGGGGGCAGGTACCACAAATTCTGTACAGACAGTGGTGCCGGTTATAGTGCGCTGCAAAGGAACCGGTAAATCAATCATGACTAATGCCCTTCTTGATGAAGGAAGCGATGCAGTGTTCTGCACCGACCGGTTGATCAGGAAGCTCTTTGCTACAGGGACTAAAACGAAGCTCCACGTCCAAACTATAACAGGAGATCAAACCATGGATAGTTGTAAGGTGAAGGGAATGGAAGTTTGGGATACAAATGGCGTGAATTGCATAGATCTTCCAAATGTGTACACATGTCCAAACATTCCATCTAACAGTACTAGTACACCAACTACGGAAGACCTAAAGCCATGGCCATATCTCAACAAGATCAACCTACCTAAGATAAAAGGCAATGTGGATATCTTAATAGGAAATAATGTGCCAAAGGCATTAGAGCCTTGGGAGGTCATCCACAGTGAGGAAGACGGTCCATTTGCCAGTCGGACACTGCTGGGTTGGGTAATACATGGACTTCTAAAACTCCAAGACCCAGCAAGTAGTGTGCCAGCTTATAGAGTCATGGTGAAGGGTGATCTGGATCAACAATTCCTGAGTATGTACAATCAGGACTTCAACGAGGGAAGCATGGACAAGCATGAGCAATCCATAGAGGATCTTAATTTTATAAGGCTGGCTGAGAACAGTATCAAGAAAGTAGACGGGCACTACATGCTTGGAATGCCCCTTCCAGACAAGAACGTAAGGTTTCCAGTCAACCGTTCGTTGGCAGAACACAGAGCGTGTCACCTAAAAGCCAAATTTAAGAAACGCCCCGAATTCCAAAAGGAGTATACAATAGCTATGAACGATACCATAGAAAAGGGGTATGCAGAAGAAGTACCAAGAAGGGAATTGGACAGAAATGATGGGAAACAATGGTACATTCCCCACCATGGCGTGTACCATCCTCAGAAGCACAAGTTACGCGTCGTCTTCGACTGTGCGTCTGTGTACCGAGGAAAGTCGCTTAACAAAGCGCTATTGCAAGGTCCAGATTTAACTAATTCTCTAGTGGGCGTCCTTTTGAGGTTCCGGGAAGAACAAGTTGCGATAACGGCCGACATTGAAGGAATGTTCAATCAAGTTATGGTACCGATTGAAGATAGAGATTTACTTAGGTTTCTGTGGTGGCCTAATGGTGATACTGCAGAGTCTCTTAAGGATTATAGGATGAAGACGCACCTATTTGGGGCACGATCATCCCCTTCTTGCGCCAATTTTGCTCTCAAGCGCACTGCGGATGAGATTGAGGGGCAATACGGAAAGGATGTAGCAGATACAATCCGAAATAACTTCTATGTCGACGACTGTTTGAAGTCAGTCGCATCGGAAGATCAAGCCATAGCGTTAGGAAAAGGCTTGAGGTCTGCCTGTCAAATGGGAGGATTCAGACTAACGAAATGGATGTCGAACAGCCGTAGAGTGATTGACTCTACACCAAGCCAGGAGCGTGCCAAGGAAGTGAAATCAATAGAAATTCAAGATAATTTGCCAACTGCCAAGGTTTTGGGGGTACAGTGGTCAGCAGAAACAGATATGTTCAGTTTCCAGGTCAGCCTCAAAGATCAACCAGCTACCAGACGTGGGATATTGTCTACAGTGAGTTCCCTTTATGACCCTCTAGGATTTGTGTCACCAGTTGTGTTACCTGCTAAGCAAATTCTACAAGAATTATGTACCCTGAAGCTTGGATGGGACGACGAAATTTCTACCATGCATCTTGACAAGTGGCAGGAATGGTTAAGTAATCTACCAAAGCTTGAACGCCTCACTGTATGCAGATGCTACAAACCTGCCGATTTGGGAAAAATCAAGTCAACACAGCTGCATCATTTTTGTGACGCAAGTCTCACAGGCTATGGGACTGTGAGCTATTTGAGGTTTGAGAATGAAAATGGAGATGTTCACTGTGCGTTCGTCATGGCCAAGGCGCGAGTAGCACCGGTGAAGCAGGTAACTATACCACGTTTAGAACTGACTGCCGCAACTATTGCTGTGAAAATCAACGCTATGATCCATAGGGAACTTGAGATTCCCATAGATGACACAGTTTATTGGACAGACAGTACTTGTGTACTGGGATACATCAACAATGAATCAGCACGATTTAAGACGTTTGTGGCAAATCGTGTTGCATTAATCCATGATGGGTCAAATTCCTTGCAGTGGAGATATGTACCAACCAAGTACAACCCGGCTGACGATTGCTCAAGAGGACTTTCGGTAGGATCTCTGTTGCAATCCACCAGATGGCTGCAAGGACCTGAATTTTTGTGGAAAGATGAAGACAAATGGCCATTATATCCCAATGCATCATCAAGACGCGACCTACTTAGTGATGACCCAGAAGTCAAAAGCATCTTAGTCCTTCGTCAGCAAGTAAATGAAAACTATGATGTACTTCAAAGACTGATGGAGTACTACTCCTCTTGGTACACACTCAGGAAGGTAGTGGCATACCTCTTGAGGTTCAAGAAACTACTTTTGCTTCGCATCCGTGAGAGAAATAATTTACAAGAAGCAAATCAAGACAAAGAAAATTTGAGAGAAGAGCAGACTATAAATGGCGAATTAATGGAGAAACAAGCGCAAGATAACAAGCAATCAACAGGCTTCTCTTTGATAACGGTGGAAGATATGAAAGCGGCAGAGGAGGCCGTCATCCGTTATATTCAAGAAACAGGATTCTCCAAGGAGATTGCTGTGCTGCAGAAAGGAAGCAACCTGGGCAAGACCAGCTCGATTTATCGTCTTGATCCAGTATTAGAGGATGGGATACTGCGAGTTGGTGGACGACTTGGCAGGGCTGCATTACCAGCGGAGTTTAAGCATCCAGCAATATTGCCAAAGAATCACCATGTAACTAACCTCGTCCTTCAACATATTCATGAAGTCAAAGGTCATGCCGGACGAAACTACATGCTTGCGCATCTTCGCCAAAGATACTGGATAATTGGTGCCAATGCAGCTGCGAGGAAAACAATCACCAGGTGCACTTTATGCAGACGTCAGCGTGGAAGAGTCCAACAACAGAAAATGGCAGACTTACCAAAGGACCGTGTGACACCGGGCGATCCCCCATTCAGCAAAGTGGGTATGGATTTTTTCGGCCCCTTCGAGGTCAAAAGAGGAAGATCTGTGGTAAAACGATATGGGGTAATTTTCACCTGCTTGACAATTCGTGCCGTTCATATTGAAATGGCTGATTCGCTGGATACGGACTCATGTATCAATGCGATAAGAAGATTTACTGCCAGAAGAGGACAAGTGAGTGAAATTAGATCTGACAATGGTACCAATTTAGTGGGGGCAGAGAAAGCACTCCGAGTAGAGATACAGAACTGGAACCAAGCCAAGATCAACGAAGGCCTTCTCCAAAGAAACATCAAGTGGGTTTTTAATCCACCCACAGGGTCTCATTTCGGCGGTGTTTGGGAACGCCATATAAGGTCCATAAGGAAAGTCATGTTCTCAGTTTTAAGGGAGCAAACCTTAACTGATGAGAGCCTACGGACTCTGTTCTGTGAAGTAGAGGCGATCATCAATGACAGGCCTATCACCCAAGTTTCTAGTGACATCAATGATGTAGAGGCGCTCACACCTAATCACTTGATTCTGATGAAAACTAAGCCAATTATGCCTGCTACCTTGACCTTGCCAACCGATAAGTATAAGCGTAGATGGAAGCAGATCCAGTATTTGAGTGATCTCTTTTGGAAGAGATGGATCAAGGAGTATTTACCTGAATTGCAAGAACGTCAAAAGTGGCAGCAAGCCCACACAAACATTAAGATTGGTGATGTTGTGCTTGTTGTTAATGATCAAGTTCCAAGAGGCACCTGGCCGATGGCGAGAGTGGTGAAAACCATGCAAGATCAGCACGGTCTAGTAAGAAGTGTTGAAGTGAAGACAAAGACCGGTAATTTCATACGCCCAATAAGCAAACTTGTCCTGCTGCTGGAAGGCGATGGACAACAAGCCTTACAATAGACTATAGCCAAGTCATCAATTCTGCAAGTTCTGCGTGCAGTCATCAAGCCAGAGTTTTGCATGCATTTATCAGTCCAGAGTTCTGCATGCATCATCAATCCAGAGTTCTGCATGCAGTCATCAAGTTTGCATGCATTTATCAACTCTGCAAGTTTTGCATGCACCTAACTTTTCTGCAACTCTGCATGCTTTTTATAAGGTCTACTAGTCAATGGTTTTCTCCTCAGGCAAGACCTCAAAAGTATTTCAATGATATTTACACTGATCAGTAACATTAATTTACATACACACATGTATGTAGAGTTCTGGTTTAAGACACAGAGTGTGACCTACTGGTGAGCTCTCCACTCTATACTTTTACAACATTTTGTACATGTGTTTGAAATTTCATTATTATATACTCTTTACCACAACCTTAACGTAGGGTACATATACATGTGTATGTACGAGTTTGGTTGGCAGTACACAGGGGTGCATCCTGCTAGTAAGCTCTCCCCCTATACTTTTAACAACATTTCATTTATGACTACTGTGAACCCTTAATATCAGCTCGATGGATTATTCATGTTTATAGCCCGGTTTGATCCTACACCACAGCACAGAGACTATTTTGACTGAAAGGACTATAGCAATATATCGCTGAAATAAGTCTGGACTAATGCTGTATGATGTTTCATTTCTAAAAAATGTGTTGGTGTTTTTTTTTTGGTTGATTTTCAATACTTTGTCATTTTTTGACAAATCGCTGATAAACAATGATTTGCATCATCATAAATGAATGCCAAATAGCAAATCAGAAAATGGGTCACAGTTAGTCAGGATTTCTACATAAGGACTCTACATCATAACAGGACAATTAATGATCTCACCAAGAGACAAGACTCTTTAAATATATAACATTTGCTTTATTGTAGAAGTGCATAATATCAACTTGTTTAATATACATGTTTAACTGTTGTTATATTGTTACCGTAAACTTTAAAGTTGTTTACACTTGATCTGACCAAAATTAACCATGTAAAAAGGGCTAATAACGTTTTGGATTGTACTTTATTCATAACGATGTGTTTTGGTATTTATCATTTTTCAGGTGTTTAAATATGATAAATGTATAGTAAAACTGTTTTGGTTTTATTTGGATGTAGTCAAATTCAAAATTCATAAGATTGTATTCAAGGTTAGGAGGAGAAGTAATGTAGCCCTGAATATGTGTACGTAGGAAGTCTTACAAAATGGATTCCATTCCAAATAAAGTAGCGAGTGTTATAAAGTAGGATTCTCTGCTGCAGGGCGTTCACTGTGGGATACTAAATGTACATAGTCATTGATTGGTAATACTTAGTAATGTTTAATATATGACTTTGAGTTACTCATTGAGTATATTTACAATTATAGTTTCGAACTGTTTTAGTGAAAATCAATGGTACAGTGGTTTTTTGGTGGTTCTTTGTTTCTGTCTTTATGGCTTTTTGGTTCATGCCATTTATACAACACAGAATTTGGGAGAAAAAAATTCCCTATATCTGCATGTACTGTTGACTTCATTTGTTTCATTAATATGTTTCATAGTTGAGGAATGTTGTAGTTGTAAGGCCTTGTTCGCAGTTATGCATTGAAATAATTCGTTTGGATTTTTGCATCGGCACATGATAATTTTGAAAGAATTGTTGCGCTTTGCGAAACAATTAGGGGCCGGAATGTTAGTGCCGATTGCTCACCTTTTTGGTTTTTCCCTAAATCTAGTGTTAAAGCTTGCATTGATCACCCTCTGGTTATAATGTTTACATTCTGAATCGTAATTTGACCTAGATATGGAAAGGTCAACTCATGTAGATTTACGATGAGAAATTGAAGTCAGGTTTGCCGAGCCTTAGGGAAGACATTGTCTTTAACCGTCTTTTACACCGGATTTGCATCAGATTTGTATCATGAGGATAAGTAATAATAAAGTAGAACACTAGAACAAGCACCTTCATCTTCAAAGACTGTTGATTTGGCAAGGTTGATAATACTAGCAGCGGGTGTAAAGCGAGTTGAAACATAGTTATCCGGGCTTCGGGAAACGAGTGTTTATAGGATCAACTATTGAAGAAATGATCTTACAGTGCCAATTAACAGTATGTTTAATAAAGTGCCCATAAACAGTAATTTTGATGAAGTACCAATAAACAGTACTTTTGATGGAGTGCCCATAAACAGCACTTTTTACAAATTGTTCTTAAGCCTAACCCCCTAACCAGGTTTTTTAAACAGCATCATAATTTTGGAAGAGAAAACATAAACTAAATCGCTGGGGATCGGCCGGGAATTAATTTGTTCACGCAGTATACCGCGCTCATTATAAAGACTCGGTTGATTACGTCATCGAACACAGTCCGCACATGCGCTTGGAGATATGCTTTGAAGTGGTATTTTTTAGCATTTAGGGGGTTAGGGTTACTATGAGAAGATTTAGTTAAAATACTACATGGTGAATCAGAAAGATCCAGCACTTTTTTCGCAAAAGTGGCATACAAATTTCAGGAATGCATACTCAAAACCAATGGCAGTGCTAAAATGATTTGGCTTTCATTCAAACAAACAGACAATTTAAATCGACCATTGCGTTCTCATGTAACACTAATTTTAGTAAAACCCCAAATTTTAAAGCCAATCCGCAGGATGGTCGAATTATCCAGCTATTCTTTAATTACTCTAAGGCCAAATTAAATTAATTGTTTGTCTCAAAGCTCCTCTCCTGTTGTAAAACTAATGCGGAATGCGGTTTTTTTTCCAAGTTTTTTTTTTTTTTTTAAATATAAAATATTGAAATCCTTGTAAAAGTGAACTTTTGCATTTAAGATGATGTGATCAATGAAAAATCTGTGAAATTTTGGGATTTTTTTTATTTTTTGAAAAAAAATAAAAAATAAAAAAAATGAAAAGGTTTTTTCAGATTTTTGTTTTTCTAATGCGCATCAATAAACTAACGCGCACGGGAGCTTTGAGACAAACTATTAATTTAATTTGGCCTAATTAGGCTCGCATCCTTATTCAGCTGCGATGCCTCTTTTCACGATTTCCCTTAAATTCAGATTTGTTCTTACTCATAATTAGTTAGTTAAATTTGTATTCAGTAATTTTAAGATTTTGTTTAAGATTTTGTACCTGTTTCATTGATTGGCATCTCTGAATAAGCTAGCCAACAATACTGTGCATTATTGTCATCCTGTGGTTTGGCTTTAAAATACCGGGTTCTACTAAAATTGATGTAACATTTTATGATGCAATGGTAAAATTCAAAAAATCTTTTTTTGAATGAAAGCCAAATATGTTGCCTTTTAAGCAATATCAATGGTTTTGAATATGCAGGCCTGCAATTTTCTATCGCCTTTGCGAAAAAATTGCCCATTCTTTCTGACTAACCCTGCTCATGTGCTTATGATATATAATACACCAGTGTACTTCTGGTGTCATTAAAATTAAGAATCACTGAAATAATTCCAAATATGAAGTAAAACATTCGAGTGCATTGTATACATGATTGATTGCCATGGTAATGTGATCATGAGTGGTTGCCATGGCAATGATATACATTGGTTGCCATAGCCATTGTATCCTTGGTAATGTTTCTTACCTGCTGGGCCTTGGTCACCTTGCGCCCCTAGATAAGTACACAGCAACATACACAAGCAAAGCGGGTTAAGCACAAGCAGAAATATAAACAATGCAAAACAAAAGATAATAAGAAGAAGCAAAGCAAAGCAAATTAGACACTGCAAATAAGGGATTTAAATGCAAATATATACAACAAGAAGCATACTACAACATGGTACTGTACAAACCAGCAATCTTGTTCAAAACCTGTTGGGACACTTTACACATACGCACGAAATATCTACCAAATTGAGTAAAGCTTTCAGTTGAACATGTTGAAAGTATGATATTTCAAACTAGTTGATGTAAAGCCCCCCCCCCCCCCCAAATCAATGTTGGAGCGTATCTATACTACAGCCCTTTGATGGACGATGCTCTTATTTGGACCAACATTGAGTTTAGGGGGAGGGACTACCATTTTCGCAGTGCATGCAAGAAGTGTCCCAACAGTTTTGAACATGATTGTATTAAAGCATTGCAAAAAATATGTACTAAATTCATACACTTCCTTATAACTCCTTTAAAAATGTTTAAAATTATCTCATATTTGGCAATATTAGTCAGCGATAATTTACGGAGAGTATAGTTTAATTAATAAAATACTGGGTCAGCACTATCTTCAATTTAAAGGGGCATTGTCTGAATCACGCACCTAAATGGTACTTTTAACAAAGGCATCTTGATAGGATATAGGTAAAACAAAACATTATCATTAAGTAAACTATTGATTTTGATATAACAATCTTTGATCGCAATATCAGAAGTATATGATGGGCCGGGTTGGTGTGTGTGGAGACATGGAATGGGGGGGGGGGGGGGGGTTGTGTGGTGTTTGTATGGTTCGGAGAATAACCAAAAGCGCAAGTTCTGAACGAGTCTTATCATGACAACGCTGGTAAGTAAAATACAATTATTACAGTAAAGGTGATGCATTATTCATGTTTATGATGCTTGCACGTGGAATTAAAGAAAACAGCATAACAAACGAAAACAAAGCAATAACAAACACGACGAATTTTGCGGGAGTCGAACCTCAAACCTTTGCATTCTAAAACAGATCACACGCCACTAAGCTAACAGGGAAGTCAGCTTTTTAAAGAGGATTTTTGGTTATTATACACTAGCGCCGTAACGGTCAACCACGGTCCACACATCATTACAATAGGACGCTATGCACGGTCTACCAAAATTAAAAGAAAGGGAGTACTGATCATCCTTTTCTATTCATTTTGGTAGACCGTGCATAGCGTTCTATTGTAATGATGTGTGGACCGTGGTTGACCGTTACGGCGCTAGTGTATAATAACCAAAAATCCTCTTTAAAAAGCTGACTTCCCTGTTAGCTTAGTGGCGTGTGATCTGTCTTAGAACGCAAAGGTTGGAGGTTCGACTCCCGCAGAGTTCGTCGTGTTTGTTATTGCTTTGTTTTCGTTTGTTATGTTGTTTTCTTTCATTCCGCGTGCCGTGGAATCTTTGTCACCTTTAAATTTAAAGTTTATTTTTTATTTGTTTATATTACGAGTGGGTATTTTTTGTTGACCGTGGTTATTCGTCTGAAATGCGAAAAATACATTAATATTTTGAACAGTATGAACGTGTATATAATTTTAATCTGGTAGACCGGTAATGATAAGTGTATTCCAGTACTTGAACGTCTTAGGAAGAACATCAGTTTAACAAGATACATTGTTATACCATGGGTCCCTATTAGCAATTAGTACAGCACATTGCCTTACTAGTGTAGTGGATTCAACTGAGACCGCGGAATTATCACTTCCATGGGTTCGAATCTCGGTACAAAAAAAACTGAAAACTAACACAATTCTAAGAAATTATTCCAATGTTGTTCTCATTGTAGCCAAAATGTCTGGGTCATATCTAACCATACCAGGTGGAGTCACGTGCGATCAGGGACGATGATGTCATCGCTTGTAACACCCGCCGCTTTTAATAAGTTACTTGTAAAGTATGAAAATGTATCAAAACAATGGTTATTTATGTTTTTTAATTAGATATGTATACGCAATTGACATGAAGTTCAACTCAGAATGATACCGAGATAATGTGCTTCATTTCTTAAAAAGAATGATTCAAATTGAAGCTACCGGTCTCGAGATATAAGGATATTCGTATTTTTTATAGCCCATTTTTCCACTTCTTTAATACAATCTTGTTCAAAACCTGTTGGGACACTTTACACATACGCACGAAATATCTACCAAATTGAGTAAAGCTTTCAGTTGAACATGTTGAAAGTATGATATTTCAAACTAGTTGATGTAAAGCCCCCCCCCCCCCCAAATCAATGTTGGAGCGTATCTATACTACAGCCCTTTGATGGACGATGCTCTTATTTGGACCAACATTGAGTTTAGGGGGAGGGACTACCATTTTCGCAGTGCATGCAAGAAGTGTCCCAACAGTTTTGAACATGATTGTATTAAAGCATTGCAAAAAATATGTACTAAATTCATACACTTCCTTATAACTCCTTTAAAAATGTTTAAAATTATCTCATATTTGGCAATATTAGTCAGCGATAATTTACGGAGAGTATAGTTTAATTAATAAAATACTGGGTCAGCACTATCTTCAATTTAAAGGGGCATTGTCTGAATCACGCACCTAAATGGTACTTTTAACAAAGGCATCTTGATAGGATATAGGTAAAACAAAACATTATCATTAAGTAAACTATTGATTTTGATATAACAATCTTTGATCGCAATATCAGAAGTATATGATGGGCCGGGTTGGTGTGTGTGGAGACATGGAATGGGGGGGGGGGGGTTGTGTGGTGTTTGTATGGTTCGGAGAATAACCAAAAGCGCAAGTTCTGAACAAGTCTTATCATGACAACGCTGGTAAGTAAAATACAATTATTACAGTAAAGGTGATGCATTATTCATGTTTATGATGCTTGCACGTGGAATTAAAGAAAACAGCATAACAAACGAAAACAAAGCAATAACAAACACGACGAATTTTGCGGGAGTCGAACCTCAAACCTTTGCATTCTAAAACAGATCACACGCCACTAAGCTAACAGGGAAGTCAGCTTTTTAAAGAGGATTTTTGGTTATTATACACTAGCGCCGTAACGGTCAACCACGGTCCACACATCATTACAATAGGACGCTATGCACGGTCTACCAAAATTAAAAGAAAGGGAGTACTGATCATCCTTTTCTATTCATTTTGGTAGACCGTGCATAGCGTTCTATTGTAATGATGTGTGGACCGTGGTTGACCGTTACGGCGCTAGTGTATAATAACCAAAAATCCTCTTTAAAAAGCTGACTTCCCTGTTAGCTTAGTGGCGTGTGATCTGTCTTAGAACGCAAAGGTTGGAGGTTCGACTCCCGCAGAGTTCGTCGTGTTTGTTATTGCTTTGTTTTCGTTTGTTATGTTGTTTTCTTTCATTCCGCGTGCCGTGGAATCTTTGTCACCTTTAAATTTAAAGTTTATTTTTTATTTGTTTATATTACGAGTGGGTATTTTTTGTTGACCGTGGTTATTCGTCTGAAATGCGAAAAATACATTAATATTTTGAACAGTATGAACGTGTATATAATTTTAATCTGGTAGACCGGTAATGATAAGTGTATTCCAGTACTTGAACGTCTTAGGAAGAACATCAGTTTAACAAGATACATTGTTATACCATGGGTCCCTATTAGCAATTAGTACAGCACATTGCCTTACTAGTGTAGTGGATTCAACTGAGACCGCGGAATTATCACTTCCATGGGTTCGAATCTCGGTACAAAAAAAACTGAAAACTAACACAATTCTAAGAAATTATTCCAATGTTGTTCTCATTGTAGCCAAAATGTCTGGGTCATATCTAACCATACCAGGTGGAGTCACGTGCGATCAGGGACGATGATGTCATCGCTTGTAACACCCGCCGCTTTTAATAAGTTACTTGTAAAGTATGAAAATGTATCAAAACAATGGTTATTTATGTTTTTTAATTAGATATGTATACGCAATTGACATGAAGTTCAACTCAGAATGATACCGAGATAATGTGCTTCATTTCTTAAAAAGAATGATTCAAATTGAAGCTACCGGTCTCGAGATATAAGGATATTCGTATTTTTTATAGCCCATTTTTCCACTTCTTTAATACAATCTTGTTCAAAACCTGTTGGGACACTTTACACATACGCACGAAATATCTACCAAATTGAGTAAAGCTTTCAGTTGAACATGTTGAAAGTATGATATTTCAAACTAGTTGATGTAAAGCCCCCCCCCCCAAATCAATGTTGGAGCGTATCTATACTACAGCCCTTTGATGGACGATGCTCTTATTTGGACCAACATTGAGTTTAGGGGGAGGGACTACCATTTTCGCAGTGCATGCAAGAAGTGTCCCAACAGTTTTGAACATGATTGAGGGTACTCATTAGTGCTGTCATTGCATCCAGACGCGATTTTGAAAATTCTGACGCCTTTTCAAACTCTAGGCTTGAGATTTTATCGTCCATTTGGACGTGCAAGTTCCCGAAACTCAACAAATAAAAGTTCAACAAAATAAATAATAAGCTTTTTAGAAAAAAACTAATTGTCAGCTAAATCAATCTTTATTCATGAATTAGTGCACATTTATATTTGAGATTCACTGGAAATGGGTTTATTTAATCAAATCTGTGCATTTTCTTACACTTATGCTCGCGAAAATGTGATATTTCGCCGCCGATTTTCATTTCTGGGTTTATCGGCTGGCGATCCTTCATTTTGGATTGAAGAATTTTAAGTTCGACAATAGATGTCGCCCTAACAATCGACCCATAGATGCACACATTTCCCTTTGGACGCAATTTTTTGCCACCTCGTCAGCAAACTTGCATCCATGTGGATGCGCATTTTTCAAACCTTAAAGAAGGTGTCCGGCAAGCAAAACATTGTGCATTATATGTTTGAAAAGGAATTATCGCGCCCAAATCACGTAGTAATATAGAACAAAACATCATACTTATCTTAAAAAACGAATAAATACTGCCATCTCTCAACATGCCATTTTTAAAATTCGCGGCAATCGAAAGTCCCGGCATCAATGAAGTCATAGTTATACAATGCACTTGCGTAAATTTGAGCACCAATAACCATGACGTCATTGATCCCGGGACTTTCGATCACCGCGAATTTTAAAAATGGCATGTTGAGAGATGGCAGTTTTTTATTCATTTTTATGATAAGTATGATGTTTTGTTCTATATAACTTCGTGATTTGGGCTTGATAATCATTTTACTAACATATAATGCACAATGTTGTGCTTGCTGGACACTTTCTTTAACAGGAAGCCTGGTACAAACAATCCTTTTTTTCAAATTTGGGTCTATAGTTTGATCAGCTCCAAATTGGCGAACCTCCTTACAGCAGCGAATGAATGAAGGACGTGGGCATGCATGAAGGCAACAAGCGCACTGTGCATCAAATGTGTGATGCATGCATTCAGTCAAAATTGCACTTGTACGCCAGAGATTTAAAAAAACGCCAATTCTCACAAATTTGGAACTGATTGAACTATACCTCTAAACAGTTGCCCTATCATGTTTGCGTAGTAAAACTCTTACAAAGTAACTTTGCATTCAAGTTAGTATAAAATAAAAACACTATAGAGTTTTCTCCTAATTAATGTACAACATACATAGTATTGCTTTAAATCAAAGTTGTGATGTAACTTTTTGGGGCAGATTTCTAGAATACACGTCAAACATGCATGCCGCTTTTATCTATGGAATTTAAATGTTAACTTTCCGAACAACGAAACCATTAAAAAAAAAGATCAAAAATTAAAGCAACAATAAAGCAAAAGCAAATAATAAAATATATGTTTATGAAAGCCAGTGAAAACATTATTTGTCATTTCTTTTATTTTTCTTCTTAAACATTAATTGTCACTTCTTTCATTTTTGTAAATGAAGCTATTTCAAACAATATTCCCTTACATTCAGAGGAAAAAAGTAGTGACACATTAAATTAATGTGTAGACAAATTGAAGATTTATGAACACAGCGATTTAAGAAGTTCTTTTTTTGACTCCCGCCTCAGTAATTTTTTTCTTTGCGTATGTGTTTAATTTGATTTGTAACAACACATCGTAACATATAACTAGTGCCAACAAGCAATGTCAAATATCATGCATCATATTCTAAAACACATCTCGATGTATACTACAACATTCAACTATCATATCAAGGGTTTTGGAGTCAAAATGACCTATCTGCAATGACTGCCATGTGAAAGATTGCATTTAGCAGCTTTTACAGATAGTGCCTTTTCACATCACTATAGTCGTCGTCAGAGAACTACAGGCGCTTTTATAAAACCGCCAATGCAGTCACGATTAAGTTAATGAGCGTGTGGGCTGGGATATTCATGACCCATATAGATACTATCGCGGCCAATCAAATTACAGATACCGCATCGCGTCGAACTGCTCAAAGATAACGCTGTTCTCTACAAAGCACTTCCGTGTTTACGCTGTACGCAGTTGTCAAAAAAGGTGCCGAACTTCTCTGACGCCGACTAAAGGTAGGTATCTGAAAGAAAAAGACCATATCTGCAATAGCCGCCGAGTTGCATTAAGTTTACACCAATTGCTCAGAATAAACCCAATCTCTAAAAACTGGCCGCTATAACAGATAGGGCCTTTTATACTAAGCCATCAATACAATGTCACTCTTGGAGGTAAGAAAAAAATTAGGCAGACGGAACTATTTCATAAATGTTAACAACAAAAGAGGAACATTTTGAAAATGAAAAGAAAAATCTCAAATTTAAGTCAGTCAAACCGTATTGAACCTTTTTTCTTCATCGCCTCAACTGATCGAAAATTTTGTAAAATATTAAAAGAAAAATCTAAAATTTGAGTCAGTCAGACCTTATTTAACCTTTTTTCTTCTTTGCCTTACCTGGCCGTCCATCGAACCCAGGAGTTCCTGGTACGCCTGCTGTTCCGGGTTCCCCTACTGTCATCTCTCCCTTCCTTCCATCCCGTCCAGGAAAGCCAATCTCTCCCATGTCACCAATATCTCCCTTTACACCGCCGAATCCACCCCTTCCATTGGTACCTGTGTGAGTGATATGAGATGTGAAAGAGTTTGGTTAAAGTAGTAATTTCTGTGCGAATAATTGTTCACACTTGCCGGTTTTAGACCCAACCAATTGTCTAAGTTTTGCAATTTGAAAGTTCATGCTCCAAATGTGTCACCAATTTCCATCTTTTTCCCCCTTTCGGAGAAATGAGATGTCAAGAACGTATTGTAAAAGATTTTTTTCTGAATTATTTTTCACAGTTAGCCTGTTTCTCCAGTCATCTTTACCTTAAAGTCCATACAAGCCATCACCCCTACCCCAAGACCAGGACCACTCTGTTGTACAGTGATTCCTGAAGGTTCTGTAGATCCTGGTCGACCAGCCATCGCCCCTCCCTTGTTGCTGGTCGACCAGCCAATCGCCCCTGCCTTGTTGCCCAACCATTCCTTTATACAGTTTTTATCCAATTCAACTTACCTCGAAGTCCAGGCAAACCATCATCACCCTTGAGTCCAGAACCACCCTGTGCTCCAGAGAATCCTGTAGGTCCTGCAGCTCCTGGTCGTCCAGCCTCCCCTTGTTCCCCAACCATTCCCTTGGGTCCTGGGAATCCACGTGAACCACGGTCACCAGAGGGTCCTTCCAGTCCCTTTTCTCCGGTGAAACCAAGTTGTCCTCTTTCTCCACGGCGACCAGGGAAACCTGTTTTATTGGAAACAAATATGGGACATTGTAACATTTGACTGAAATGTCAACATATTTTGTTAAAAATCAAGTACTAAGGCCAAAAAAAAAAAAGTTTGTCTCAAAGCTTGCGCGCGCATTGGTTTTGAAATGCCAAAAACACCGCGTCGGAAATGCAGGAATTTGTAAGATCAATTTTTTTTCCCTACAAATTTTCATTTCAAGTTTTTATTAAAAATCTCTGCAGATTTTCCTTTTCTCAAATGTTTACATGACTCAGTTCTTCAAAAAATGCTGCACAATTGTTCTTTACACAACAACATCACAATATTCATTTCAAATAGAAAACCAATATCAGAAAGTGTCAATGGTTGCAAATAAGTAAGAGTAAAAATTGACACACAAATAAAAACAAATGTAAAAAAAATAAAGGAAAAAGGAAGACAAAACTGCGTGCGTCACCCGATTTTGAAGCCTTCGCAAGCTTTGAAACAAACTTTTTTTGTTTGCCTAATATCATCATCTTGTTTTATATATTTGGCTGGATGCCTCATCATGACTAGTATTTTTTGAACATTTTCAGTAGAAAACTCAAATTACTGTAAAAAACCAAATTTTGCTGGCAATTTAATTTCGCTAGGAGGTCCAATTCGCCAAATTAAATTACTGCCAATTATATTATTTATAATGGTTATATATAGGAAGATGATACAAAATTTGTAAAATTAAATTGCCGCAAAAAGTTGACTAAATGCTAATTCGCTAAATTAAGTTGCCGTGAAATTAAGTTGTTTTACAGTATAATGGTGATGTTTCAATTCCAATGTCACAACAGGGGGGTTTTCATCAATTATTTCTAAGGGTTTCTGGATCGTGTGATAATTATATAATATTGAATGGCTTTGTGGGTGATACAAGAATATATTGCATGAGCTATAAAAATATTGCACCGACTCGTGCAATATTTTTATAGCAAGTGCAATATATTCTCGTATCATATCACATGAGGCCGCAGGCCCACAAAAAAAGTATTTTTAAAACACTCCCGGAAAACGAAACTCCTTCAACAAACAAGGAGTTGAATTCTCTTTTCCCTGCCTACCTCCGTAAAATCCCCCGAAGTAAACCACCCTTTAACAGGCTCTGCGCCGCACCTCTGTCCACAGAATTATCGCGAAAAATATGTCTGGTTATGTTATATGCAGATCATTTATTTTTCGGCGTGGATTATACCTTTTCGCTGTCTATTTTGGCCTCAGAATGTAACAGAAATCGAGTCACTTGCGTTTAAATCATCCGCCATTTTATTTGTTTATTATTTACGTCTCATATTTTAAGCAACTCTTCCACAGACACAAAGCAATCGCTTTACACGGTTAACTGGTAACGCGGTCCTGGGAACGCGGTTAATCGACGATATGGAATATATCGTGTGGTTTGACTTTCTTGTTTACACGATATGGATCCGATTTCATACGTGTTAACCAATGAGATTGAAGTATTTACACTTACTAAACGATAATGACCGATATTATATGCCTTGTAATAGAAATACAAATACAACAGATCTATACAAACCTTTTTGACCGGGTAGACCCGGTAACCCTCCAAATCCAGGATCTCCAAACATTCCTTTTGGTCCCGCTACACCAAATCCTCCTGGTGGTCCATCAGATCCCGGTTCACCATTCTGACCTGGTCCTCCACGGGGGCCAGTAGGTCCTTCGTCACCTTCTGGTCCAGGGATAGGCTCAAAGTCGGGTAAAGGGGTTGCTGTTAGGGGATTAAAGATGACAATAAATACATTATCACAGGAACTTTTCAAGGCAATAAACAAAAGATGTATTCCAATTGCCAATTTTTCGTATATTTTTTTGATACATTCATATCGTGTTACATATGTGTTTTTTTCGCGGGCGACCTTCTGGATGCACTGCATGAATGTTGAAAACAATATTTTTTGTGTGTTATAGAGCGAAAATAGAGAGAAAATAAAACCATCGTGAACATTTCAGCTTTTACAGTACCCAATTTGTTATCCAGTGATCAGCCACTTGCTTGAGAGCATGGGGAGATCTCAGTCTGATTGTGCCACAAACAATACTATTTTGTATGTATACTGTAGTTGTCAATGCAACATTGAATAGAACCCAGAGTTGTTCATTTGAGCATGAAATAGTGGTGAATTTGGCACATTTTGAATGAGACCTCCCCACATTCTCAAGCAGGTGGCTAAGCACTGAACGAAACAAGTGATTGCTACAAATGAGGTATCATTGGAAAGAAGAACACATCGGCTTGTCATTGGTATGAAACACAATATGGATATGCAGCAATGGAAATACACACATGACTGCCTACCCGGGGTTGTCTAGGTATGAACTACACACTTTGTGGACTTCGAATATATATTTATAACCCTAATTTTTACAATTTACAATTTTAAGACATGTGTTAATAAGTGACTCCCCGATATAGTATTTAACGTTGCAAACTCAAATTTAACCAGGGGCCATTTCACAATCTATGGGAGCCAAACAGCCCCTGTCCCTCGCTTATTTTCAACCTTGGGCCCTTTTTCACAGGATAAGCCGTGTCAAGCATATGCATTAGCAGTTAAATGTTGTCTGACTTATACCTTCTAATACATTGTACAGAGTATAGGCAGAACATGGCCTCATATATGCCAAAGAAGCTGAATACCTTGACTGTCACATCAATCGTACTACTTACACAAGGATTTTCTAAAGACCCCCCGTTTAACAACATAAGCCATTCATTGCAATGTACTGTCAATGGGAACCAGTAGATACTGGTGACAGAAACTACGGGTCATGTGATGAAAGTAAAGCATGCTGGTGTTGCTCAAGAAATCTTCTTTGCAAAGTTATATCGCATTCTCTTGGTCCGGGTTGTTACATCAATTGAACTTGCCCATTCCCAGGCTCTGTCAAAGGGGACGCCCTCATTTCTCCCACATCAAGAATGTACAGGGAGACGTGATTTGCTTCATTTTCCGGGCAGTTAAACAAATCATAGTTAACTTTTTGTGATAATATGCGAGAGATGATCATACTTTACAAAATACTGAAATTTTGAAAAATGTTATTAAAAATGTAAGCGTTGTGACCCGTTTTGACCTTTTTTCCTATTGGACTTCCTACTGTAACCTTTCCCCTTTTAGTGGGAGGGCGTTCACTGGAATGGCCAGGCTGACCAATCGGGTGCAAGTTTACTCACCGGGTTCTCCTTTCCTTCCTTGAGGGCCTTCAAATCCTGGGAATCCACGGCCACCTTTGATTCCTGTACGACCTGGAAATCCTGATATTATATTTCCTTCTCGACCCTGTTCACCATCTGATCCGCGAGAGCCTTCGACACCACGTGACCCTGGGATTCCAGGATCGCCTGCCTCGCCCTAAGTTATATTGAAATATAAGAAATTTACAAAAGTCATATATTTTCATTTTGCAATCAGTTTACTGGTTAGCAAAGACAACAAAACCTGATTTGTAGAACCATAAAAACCAACTCCAACTGCTGAAGCTGACATAAACGTTTTGTTTACCATGTTAAAGGCATATTATGTGATCTATTCTAGAGGGCGCCCTATATTCATGATTTATTTCAGAAAGTAGATTTTCTTGCAGATTTACATTTCTGATCATTAATCATACATATATTCCGAGTTACAGAGCAATATGATTTCTAATTACTTAAACCATGATTTTGAAGTTAACTTCTGAGAAAAATGAGTTTGAATATTTTGTGTTCCGTTAGGTTGTGTGTAAAACATAAACTGGGCTGGGCCTGGGAGGGGGGTACTCAGATTTGGTTTGGTGAGGATGTGAGGCTAGAGATTTAAAACCCCAACCCATTTCTAAGGGTGATTTTGGAATAGACGGCACCCATTTCTAAGGATTTTGCTTCATTACAGACTCAATTTTTTTGCAAATTATCAGGGAAATAGACCAAATTACACCCATTTCTAGGGATTTTCCAGCACAAATCATACCCCATGTTATAGGATTTTGGCAAAAAAGCGACCCATTAGAGCAGCACATCTCCGTATACCTTATTAGGTGAGTACCCCCCCCCCCCCCCTGGGCTGGGGGAGGCTGTTCATGATCCTTAGACTCTGTGGGTGACTAAGAGTGTTTTGGTATCAATATCTCAAAATGACCAGAAAGTGAGTTGTGTCTTTTTGATTGTCACCACTCGATATAGAGACTCCCTGACTTACCTTTGGTGCCAAATTTAAAGGTGGGTCGGGTGTTGTACCCTGGCTTCCTGGAAAACCAACATCTCCTGGAAAACCCCTGTTACCATTCGGACCCTGTCTGCCTGTACACCGAGAAAACAATTATGATAGAGAAAATAGAGACTTTTGAATCTTCAGCCTATTTGGTCATGTTTCTATAACCCTAACTCTCGAAGTGTAGCAGTGGGGATGGACCGAAGAACCGGAGGAGGGGCTTGGAGAACCAAAATAATTATGCCCGCTGCCCCCCCCCCCCCCCCCGGAATTGAACCTGGGTAGCCCTGGTGACAGGCGAGTCACCAAACCACCACACCATGGGTGCTGGGCTCCCCTTAGCGATCTCAACAAATTGCTATCTTCCTCAGTGGTACTTCTGATGTCACTTCGAGAGAACAGGTTTTACTAAGAGCCCCTCACAGCCATAAATATGTGCATCCTATATTTTAATCAGTTCCAAATTGGCGAGAAATATTCACTTTTAATCTCTCCGCGCATAAAAGTAATCAAAGCGTACGTACGTATGAATATGTATAAAATATCACTTAAGCATATAACTGTTGTTCAGTTCAGTTTATACATGCTGCAGGGCCTGGAAGAACATACAAGGTTTTGACAGACCAACAATGACATATTTGTATACTAAATGAGATCAAATTAAATACCTGGTGGTCCTGATTCTCTATAGGAATTCTCTCCTCTTTCTCCTGTAATACCAACAAAGCCTGGAGGTCCTCTTTGTCCCTAGGAGAAAAACGACATGGTTGTTTGCTTTTAAATAAGGACATTTGAAAAGAAAAATACATTTAACACCCTGAGAACTACCGGCCGATTGGTTAAAAAGATGGATAAATCATTTATTGAACCAATGAGAGACATTGTTAGAAAAATTGTATCCTTGATAAAGATGGGAGTGAAACATTTTACAAGCTGCATTTTAATTGGCTATTCATATGAGTACATCTTGTAATAAACCAATCAGAACCACTGTAAGATAGACAGGTAGACCCCAGGGGGTTAAAAGCAATTAGGTTGCAACTAACTGAAGAGTAACATCCCAGTGTATTAGGGGTAGTCAAATGTGAAGCTGTTACAATAATTATACCTGTACTCATGGGAATCTAGGTAATTTAGAGACAGCTGCTGATCCCTTGGTAACTATGTGTCTGAGGCTTTAGGTCCTTAACCCCCTGGGGTCTACCTGTCTATCTTACAGTGGTTCTGATTGGTTTATTACAAGATGTACTCATATGAATAGCCAATTCAAATGCAGCTTGTAAAATGTTTCACTCCCATCTTTACCAGGGATACAATTATTCTAACAATGTCTCTAATTGGTTCAATAAATGATGTATCCATCTTTTTAACCTATCGGCCGGTATTTCTCAGGGGGTTAACCATGTGTCCATGGGGTCAAATTTATTTGAAAATCAGACAAAAAGGTGAAATTTGCCCGCACTACAAACGATCAGTGAAACTGCCCCGCACTATAATTTATCTGTGGAATCTGCCCAGTGCTACAACACGGCTGTTTGACTGTCCGATTCATAATTAAAATTATGGGATAAAAAAAGATTATATAGTGGCCCTTTTATGGTTTGACCTGATTTAGGTAGTGCTAATGAATAAGAGTATACGGTAAAAATGTCAAGAAAATTGTTCGAGCACTTTTTAAATTACTTGATACATATTTTACATGTAACTCTATGGGAAATGTGGCCGATGAGGGCGCTATTAGAGTAAATAATAATATTAAAAGCTCTATTTCTCAGAACTGGCAACAACAAATGTTCTGAAATTTCTACAAAAGATGGCCAGTATATTCAGGTATTTGAATCAGTTAAAAGCAGAACTGGGCCAGCAAGTTACGGTGTTCTCAGAATAAAACGGACACATTATGTAGTATCAAACAACCCTGACAACTTACCGGTGCTCCTGGACGTCCTGGGAATCCAGAGAAACCAGCAGCTCCCTTGGGTCCGTCTTCTCCTTCTAATCCTGATAAACCAGGTGTCCCATCGTCTCCTGGACCGCCTGGGAATCCAGCCTCTCCACCTTCTCCTTTGCGACCCGGTGCACAGTTTGGACACCTTCCACCGGGAAATCCTTTAGAAATGTGGTAGAGTAGGAAGTATAAAATGTCATGAACATCGAATCGATTTCATGGTCAGACTATCTTTCGAATCAGAGTGCTCAATTCCAAACGGAAGAGCTATATAAAAATTCAAAGTTTAGCCCTTCCGAGAAAGGGAGTCGTTCCTCTGAGTTTCATGCTTAACGCAATCGTCAGACGACAAGGATACTGATTGTGTGACTGGTTAGCCCAAGTCTAGATTAGCATGTATACACTTTCAATGGTGTTTAATCACTAAAAGTGTATCACACTTCTCCAGCCCGTAAGCCAACCAGACCATTTCTCAGGACCGGTCTAAAAGTAGGAAGTATATTACCAACCAATTCAACATACTATAGTATATTTCTCTGGACAATGATGTCAATGTTTACCCCATCGATGGCAGGAAGGCGTCAATTGATGTCACCTATGATTTCATCCGGGGGAGGGGGGGGGGGGCAGTCAGGTATAATGTTGTAATCATCCACATAATCAAAAACACGGAATAAGGGTGGGGTTTTTTTTACCACAACGCGGACCCGTGCTAAGGGTATCAAAATCACCAATTTCAGAGAATGATGGTGTCTTTGTCAACCTGAATCCGCGCTAAGGGTTGCTTGGACCGAGGTGTCATCATTGTAAAAATAGCCCAAAATGGATTAGGTCTAATAAGACAAATTTACCTACAAAACTGAATCACACCATACCCAATGGCAGTTTCAAATCGTGCACAATTCTTTTTGATTCACCCTGTATAACAAAAATTGCATACCTCATAGCTTATTCTCTAAAAAAAAGCTTTTTTTGCAAAATGTTTCTGAGACAAACTTTATTTGTGATCAGTCGCGTCAAAAAGGACATGCTGTCGGCAAACACAGTTTTGAGATAGAGACCAATATATATGGTGAAATATAAAGAAAATAATAGAAACAAATGCTTCTTCAAATCATATCTTGTGATTACAAAGTCTGATTAACTTCAATGTGGTATCATTTTTTAAAGCTTAGCATTTGATCTTTCAAGTCATACCAATAACTCAGAATTGACTTGGGCGTCCAACATGTCCATTTTGATGTGACGGGTCACATTTGGTTGACCTCAGCAGCTGAAGGTCATGTGACTACTATCTATGACAATTATTGGAACAATTATGTAATACTCTTTCACATTCTACGTTTTACATAATAATGTGTATTATGTGTATTACAATATAAGGTGTGGAGGGTATTCTCGACCATTATGCCAAATGTCCTTACCTGGCGGGCCATCAAAACCAGTATCTCCACCGCGTCCTTTAGGTCCTAGTTCTCCCGGGAAGCCTCTCGAGCCACGATCTCCTGGAAGTCCTACGATCTTTTCGCCTTCAAGGGTCAGACCAGGGCTACCTATTGGTTGTAAAGATCAAATACATACATTTGTGATTTATGTTTTTACTTTTTTACTCGTCCCAAGAAGGGGAAAATTCAGGCAAGGCAAGCCCGGGCTGATACCCTTCTACAGGTAGGATCAGGCCCAACCATCAGCCACTGTGCACAGCCCTGTATAGCCCGCCTGCCCCTGTGCACAGCACTGTATAGCACATCTGCCACTGTGCACAGCCCTGTATAGCCCGCCTGCCCCTGTGCACAGCACTGTATAGCACATCAGCCACTGTGCACAGCCCTGTATAGCCCGCCTGCCCCTGTGCACAGCACTGTATAGCACATCAGCCACTGTGCACAGCCCTGTATAGCCCGCCTGCCCCTGTGCACAGCACTGTATAGCTCATCTGCCACTGTGCACAGCCCTGTATAGCCTGCCGGCCCCTGTGCACAACCCTGTATAGCCTGCCTGCCCCAGTGCACAGCCCTGTATAGCCTATCTGCCCCTGTGCACAGCCCTGCCTGCTCCTGTGCACACAGCCCTGTAAAGCCTGTCTGCCCCTGTGCACAGCCCTGTATAGCCTGTCTGCCCCTGTGCCCAGCCCAGTATAGCCCATCTGCCCCTGTGCCCAGCCCTGTATAGCCCATCTGCCCCTGTGCACAGCCCTGTATAGCCCATCTGCCCCTTTGCTCAACCCAGTATAGCCCATCTGCCCCTGTGCACAGCCCAGTATAGCCCATCTGCCCCTGTGCACAACCCTGTATAGCCCGTCTGCCCCTGTGCACAGCCCTGTATAGCCCGTCTGCCCCTGTGCACAGCCCTGTATAGCCCATCTGCCCACACTAGACCACACATTTGAGAACGGTTTTTGATCAATCTGTTTTGTATGATTATGGTATAGCCGCGTGGAAAGTGTACAGGGTACAGGATATTGGCAGCGCAGGAAACTGAATCTTGGCGAGTTTACACCGGAAGTAGTTTACGGAGTAAAGCGTGTGAATCTACGCAAATTGATCAAATCTGTAAACACGCCAAGATTCGTCTCGCTGCATTGGCAGCCGAGTATGAAAATGGCTGTGTATGTTCCAACTAACCTGCATTTCCTCGTTGTCCTGGTATTCCTTTACGTCCTCGAAATCCTGGGGGTCCTTTTCCTCCAGGGAAACCAGAATCTCCTGGTATACCTCGGCCGAATTCACCTATTGAGCCCTTTTCACCGTTGGCTCCCGAAGGACCACGATTACCACCGTTGCCTCTTGAACCAGGAAATCCTGAAAATGACAATTTATATGTTAATTAACCCAAATTGTTCCTGTTCTGTCAAATTGTGTAGTTTTTTCTGGCCCTTCAGCATGTATAAAGTAAAACGGCCCAACGTTGGAAGTATTGCTTTATACATGTTCAGGGGCGAGAGCACTTACTCAGGTGAACAGCTGAAAACATTAGACGCATCACATACTTTTCTCTATTCCACATAAACCTTATTAACCCCCTGGGCACTACCTGCCTATTTAACAATGCTTATGATTGGTTAATTTCCTGATATACTCAAAAGAAAAACCAATTGAAATACTGCTTCTAAAATAGTTCACTCCAGTCTTTAGCATGGATACAATTATTCTACTAATGTCTCTCATTGGTGCAATAAATGATGTATCCATCTTTCTGACCAATCGGCCGGTAGTTCTCAGGGGGTTAAAATATTAGAATGAAAGTTCATCCACCTCATCCGAGGTATCCCAACACATCCATATTGAGTCACCAGGACACAGTGTTGACTTAGACAAAGTCAAGATCTTGGATAGGGATCCTCGTTGGTTCGAGAGAGGTGTCAAGGAGGCTATTTACATCAGAGCCAACCAACCATCACTCAACAAAGACGGGGGCAGGTACAAATTACCAAGAGTCTATGACCCGATCGATTCTGACGTCACACCTCCAAAAGGTCAAGTCGAGTCATTAGTCTGCTGATGAAAGGTGTAGTAACACCTGAAAATTCCAGGTAAATATTTCTTGTGTTGAGATCGAAAGTTTAACTTCATATTACTTATTAAAATATATCAAGTATTTTCTTCACATAGATACCCTGGACAGCAATGGCCTATATGAACATTTTTTATGATTGGTTCATTACAAAATACACTCATTTGAAACCAAGTAAAATAATTCTTCAAAAAGATTTCACTCCGATCTTAATCAGTGATACAAATACAGGGCGAGTCAAAATATTCAGGTTCCATTTTTAGAATATCAGGAGAAATACTTCTTGTAAAAAATTGGCCAATTTCTTCATTGTATAAATACTTCTTCATACTTGGTGAAATTTCCAAGACGATAACTTATTCAAGGTCATAATTACAACGTATTAACGAAAAAGCGTGAAAGCCAAAGTGTTCCAAATATCCCCTGCCATTTTCCATTGTATAGCATTCTGAATACCAACACGCCATTCAAAATATGTGCGTTAAACTTTTACATTCATAGAGGTACCTTGGAAGTTGGAACAGATTATATTTCACGGAATTTGGAAAAATGCCCATATCTGTGTTTGGAATGACCAAATTAATTTGAATGAAATAAAATTTAAACTATAGCTAACAATGCGTTCTTACTGTGCATATCAATAAATAAATAATTTTTTGCATATTAACTGGTTTCAAAAATCGGTAAATTCGAGACCTGAATATTTTGACTCACCCTGTATTCTAACAACATCTCTGATTGGTGCAACTAATGATATATCCATCTTTATGCCAATTCGGCAAGGAGTTAATTTTGGCTGAAATCAGCTACAAAAGATTTGGATATGACATGGACATATGTGACATGTTCTACCAATACCAGACGGAATTGGGCAGAGCTCCAAACTGAGAAATAGCCCAAAACATAATTGGGTGTGATTTTTGGGGGAATTTGAGTTTCTGGTAAATAATGAATCTTCAGAGTGTTTATATCAATATTGTGAAAGATTCAGATTAAAAAGTCATCCTAAATGTATGTTTCAGTGATTTAAAAAAATCCTAGTTCTAGTAAAAAGCCTAGTTCTAGTAACTTTAAAGGGCGATATCTCAGTTTGGAGTTTTCATAAAGACCGTAAAAGACGAACTTGAAAATGATGTAACTCCGCTTTGGGAAGTCCGATTAAAAAAAGAGAGGTACCACTGTAAAGCTGAAGATCTCTAGTTTAACGAGGGCATCAATGATGCAGAACCGCGACATTTTTGCAGGTTTCATGTAAAAGGGAGCTTAAGTAATTCTACAATAATGACTCATAATAGATCTGGCCATGATGAAACTGGAATGATGGATGTTAAGCTTAGTTTATTATCAATTGGACTTCACATTTTAGCAACAACTTTAACAGCCTATTTTACAACACGGCCTAAGATGACATTTAACCTTGTTAACATAATTATGCAGGGTCCCATGTTACAACTGTAACCTAAGTGAGTTCCAATTGGACTTGAACTTATTGGTTGAAGACTGAGTGTTATTTTTAGAGTTACAGTTAAATAAATTAGTCGTTGCATTAAGTAGTTATAACTAATTCAATTTTTTGGACTAAAATATGCAAATTATCTAATTATCATATTTACACATGCAAAGAGATCTAGCTTACAACAATTGTGCAGCCGATCATCTCCCTTCATACTAGTTAACTTGGAAGTGTATCACTCATTGTTTTTAAAAGCCAAATCTTTTCAAAATATGCAAATTAGGACATTAACATAATTACAATCATACAAATCAGCCCTAACATATATCAATAATAAATCTAGTCATGTCTAAACATCCTAGTTTGGTAGATGTTAAACAGTCTATTAGCTGAAGAGTTATACTTAATTGAATAAGTTGTTGCCAAAGTTATAGCTAATTCAAAATTTTGACTTAAATATACAAATGAGCTAATTATCATGTTTACACAAATGCAAATGAGAACTAGCTTGGACCAATGGTGCAGCTGATCATGTCCTATCACACTGTAGGCTGTAGTTAACTTGGAAGTGTATTACCCATTGTTTTCAAAATTAAGAGCCAAATCAAAGATTTGACCAAATATGCAAATTAGCACATTAGAATAATTACATCTAAAGCCCTAACATTGATCAATAATAAATTTGGTCATGTCGAACCATCTTAGTTTGGTAGAGGTGAAGTCTGCCTATTTATTAGTTGAATAATTATATTTAATTGAATGAGGTGTTCCCTTGCAGAGTTATTCAACATTTTGACTAAAATATGAAAATGAGCTAATTATTATATTTACACAAATGCTAATGGAATCTAGCTTAGACCAATGGTGCAGCCGATCATGTTCTACAATACTAGCCAACTTGGAAGTTTATTACTCATTGTTTTTAGGATTAGGAGCCAGATCAAAGATTTGACAAAAATATGCAAATGAGCTCATTTGCATAACAACCATATAAATATGCCCTAGCATTGATCACTGATAGGTCAGGTCATGTCTAACCATCCAAGTTTTGGTAGAGGTTAAATCAGTATATTTGATTAAGATTATATTTAATTAAATTAGTTGTTGTCTTTAAGCGTTATAGCTAATTCAACATTTTGACCAAAATATGCAAATAAGCTCATTAGCATAATTACAACCATATGAATTAGTATTAACTTTAATCAAAGATAGATCTAGCCATGTATAACCATCCTAGTTTGTAAGAGGTTAAGTCAGTCTATTCATTGAAGATTTATATTTAATTGAATTAGTCCTTGCATTAAGGAGTTACAGCCAATTCAAATATTCAGGCAAAATATGCAAATTAGCTAATTATCATATTAGCACAAATATAAATGGGACATAGCTTGGACCATTGGTGGAGCTGATCATGTTTTACCATTCTAGCCAATTTAGAAGTGTATCACTCATTGTTTTCATGATTAAGGGCCAAAATAAAGATTTGACCAAAATATGCAAATAAGCTCATTAGCATAATTACAACCATATGGATCAGCATTAACATTAATAAAAGATAGATCTAGCCATGTATAACCATCCTAGTTTGTAATAGGTTAAGTCAATCTATTCATTGAACATTTATATTTAATTGAATTAGTCCTTGCAGTAAGGAGTTACAGCCAATTCAAATATTCAGGCAAAATATGCAAATTAGCTAATTATCATATTAGCACAAATGTAATAGAGATCTAGCTTAGACCATTGGTGGAGCTGATCATGTTTTACGATTCGAGCCAATTTGGAAGTGTATCAGTTATTGTTTTCATGATTAAGAGCCAAAATAAAGATTTGAACAAAATATGCAAATGACCTCATTAGCATAATAACAACCATACGATTCAGCCCTAACATAGATCAATGATAGATCTAGTCATGTATAACCATCCTAGTTTTGTAGCGGTTAACTCAGTCTATTTCATTGAAGAGTTATATTTAATTGAGATAGTCCTTGCATTAAGGAGTTACACCCAATTCAAGTATTGAGCCAAAATATGCAAATTAGCTAATTACCATATTAGCACAAATATAAATGAGATCTAGCTTGGACCATTGGTGGAGCTGATCATGTTTTACCATTCTAGCCAATTTGGAAGTGTACCACTCATTGTTTTCATGATTAAGAGCCAAAATAAAGATTTGACCAAAATATGCAAATGAGCTCATTAGCATAATTATAACCATACGATTCAGCCCTAACATTGATAAATGATAGATCTAGTCATGTATAACCATCCTAGTTTTGTAGAGGTTCACTCAGTCTATTTAATTGAAGAGTTATATTTAATTGAGATAGTCCTTGCATTAAGGAGTTACAGCCAATTCAAGTATTGAGCCAATATGCAAATTAGCTAATTATCAAATGTATACAAATGAAAATGAGAGCTTGGTTGGACCAGCGTTGGAGCTGATCATGTCTAACCATCCTAGCTTAAGTTTATCTGTCATTGTACTCAAAGAGTAAGAGCTAAAACTAATAATATAGCAAAATATGCAAATGAGCTCATTAACATAATTACTAAATAATTATTATCCTCCATCATACATAGGAAATGGAATTGTAGGCCTTTTGTACTGTCCATAGAAGTAACAAAGGCCCAAACGTGTGTGTCTGTTGCAATTGTTTTGTTTCTGGTTATAATCACATGTTAGTTGTATGCATATTTTGTCAACCCACCTCTCCTTATTCACCACATCCAAACACAACCCCAAAAACATATTCATTGAGCACGGAACCAGCAACACTGGGAACCACCAAAATAACACTTGGTACCACCAAACATGGTCATTTTGACAACCTACCCCTTATTCACCATATCAAAGTCCCCCGCCCCCTCACTTCCCTCGAGACAATCTTGATCATCAACAAAGTAAGTTCAGTTCTATTAGTATTTTTAGATTAATCGATTAATTTAATCAATGTAAGTATAACTAAAGTTATAGTAAATAAGGCACCTGATAGGCTTCAATGTTTCTGCCCCCTCCCCTCTCGAGACCATCTTGCCCATTAACAAAGTACAAGGTTCCTTTCACTTCTTTTTTTACTTTACATCAAAACTGTCAAATCAACTGGGTATTGAATAGGCCTAACTATCTTCCCCCCCCCCCTTATGTAAATCAAATCCGTGTTCAACCTCTTGAGATAATCCTCCTGCCCCTCTCACACCGAGACAATCTCCCCATCCATGCTCCTCCCACTGTCCCTCCCTCTAGAGTCAATCTCCCCTACTCCTCCCCTGTAACATGCGCTCTCCCTCCACCTTTCCCTCCCTACTCCTCTCCAGACTATCTTTATCATGAACTCAGTTGAGTCCAATTAGTGTTTTTAGATCACCGTAAATATACATTTTTTAATTGACTATCTACCTCTATTTCCCCCTGGCCCCTCCCTCCCCTACCCTTTACCCCTAACCCTCTCTAGGTTTTTAAGATCACAGTAAATGTATATTGTTTAATTTAATTGACTAAACAAACCTCCCCTCTCCTCCCTACCTAATCCACTTCTCAATTTATAATCAACAAAAGTTCAGTTCATTTTAGTGTTTTAGATCATTGTAAATGTTTATAAACTATGGAGATGATGGGTATCACGTATCTCCCCTCCCCTGAATTTTAAGTTCGTATTGAGAACACACTATTTGAGAAATTGAATAATAAAATGAGGACACACCCCTTGAGAAATGGTATAATCCTAATTAGTATTTATCTAGGCTAAGTGGTCACGTGGTCTTCTGTGTGTTCTGCATGTGCTTGTGTATTTTTAACTCCAAAGTGTGTTAATGAACCTATAGCCGGGCCTATAGCCTCTTTTCAAGCGAACGTGATCGCCGATCCGTGATGTAAACAAACTAAATAATTATGGTATTCCCTTTTTTGAAGTGTAGCACAATTAATATATTTTAAGCACCAGAGCAGAGGTAGGCGACGCGATTTTTTTAAAACTCAACCATAGATATAGCGGAGCTGTAGGATTTCTATACCAAAAACACATGGCATCTCACCCCTCATTCACAATGGCCAACCCTTGTATTGAATTCCCGTTACTGATTCAGCTCCATTATTCATTAATTAGCGAATGCTTCGAGGAAGTTTATACAGCGCGCGTGAACCATCGCCCACACGAAACACGTGCGAATCAGTATTAACACATTGCGTACTATATTACAATTGCTAGGTCAGGATCGCGCTCGCGAGTGGACGGCATAAAAATATTATTTTAACAATATTTATTTATTTTTATTTATTTATTCGGAAAACACTTTCAAAACAGCGGCACCCACCCGAAGGTGGTGCATCCAAAAGAATAAGAGTAAAATACTCAAAAATACACAAATACAAGGTACAGTATTAAATATGATATAGACAAGAAAGAGAAGTAATTACAAAATAAACATACAATCATCAATATAAAATCATACACGGGAATGGGCTCATAAAGTCATATGAAACCTTACGTGGAGTGTGTATGCTGATTAGTTAATATTATTATTATTATTATTATTATTGTTACTTAACAGCGCTGTCCTACACGACCATGCACGTTTTAAATAGGATTTACAGAAAGTATCAAATTGTTTTTCGATCAATGTATCATCATATGAGTATTTACTCACCATGGGGGTGACATTCAAACAAGTATTACCTAAGATTAAGCAAAGTTGTGTATTATTATCACTAACACTGAAGAAATTCCATACATATGAAAGATCTGCACGGCGAAGATTTAATTTTAAGTTATGGAGCTCATTGTCACGGATTGCATGTAAAGACTTACATGAGAGCATAAAATGATTAATATCTTCACAACCACTTTTACAAAGTAAGCACATACCGTCATTATTAACTTCCCAAGAACTTAGCTTGCCATTCAGGGGAAGCGTGTTAGAACGCGCTTTGAACTTCAAGCTTGCCCCGTAAAAATCAAGCTTGTCCTTCAAATAACTTTCCAAATATGGATGTGTTTTGAACTAAATAGTATTTTAATCTGCATTTGTGAGCACATTTAATGAACAAACAAATATAGTGATGACAGCAAGATAGAGTAATATTATGGACAAATAGTATTTAAAAAATCAGAATTTAGAGGCCCATTATGAATGCAATCTCAGTCATTGTACACTTACACCAAAAATAGCATACGAATGGTTAATAACAAAAATATTAAGTTTTTGGGAAAGGGCGGCCGGCCGCCACATGAGTTAATGAATTGCTGTTGTGATGATGGAAAATGAGACTTATTTGTGCAAAATCAATTTTTAAACAGTTGAAACTTTACTAGTTATTTCCTTACAATACTGTCTTCTCAATTGGCTTAATAAATAGTTTCGTGGTTTGTTAATTTTGGATTTCTGAGAGTTTACCAAGGAGTTTACCCAGGGAGGTGTATTACTATTAGTATAACATCTCTCTGGTTTACTCAAGGCTGATACCAATTAACTATTATCTGCGTGTTATTATTGTTGTACTGTAGTATTAATCTCGACTGAACAGCACTAACCGTCTTTACTGCTTCGAAGATATGTTTGTTTATCCATCGGATCAAATAAGTCCATGGTTTATCCACCGTCTATGGTTTATCCAATATTTACCAAGGCATACCACTTAAGCCGTCTCCTGCGGCTATCACACATGATCACTATAGCCTCGTGCTTGTATAATATCGTTCAATATCAGCACAGTCCAGGATATGACGTATTTCATAACAAAAATTCACATTGCGTATGTATCCAAATCGATTTTCGAAACATTTCTTTCTACACATCTAAGTAAATATGGTTCACAGTATACTCGCGATTTTTGAGTGATAACCATACCTTAACGAAAAAGTAGTTAGCTTTTTAACATTACACACAAAAAACGGAATGCATAACAATGACAACAGTGCCCGCAGATACGAGGCTAGTGATGCCGTGCGTCACAAGAACCTCGATATACATCGCGGTTAATAATCAATTACTAACTCAATTTTGATATCTTGCCCAATTGTGTCTGGTTTAGGTAGAACACGTCACATATGGAAATACAAACTGTGGTAATTTTGCACGATAACATTTTTGCGATTTGAAAGTTTATTACATCGACTTATTCCAAAAATAAATATGTTCACGGTTGCTGCTTGCAGCGCGAAAAGCACGGAAATTAATGTAGCACGAAAATGTCCATGTTTACAGTAAAACTATACCCTATTTCACTACCTCGGGACAATACAGGCGCACCATTTTTATCTTCAGTCTTTCTACATGTGCGTGTATCTACCAGTGCCTTGAGTAAGCGCACACATTTGCGGTGTTACATTCATGTAAGGAGGCACAGTTAGTCTAAGATAAAGACTTCATTGAGAGATTATACCGCATTTATGTCTGCAGGGAATAAAGCTGTGAAACTTGTGTTTTTATTCCATCATGGGGCAAAAAAAAAGATATTAGGCAACAGAAGAAGAAAAAATGTGTTCTACGGGAAAATGGACCTCTCAGGTAGGGTCAGTTGGTCGACAGGGTGGGTTTTTTTTGGGGGGAGGGGGGGGGGGGAATAAAACAAAATATATGTAAACATTTTGGTGAATTAAAAAAATCCAAATGTTTACAAAATGTTTTCAAAATGTTCAAACAAATTTCAAAACATTTTTTTTAAAACATGGTCATGCCCGTAGAACTTAACAATTGGCCTACCTGGAAAGCCGGGTATTCCTTCAGGCCCATCTCTTGAATTTCCAGGGATTCCTTTTTCTCCCAGCCGGCCCGTTGGTCCTGACCTTCCTTGGAATCCAGGTTGACCTGCGGCTCCAGACATGCCTTGACGACCTGGTGGGCCTAGTTGTCCTGGTTGACCTGGAAAACCTTTGGGACCAACGGGACCATTACCTGTTTCACCCTGTAAAAAGAGAATTTCACATCACTTTATTAGGATTCCACACCTCCAAATAAATTTGTGCTAGCACCCAACATTAGCCTGTGTTTTTAATTCAAGACCTCGAACCATTAATTCAAATGTACAGAAAAGGTATACAATGCTTTTAATATGAAAGAAATTTGTGTTATTTGTGATTTGTGATTTCTTTTTAAACTTCTCCTTGTTGTATATAAGTCCCTGCACAATCTTGCACCTACCTACATAAAACAACTCATCACACCTTACCATCCTTCTCGGACTTTAAGATCAAGATCCAAAGGGCTCCTTCAAGTACCACATGCGGCCATATCTGCTAAACGGACTTATGGTAGTCGAGCCTTTTTCATCGCTGCACGAAGGAATGAAATGCTCTTCCCGAACATGTCCGACGTGCTACATCAGTGCAATCCTTCAAAACGTCATTGAAGACATATCTTTTTAATTTATGAATTGTGCATAGTAGACTGTGTTTGTACCATTATTATAAGTTGTTGTTGTTGTATTTGTACTTAAAGTTATTTCTGATGTGTATTCTATGATGTAATGTTCTTATATTTTTTCATACATGTATGTTATGCGCCTCGGGGTTGTGTTCACAATGTGAGGCGCATTATAAATGCCCTTTTATTACTATTATTATTATTTGTAGACTATAAACTTAATATTTAACCAAAGAACCCATGTATTTTCTGTAATAGTAAGATTTGACACAACTTTTCTCTTTTCACCTCTTCTAGAACAAATGCACCGAATATAGCTAGCAGACAGCAATTTGGAGAGTGTACTAGTATTCAACGTCCCGTTGCGGGAAAAATAAAGGTCAACCCCACCAAAATGGGTGTTCTTTTGATGGAAGACATCAGTATCTTCAAAGAAAACAAGGATTTGAACAAACCAGTCGCTCAATAGCTGAAAAAAATCAGACTTTAATTTGATCTCTTATGGATGTAAGTCAATGGCAATTTAATTGGTGGTGTGGAACCTAAGCATCATACATATCGTTGCTGTTCTGACATACCGGCACATCTCTTTACTTATTTCTGTTGTGATGTGCCGGTATGTCAGAACAGCTACGATATGATATACACAATAAAGGAAACGTATGCAGTGCTCAAAAATGGTAACTTGCAAATTAATAAGGCCAACATTTTTTGTTGTGCTGCCCTCAAGTGCCAAAAATCTTGAAGTCGGTCGGTTGGTCGAATTTCCTTCTTTTTTCCTCCTTTTTTTTGCTGACAAATATAACTGACACAGCATGGTTCATGACAAGACAGAATTGGTAAATAACAATTAGACTAATGTCTCTTATGTGATAATAGCAATATTTGCAAGCAAACTTATTCATTTCAAGCAGAAAATAGTAATATTTTGACAAATTGGGTAACATTGTAATCTAAATAGCCCAATTGCAACCCTGATTTTAGGGTCAGTCACTGAGGGCAACACAACAATTTTTATTTTTTTTTGCCTAAATATGGTCATAACTCCAGAACTATAAGCTCCAATGTAAAACAAAATTGTGAAGAAATAATTTGAGATCGTTCACCTCCTCCAGGCGCTGGCGTATACACACACACATAGAAAGGTGGGAGATACACATGTGTGCGTAAATGTTGCACTTGTAAACCTACATCACCGTCCGGAGTCAAGTGAAATAGAGTATAGCGGTTACTTACCGTATTTGTACCAGGTCGGCCAGGCAATCCAAGATCACCACTATCACCAATATCTCCATTTGGGCCCTGTAAAGATAAACCAGTTACAATGATATTAATAACAAATCATTTTGAGAATCTAAATTATTCTGATTTGCTTACAGCGATAAGGTTCCAGCGCATTGATTTTTGTAGGTGCTCAAGGGTGTTGTTTGCAACCCATTCCTCGGCCATTCAGGATTGGTGTTTACTGACCCACGAATTTTGCCTTTATTCAGCAGTCAAGCATTTCTATGTTTGCTGTTCTCCACCGTGTCCCACTTTCTCACATTGCGTTTTGCCAGCATACCATTCGGATGTCTCAAAAGGTCAGTTACTTTATATCTACAAGAGTTTTCAACAGCACCAGAGAAGCTGGTGGCTGATTGAATGTGAATTGATAATTATTGGGCAATTAAAATGTCTGAGCGGTATGCTGTCAATTGCACGCATCACCTATTCTTCTGTGTCGCTTTGTCTCTTTTCTTTTTACTTTGAGTCTGTAAGGCCTAAAACTAAAAAAATGTTTTGATTGGCCTAACATGACAAAAACAAATAAGGTAGGTCGGTCTGGATTTTAAAAAAAAAAAAAAATCATCTGCTTTGGGAACTTAAAATAGCCGAATATGAAAGCAAACGGTCACTTTAATACTTTGTTCAATTTAAAAAATTTAAAAAATAAAAAAATAAAAAAATAAAATTGTTTTTCCTCCCACAAAATAAAATATATTCAGAGTCGGCGATGTATTTAGGGTCGGTTGGGTTAGGCCAATCAAATTTCTTTTTTTTTTAGGCCCAATTGATGGTATTATTCCTATTGAGCCAGTTATAATTACGTTTGACAATTTTAATGAATAAGTAACTTTCATTTATACTGTTTTTAATGGGGATCAATGCAAGAAAAAATCAAATAAAACTGTGTAAAATTGATGTTTGAACTTGACGGATTAAAAATTTAACAATCTCCCATTCACCAAAAATCAAAAAAACAACCTATCATTAAAAAGTTAAGTTATGCATACATTAATTTATTTACACTATTTTATTGGTTAAATTATCCCCATGGAACCTCTTCTCACTAATATACAGATAAACCTTGATAAAAATGACCTGAACTTAGCTGTTGTAAGTTGTACCTAAATCTCTTATTTCGCCTACAATTTCATTCATCGCCAACTGCCTGAAGATCTCACACCACCTAATAACTTTACACTTTGGGAGATTATTTAGTGGTGTGCTACCTGTGAGCAGAGTTTAAATACCTTGTTACCGGGAAGACCGTTGATGCCCGGACTGCCATTTCTTCCTCTGTCGCCAAAAAATCCTGGTACACCGGGCTGGCCAGGATAACCATATTCTCCCTGCAATCATAAATAACACAACAGTTAGCAATAATGGAGAAGGGAAATGGCGAATCTGGGAAGATTTCGGCATTTAGGGAGGGCAATTTTGACATTTTTGAGGGAAATGTTGACATTTGTGAGGGAAATGTTGACATTTGTGAGGGAAATGTTGACACTTTTGAGGGAAATGTTGACACTTTTGAGGGAAATGTTGACACGTTTGAGGGCAATGTTGACATTTTTGAGGGCAATGTTGACACTTTTTAGAGCAATGTTGACACTTATGAGGGCAATGTTGACACCAATGTTGACACTTTTGAGGGCAATGTTGACACTTTTGAAGGCAATGTTTACACTTTTGAGGGCAATGTTGACATTTTTGAGGGCAATGTTGACACTTTTTAGAGCAATGTTGACACTTTTGAGGGCAATGTTGACATTTTTGAGGGCAATGTTGACACTTTTTAGAGCAATGTTGACACTTTTGAGGCCAATGTTGACACTTTTGAGGGCAATGTTGACACTTTTTAGAGCAATGTTGACACTTATGAGTGCAATGTTGACACCAATGTTGACACTTTAGAGGGCAATGTTGACGCAATGTTGACACTTTTAAACCGTGTTCGAAAAAAGATTAAAATACTAAAACAACATTGCAGTCCAAATATAATGCCTGCAGCAACATGGGGAACATGTTTACTACTTGCTCTGTTAATCTCATCTAAATATTTTTATTCATTCCGATATGGCATGAAATTATCTAAAATTGGTGAAAACATGTTTTTCACTTTCAGCGTATTTCTATAGATGAAACGGCCACTTAAGAGAGTATGATATAAATCGATCAAGCAGAACAATTTCCTCAGACCATTCATATATCTCTCATAAAGCATCATCGACAGTTGATATCTATTCATTTTATAGTGGAAATCAAAGATACACCTAATTACCTGCATATCATTTAAATCAGGCTTTGGTGCCAAACATGGTCAATGATTTTATGACTTTCAAAAGAAGTTAAGGGGGGACTCAAGGAAGTTTATGATTTGAGTTTTTGAATTTTGTGAGTGCTATAATTATTGAACTATTAATCAAATGCATACAAAGTATACATTTTTGGAAAGGAAATGGATCAGAGAATATAAATTTGGTGTCAATTTTGAACAAAAATGTTGCATTTTTAAGAAAATCATAAAATTCACGTTTTTGACCAAACATTTTTTGAACAAAGCTAACAAATTTTGAGTTAAAAATGCCCAAATCACTTGACGATGATGTAAAGACACTGCGGCACCATTCCCGGTATAAATAATTCTGGGACACCCTGTATAATCGTTTTATAATTAGGCTTTTACAACAGGAGATAATATGTGACCCGTCACATCAAAATGGACATGTTGGAGGCCAGAATCATATCAGAATTATTGGTATGACTTGAAAGAGCAGATTGTAAGCTTTGAAATGATATCATGTTGAAGGTAATATGACTTTGTAAAAACAAGATATGATTTGAAGAATACTTTATTATATTATTTTCTCTATATTTCAGCAAATATATTGGTCTCTATCTCAAAACTGTGTCCATTTTGACGTCACAGATCACATAAAGGCAACTAAATTCACCTTGGGACAAGTTTAAAACTTACCCTAGGTCCCGCATTACCAGGAACACCCTTCTCTCCACCCATACCGACAGGACCTTCAAAACCCTGCAAAAAAATACACACAAAATATTTCAATCAATTCAATCTTTATTTCCATAAGAACAATACACAGGTATGCATCTAATCGATTTGTATGAAAACAAAATTAATCACAATATTTTTATTTTTACTTATTTCAAATAAATGTAAAACTTGAAATTCTTCCCCAAAAGAGTAAAATTATTCACCAGCATTTGCAGTGAATAACTGTAGAATAGACAGCCTAGACTGAATCCTTCCTGTCTTCACAATTTACACACGGCCCGCCGCTGAGGGTGCTTAAAATGTGAAGACTGATAGAGGGACAGGGAGACCCAGTCTAGACTGAATCCTTCCTGTCTTCACAATTTACACACGGCCCGCCGCTGAGGGTGCTCAAAATGTGAAGACTGATAGAGGGACAGGGAGACCCAGTCTAGACTGAATCCTTCCTGTCTTCACAATTTACACACGGCCAGCCGCTGAGGGTGATCAAAATGTGAAGACTGAGAGAGGGACAAGGGACCTAGTCTAGACTGAATCCTTACTGTCTTCACAATTTACGCATGGCCCTGCAGAGGGTGCTCAAAATGTGAAGACTAAAAGAGGGACAAGGGGGACCCAGTCTAGACTGAATCTTCCGGTTTCACAATTTACACACAGCCCTGCCGCAGAGGGTGCTCAATATGAAGACTAATTAGAGGGACAAGGGACCCAGTCTAGACTGAATTCTTCCGGTCTTCACAATTTACACACTGCCCCTGCAGAGGCCGTACCGGTGCTCAAAATGTGAAGACTGATAGAGGGACACAGGGATCCAGTATAGACCGTATCCTTCCTGTCTTCACAATTTACACACGGCCCCGTTGCAGAGGGTGCTCAAAATGTGAAGACGAAAACTAATACAGTTCCAAAAGTATGGGCTTAAAGGAGGTGTCCCGCAAGCACAACATTATGCAATATATGTTAGAAAAATAATTTACAAGCCCAATTCGCGTAGTTATATAAACACAACACCAAAAGTAAGTCCCCCCCTAAACAATTCGTCATAACATCGTAAGATAAAACATTTTACCAATAAAACTAAGTTAGAAATAATCCTATGACTGTTTCCTAAGTGATGTTTGAAAATGAAAGATTTCCATTATTTCATGGCTGAATGAGCTCAAATGGAAGACAAAAACTGCCCTTCTCAAAAGTCACAAAAGTTTATGAATTGCTTCTCACTAATGGAAAAGTACCTGTGGCTGAGCAAAATTTACTGTAATGTGTAATCAATTCATGATCATTCAGCCATGTAAATCCCATTCTTGGCTCAGATATTAGCATAGTGAGTTGTGACTTTTGAGAAGGGCAGTTTTTGTCTTATTTTTGAGCTTATTCAGCCATGAAGTCATGGACATCTTTCGTTTTCAAACACCACTTAGGAAACAGTCATAGGATTATTTCTAACTAAGTTTTATTGGTAAAATGTTTTATCTTACGATGTTATGACGAATTTGTTAGGGGGGGACTTACTTTTGGTGTTGTGTTTAGAACAAAACATCATACTTATCACAAAAAAACTAATAAAACCGGCTATCTCTCAACATTTGTAGCAATCGAAAGTCCTGATGTCGATGACGTCGTGATTATCGGCGCTCAAATTTGCGCAATTGTATTGTATAACTATGACTTCATCGACACCGGGACTTTCGATCGCCGCGATATTTATAAACTGTATTTTGAGAGATGGCGGTTTGTATTCGTTATTGTAATAGGTATAATTTTTTGTTCTATATACGACTTCGTAACAACACGATTTGGCTTCGATAATCATTGTTCTAACATAAAATGCACAATGTTGTGCTTGCGGGACCCCTCAATTAATTAGCTGATTAACAAAAATAAGCTAATTCCAAACCAAAAAGCAGTGCGCCAATGGTTTTCAAACGGCGTTGTACATCGCGTGACACGGTGCGTGGCTGTAGCAACAGAAAATATAACAACAAACTCCCTTTATACTTTCTATTTTATCCCCCTCTTCTTAGTCTTTCTCAAGACGATTTACCTCCCACAGCGTGGACATGACGATTGTTCGTGGCACTGAATTGGACCAATCAGATGTTTTTTCTCTTGTTGCTGTGGGCACAAATGCACATGCTCAGTAATCGTGGAATGCCAAGAGTAGCCGCACACCCTTTTGCCGTGTTTTTTACCAGTCCCTTGATTTGGTCCGCCATTTTTAAAGATGGCGGCTAATTAGAGGGACTTGGGGACCCAGTCTATAGACAACCATGCTCTATATAAAACAAACAAACTTACCTTAGGTCCATTTAGTCCAAGCATTGGATTTGGGCCGCCATTTTTAAAGATGTCGACCAATTAGAGGGATGTGGGGACACAGTCTATAGACAACCCTGCCCTGTATAAACAAATATCCTTACCTTTTGTCCATTTGGTCCAGGCATTCCTGGCATTCCTTTGTATCCTTTCAAACCCTAATGCAAAGAAAAAGAGACGTCACATTTTCAACAATTTTCAAACACATTTGTTTAAACTTAAACAAATTCATTATTTTCAATTTTACAAAAGAATTGTTCAAAAATCTAGAAAAAATAAGTCGGTCAGAGATTCAAATGTTACCATAGAAATTAAAGGAATGCATTATATTTACTTTTATACTTTATTTTAACTTTATTGTTCCACTCGGAATGCAACTAACATATATGCAACATGGTGTTGCAAAAAGAAAATCATGACATGCACTTGGTGCAAATGTTTAATTAAACATGAGTTAACCCTAACCCCCCCTGAGTGCAAAAAAATGCTAATCCTAAGTCCCTCTCCAAACGCATGCGCCGTCGGTTTTCGATGACGTTGTCAACAACTGAGTCTATATAGTGAGCGCAGTATACTATACTGCAGGAATGTGTAGCTGAGGGCCGTGGCTTAGGGGGTGGGACGTGGGCTTGAGAACGGAGGGTCCCCGGATCGAATCCCAGCAGGTTCCCGGTGATTTAGTTGGTGTTTTTTTCTCGAAAAATCGTGATCCCGGTCAAAAACCCTAAACCGGCGTTAGAGTTAAACTACCCATACTCATGTTTTTTAAAGTAAGAAACTTTTCAGCGAGTTAGACGCATGTTTAAAGTTAAATATATTTTCAAGAATTACATTTAGTTAAACAAACAATGTGGTTGAAGTCGAGTTAAAGGCGTGTTTAGCTTAAAACTGTGTTTTAATACGTACAAGTATATGACCCTCAGTGTCAAAAAAAGAGGAAAAAACTGACATATTTCCAAAATTAATACACCCCTGCACACTGTTTGTCTAAAAAAGAAAAGAAAAAAAGTAAAATAAAAACCACACTATCATTTTTCTACTATTAAACAGTGTTTTATGACTGGCCTTACTTACCCTCATGCCATCTTCACCTATTATTCCTTTGAAGAGAATTAGTCCTTTAGGGTCGTTTCTGGGTGGCAAGTTTCCTGGTTCGCCCTTTTGACCAAAGTCACCCTGTAAGAAACAATGATACAAAAGTCATATAACATATAATCTTATTCGCAAACAGCGAAGAATGTTTAAGCAATCCCCATGTGTTTCTCAGAGAAATCGGAAACATTTATATGAATTTATTAGCGTGACCATCTTAGCGCAGTCCGTGGTAACTGTAGCTTTCTTTCATAACTTGCTTTTGGTTTCTTAATTCCATACCGGTTCCCGTGAGTTTTCTCCGGGTTGCTCTGGTTTCCTCTAGCCACCCTCCTACGTCTGCTACTTCAAAAATCAGCTTATAAGGCCAAACAAAAAAAAACAAGTTTGTATCCAGTAGTGCGCGCGCATTTCACTGAGACACTTGATTGTTGCGCATTTAATTTTTTTAATAGAAAAATGGGAAAAAATATTGTTAGGGTGCCATCTTCTGTCAAAATTGTGTCCAACATGTTTCAAGATGGCGATTGGCCACATACGGCAAACACAAAAGTGAAAATCTGCGGTGAATATCACATGTAAGCGAGTATAAGAGTAACAAAAATGCACAGATTTGACTAAATAAAACAATTTCAAGTGAATCTCCACTATGAATTTGAGCCACAAAAAAAGAAGAAAAAAAGTGCATTTCCCATTTGACTTTTCAGGCTTGCTACTGGAAACAACCTTGTTATTTTTTTTGGCCTAATAGGGAAATATTAAGATTGAATATAGAAACACTGCATGAGTGATTCCATCCCTAGTTGTGGAAATAGTGACGGTTCCAGGGTCGATAGCAGTTCTCGGATGGGAGCACCAGTTGTCGGATTGGAAGCAGCAGTTCCTGCTTCTTGTCTAGAATCTGTTCTTGAATTGTGGTTTCTCTGATGTGCCGAGCGCCGTGGCTGTGTAATGCGCAGTCCCTGCGACTACTTCACATGGATATGTCGCATGTTCTAAAAACTAATATTGATTTACTTAGCTATAATGACTTACAATTTCTCCTTTTATTCCCCGAGCTCCTTCTCTGTTTTCACCTATACTTCCTGTAGATCCCTGTCTACCAGGGTAACCCTGAAAATGTAAAAAATCACAAGATATAGCTTTATCAGTTCCAAATCGGTAAAAAGCATAAAATTCTTGAGCGCAACGCTCTTCTAAATTTATTCATGGAACTGACTGAACTATAGTGTTGTTCCCCTTTTCTTAGTAAAAACTAAAGTTGCACTTATATTTAGAGGGGGCATTCAAAATTGGATACCCCAAGTCTATGTCTATTTTTTTATTATTTTTAAATCAGCAATATTCGTAGGGGTGCAGAATTATAGAATTCTAATACTTCCTTGTTAATTATTCATTTGCTCATAACTCTATAAATATAATTCCAACTTAAAAATATGAATTTATAATAAAATTATGGATAACTGTATTCTCGTCAACTTGAGATATTGTTCACGAAGATCGGTTAACGATTGAGAACTCTACACGAAACAGATTGATGTCCTCCCCCTCCCACCTCCATGTGGTTACACTACCGGTTGTTGTTATGTCACATGGCGCCCTCTATATTAGGGGTGTTTCAACTTACCGTTTCTCCCTGCTCCCCTCTGTATCCTGTGCCGCCTTTTTGACCAGGATAACCGTTTTCACCCTGTAAAAAATAATACATTTAATTGAGATTGGCTAGTCACAGTTTGCTAGAAGATGTAGGGTCAGAAATTCAAGGAGAATCCGAGAATCTGTTCTCGCAAAGATTCCCCCTGATAAAGCTGCAAAAATCCAAGTTGATTCTCATAGATGATCTGTCTAACACAATCCATAGATTCTCAACAAATCCGGTGCAACAATCTAAATGGATTCTTGCATCCTTTGACGAACTACTGATCCTGACATGCATAATAGGTCAAGATTTCAACACCACCCAAAAATATGTATAATTATACACAGACTAGAATGAAAGACTCCTTCGACTACTGTTACGTAATCGCTCATTTCTCCGTAATTACTTAACCGAATCAAATGCTGTTTTCTTAAAATTATAGCCAACTAATTAACTAACTGATTTTGTCGTTTATAGTGTTACGATCACCTAAAGGTGTGTTGTAATATTTTTGAAACACCTTGTAGATGTGCATTCAGTTTAGCTGACAAGTTGTAAAATTCTAAGGTGCTGTGAAATTCCACAACACTTCTGTTCAATCCTATAACTACAGCAGGAAAAAGCAGGGAATATGGAAAGCTCATTCCAGGGAAATTTGAAGATCTGGAGGGAAATTTGGAGATCTGAAGGGAAATTTTGGCAATATGAAGGGATTTATGGCTAAAATATGTAAAATATTGTGAACAATTTGACTTGATTCCCGGGAAATAAAACATTTTTTCTCGCCCAATTTAAAAAAAATTTAAACCAATGAAATGATTTGGCTAAACTCATGTACGAAAAAAATAATCACTTCCAGGCCCTCTTGCAACATATCAATACTTGTTGTGACATCATCAATACTTGTTACGACACTATCAATACTTGTTATGACATCAATACTTATTATGACATCATCAATATACCAGTGATCCATCAACACCTGGTAGGCCTGCGTACCCTCTACCCTTTGTTTTTTATGTATTCCTTGCTTTCTTGTACAATGTAATTCGGCCTTCGGGTCGCGATTTTGTGCCAATCATCTCTCATCTCTCATCTCTCATCTCTCATCTCTCATCTCTCATCTCTCATCTCTCATCTCTCATCTCTCATCTCTCATCTCTCATCTCTCATCTCTCATCTCTCATCTCTCATCTCTCATCTCTCATCTCTCATCTCTCATCTCTCATCTCTCATCTCTCATCTCTCATCTCTCATCTCTCATCTCTCATCTCTCATCTCTCATCTCTCATCTCTCATCTCTCATCTCTCATCTCTCATCTCTCATCTCTCATCTCTCATCTCTCATCTCTCATCTCTCATCTCTCATCTCTCATCTCTCATCTCTCATCTCTCATCTCTCATCTCTCATCTCTCATCTCTCATCTCTCATCTCTCATCTCTCATCTCTCATCTCTCATCTCTCATCTCTCATCTCTCATCTCTCATCTCTCATCTCTCATCTCTCATCTCTCATCTCTCATCTCTCATCTCTCATCTCTCATCTCTCATCTCTCATCTCTCATCTCTCATCTCTCATCTCTCATCTCTCATCTCTCATCTCTCATCTCTCATCTCATATCATATCATATCATATCATATCATATCATATCATATCATATCATATCATATCATATCATACAAATATTTACTGCTCTTGAGGGATCTGGTGGAATCTATTGGGCCCCGAGGTGAACTGGAGACCGTGGGGTACTATTTTCCCGAGACCGAAGGTCGAGGGAAAATAGTACCCCACGGTCTCCAGTTCACCGAGGGGCCAAATAGATTCCACCAGATCCCGAATAAAGAGCAGAAAATATTTGTATGATATGATATGATATGATATGATATGATATGATATGATATGATATGATATGATATGATATGATATGATATGATATGATATGATATGATATGATATGATATGATATGATATGATATGATATGATATGATATGATATGATATGATATGATATGATATGATGATATGAGATGAGATGAGATGAGATGAGATGAGAGATGAGAGATGAGAGATGAGAGATGAGAGATGAGAGATGAGAGATGAGAGATGAGAGATGAGAGATGAGAGATGAGAGATGAGAGATGAGAGATGAGAGATGAGAGATGAGAGATGAGAGATGAGAGATGAGAGATGAGAGATGAAAATATTTGTTTTATATCCTTCATCAATATATTTCTTGTTCATTAATTTGTTAAAAGTAGATTCTCAAGACTGAGCTAAGCCTAGGCCTTACTAGGCTAACACTTAGCTTTGTACATTTTAGCCTAGGCCTAAGGCATAGGCAACGAGAAATATTTTTAAATTTTTTTTACTCACTACCTCGACTAGTCAAAAAGTTCCAACTCATGAAACTGTTCAATTCAAATTTCATTCGATTACGGGCACCGGCATACAACTTGGAAAGCAACATGCCGAGTAGGCCTACGGCGTTTTCCAATAAAGTGTAATCTGCGTTGGTTTCCTTGCAAAATTCGCGAAAAACTGACACCCCATATTTTATTTGTTTATAGTGTTCTCAATGTCTGCGCTGTCAATTTATCCTCATTTACACGCCGAAACCGTGGAGTTTGTCAAAGTTAGTCAGTTTAGGCTTGTCAATCCTAAAGTCAACTGTCCTAATATTAACATAAAGAGAACTTTGACACGTAAATCGAGGTCATAGGGTAATAGTAGACTATTTCATTCTCTAAATAGTACCTCTCTCCCTCGTCAATAGCATTTTTGGTCTTTCTTGCCTAATGGTGAGACTATTTTTGATCATGTGACACACTTTTAACCAATTAATGAACAGGAATATATTGATGAAGGATATAACATATCATATCATATCATATCATATCATATCATATCATATCATATCATATCATATCATATCATATCATCATATCATATCATATCATATCATATCATATCATATCATATCATATCATATCATATCATATCATATCATATCATATCATATCATATCATATCATATCATATCATATCATATCATATCATATCATATCATATCATATCATATCATATCATATCATATCATATCATATCATATCATATCATATCATATCATATCATATCATATCATATCATATCATATCATATCATATCATATCATATCATATCATATCATCTGCTCGTACAACAACCCTGTTACAATAAATTGCCTTTCCTTTCCCTGCCACCATCCCACCACCCCTACCACTCCGGGTTCTCTCATAACATCCAGAATACTTGTTGATTGTGACATCATCAATACTTACCAGCGGTCCATCAGTACCTGGCAGACCTGCGTCCCCTCTCAGTACCTGGCAGAGCTGCGTCCCCTCTCAGTACCTTGCAGACCTGCGTCCCCTCTATTTTCTTCAATAGCACAATCTAATTACTATCAGTTGGCTCTCTTATCTCTCCCCCACCCCACCCCTCCAGGCCCTTTTGTCCTATATTCAATACTTGTTGTGACATCATCAATACTTGCTATGACATCGTCAATACTTTGTGACATCATCAATTCTTGCTATGACATCATCAATATTTGCTATGACATCATCAATACTTGCTATGACATCATCAATACTTACCGGTGGTCCATCCACACCTGGTATACCTGGGTTGCCTCTATCTCCTCGTACAATAACCCTATTCACATCAGCTGGTTCTCCTTTCTGTCCTGTGTAACCTTCTCGTCCCTGTCAGGCCAACAAAAAAGTATGGATCTCATTATTTCTCATGGATGGTAATTATAAATTTCACTTAGACCCATGAAATTGAGAAGGCAGGTAGAACTTATAGAATGACCCTCGTAAAAGAGACTTTACTTGACTAACTTATCTTTAAGACTTGACTGGACTTATCTTTAAGACTTGACTGGACTTATCTTTAAGACTTGACTAACTTATCTTTAAGACTTGGACTTAAACAAAAGACATGACTTTATCCCAGTTACTAATCTTTAATGAAGAAAAAAAAGACAGGTGATTCCATATACGGGCATACATGTGATGTGCCTTGGAGTATCATACAAGAATAGAGCTGTTCTTGGCAATGCATCTCAACGTAAAATGATTGACAGCTTGACGTACGCTCCGTGAGCTCATCAGAAGAGCGCGGTGTGAAAGGCCTAAACTAAGAATTTCATGCTTTTATTGTCAACTAATAAAAATCAAAAATTACTTACATTTGGGCCTGGAGGTCCTTGTAGTCCGTATCCTGGTTGACCGGCATCACCCTGTAATAGGAAAAAGAAAAAAACACAGATATCAACAATAATATGGCACACTTTCTTTAACAAACAAAAAATTAGCTTGTCAATAATTTCTTAAATAATCACCACACAAATAGAAAGTCCAAACTCATGTTTTGTTCTATACCGGGTGGTTAAAAAAAAAATGACCCAAGTTCTAGGTAACTTTTCAACTACATCTTATAGTTTCAGAGAATTTGTGTGTACTTAGTCTTGATCAGCAGTAAGTTTTGAAATTATCCTGAACAAATGGTAAATTTAGCTTGGTTGGTTCTTCAGATATGGTTCATTACAGAGAGCATGCACAAAACTGCCTTGTCCACAGAAGCATCCTTTAGTAGAGATAGATCGCACAAAGTGGACTTACACGTGATTGGTCACAAATTGTGAAAAAATGAGAAAAAAAAGAAGAAAAAGAGACATCTGAAACATCTGCCTGGTGCATGACATTACCTACGTTTATTTGTTGAATGTGAATGGCACACAAGCACAGAGATTGGATACTTTGTAAGGGTGGGCTTTTCAATTTCTGAATCTAGAGCATGTTGTTTTGTTGAAGATAAAAACTAAATGACACTCCCGTGGACATGTCAGTTTTGTGCATGCTTTCTGTAATGAACCATATCTAAAAAAAACCAACAAGCTAAACGCGCCATTTGTTCAGGATAATTTCAAAACTTACTGCTGATCAAAAACAAGTAAACACAAATTCCCTGAAACTATAAATGTGGTTGAAAAATTACTTTGAACTTGGGTCAACTTTTTTTTGAACCACCCGGTATAACCATGTAATTTGGACACGATAATTCATTTTCTATAGTCTATTTGGCCATCACGAGACAGTGACGTAACTGCGTATTCTACTAATTGCAGCCGCTAACGTGCGCGCCTACTCGAGGCGCTGGTATATACACACGAGCGTTAAAAGATGGAAGATACATACGCGTGCGTAAAAGCTGCGCCTGTAAAGTTACGTCACTGTCTGGAGGAAGCCAAATAGAGTATAACATAATAATGCACAACGTTGTGCTTGCCGTACACCTCCTTGAAGTAGGACCCAAGGTCTAAAGTTTAAAAAACACACTTCTTTATAGTCATAAAGGAGTTCTTGTTAAGAATGAGCTTTATTATGCTGAAAACATACTAAGGTCGCTTTGCGATTAAATCGCTCCTATGACGAGTTTTACGTCATATAAAAAACCCCGATACATCGATCAAGAGATCGCTTGACTGGAAACGACCAGTCGCCACCAGTTGACTTCAGTTCAACTCGAAAGGTCGGTCGCTCATGACGTAATGAACACCATACTTTTTCAACCAATGGGGGGAGGTTATTTTGCTTCGAAATTAGCATAACCAATCAGCAGCAATTACCAGGTTTGTTGTCGTCTGCGTGTTCGGGAAATACCTGCGACTACCGGCGATTTAGTAGCTCGATGCGACTTTTGGTCGCACCGAGATACTTTTGAGCTAGCGAGTACTACGCGACCTGTTGCGACCAGCGACCGGCTAGTATGTTTTCAGCATTAAGTAGGACCCAAGGTCTAAAGTTTGACATGGGTTCTGTTTCATAAAAATTCAATTATGAAATCTTAAATATTCTTCATACGAAAAAGTTAAAAATCAAGAAAAAAACTCAACTGTTATCATGGAGTCTCATCTCATACTTCCATGCTGTTATGTAATAGAGCCCAGGGTCAAACTTTTTTTTATATGAAATTGATTGATTGATAGTCATAATAAATTAATCAATCAATCAATTATATAACACAATATGCAATCTGACCCAGACACCTGTATCACAAATCTGTCATCTTGTCTTGCATGCCCAGCAAATGAAAACTCCTTCCTTGTCTACACATTCAGACACTTGACATAAGATTATCTCTTATTCATTTCCTGTCCTAGCGAGAGTTACGTCAACGTTGAAGCGTGATTATACATGAGTAGTCCATTACAAGGCTTTGTCTATCTCATGTTCAAACCATAACAATGTGTGTTTCCTGTAGAATCTAGGGACTAATTATATAATACCCTTCACACTTTATGTTTTACAGCAATGAAGTGAATAATGTGTGGAGGGTATTCATAATTCAATTATGCTGTATCTAGTGGATGTCCAAAAAGCTTGGCACTTCTGCCAGACATAAGAAGAGCGGGAGGAAATGAAGTTCTGTATCAACTCGAGGCTGTATTGAATTATTGGTCTTTCATTCTATAAAGATTCATAAAGTGATATTTTGTAAAAAGACAAATGGATGGTAAAGTGTGTGTTTCCTATAGGTATGAATAGTTAGTTGTTAAGGATGTCCAAAAGGCTTGGCACTTCTGCCAGACATATGAAGAACCACAGGCAATGATGTTCTGAATCCAATGAGACTGTAGTAAAGTTTAAGTCACATATTTGTATTAACTCCACGGGGGTGGTTTGTGAATTAAACTATCAGGGGAGATAAACGGGTCAAATTTGAATGGATAATCCGTCTCCGCAAGCACCGGAGATCGTACCCAGGCCGGGTGCCTGCAAGTCCGATGCGCTACCGACTGAGCTATACGGGATCAGATTAAAAACATGCGGGACGTGGTACGAGATTGACCCGGCGATCGCGCGGTACAAGATTGTAGCACTGTCAGGTTTTGTAGTGTCTAGGAGCGTTAGGGTTAAGATGTTAATGATAATGCAATGTTCGATATTTCAAATTCTTCTTTTGAATGAAAGCCAAACTATAGGTCTTTATAGCGCCACCATTGGTTTTGGATATGCATGCCTAAATATTTTGTGACGCCTTTGTGAAAAAAGTTCATTCCGACTCACCCTGTAATGAATGTATAGTTTTATACCAGTTTCTAATACAATTCATGGTTACTCCTCCCAAATGGGTCTTTATTATTTTTTCAAAATCAACATAAATCTGGGAATTGACAATGAGTCTACAAACACTGGACTATGTACTTTACATTTCAAGTGAAGTAGGTTCTCAGTGTCTCTAGACTCACATACTAGTCTAACTAATACTTACCCTACTTCCATTGCAACCAGCAATACCTGCCTGTCCTGCAGGACCTGGCCTTCCCATCAATCCTGGAAAACCATCAATACCAGAAAATCCAGGAGCACCATCCATACCCTGTAATAATATCAGTATCAGTATCAATTATCAGTATCAATTATCAGTATCAATTATCAGTATCAATTATCAGTATCAATTATCAGTATCAATTTAGAAACTTAATAATTGTTATCCCAGAAAATACCCGATATGTTTTAAGTTGAGGTTAATGAAGTGAACACAAAACCCTTGTTCCATAAAAACTCCCTTTTAAAATTGCTGTTGCCCCCCCCCCCCCCCCCCCCCCCCCCCTCTCTCTCTCCCCTTCCCTCACACTGCCGAAAGTTTTTAGCTTCCAGTTCCTATTCCCAGCTCTTGGAGTCTCTACCATACACATACATTCACCTATGAAAAAAAAAATGTTTCGACACACCCTTATTTTGGAAACTGACAAAAAGGTGTTTACTGTATAAATGAATTGAATACTGACCCTAATTTTGAAAATTCCAGAAAAAGGTCTAGAATTTGGCTTTCCGGAAATACACTAACATATTTTAAAACTGTTTCTTTACTCTTCCACACTGTTTTAAACAATGAATGAAGTGATTTAATAGTAAAATATTCCTATTCAAATCTTATTTAGCAACTATTTTAAAAGTTACTTATAAATCTTTTTTACATCCGACCAACCCTTCCGTTTGGAGGGGATCTATGACAACAAACAAACAACATTTTGTTTGCCTAAATTCCTGGACCCCTTATAGATGCTTAGGCATCTTAGGAAACCCATTTTCTAAGCTGAGATCCATTTCAATTTCATAGCTGTATCATTCCTGTGAGGGTCAGGATCCAACAATTTCTTTAGTATAACAAGACGTCATCATCTTACCTGATCTCCTTTTTTAGCTCGGAAACCAATCTCTCCTACATTACCGCGTTGTCCTGTTGACCCCTGGACGCCTGATTCACCCCGAGGACCGGGCCCTCCTTGACTCCCATCTGGTCCAGAGAATCCTGGTATACCCTGAATACGAAAAAACAAAAGATGAAAATAAAGTTATTCAAATGGAACACTAACTGCATACATATTGTGTAATAAGGTTTCATCAGTGCCATCACACATTAGCTTAGGCCAAACAAAGTTAAGGTTTGTCTCAGAAACTTGCAAAAAGCGAAATGCTGTGCAATTTTTTTATTTATGCAATTCTTTTTTTTTTCCCCTTTTTTTGTTGTTGATCCAAGCTTTGCAGAGATATATTGTTTGAATTTTTTAAAAAATCACCATCGCGTAGATCTACACGCCGAAGCTCATTTCACAT
>CM069454.1:32720688-32782381 GCA_035610835.1 Ophiura sarsii | reverse complement strand
CCACGGTCTTCAAAATAAAATAATAACAAGAAAAAGCGTAATGAATATTGTTGTGCGAATTGTTGTTTATTAGAAAATGACCTGGACATATAGAATTGTTAAATCAGACAAGTAGTGTAATTGGTCACAAACGCTAAAGATGAGCAAATTAGTTTCAGCATAAAAGCAATTTGATCCGAGGTGTTCTAATGGACCGGCTGGAGACATGCAGTTTCAATTCAGACCTGCATGGCTGAGAAAGTAGTCCAATAACTTAATAACACTGAAGGCATAACACGAGTCACGCTTCTACCGGGTGGTTAAAAAAAAGTTGACCCAAGTTCTAGGTAACTTTTCAACTACATTTTATAGTTTCAGAGAATTTGTGTTTACTTAGTCTTGATCAGCAGTAAGTTTTGAAATTATCCTGAACAAATTGTAAATTTAGCTTGGTTGGTTCTTCAGATGGTTCATTACAGAGAGCATGCACAGAACTGCCTTGTCCACGGAGCGTCCTTTAGTAGAGACTAGCGGCACGCCCGTCCTTCGGACGGGCTTTCCGCTAGGGAGTAGGGCCTACCAGATAGAACACCTACAAAATAAAACAACTTAAAGTGTTGGAAAATTTATAACGAAACTCATAGGAATAGAACAATATTTAAAACATTTTTGTTTTAAATCAAAAGGTTTTGTAGTAGGCCTAATTTAAAAGTTTTCAAATTTCAATTAAAAAAACTTGAAAAAGCACCTCCCCCACCCCACCCCCCCCCCCCGCCCGCCCACCTCCCGTGGCATATTTCAACTCCAAGGCTTAAACCTTAACCATCTCCCGTAACCCATCCGTCCCTCCCCGCCCTGTCCCCGCCCCGCCCGCTCCCTCCCCGTGGCATATCCGTTACGCAATTTACAATTTAGCACAGTATCAAATCCCACATCTGACACCATCGATGTGCCATTTAATAATACATTTCTTTATTAACCCCATCCCAAACCACATAACCCTAACATAGGCCATAAGAGGATCATTACACACAACCCCTAACCCGTCACCCGCTCCCGCCCCCGCCACGTGGCTTATGCAACCCCAAGGCCTAAACCGTAACCAACTCCCGTGGCGCAGCGTATTTCTCCAATATTTGCCCGCCCGCCTTTGTAGGCGTGCGTGGGTGTAGTGCGTGCGCGTTTATTTTGCATGGCGCACTGCGACGCGTTTTGTGTTACGCGCGCCGACTGCATGGTTACAGTGTACGCAGAGAAAAACAAACATGGCCCGTAAAAAATAGTCTCAAAAGCCGGGCTGAAAAGGCCCTAAATTGCCATAATTTTGCTCATATCTCGGTCAATTCTGTACGGTTTTCGGCCATTTATAGCTTATAACACTCACATTATAATCATCTTTTATTCAGTGCAATGTTCACGGCATTTAGTTGCAAACTGAGAGAGCCTTTTATGGATACATACATACATACATACACCATACGGCAAATTATAGTATGACTAGCGGCACGCCCGTCCTTCGGACGGGCTTTCCCGCTAGGGAGTAGGGCCTACCAGATAGAACACCTACAAAATAAAACAACTTAAAGTGTTGGAAAATTTATAACGAAACTCATAGGAATAGAACAATATTTAAAACATTTTTGTTTTAAATCAAAAGGTTTTGTAGTAGGCCTAATTCAAAAGTTTTCAAATTTCAATTAAAAAACTTGAAAAAGCACCTCCCCCACCCCCCCCCCCCCCCCCCCGCCCATCCACGCCCCGTGGCATATTTCAACTCCAAGGCTTAAACCTTAACCATCTCCCGTAACCCATCCGTCCCTCCCCCGCCCGCCCGCCCCCGCCCCGTGGCATATCCGTTACGCAATTTACAATTTAGCACAGTATCAAATCCCACATCTGACACCATCGATGTGCAATTTAATAATACATTTCTTTATTAACCCCATCCCAAACCACATAACCCTAACATGGGCCATAAGAGGATCATTACACACAACCCCTAACCCGTCACCCGCTCCCGCCCCCACCACGTGGCTTATGCAACCCCAAGGCCTAAACCGTAACCAACTCCCGTGGCGCAGCGTATTTCTCCAATATTTGCCCGCCCGCCTTTGTAGGCGTGCGTGGGTGTAGTGCGTGCGCGTTTATTTTGCATGGCGCACTGCGACGCGTTTTGTGTTACGCGCGCCGACTGCATGGTTACAGTGTACGCAGAGAAAAACAAACATGGCCCGTAAAAAATAGTCTCAAAAGCCGGGCTGAAAAGGCCCTAAATTGCCATAATTTTGCTCATATCTCGGTCAATTCTGTACGGTTTTCGGCCATTTATAGCTTATAACACTCACATTATAATCATCTTTTATTCAGTGCAATGTTCACGGCGTTTAGTTGCAAACTGAGAGAGCCTTTTATGGATACATACATACATACATACACCATACGGCGAATTATAGTATGACTAGCGGCACGCCCGTCCTTCGGACGGGCTTTCCCGCTAGGGAGTAGGGCCTACCAGATAGAACACCTACAAAATAAAACAACTTAAAGTGTTGGAAAATTTATAACGAAACTCATAGGAATAGAACAATATTTAAAACATTTTTGTTTTAAATCAAAAGGTTTTGTAGTAGGCCTAATTTAAAAGTTTTCAAATTTCAATTAAAAAAACTTGAAAAAGCACCTCCCCCCCCCACCCCCCCCCCCCCCCGCCCGCCCACCTCCCGTGGCATATTTCAACTCCAAGGCTTAAACCTTAACCATCTCCCGTAACCCATCCGTCCCTCCCCGCCCTGTCCCCGCCCGCCCGCTCCCTCCCCGTGGCATATCCGTTACGCAATTTACAATTTAGCACAGTATCAAATCCCACATCTGACACCATCGATGTGCAATTTAATAATACATTTCTTTATTAACCCCATCCCAAACCACATAACCCTAACATAGGCCATAAGAGGATCATTACACACAACCCCTAACCCGTCACCCGCTCCCGCCCCCGCCACGTGGCTTATGCAACCCAAGGCCTAAACCGTAACCAACTCCCGTGGCGCAGCGTATTTCTCCAATATTTGCCCGCCCGCCTTTGTAGGCGTGCGTGGGTGTAGTGCGTGCGCGTTTATTTTGCATGGCGCACTGCGACGCGTTTTGTGTTACACGCGCCGACTGCATGGTTACAGTGTACGCAGAGAAAAACAAACATGGCCCGTAAAAAATAGTCTCAAAAGCCGGGCTGAAAAGGCCCTAAATTGCCATAATTTTGCTCATATCTCGGTCAATTCTGTACGGTTTTCGGCCATTTATAGCTTATAACACTCACATTATAATCATCTTTTATTCAGTGCAATGTTCACGGCATTTAGTTGCAAACTGAGAGAGCCTTTTATGGATACATACATACATACATACACCATACGGCAAATTATAGTATGACTAGCGGCACGCCCGTCCTTCGGACGGGCTTTCCCGCTAGGGAGTAGGGCCTACCAGATAGAACACCTACAAAATAAAACAACTTAAAGTGTTGGAAAATTTATAACGAAACTCATAGGAATAGAACAATATTTAAAACATTTTTGTTTTAAATCAAAAGGTTTTGTAGTAGGCCTAATTCAAAAGTTTTCAAATTTCAATTAAAAAACTTGAAAAAGCACCTCCCCCACCCCCCCCCCCCCCCCGCCCATCCACGCCCCGTGGCATATTTCAACTCCAAGGCTTAAACCTTAACCATCTCCGTAACCCATCCGTCCCTCCCCCGCCCGCCCGCCCCCGCCCCGTGGCATATCCGTTAAGCAATTTACAATTTAGCACAGTATCAAATCCCACATCTGACACCATCGATGTGCAATTTAATAATACATTTCTTTATTAACCCCATCCCAAACCACATAACCCTAACATGGGCCATAAGAGGATCATTACACACAACCCCTAACCCGTCACCCGCTCCCGCCCCCACCACGTGGCTTATGCAACCCCAAGGCCTAAACCGTAACCAACTCCCGTGGCGCAGCGTATTTCTCCAATATTTGCCCGCCCGCCTTTGTAGGCGTGCGTGGGTGTAGTGCGTGCGCGTTTATTTTGCATGGCGCACTGCGACGCGTTTTGTGTTACGCGCGCCGACTGCATGGTTACAGTGTACGCAGAGAAAAACAAACATGGCCCGTACAAAATAGTCTCAAAAGCCGGGCTGAAAAGGCCCTAAATTGCCATAATTTTGCTCATATCTCGGTCAATTCTGTACGGTTTTCGGCCATTTATAGCTTATAACACTCACATTATAATCATCTTTTATTCAGTGCAATGTTCACGGCGTTTAGTTGCAAACTGAGAGAGCCTTTTATGGATACATACATACATACATACACCATACGGCGAATTATAGTATGACTAGCGGCACGCCCGTCCTGCGGACGGGCGCTCCCGCTAGGGAGTAGGGCCTACCAGATAGACACCTACAAAAATAAAGTGTTGAAAATTTATAACGAAACACATAGGAATAGAACAATATTTAAAAAAACTTTGTTTTAAATCAAAAGGCTTTGTAGCCTAATTCAAAAGTTTTTAAATTTCAATTTAATTTTTTTTTGAAAATTACCCCCCGCCCGCACACGCCTCGTGGCATATTTCAACACCAAGGCCTAAACCTTAACCATCTCCCGTACCCCACCCGTCCCTCCCCCTCCCTGTCCCCTCCCGGCCCGCCCCCGTCCAGTGGCATATCCGTTACGCAATTTAGCATCACATTTTTTCATTAACCCCCTGTCTCCCAAACCACATTACATCATTACACACAACCCCCATTCGTCACCGCCCCCTGCCCCTCCCCGTGGCATACCTCAAGCCCAAAGCCCAAAGTTCCCCGCCCGCAATTTATCTCAACGCCAAGGCCTAACCTTAACTATCTCCCATAGCGCGGCGTACTTCTCCAATATTTGTCCGCCCGCGTATCACATACAGTATCAAATCCCACATCTGACACCATCGTTACGCAATTTAATAATACATTTCTTTATTAACCCCATCCCAAACTACATAACCATAGCATAACCTAGGCCCTAAAGGGATCATTACACACAACCCCTAACCGCCCCGCCCCCGCCCCGTGGCTTATGCAACCCCAAGGCCTAAACCGAAACCAACTCCCGTGGCGCAGCGTATTTCTCCAATATTTGCCCGCCCGCGTGTGTAGGTGTGCGTGGGTGTAGTGCATGTGCGCGTTTATTTTGCATGGCGCACTGCTGCGCGCTATGTGTAACGCGCGCCGACTGCATGGTTACAGTGTACGCAGAGAAAAACAAACATGGCCCGTAGAAATTAGTCTCAAAAGCCGGGCTGAAAAGGCCTAAATTGGACATCATTTTGCTCATATCTCGGTCAATTCTGTACGGTTTTCGGCCATTTATAGCTTATAACCTGTGTCCGGTCTTTATTTAGTATCAGTGAAATATTCACGGCTTTAAAATGCAAAATGAGAAAGCCTTTTCAGGATACATACATACTCACATACATACATACATACAACATACGGTGAATTATAGTAAGACTAGCGGAACGCCCGTCCTACGGACGGGCTCTCCCGCTAGGGAGTAGGGCCTACCAGATAGAACACCTACAAATGAAACAACACAAAAGTGTTGGAAAATTTATAACGAAACACATAGGAATAGAACAATATCTAAAACATTTTTGTTTTAATTCAAAGACCCCCGCCCGCCCTTTTGTTTTAATTCAAAGACCCCCGCCCGCCCACGCCCCGTGGCATATTTTAACTTCAAGGCCTAAACCTTAACCATCTCCCGTTCCCCAACCGTCACCATCCCGCCCCGCCCGCCCCCGCCCCGTGACATATCCGTTACGCAATTTAGCGTCACCGCCCCCGCCCCGCCCGTGGCATATTTCAACTCCAAGGCCTAAACCTTAACCATCTCCCGTAGCCCACCAGTCACTCCCCCGCCTGCCCCTGCCCCGCCTGCCCCTGCCCCGCCCGTGGCATATCCGTTACGCAATTTAGCATCACATTTCTTCATTAACCCCTGCCTCCCAAACCACATTACATCATTACACCCCCCCATTCGTCACCGCCCCGCCCCGCCTGTGTCATATCTCAACCCCAAGGCCTAAAGTTCCCCGCCCAGCGGCTTATCTCTTATCTTATTTCTCCAATATTTGTCTGCGTGTCGCATACAGTATCAAATCCCACATCTGACACCATGTCACGTAATTTAGATTTACTATATCATGTTTTGTTTTATCAGAAACCACATTATTTCGTTACCTTATGACCCGCTGCCCCCCCCCCCCCCCCCGCCCGCCCTGCCGTCCCCTGCCGTCCCCGCCCCGTCTCCGCCTACGCTCCGTGGCTTATCTCAAGGCCCCAAGGCCTAAACCATAACCAACCCCGTGTGGCGCAGCGTATTTCTCCAATATTTACCCGCCCGCGTGTGTAGGGGGGTGCGTGGGTGTAGTGCGTGCGCGCGTTTATTTTGCATGTCGCACTGCGACGCGTTATGTGCTACGCGCCGACTGCATGGTTACAGTGTACGCAGAGAAAAACAAACATGGCCCGTAAAAAATAGTCTCAAAAGCCGGCCTGAAAAGGCCCTAAATTGCCATCATTTTGCTCATATCTCGGTCAATTCTGTACGGTTTTCGGCCATTTATAGCTTATAACCTGTCTCAAGACATCATCTAGTATCAGTGAAATATTCACGGCTTTAAAATGCAAAATGAGAAAGCCTTTTCAGGATACATACATACTCACATACATACATACATACATACAACATACGGTGAATTATAGTAAGACTAGCGGGACGCCCGTCCTACGGACGGGCTCTCCCGCTAGGGAGTAGGGCCTACCAGATAGAACACCTACAGGCTACAAATGAAACAACACAAAAATGTTGGAAAATCTATAACGAAACACATAGGAATAGAACAATATTTAAAATATCACGCCCCGTGGCATATTTTAACTCCAAGGCCTAAACCTTAACCATCTCCCGTACCCCAACCGTCACCATCCCGCCCCGCCCGCCCCCGCCTTCCCCCGCCCGCCCCCGCCCGCCCCCGCCCACCCCCGCCCCGTGGCATTTCCGTTACGCAATTTAGCATCACATTTCTTCATTAACCCCCTGCCTCCCAAACCCCATTACGGTACATCATTACACACAACCACCATTCGTCACCGCCCCCGCCCGCCCCGTGGCATATCTCAACCCCAAAGGCCTAAAGTTCCCCGCCATTCACCATATCATGTTTTGTTTTATCAGAAACCACATTATTTCGTTACCTTAGTGACCCGCTGCCGCCCCCCCCCCCGCCCGCCCGCCCAGCCGTCCCCGCCCGCTCCCGTCTCCGCCCCGTGGCGTATCTCAACCCCAAGGCCTAACCCATAACCAACCCCGTGTGACGCAGCGTATTTCTCTAAGTGCCCGCCCGCGTGTGTAGGGGTGCGTGCGCGTGCGCGTTTATTTTGCATGGCGCACTGCGACGCGTTATGTGCTCCGCGCGCCGACTGCATGGTTACAGTGTACGCAGAGAAAAACAAACATGGCCCGCAAAAAATAGTCTCAAAAGGCCCTAAATTGCCATAATTTTGCTCATATCTCGGTCAATTCTGTACGGTTTTCGGCCATTTATAGCTTATAACCCGTCTCAAGACATCATCTAGTATCAGTGAAATATTCACGGCTTTAAAATGCAAAATGAGAAAGCCTTTTCAGGATACATACATACTCACATACATACATACATACAACATACGGTGAATTATAGTAAGACTAGCGGGACGCCCGTCCTTCGGACGGGCTCTCCCGCTAGGGAGTAGGGCCTACCAGATAGAACACCTACAAAATGAAACAACACATAAGTGTTGGCAAATTTATGACGAAACACATAGGAATAGAACAATATTTAAAACATTTTTGTTTTATTTCAAAAGTTTTCAAATTTCAATTAAGAGACCCCCGCCCGCCCACGCCCCGTGGCATATTTCAACTCCAAGGCCTAAACCTTAAACATCTCCCGTACCAGTCACTCCCCCGCCCTGCCCCGCCAGCCCCCGCCCGTGGCATATCCGTTACGCAACTTAGCATCACATTTCTTCATTAACCCCCTGCCTCCCAAACCACATTACATCATTACACCCCCACCCCCCATTCGTCACCGCCCCGCCCCGCCCGTGGCATATCTCAACCCAAGGCCTAAAAGTTCCCCGCCCAGCGGCTTATCTCAACGCCAAGGCCTAACCTTAACAATCTCCCGTAGCGCGGCGTATTTCTCCAATATTTGTCCGCCAGCGTGTCGCATACAGTATCAAATCCCACATCTGACACCATGTTACGTAATTTAGATTCACCATATCATGTTTTGTTTTATCAGAAACCACATTATTTCGTTACCTTATATGACCCGCTGCCGCCCCTCCCCCCGCCCTCCCTGCCGTCCCCGCCCCGTCCCCGTCTCCGCCCCGCCCCCGTGGCCTTATCTCAACCCCAAGGCCTAAACCATAACCAACCCCGTGTGGCGCAGCGTATTTCTACAATATTTACCCGCCCGCGTGTGTAGGGGTGCGTGGGTGTAGTGCGTGTGCGTGTTTATTTTGCATGGCGCACTGCGACGCGTTATGTGCTACGCGCCGACTGCATGGTTACAGTGTACGCAGAGAAAAACAAACATGGCCCGTAGTCTCAAAAGCCGGGCTGAAAAGGCCTAAATTGGACATTATTTTGCTCATATCTCGGTCAATTCTGTACGGTTTTCAGTCATTTATAGCTTATAACCCGTGTCAAGTAATCATCTATTATCAGTGCAACGTTCACGGCTTTTAGACGCAAAATGAGAAAGCCTTTTCAGGATACATACATACTCACATACATACATACAACATACGGTGAATTATAGTAAGACTAGCGGAACGCCCGTCCTACGGACGGGCTCTCCCGCTAGGGAGTAAGGCCTACCAGATAGAACACCTACAAATGAAACAACACAAAAGTGTTGGAACATTTATAACGAAACACATAGGAATAGAACAATATCTAAAACATTTTTGTTTTAATTCAAAGACCCCCGCCCGCCCACGCCCCGTGGCATATTTTAACTTCAAGGCCTAAACCTTAACCATCTCCCGTTCCCCAACCGTCACCATCCCGCCCCGCCCGCCCCCGCCCCGTGACATATCCGTTACGCAATTTAGCATCACAACCCCCATTCGTCACCGCCCCCGCCCCGCCCGTGGCATATTTCAACTCCAAGGCCTAAACCTTAACCATCTCCCGTAGCCCACCAGTCACTCCCCCGCCTGCCCCTGCCCCGCCCGTGGCATATCCGTTACGCACGCAATTTAGCATCACATTTCTTTATTAACCCCTGCCTCCCAAACCACATTACATCATTACACCCCCCCCCCCCCCATTCGTCACCGCCCCGCCCCGCCTGTGTCATATCTCAACCCCAAGGCCTAAAGTTCCCCGCCCAGCGGCTTATCTCAACGCCAAGGCCTAACCTTAACCATCTCCCGTAGCGCGGCGTATTTCTCCAATATTTGTCCGCCAGCGTGTCGCATACAGTATCAAATCCCACATCTAGTGACACCATGTTACGTAATTTAGATTCACCATATCATGTTTTGTTTTATCAGAAACCACATTATTTCGTTACCTTATGACCCGCTGCCCCCCCCCCCCCCCCCCCGCCCGCCCTGCCGTCCCCGCCCCGTCCCCGTCCCCGTCTCCGCCCACGCCCCGTGGCTTATCTCAACCCCAATGCCTAAACCATAACCAACCCCGTGTGGCGCAGCGTATTTCTACAATATCTACCCGCCCGCGTGTGTAGGGGTGCGTGGGTGTAGTGCGAGTGCGCGTTTATTTTGCATGGCGCAATGCGACGCGTTATGTGCTACGCGCCGACTGCATGGTTACAGTGTACGCAGAGAAAAACAAACATGAAATAGTCTCAAAAGCCGGGCTGAAAAGGCCCTAAATTGCCATCATTTTGCTCATATCTCGGTCAATTCTGTACGGTTTTCGGCCATTTATAGCTTATAACCCGTGTCCGGTCATTATTTAGTATCAGTGAAATATTCACGGCTTTAAAATGCAAAATGAGAAAGCCTTTTCAGGATACATACATACTCACATACATACATACATACATACAACATACGGTGAATTATAGTAAGACTAGCGGTACGCCCGTCCTTCGGACGGGCTCTCCCGCTAGGGAGTAGGGCCTACCAGATAGAACACCTACAAAATAAAACAACACATAAGTGTTGGCAAATTTATGACGAAACACATAGGAATAGAACAATATTTAAAACATTTTTGTTTAAATTCAAAAGTTTTCAAATTTCAATTAAAAGACCCCGCCCGCCCACGCCCGTGGCATATTTCAACTCCAAGGCCTAAACCTTAACCATCTCCCGTAGCCCACCAGTCACTCCCCTGCCCTGCCCCGCCCGCCCGCCCGCCCCGCCCGTGGCATATCCGTTACGCAATTTAGCATCACATTTCTTCATCATTACACTCCCATTCGTCACCGCCCCGCCCCCCGTGGCATATCTCAACCCAAGGCCTAAAGTTCCCCGCCCGCGGCTTATCTCAACGCCAAGGCCTAACCTTAACCATCTTCCGTAGCGCGGCGTATTTCTCCAATATTAGTCCGCCAGCGTGTCGCACACAGTATCAAATCCCACATCTGACACCATGTTATGTAATTTAGATTCACCATATCATGTTTTGTTTTATCAGAAACCACATTATTTCGTTACCTGACCCGCTGCCCCCCCCCCCCCCCGCCCGCCCGCCCAGCCATCCCCGCCCGCTCCTGTCTCCGCCCCCGCCCCGTGGCGTATCTCAATCCCAAGGCCTAAACCATAGCCAACCCCGTGTGACGCAGCGTATTTCTCCAAGTGCCCGCCCGCGTGTGTAGGGGTGCGTGCGTGTGCGCGTTTATTTTGCATGGCGCAATGCGACGCGTTATGTGCTACGCGCCGACTGCATGGTTACAGTGTACGCAGAGAAAAACAAACATGAAATAGTCTCAAAAGCCGGGCTGAAAAGGCCCTAAATTGCCATCATTTTGCTCATATCTCGGTCAATTCTGTACGGTTTTCGGCCATTTATAGCTTATAACCCGTGTCCGGTCATTATTTAGTATCAGTGAAATATTCACGGCTTTAAAATGCAAAATGAAAAAGCCTTTTCAGGATACATACATACTCACATACATACATACATACATACAACATACGGTGAATTATAGTAAGACTAGCGGAACGCCCGTCCTACGGACGGGCTCTCCCGCTAGGGAGTAGGGCCTACCAGATAGAACACCTACAAATGAAACAACACAAAAGTGTTGGAAAATTTATAACGAAACACATAGGAATAGAACAATATCTAAAACATTTTTGTTTTAATTCAAAGACCCCCGCCCGCCCTTTTGTTTTAATTCAAAGACCCCCGCCCGCCCACGCCCCGTGGCATATTTTAACTTCAAGGCCTAAACCTTAACCATCTCCCGTTCCCCAACCGTCACCATCCCGCCCCGCCCGCCCCCGCCCCGTGACATATCCGTTACGCAATTTAGCATCACAACTCCCATTCGTCACCGCCCCCGCCCCGCCCGTGGCATATTTCAACTCCAAGGCCTAAACCTTAACCATCTCCCGTAGCCCACCAGTCACTCCCCCGCCTGCCCCTGCCCCGCCTGCCCCTGCCCCGCCCGTGGCATATCCGTTACGCAATTTAGCATCACATTTCTTCATTAACCCCTGCCTCCCAAACCACATTACATCATTACACCCCCCCATTCGTCACCGCCCCGCCCCGCCTGTGTCATATCTCAACCCCAAGGCCTAAAGTTCCCCGCCCAGCGGCTTATCTCAACGCCAAGGCCTAACCTTAACCATCTCCCGATTTCTCCAATATTTGTCTGCGTGTCGCATACAGTATCAAATCCCACATCTGACACCATGTCACGTAATTTAGATTTACTATATCATGTTTTGTTTTATCAGAAACCACATTATTTCGTTACCTTATGACCCGCTGCCCCCCCCCCCCCCCGCCCGCCCTGCCGTCCCCGCCCCGTCCCCGCCCCGTCCCCGCCCCGTCTCCGCCTACGCTCCGTGGCTTATCTCAAGGCCCCAAGGCCTAAACCATAACCAACCCCGTGTGGCGCAGCGTATTTCTCCAATATTTACCCGCCCGCGTGTGTAGGGGTGCGTGGGTGTAGTGCGTGTGCGCGTTTATTTTGCATGTCGCACTGCGACGCGTTATGTGCTACGCGCCGACTGCATGGTTACAGTGTACGCAGAGAAAAACAAACATGGCCCGTAAAAAATAGTCTCAAAAGCCGGCCTGAAAAGGCCCTAAATTGCCATACTTTTGCTCATATCTCGGTCAATTCTGTACGGTTTTCGGCCATTTATAGCTTATAACCCGTCTCAAGACATCATCTAGTATCAGTGAAATATTCACGGCTTTAAAATGCAAAATGAGAAAGCCTTTTCAGGATACATACATACTCACATACATACATACATACAACATACGGTGAATTATAGTAAGACTAGCGGGACGCCCGTTCTTCGAACGGGCTCCCGCTAGTAAGTAGCGCCTATCAGACAGAACCCCGGTGAAATAACACATAAGTAGCTATACGAAAATTTGTCTCGAAATTGGTAAGAATACATATAATGCATAGGCCTATTTCCTTACCTGAAATTGCCGCCCCCCCCCCCCCGCCATGCCCGCACCGTGGTTATCTCAACACCCAAGGCCTAAACCTTAACCATCTCCCCAAGCTGTATCCCCTGGTTTATACTTTTAACCACACTATTTCCTTCCACTTCGTGACTCTCTCTGGTAGTGTTACGCACTCTTAGTATCACATTTCTTCATTAACTCCCTGCCTCCCAAACCTCATTACTTCGTGGCCTCCCCTCGCCCGCCCGCCCCGTACTGTGCGATCTAAACCTTCAAGGCCTAAATTAACCAACTCCCGTAGCGTTCTTCAGTAACCCCTTGCCTCCCAAACCTCATTACTTCATGGCCTCCCCTCGCCCCGCCCCCCCCCCCCCCCTCCCCGGGGCCTTCCCCTGCCGTCTCTTGCCCGCCGTCCCGCCTACCGCCCGCCCTGTGCTTATAAACATTCAAGGCCTAAATTAACTAACTCCCGTAGCGCAGCGTATTTCTCCAATATTTGCCCGCTCGCGTGTGTAGGCGTGCGTGGGTGTAGTGCGTGTGAGCGTTTATTTTGCACGGCGCACAACGACGCGTTATGTGTTAGGCGCCGAATGCATGGTTGCAATACGCATGAAGATAAACAAAACAAACACGGCCCGTATCCATGGGTTTTCATGGTTTTTTACTCATATCTCGGTCAATTCTGTACGTTTTTCAGTCATTTATAGCTTATAACACTCACATTATAATCATCTTTTATCACTGCAAAGTTCACGGCGTTTAGTTACAAACTGAGAGAGCCTTTTATGGATACATACTCACAACATACGGTGAATTATAGTAAGACTAGCGGGACGCCCGTTCTTCGAACGGGCTCCCGCTAGTAAGTAGCGCCTATCAGACAGAACCCCGGTGAAATAACACATAAGTAGCTATACGAAAATTTGTCTCGAAATTGGTAAGAATACATATAATGCATAGGCCTATTTCCTTACCTGAAATTGCCGCCCCCGCACCGTGGTTATCTCAACAGGCCTAAACCATCTCCCCAAGCTGTATCCCCTGGTTTATACTTTTAACCACACTATTTCCTTCCACTTCGTGACTCTCCCTGTTAGTGTTACGCACTTTAGTATCACATTTCTTCATTAACTCCCTGCCTCCCAAACCTCATTACTTCGTGGCCTCCCCTCGCCCGCCCGCCCCGTACTGTGCGATCTAAACCTTCAAGGCCTAAATTAACCAACTCCCGTAGCGTTCTTCAGTAACCCCTTGCCTCCCAAACCTCATTACTTCATGACCTCCCCTCGCCCCCCCCCCCCCCCTCCCCGGGGCCTTCCCCTGCCGTCTCTTGCCCGCCGTCCCCGCCCGCCCCTTCCGCCGTTCCCGCCCGCCCCGTGCTTATAAACCTTCAAGGCCTAAATTAACTAACTCCCGCAGCGCAGCGTATTTCTCCAATATTTGCCCGCTCGCGTGTGTAGGGGTGCGTGGGTGTAGTGCGTGTGAGCGTTTATTTTGCACGGCGCACAACGACGCGTTATGTGTTAGGCGCCGAATGCATGGTTGCAATACGCATGAAGATAAACAAAACAAACACGGCCCGTATCCATGGATTTTCATGGTTTTTTACTCATATCTCGGTCAATTCTGTACGGTTTTCAGCCATTTATAGCTTATAACACTCACATTATAATCATCTTTTATCAGTGCAACGTTCACGGCGTTTAGTTACAAACTGAGAGAGCCTTTTATGGATACATACATACATACTCACACCATACGGCAAATTATAGTATGATATAGAGTGCACAAAGTGGACTTACACACGATTGGTCACAAATGTTGAAAAAGGGTGAAAAAGAAAAAAAGAGACATCTGAAACATCTGCCTAGTGCATGACATTACCTCGTACCTCTACGTACTTACGTTTCTTTGTTGAATGTGAATGGCACATAAGCACGGAGATTGGGATACTTTGTAAGGGTGGGCTTTTCAATTCTGAATCTAGAGCATGCTGTTTTGTTGAAGATAAAAACTAAATGACGCTCCCGTGGACAAGTCAGTTTTGTGCATGCTTTCTGTAATAAACCATTATCTGAGAAACCAAACAAGCTAAACGCGCCATTTGTTCAGGATAATTTCAAAACTTACTGCTGATCAAGACCAAGTAAAAACAAATTCTCTGAAACTATAAATGTGGTTGAAAAAATACTTTGAACTTGGGTTTATCCTAGGTGTAAGACAGCACGAAACTAACCTAGCACCAAATCCTCTATTGAGGGATTAAAGGATTATACAGCTTTAATCCGTAATAGGTCTGGTCACTAGTCTAACTTATAAATACATGAAATATCTTACACCAAGGATACACCTGAACTTGGGTCAACTTTTTTTGAACCACCCGGTACAAACCTGCCACACACACATTTCGTGAATACTTGAGAAATGTCTATTTTTTAGGTAAACTTCAAATCTAATTTATAAACAAACGAAGGTATATAAAATGTTATCTTTTCACTTTATATATAATTTAGTTATGTTCTTGAAATTGTGGGGAAGTGTCAATTCATGAACCCTCCTAGAAATACCGTATTTTGAATAACTTATTGTATTTCTACTACTTTTCCCATTGAATGCACACACAGAAATCAGCTGCCTCGTTTCTTATAAACACCTCTGTAATAAATGCATTTTCCGCAAGTGCTATACATTACATGTATGAAAATGCCCTTACCATGATAGCCCTGCCTCTCAGCTACATCCACATACATGTACTATTCTAAATTTATTTCCATAACTCGAGATTAGACTGTTTAAACGAATCCTCATATTTTTGCTAAAAATACCTCATTTTTGGGCAAAATTCTGTATTTTGGGGCACATTTAAAAAAGTAGTCTATTGTGCACTACACATTCCTGGGAATCTGTTGGTATAATTGGATTTTCAAAAAAGTGTGTGTAGCACATGCGCATTTTGACATTTAACAGGATGTTTATGCATTAATTTGATACAAATCAATGGTTACCACGGTTACAATTAACAAATAATACAATATACTTTTGTTAAACACGGGACACATATTGTGAATGCATCTATGAAAATAATCATGTCAAAAGAATATTGCATTTTTGAGATTAGAATAATTAATTAGCTAATTTTGCATATTTGATAAGATATCGAACTGATTGTCAGTTTAAAAGATACATCTTAGCACAGTTATCCTTCATACCATTAGTCATTAGTTTACTACCTACAGAACTTGAGATATTTAGTTACTCATATTTAATCAGCTAGACTTCGTCATTTTTTTAGGATTTCTACATTACGGATTGAATTTTTCCGAATATAGTACATTTTCAGGAATCTGATGTATAAATATGGAATAAAATACACCCTCTGATTTTCCATCAGCTGGTAAACATGTGAGGAGTGTGATGATAAATACGTTTTTAGTCATTTTAAGAACATGGTTATTAAAATAAAGAGGTTCAACATTGACAAAAAAAAACAATTTGTGGCTCAAAATGGCATTTCGTGGCAGGTTTTCGACTACTTTTGGAGATTTTCAAATGACCATATCACCAGAACGCATAATTACTCGATTAACATGATTCTTGCACCAAATTAGATATGTTGCCAAGATCTTTAAAATGACACTTGTTTTGTCGAATTCCAAAATACGGTATTTGACATTTTAGTGTGCTATAATTGCTACTACTAGATTTACCATAGGCCTAATTATACAAAACATATTTTTCAGAAACCTTTCTCAACTTTCAAAGTCTATCTCAAGGATTACTGAACCTATATTAGGCATGTCTGTACTTATTTTAGTTCATTTCTCATGGCGATTCCAAATATGGAGATGAAATTCAATAATGTTGACATTTTTGAATTTTTTTGTGAAACGTAGGAACTGTAGTTTGCAGACGACTGCCGCGTGGAAAGTGTAAAATACCTTGCATCATCTCACACTAATTTATCTTTGTACCTAGTCACTTGTAATCTATCTCAATCATTAGCGTTGATATCATGAATGGCTCGATCTGAAGCTGCTAAAGTCCAGTAGCCGTCCATTAACCGTTGGCCAACAAAACGAACCTTGGGGCACACTACACAAACCAGTGGAACTTTCACTGTACGATCAAAATAATCTTTGTATCGGCAAGAACTATACGATCATCAGATCGTTATCCCGCATTCCATCGCTTGGCCACCAAAAAGACACACTAGGCTCTATCTGAACTATCATGGACGTGTCTAATTAATAATTTTCATACGTAAACTCACCCTTTGTATCTGCAACAACTTCATCATAATACTAAGTATAATAAAGATTATTGATATCTTTGATGGCTGGCTTTGATGCTGGTAGAAGTCCATCACCCGCTGGTAAAAGACCGAACCTTGGGGTACACCACCATCCCAAACAAACTCACCTGTGTGTCTGCAACAACTAGACGTAGATTGTAATCCCCTAAAACTTCATTATTGTCATTGATATCTTTGATGGCTAGGTCTAATGCTTGTAGAAGTCCATCATCCGCTGGCCAAACAAACTGATCCTTGGGTATCCCAAACAAACTCACCTTTGTATCTGCAACAACTAAACGTATTGTAATCTCATAGAATGTCATCATTGTCATTGATATCTTTGATGGCTAGTTCTGATGCTGGTAGAAGTCCCGCACCCGCTGGCCAACAAATCCTTGGGGTACACCACCATCCCAAACAAACTCACCTTTGTATCCGCAACAACTAGACGTAGATCGTAATCCCCTAGAATGTCTTCATTGTCATTGATATCTTTGATGGCTAGTTCTGATGCTGGTAGAAGTCCCGCACCCGCTGGCCAACAAATCCTTGAGGTACACCACCATCCCAAACAAACTCACCTTTGTATCCGCAACAACTAGACGTAGATCGTAATCCCCTAGAATGTCTTCATTGTCATTGATATCTTTGATGGCTAGTTCTGATGCTGGTAGAAGTCCCGCACCCGCTGGCCAACAAATCCTTGAGGTACACCACCATCCCAAACAAACTCACCTTTGTATCCGCAACAACTAGACGTAGATCGTAATCCCCTAGAATGTCATCATTGTCATTGATATCTTTGATGGCTAGTTCTGATGCTGGTAGAAGTCCCGCACCCGCTGGCCAATAACCTTCCATCGGGTATAATCCGAGCACGTAGATGGGAGAAGTCGCCGAAATTACCGAATCAAGGTATATCAATAACGAAACGTAAATAATAATTATAAATTTCATTTTGAATTGTAATAATTGGGAACACGTTGTTGATATTCTTGATGTATAATGTGGTAATCCTATGAAAGCTGAAAACAGCTGCACTTATGTGGCATGGTCAATGATGGTAGTGCGGGTGGGTCGTCGAACAGCTAGCAAAAGCATAAGCAAGTACCTGAGACTAGTCTCAGAGTAAGAAATAAAAGAAGATACTTTAACACTTTTGCGGTGATAATAATGAAATACATCTATGTCCAGCTACTATTGCAATCGTAACATAATGTCAAAAAGGTCAGTGTGCATCAATCAGTGGATGGGGTCCGCCTTTTTCTGCTCAGAGCTTCAGCTCGAGTGAATAACGCACTTAGAGTTGTGATTGAAATGGGTCCGACGTTGCAGATATTATGCATGCTTCATTAAAATATCCAAATCAGGTTAGTGTTACCATGGAAATAGTACTCAAATCTTGTGGGGTTTTTTAAATAACGGAATTGCACTGGTTCTATTTGATATTTTGATTTCAAATCCGCGCTTCTTTCTGTCTACGTCTAGTCTTTTGCTGTTCAATAATATATATAAAATTTCAATCAATGACTACAGTAATTGAACTTGATTCGTAATTAAAATTGCTTGTGGGGCTCCCGATTTCACAACCCAATTTTATACATGGTGCTTTCTATGAATGAAGATCCATAATAAATATAGTCAAATTCTAAAATTTGAGTTAGAATTGCTGCAGTAGTTTTTATGAAAGAGGACAGAATCACTTCAAATCCCATAGCACAGTACACAAACTTCGAGGATGGTGAACCACTTTTGGAGGTCAAATCGCTATACAGGGTGAGTCAAAACAAACCACTGCAATAATGGAAAGAAGTCATGTTGTTTTTAAAACCAAAAGTTGAAGTTTAAAATTGTTTAAACGTTATAAGAATACCTTATTTGTTACTAAATTTGTGTGAAAATATGAAGTCAATATCATTTCCTGTTTGCCTTTGGTGAACCCAATGCACACGTTTGTCCACAAGATACCTAAAACATGGATAAGATCGCAAAATGTGTCTCTCATTCAGAATTTGGAAACTTGAGTACATTTATGTAATTGGAATCAATGTTAACATAATCAATTTACTCTACCCATGCTATGAATTGTTTATAATATTCTAAATCTGAATATAAAAAAATTAAATTTGCCGAATTTTTGTTGGCGGGATATTCAAATAAAGGGTTCAACAAAAGAAAGTATACAACTTGTTTGTGTCATTTTGAGTACCATTCAATATTTTCTTGACAAAACAGGCTAGATAGGCATTTCGATGAATAATTTGATACCAAATTTGCCCCCTAACACCAAAGATAAACCATGATTATCTAGGCTGCTTGGTCACAAACAAATTGAATGCTACTCAAAATGACATAAACAAAGTTGTATACTTTCTTTTGTTGAACACTTTATGAAAATGCAATGTGTGCAATTTCAATTCCAAATTTTTGTTGGCGGTATATTCAAATATGAAAAAGCAATGTGTGCAATTTCAATTGAAAATCACTGCGCTCGTGGACAAACATGTAAATTGGGCTGTGCAGAAAAGAGGATCACCAACGGAAAAGGCAATCGACTTCATTTTTTCACACAAAGTTATGAACAAATATGTCATTTTTGCAACGTTTAAAATTTTTCAAAATTGAACTTGGATTTGAAAATAAAATGGTTTCTTTCCACTATTGCAGTTTTTTGGACTCACCCTGTTACGTTCATGACCAGCTGACGTCTGCGCCGGGCGTCTGCACTACCTGTTCAGACGGTCAATGTTACGGGTGAATTTGATCGATTCACCCACCCTTCAAACGGATCCCGGAAATTCTCCGGAATAAGTATCCTGCAAGACAGTTCTTGTATACAGCAGTAAGCTTGCATCACTGCATGCAGTACCAAAGTTGGTTTCACAAAATGAACATGACCACATGGGATGTTGACCTCCATTTTCTAAAGGGGCATTGAGAGATCCTCCCAGGAAGTAGCCTGCCCTCAATTTTGTTAGAATTGGGGCTTTTCACATCACTTTACGTAATGCTTAGGGAATATATGGTAAGTGGTCCAAGGGGTATGTGGTCTAAATAATGTAAAAGATATAGGATGTCAGCACATCGATCAGTAAAAGGACTTTGTAATTGTATGGGCATACACTGCCTTCTTTTGAACAGTACAACTTATGTTCAAACTTGACACATAGCCTATTACTTTCCATAATCAGTTCCAAATTGGCGAAACTTAGGAGGTTAAAATTTATCGGCGGCTCCAAATAGAATACCTATACATGCCCACTACTCGCTGATGATATCTGCTTATGATGTGCAAACACACACTTTCACCAAATATGCGTAAACGACATGGATTATTTTAGCGCACAGACAAAGCCTCACAATTTTTGCCAATTTGGAACTGATTAAACTATAGTATACATGTCAAAAAATGTGCAAGGCAAAACTTGACATGTGATAGGCCTATATTTTCCAGATCTTTGGTTGAGGCCACCTCCTTATCGGTGACTGATTGAAATCCACAGATAGTAATGGCGATTTTATGAAGATGTGCTTACGGATCATGTTTAATAACTGGTATACAGGGTGAGTCAAAAAGACTGCAATAGTGGAAAGAAGCCATTTTGTTTTCAAAACCAAAATGAATTTTAAAACTTTTTAAACGTTGCGAGAATGCTGTATTTAATCCTAACTTTGTGTGAAAAAATGAAGTCGATCGCATTTTTTGTTTGTATTTGGTGACCCTCTTTGCTGCACAACCAAATGTACCTGTTTGTCCACGAGCACAGTGATTTTCATTTGAAATGGCACACATTGCATTTTCATATTTGAATATCCCGCCAACAACAAAAATGAAAAATTTCAGTTTGTTATTAAAATTTAGAACATTATACGCTTTCATTGCATGGGTACGATTATAATTGATTATGCTAACTCATATGTAAACAAGAAAGGATGCATCAAATTCCAATAACATCACAAATGAACTCAAGTTTCCAAATTTGAATGGGAGACACGTTTTGCGATCTGATGCATATTTTGGGTATCTCGTGGACAAACGTGTAAAATGGGTTCACTGGTCAAAAGGTTCAACAAAGACAAACGGAAAATGCGATCGACTTCATTTTTCCACACAAAGTTAGGATTAAATACATTATTCTTGCAACGTTTAAAAAGTTTTAAAATTCATTTTGGTTTTGAAAACAAAATGGCTTCTTTCCACTATTGCAGGGTTTTTTTACTCACCCTGTATATACGACAGTGATGAATATCTATGCAGTACAATTATCTTAATACTTTCCACACCGCAGGCATCTGCATACGACATTCCAAAATTTCACAAAATGTTTGATATCTGTCATTTTTTTTGAATTTCATCACCATATTTGGAATCACCATGAGAAATGCATTGAAATAAGTACAAACATGCCTAGTATTGGTTCAGTTATCCTTGAGATTGTGAAAGATGGAAACAGTTTCTGAAAAATCTGTTTTGTATACTGTAGGCTATAGGTAAAACTAACAGCCGCGTTGTGGAAAGTGTTTAAAAGACGCTGAGTGCATACCGTAGTGTAGTCGATTTATATCATTTTGTGTCCAGGGACTTTCCGATTATGATTAAAATCACAGGTTGTTGTGGCATATCGGGTGTGGGTTTTAAGAATGCTACAAACTAAATCATTATCATGGGTATAAATTCAGCAGAGTTTCTAGATTACGGTATTTGCAAAGAACAAAAGTTTATTTTATTTATTTTATTTTATTAGGTACTCAAAACATCATATAGAGAAATATCTATGAATACAAACATGTAAAAGATTGCACAAACTTATTTAAAAACATATAGACATAATAAAATATGAGCAAAAGTACCAAGGATAACCCAAAAAGCTTTGAGCACAAAGCTTATTTCCATTGGGGTTCTTAAAGTTAAAGTTAACCATTTCTTATTGACGCATTTAATACATAATTGTAAATTCATAATTGGCGCATTTACGTCAAAAGAGGCCCGTGCTAGCGCTATCTAAAACTGAGCATGCTCAGAGCAATTGGTGCTTCGAAAATGAGGCTAAGAATGTAGCTGAGACGAGAGTGATGTAGTTTTTCAATGTCGTGAACTTTGCACTTATCATAAAAAAATGCTTCATACTTCTATAGTTCAATATTTGACCTTATTACATTCATGAAATAAACTTGAACGTATAAACTACCGGGATAAACGATCTATTCCACTAGTTTGAGGGAATGTTTGCTGGTAACCAACACTATCTAGGAAAATGTTGAAGTTCAATCAATTGCAATTAAAGTACGAGATTATGTTTATCGACGTGACATCGAATATGTCTCTCTCTTTGACATGAAATCGCCAATTACGAATAACGGACGGTCTTTAAGCCCTGCCTCGTCTAATTGTAGGACACGAACATTGTAATACCGTTAAACTTCATCTATAAGCACCCATTGACTAATAGTTAATAAGCAGAGAATAGATAAAAAGGTATGAGCGCCCTCTGTTGATCTAGAGAAATTAGCACGAATTTGTTTAGTGTATTCGATATTCAATAATATAAAGTTGTATATATTACTATCTAAATAATTTCATGGACAGACGAATTGCTCAGTTGGTAAAGCGCCCGGTAAAGCGTCAACTTCAGTATCACGAGGTTGGTGGATCAATTCTCAACTACACTTTTTGCAATTTCTTTTGAAATCCAAGTGATATAGAAATTAATGCAAACTTGAATGTAAAATTATTACTCAATTATACTAGCTTTATTGTTATTTTTCAAAAAACAAGCGCATAATTAATTTGATTGTATAAAGTAATGATCTTAATAGTCCAACCTTTTTATAAGCTAAAACACATTTATACTACAAATTAACCACAGCAAAATGTATTCATTGGCTTATTTTAAATGTTTCACACAGTAATCTTAAACGTTTCCTTCATCATGATTTAAGGGCAAATTATGATGATGCATATTAGGTTGGTAGATCAAGTTAAGCAACAAAATGAAAGTAACTATGCAAACCACTATAATCCTGGTCTCACAGGATTATAATTGAATGGCTATTAAATCAATTTATTTTCAATAAGATAGAGGGCCGTCCATTTATACCGACCCATCAATCATACATGTAGTTATAAAACAGTATCTGACATAGCACTCCCGTTTAGATCAATTGGTAAAGCCAGCGCCAACAGTTTGGGCTAGGGCAATTGTGATCGCAGGTTCCAGATGGCAATACCTGGTTCGAATCTCACTTCAAGACTTCTTCTTTTGGAAAGTTTATAAATATTTACGGTGTATATTAAATTCTTAACTTTGTTTTTACCATGAATAAATAGTGAATCTATCTTCGTCTTTAATGTGGGTTTTCCCTCTTTTTTTTCCTCTCTTTCTACTATTTTTTATTTTAATTTTAATGTTATCACAATCGTTTATAAATAGTACAAACATTTAAATCAACCTCAACGACTTAGTATTTTTGTGAAGACATGCATGGATGGAGTACAATGAGACAATACGTTGATTACAATACACTGCTTTTCAGTTCAGCTACTTATGGTATTTTGTTAAGTTGTGGTTTTTGTGAGTAGTTGGCCATTGTTGGTTCTAGATGACAATTCCTAATTGAGTTTATAGAGACACATACATGTACATGTACATGTATATGGTTCACAGTTGATCGATACAAGCATTAGCTTCATGATACAAGCATGTAGCATGTCTATCGAATTTGGGGCAGAGGACTTCTTTAGTGATATAGACCATGAAGCTTCATGTATAGACACAGTTTCGTAATTCTAAAACTAATCCGTTATAAATCAATAACACGTGGCCACTATACTACCATTTACATGAATGTAATGCATGACCTTCAATACCACGTGAGCTGCTCAAACTATGACATGTTCATTAGGCGTGCAATTTAAAGGCAATCCGGCAAACGTGTGTATTATAGTTCCGAAAAACTTAAACAGACTTAAAAAGATGGATGGTGCCGTAAATAAGTCCTTCGCGTGATTTCTTTTATTATTTTCCACTCAGTTTTGTTTTATTTGTTTTGTGCTTTGTGTTTCTCCAAGAATAGGTATGGCACAAACGTGTAATATCGCGTTTCGAATCAATGAGAACAACAGGCAAACAGTCAAAACGTTATTGACTGGCCATGGCTTGCGTGTCCAGTTTGATTAAATTTTGTTTCATTTAAAAAATATATATATAAAAAAACCTACGTAAAAGATAGATTCCTTGTTCATTCATGATAAAAATAAAACACTGTCAAGAATTTGAAAATTATGACCTTTCCAAAAGAAGAAGTCTTGAAATGAGATTCGAACCAGGTATTGCCATCTGGAACCTGCGATCACAATTGCCCTAGCCCAAACTGTTGGCGCTGGCTTTACCAACATATTGAAAACTTTGGTGCATCTGCTCAACGCAAACCCAATTACCTCACTAAGCACGTAATTTTGAGCTCGTCCCTTGCCAATTTGAAACTTCTTTGATCATCACTGCCAAATGGGATAACTTAACTTACAATTACGCTCGGTATAGTAAAGTAAATAGTATAGGCTTCAATAAAATACCAAACACTTACAAATTAAAATTTGAGATAAACACGCGTTTTCCCAAATAAAAATTACACTTTTAGCAGAAATGAATGGCCCGCAGCGTGATTTAGGTCATTTTTACGTGGACCGGTGTACTAAATTCAATGGCAAAATTCGTGGAAGCGTCTCATCGAAAATTACGCTGACGTCAGAATACTAGATAAAATTCCTCAGAGATTGATATAAAATACAATATGATTGGTTGATGTTAACTACACGCGTTTTTTCAACCAATCAAAACTATTTTAGGCAAAATCTTGGCTAGCCGGATGTTTGGGGCAATAGCAATAGACACACACTTCCCGCTTCGCCACCATCTCGTTGTGATAGAAGCTGCGCCGTAGCATTTCTTTCTCACCAATTTTAGTGATTATTTGATCTATTTCACACAATTCAAGTTATAATTATTATATTTATATAGTTCAGGACGATTTCTAGCGTATTTTTAGTGGAGTTTGAGCAATATTTATTGCTAAAATCAGTCATTTCCTACACTAGCTTGTCAAAATCTTTGCACGGAGATGGCCTCGGTACACACTAATTGGGCCGCGGGATTACCGCTACAGGGGTGTAGACTTCAATTCAATATTCTACGCTAGTTCGTCATGATGAAATCTTCGAAAATACATATTTTTTCATTTGATGTTGTACATGTATGTTCGTATTGAAAAATAAAACATTTTGTGTGTGAAAAATAATCAACCTGTTAAGTGTTCATATGTGTGGATTGTATTGTTCACCCCCGTTGAGTGTAATGGAATATTCCAGAAGTAATTGGTTGTCCGTGGCAACCCTGATCTATGCACTGGCTAACGTGGTACAGCCAAGCAGACCAATTAGGCTCACTGGAGCGTGGGTTGCTTTTACCGTGGGACTTTATGCACAAAACAGCCTCAAAGTTTTCAATATGTTGATCTAAACGGGAGTGCTATGTCAGATACTGTTTTATAACTACATGTATGATTGATGGGTCGGTATAAATGGACGGCCCTCTATCTTATTGAAAATAAATTGATTTAATAGCCATTCAATTATAATCCTCTGAGACCAGGATTATAGTTGTTTGCATAGTTACTTTCATTTTGTTGCTTAACTTGATCTACCAACCTAATATGCATCATCATAATTTGCCCTTAAATCATGATGAAGGAAACGTTTAAGATTACTGTGTGAAACATTTAAAATAAGCCAATGAATACATTTTGCTGTGGTTAATTTGTAGTATAAATGTGTTTTAGCTTATAAAAAGGTTGGACTATTAAGATCATTACTTTATACAATCAAATTAATTATGCGCTTGTTTTTTGAAAAATAACAATAAAGCTAGTATAATTGAGTAATAATTTTACATTCAAGTTTGCATTAATTTCTATATCACTTGGATTTCAAAAGAAATTGCAATAGGTGTAGTTGAGAATTGATCCACCAACCTCGTGATACTGAAGTTGACGCTTTACCGGGCGCTTTACCAACTGAGCAATTCGTCTGTCCATGAAATTATTTAGATAGTAATACAACTTTATATTATTGAATATCGAATACACTAAACAAATTCGTGCTAATTTCTCTAGATCAAAAGAGGGCGCTCATACCTTTTTATCTATTCTCTGCTTATTAACTATTAGTCAATGGGTGCTTATAGATGAAGTTTAACGGTATTTGTACTTTCAAAAATGCTTGCTGGCTAACTTTGTAATGACTAAAAACAAACATGCAGTTGTGCCTTTTTTCTGAAAAGTGATGTATATCAATTATCATGACAAATGATATTTGAAACATTTTGGCGAGAAACTTAATATTTCACAAGCCCGCTTGAATAATTTTTCATTGACATGACAAACTGTTGACTCATTATTTGGGGTATGTGATCCATCTGCAAACATTCATTGACAATAATTGTAAAATTAATCAAGTCGAGGGCTCGGAACCACAAGGCCTCATCTCCATTTTCTTTTAAAATGAGATTATGGTATCAAAATGTTCAGAAAGAAATTCGCTTTCCAGTAACACATCAGCCTTATCGCCAGAACAACCCCTTTTAAAGTTATAGCCAGTATCACAGGCCTCATCTCGATCTCCCTAATGTGTTTAAAAATCTTCAATAGCCTTTTTCTCAAAATGGTCAAAATGGAGATAAGGCCTTTTGTTTCTGAGCCCTCGAAGTGTATAAAACTGAGCTACACGAGACATGTATCGTTTTTACACGTTAAATAATGTGTAAATAAGTTTGTCAAGAAAACATTGTATATCATTTCTGTGTTTCCATTCACTGATTTCTCTGTGTATTTAAACCATTGGAACATATTTGGACCAGTTACCTCCATCCCCAAGACGGGTTATAGTGGTCCAAGAGTTTTTCTGTTGGTGGTTCATTATAAATAATGTTATAGCTGAAACTATAGTCTCAGGTTATAGTTACATGGATGATATTATCACTAGCATTTCGGTAGATATTTATATACCTGCATTTTAATCTTTTATATCATGAAATAATGCTTAACTGGACCCCTACCCCCATTTCCCCAACCCATATATATATGAACAAACTCACCACCTGAAATCATATAGCTCAATTTGCAATAGTTCATGTAAATTCCTGAATTTGATAGTTTTTTAATTTCGATATATCCCAAAATTAACAAACATTTATCTAAATGGCCACGCAGATGGCTTCCAACAAATTTGTTTCAACTTTACCATGATTGAATAACCAGTAAAGGTATGTTATCCAAGGTATGTAACCTTGAAGACTGTGACTTGTTAGCTGATGCAAAGTTATGATATCCCCGATCCAATTGGTGGCGATGTTTTGATCAAGATACAAAAAAGGAAAAGCATTAAGAGGCCGCGGCCCAGAAATGCTGGGAAAATGTCTTTTATATCATATGAGAGAGTTTCTACAATATTATCACCAATCTAAACAAAGTAAAGATTTTGTTGTTGTTGAGGAATCGCTCGGCTCTCTCCATGCCCCTTTAATTGCATGCAGGCGAAAGTTGCCTGTGGGTTTAAATGGTATCCGTTGCCAGAGTGCAAACTGGCCGCAGTCGTCTGGCCTGTCGTATGGCTTGAGTCGAATCGCGCCCTCTTTGTTTGGAGCTACGGGCTGTAAATAGCGCGAAAAATAACAAAAATTCTCAAAATGAAATGCAATACGATTGCTAATTAAAAACTGCAAATAAAACGGTAGATCTGCTTCATTTTTTGATGGTTTCATTTTGGTAAGATTACTGCATGTTAACATTTGATGGCCTCAGGCCTTCGATGTAAAAAAAAACTAAATTGTGACATGTCACATGAGTGTGAGATTGTTTATGAAATCATCATAAATTCATGATAATCATAATAATGCATCATGAAATCATATTCATGTTCATGTTGTTGTGTATACTGTTACTGTTATGTATAACATCATAAACATGTGCATGATGAAGTAAAGTAAAGTCTAATCCCTATTAATTTAAGATATTTGACCAACGTTACGTGTTTCACCGTCAGTGTACTCAGCCCATACACTAAAAATGAGGAACACATTCAGTCTTCAGAAACTACTAACCCTAATAAATTAAAAATACTATAAATAATTTAGGTAATTTAATTTAAATACATTCCTAAAACGCTTTCCCATGTTGATGAATGTAGGCCCATCATTTAGTTTTGTTATGTTATGGTTCCCGTAACCCACCCACGTTATGATTTTTTGCCCGCGTTTGAGATTCGAAATCCCCCCAAAAATTATTATTTTGTATATATAATATTGTACAAAAAGAACTTATTCCTTTTGAATAAACAGATCATAAATACCAGAAAAATGATTGAATATATTTTATTAAATACAAATCTGTGTATAATAAGTTGTGCAGTTTTGACACAATATTGGCACTGAGGTATAGAGCTCGCTACATATGTATATGTTGATGAAATCGTTGTAATTTGAACATTTGAAATCCTGCAAAATAATGAATAAAAAAAATGAAAAACTTGCCTCATTTAATATGGTTACGGGAAACATAACATTGACTTTCATGTGCCTTATCTGCTGGCACGGGACAATTCATCTGCATAAGGCTAATGAAAGTGAATTGTTAGTTTCCCGTCGCCCGACCGACTCACATTTTGGTCCCCGCGTGAATGTGAATATTTCATTATTTGGTAAATATTTCATTATTTGTTTGTTCAGGAATCTTAAAATAACCGCTAAAACATTTGTAATATGTACTGACAATGCGACGTAGCGATGCATGTTTGCCTCTTTTTGGGACCAATCGAGGTAGGAGGCGCTGTTGTTATGGTTCAAAGGTAACTTAATTGCCTCGTTTCTCAAGTCCCGACTTTTTTAAACGTCAATGTTTTACACAACTTCAACCACCGATTTTTAGTGTGCAACATTGGAAAGAGTGTGGAATAAGAACATCAAGCCCACAGTTCGCGCCATTTACAAATCTAACAAAATTTACAAAGGTAGGAAACATCGTTAAAATGATACAGTCATAACTGTATCCATTGAGACTAATGATGAAGTACATGTACACGGCCTTTGCTTGAAATATATAGTCGTGTGATGAAGGTGCAGAATTCAACTATCATGAAATCCAGGCTTGAAATCAAAACAAGGCAATAATGAATAATGAATTGGTTACCTGATATTATATATGAGTTTAAAAAATAATGGAAAACTAACAATCAAGTTTCATTCCCGGGGGGTTACTTTCGCCAAAATCGTACGTGGATGTGCCTACCGGACTTCGAAAATGTGACTTTCCCTATACCTATTTTTTGGCTAATTTCCCACCCATCAATATACCAATTTTATTGTGCACAAATTGGGCGCTTTTTCCAAAAATACACCCAATTTATGCCAATTGGGCGCTTTGGTCTGTGATGAAAACCACCCCATCGCTATACCAATTTTTGCGAAAAGGCACCCCAAAAGGTAGGCACATATACGTATACCATATCAATGTGAGAACCCCCCCCCCCACCCCTCCACCGGGTTTCATTGGCCTAACTGCCAGAGAAAATAATTGTTTGATCCCACCACTGCCACCAATTGTAGCTACAAAAACAAGCATCAGACAGTCGGTGTCATTTTTTTACTCTAGCTGGAATAGGGCAGGCAAACTGGGCGATCCAAGTTTAAGCCTGTATTTCTTGGAAATAGAAACAGGTTGAGACATTTAACCAAGGCATACACATTATTTGAACATTAAACATGATAAAAATTGATATCTGAAGCGAAAGTTTGACTAATTTTATTCAGAAAAATTGAACAATATTGATGAAAATATCCACCAAATACTCAGATGCTTTCATTTCATAGCTCTCAGAAACATTCAGAGCTACACCAATTGTGTAATAAGACTAGCATTATTATTAGATTTAGATACTATTCTTCTGTTCTCCATCTTGGGTGAGTAGGAGCTTGCCATGTGTGGGACTTTGAACTAAATCATGTCCCTGGATGAGCAGGATTCTTGGTAGCAACTATCATTTGGTCTTCAAAGATTTATAATTCTGTAATTCCAAAATTTAGGGTCCCATTGAGTCAAAAATGTCCCATTGAGTCAAAAATGTAAAAATGTTTGGAACCCACAATTTCAGTCACTATCCCAGGCTAGAAGCATCAACATGAGATTGATTTTTGTCTTGACCCTCAATATAGGCCAGCTTAGCTGAGTCCGCAGCAGATTTTGGCAATGTCTGACCACCGGAATGGACAGACAACTTAAACAATTTTGATACAACACACAGCTTTTCTCCGTGTGCAAAGACAAAGTGATGACGCGGCTGAAAGAACCAGATTATGTCCAGAATGTTGTCTCCATTCATTAGAAGAACGGTTTCCTTTTTTTGACAACGGAGCAATAGAAACTATACCGTGCTGTTTTTAATGGGCTTACAAGTGGTCAGTCACGGTCCTAGGTTGAACAATGTCGAAACAGGCCTTTTATTGGTTTTTTGGAACATAATACCTGGTGGAAACTTTACAGACTTGGAAAAAAAGGGGAATTGGGAAATCTCATTCCTGGGAAATTTAGGTATTTGGAGGGAAATTTTGCTATTCGAAATAAGAGAAATACATAAAAAGTAGAGGAAAATCTAGTTTTCTATCTGGGAAATTTTGTTTGCTTACATTTTCAGCCCTAGTGGAAAGGATGGCTTAGGGTTCAAGAAAATTCTGTAATTTCAAAAAGGGGTCGCCAAAACTTCAAAACCTGTCTAGAGCTCTATATTGACAGTGGGTGACCATAACTGGGTGCTTGATCTAATGTCATGTACTGTAATTGGTATGTCCATTTTGTTTTTGTTTTTGTTTTTGAAGGGGCAGGGGGCAGGGATCATAGACCTGCCAATCTACATGTACATGTAAATGTACAGCCTCAGCCTTCCCCCTTCTACCCTTCTGATTTGTGCCCTCTTTCAATAACTCATCAAATCTTTCGTAACTTTATATTTTAGACTATTTCAGGGATTTCCAAGATGATGTTCGAACCACTCACATCCGAGAAGTTGGACCTGAAACACAATCTGCTGGATGCAGTGGCGCCGCAATACAACAACCCCGATTTCAGTGACGTCACTTTTGATGTCGGCGGTACCCAATATTTCGCTCATAGATTTATTCTCGCTACGCAAAGCCGGGTGTTCCAGGCTATGCTCACAGGTCCGCAATGGATGGAATCCAGGGAAAGGGTGATTGTGCTGGAAGAGGCGGAGGAATCGGAGAGCACGTTTTCATTGTTTCTGCATTTCTTTTACACCGGTAAAATAAGACTTGAATACAGTAACGTGTGTGCTATCCACACCCTTGCGGATAAGTATGAGTTGCTAGCGGTCAAGAAATCCTGTGTGAACTTCATGGCGGAAACTTTACGTGGTCAAGCAGGAATGACTTTAGTGAAAGCCGTAGAATGGCTGCCTTATGTCGAAAGATACATACCAGAGCTGGTCTGCGACTGCTATAAAGCCATCCGCTACCAGTTTCATGGGTTGCTCAGACCGGACATCAAACTTGAAAATCTCAATTTAGGACATGTGCGCGCTCTGTTCCATACTGTGGAATCGGAGCTCGTCGTGCCGGATGAATTGTTTGTCTACAAAGTAGTACAAGAATGGATCTTTCGAATGGCACTCCAGAATACTATCACCGTAGTAACTGAATTGATGGACACCATTAGGTTCTATAATATGGATCCAAACCAGTTGAGATCGGTGGAGGAATCCAAGCTGGGTAAATTACACTATAGTACTATTCTTTCAGATTTCATCAACCAGGCTTTCAGGAAACAGGCAGAGTACAGATTTCTGGCAGACAGTTCACCAAAGGTAGGACCAAAAGCAGGGCTTGAAATAAACAGGAGCAGGGAACAAACTTCAAAATGGCACTGGTTCTCATGTAAATTTTAATGATTTTGTGTCACCAGGAGCAACTTTTACATTGAAAATTGTCCTTGGTTATTCCTTTGCACACATCTTCAGGATGGCATATTTCTGTGGTTTTACCCTTTATAATAGCCCCTGGTATGTGACAAATTGCCCCTGGTCCTGAAGAAAAAAACGGTGAACCAGGGGCAAATTTGTGAAAGAAATAGCTCCTGGTTCTTTATTCCTTATTTCAAGCCCTGGACAAAGAAGATTTTTTGTGTAGTCCAGCAAGCTTAGCACAACTACGATACCAACAGGATTTCCCTCCAAAACAAACAGTGCAAAACATGTGTTAAAGTAAAGTGCTCAACAAAAGAAAGTCGTACACTTTGTTTAGGTCAATTAAAGTAACTGTTGATTGTTTTTTTACCAAACAGGCTGGATAGACATTTGGATGGATCTTTTAGGCACATTTTGATACCAAACATAACACCTAGCAACAAAGATAAACCATGATTAGCGCCATTTAACGAAAATTAGTCACTTTTCAAAAGTCACATTTTCAATTACTTCACGGGAGGAAAATGTGTGCGCGCGAGGTTCACCCCGTGTGTGACACTGTTATTAACCAGGATTGACCGGCTGGCAATCGATCACACTGTGCAGCCATGTACACTACCCAGCGCTGGGCGTACACTTTAGTGAGCGGGATATTTGATTCCGAACATAAAGGGCATTATGTGCGTGTTAACAATTGGGGTTTTCTTCCGCGTAGCGTATTGAAAATGTGACTTTTGAAAAGTGACTAATTTTCTATAAATGGTGCTAATTATGGTTTATCTTTGTTGTTAGGTGTTATGTTTGGTATCAAAATGTGCCTAAAAGATTCATCCAAATGTCTATGTAGCCTGTTTGGTAAACAAATAATCGAAAGTTACTTTAAATGACCTAAACAAAGTGTACGACTTTCTTTTGTTGAGCACTTTAATTAACAGCCATGTGTGGTATTAACATCAAAACAATGCTTTAGGGCATGACCACTTGCCTACCTAATCTGAAAATTGGAGAACTTATGACCGACCAATAGTTAAATCGCCCATATTAAAGTGAACATAGTGTATTCACAAGATTAGTACCATGACAGCATGAAATGTGATGATCAAGTAGCCATTCCCTATTTCAAGTATCAAATCAATAGTTTGGAACCACAAGGCCCTATCTACAATGGTTGCCAGTGCCATGTGTAAGGTTGCATTTTAATTATAAGGGTTCTGTGTGCACCATTTAATATGGGTGCTGGGTGCACCCTTATTGAACCAGAAGTGTATAACATATGGCAGCTAAAGTAACCTTTCACATCCCATGTTAACAAGAATATCATATTTGCAATAGCTGCACTCTGAGTTACATTTTGTTATTATCAATTGCTAGCATAGAAACAGCTCCATACACATGGCAGCTATTAGATATATGGCCTTGTGTCCTTAAGGCAAGGAAAAAACTCCCTGTTGTACGGGTCTGACCGACCCACTTTTTGCGTTTTTCAAGATTTGTTTGTAGAATTTTTTTTAGATTTTTTTCTTCTTCAAATCATGTAAATTCAGCTGTTTTTGGCCGCAAATCTGTTGGAAAAATTTGTTCGCAATTTTTTTTTAAAAATCCTGATTTGTGCAGATTTTGGTGACATTTTAGGTTTAAAATCTCATTTAAAAAAACCTAACCGACCGACCCTACTTAACAGGTCCGTCCGCCCGTAAAACAGGATTGTTGGGTTTTTTCGTCGCCTAAGCTCTCAAAATATTGTTTTCCTTTTACAGAGACCTAGACTAGACACCTCAGCAGATATCCTAGAGTTGCCAAAGGAGCCACGCCTCTACATAAACTGGCCCTTTGCACAGACTACAATAGTGAAACGACAGTGGGGAAGCAGAGACTATGAATGGGTGGATATTGAAGTAGTGGACTTGGCAAGCGTGATGACGTACGCCAATAAAATAGCGGACAGAGCTGGAAGCAAAGCCGAGAAATGGATGTGCAAATGGAACACGGATAATTTTGACTGCGACAGCGTGTTTCAGGAGGAATATGTGGTCTATCCGTCGCCGGTCCACGAAGGCCGGAGTTATAATCTAGTGATTGTGATGGATGGCAGCGAGAATAATCGCGAGAATAATCCCAATCATACGTATACTATACGGATGACAGGATCGGTGCAACCCGGTATGCTGGAGGTGCGGGTATCTACCATTATTCACTCGTGGAAAGTGCACAAGGATTTCAAACTTCATATTCTTGTAGTTTTGGACAGTTTACCTTCGCACCCCCTAACTACGTCAGACACATTGTAGGTCAATTAACACTATACAGCAACTATACAGGCAGCTGCAGACGACATTCCAAAATGTCACAAAATGTTTGGAAAATTATGGAATTTCATTACCATATGTGATGCAATCTGTGAAAACCCGCCACATGGTGGCATTTTTCATATTGGAGATATTTATACCATAAGAAAGCTAAAACTGTACTGTGCTGATTACAGAACTGTTTCGATAATTTTTCTACGATCGCTACAAAAAAAGTTAGATGAATGATGATTGTGATGTCATCAAAAGCTACATAACAAGAAATCATGAAAACAGGTCAAACAAGATACATAATTCAATATAATAACATTATAACATTTATAAGGTTAATAATAAAAGTGAGTTTTTGAAGGTGAAATTTCATGAAAGATGATGAAACAAAGTATTGGAAACTAATTTTCTTTAAACAAATCCAAAAAAAAGAAAAACGTTTTTTTATCCTTTTAATTTTTTAATTTTAATTTTACCCACAATCCCTAGTTCACATTTTGCGACATCCGATAGGTTTTCACAGATCGCATCACATATTTGGAATCAATGTGAGAAATGCATTGACATAAGTACAAACATGCCTAGTATTGGGTCAGTAATCCATGAGATAAACTTTGAAAATTGTGAAAGGTTTCTGAAAAATCTGTTTTGTGTATGTTAAAAGGGAGTAATTCTGTTATATACCTTTCACAGGGGTAGTCTCATAGTGTGTAATTTTTAAGAACGACGCATACTACCGATGTTGGTGTGTAGGGTATAACAGAATTATGCCGTTAAAAATAATAGCTGCGTGGAAAGTGTTAATACCAAAAATAAAGGTTCACAATCAAAGCAGAATAGTACCCATATCAGGGTATCCACAATCATTCACACATGGATGGACATTGTGCAAAGATTTCAAACGTCATATTCTTGTAGTTCGAGCCAGTGTACCCACGGTGGGCCACGGCCCCAGCCTACACTATTAGACACTCAAGGCAAATATATTAATACTCTCCACACGGCTATTAGTTTTACCATATTTAAAACAGATTTTTCAGAAACCTTTCCCAACTTTCAACGGTCTACCTCAAAGATAAGGGAACCAATACTAGGCATGTTTGTACTTATTTCAATGCACTTTTCATGGTAATTCCAAATATTGTAATAAAATTCAATAGTTTTGACATTTTTGTGACATTTTGGAATGTAGTCTGCAGATGCCTGCCATGTGGAAAGTGTTAAGGTGCACAATTAAAGGCATATTATGTGATCCTTTCCAGGGAACGCCCTCAACATCGAAAAAAAATTGAAAGCAGATTTTCTTGCAGATTTACATTTCTGATCATAAATCGTACATACATTCCAAGATACAGGGCGATACGATTCTTAATTACTTCAAAATCATGGTTTTAGAGTGAAAATAAACTGTCGGATGTCCGACAACTTATTTTACTCTAGTCTAAATTCACTCTTAAACCATGATTTTGAGGTTATTAGGAATCGTATCGCTCTGTACTTTGGAATGTATGTATGATTTATGATCAGAAATGTAAATCTGCAAGAAAATCTACTTTCTAAAAAAAATCATGAATAGAGGGCGCTCCCAAGAAAAGATCACATAATGACTTTAAGGGAGGGTACAGGGCGGTCTAAGTAAAACAGTGTACCCATACATTACAATAACAATACAGGTGTCTGCGTTCCTAATATTTAATCAAGTTTGATGCAATTTCAGAGGGGGTCTTAGTTGTGTAGTTAGATGTCTCTCAATCTCAACTACAAAACTAAAGACCCTGTTAAATGACTTAAAATGTCAATTTAACCCTTTTTTGCCATAATTGTTTAGAGAGTGGGTCTCAGTGTTTGCTTCTTAGGTCTTGGAACTGCAGACACTCTCTACAAGACTAAAGAAATGCATGACAATTCGTGTATTTATGAAAATTGTTAACTTAAAAAGTTGCAATTATATAAACCCCTCAAAAAGTGCAGAAATTGTGTTCAATATTTTCGCAATAGTGGCGAACTGGCAAGTTTGGCACATTTTGAGTGAGACCTCTCCACATTCTCAAGCAGGTGGCTGAGGAGTGCTGACATGAATGATTCCTATGAACGCGGTAGGTGGAGAGAGGAACGCATCAGCATTTCAACATACAATAAATCCCAAAATATTCTATGGGGAAATGGCGATTAAAAATGAATTTCTGGACTTTTTTTGATACACTTTCACTTGTTAAAAACAGTTTGTTTTCATACCCATTATGGGTATGCTGCATAATTATTGCAGATATTGTGTGTATAAAGTGGGTTTATTTGTGGTTGCCATTATTTTTGTTTTTCAGATTTGCATAACAAAATGTAAATATTATGTGATGCAGCACATCAAAAAGGGGGACTTTAATTTGCAGGTGAAGTCAATTTTGAGTTTAGTATGTGTGCTCTCAGAATATTTTCTACAAAAATGACACCAATTATCAAAATCAAGGCATTCAGATTTTACGAGTGAAAATGACTCCTAAATTCTGATTATTGTCTCTATTTTTTCTGTCCGTTTTCATCTATCTTGAAAAACACACAGCCGCAAAGTCCCCCTTTTCATGTGCTGCATCACATATACCATAATCATATAATATCGCGGCAATAGAATGTAAACATTTGATTTTGTTTGATTTTTTATCCCATTTAGAAGAAAAAAAACGTATGACTAACTCTCCACACTTGGTTGCTCATTCTTTTGTATTTCCAGTGAAGTACACCCTCAACTTTTCTATACCCATCTTAAATACTGCCCTCTCCTATGCTATTGTGTCTGCCATTCTTCAACAAGGATTTGAATTGTTCAACTTTTATGAAAAAGAAACTGTCAAAATGTTCTTTCATTGAAATATTTGTATATAATAGGTTTATTTATGACTTGAAGTTCAAATTGAATGTTATTATTTTATTATGTCTGCTTATTTACATTGCAATCAACAATGTAGAGCATGACAAAATGTTAATTTCTGCCAGGAGGAAAATACCATTCTGCAGACACAATTTGTGAATTTGCAAATGTCAAATTCTTTGCATTTTTGTCCCTTTCCCCCACAAAATTACCACTTTTTAATAAACCATGGGCAGTATTTTTGGGTGTGGAGGGTAGACACCTAACTGCTTGCCTGACTTAGAAAGGTCTGTTCGCCTGCAGAACTAGTTGTTTTTTGCCTTATAAATGGGAAAATGTGTCATAAAAAGATAGTAGATTTTGATCGTGAACATATATTATCTTTATAGTACAAAGTGCAACCTTTTAACACCAAGTCCTTCGGGACAATTGACATAATTTCGGAGTCGGATGTTGAAAATATTGATTTTGAGTTATAGGTCAAAAGAAGCGACTAATTTATATGTTTTACTTTGTTTTCTCAGTTGGTAAATTGTTTGTAACTTAAAAACTAGAAGTTCAATTTAAGTGAGGTTTGGATCATACTGTAGCATTTTCCACCTGCTTTTAAATGATGGATACATGTCAAAATGTGAAAACTAATTTTGCTTGATCATGTCACATTTTATGCCCAAATTTGAGTCATAGGAAGCAAACAAATTTACTTTTGTCCATAGAACAGTTCACTACTTTCTGGTGTGGTACAATGGTATGCAGCACTTGGAAGAGCAAAAAACACCCCACCCTGCTGTATAGTCCGACTATAACCCATATTTTTAGAAATCTTTGAAAAAATGTTCACATGCAAAATTAATGATTACTTTTATATTTTTTTGCTCGTCACAAAATGGCAACATTTGTACAGATTTTTTTTTTCCCCGGTCATTTTCAAGGGAAAATAAGGGGGGAACGCTGACCACCGACCCGTCGTCTTATGGAGAATTTCATTCTTTTCTGCTTACAGCATGAACCATTTCTCAGGCCAAACATTTTGCAGGGGCAATGGTATGAGAGGAATACGAAAATAAATTTTGATGGGAAAATGAATTGAATTGTGTCTCACACCTTTTAATGATCTGTAATTTATTAAAAGATGATTATTGGCTCCAGGGCCTTAAATTAATCAAAGGCATCAAAGGCAATAACCTTGGATGCCCTACTTAGTTGCTTGCCTTGATGCCCTCAATTTCTGGTTGTTTTCACTTCATTCAAAAGTACATAATTGCTTTGGAAAAAGTTGTTGTCCCTTTCAAATTGCCTCAAATTGCAATGTTCTCGCCATTTCTTAATTTGAGGCCTGATTGGCTCTCATCCAGTAGCCATGAACAGATGAGTAAGATAAGACCAGACACTTTCCAGGCGGCTCTTGGTTTTACCGTGTATACAAAACAGATTTTTCAGAAACCTTTGCCAACTTTCATGGTCTATCTCAAGGATTACTGAACCAATACTAGGCATGTTTGTACTAATTCAAATGCATTTCTCATGATGATTCCAAAGGTAATGAAATTCAATGTTGACATTTCTGAAACATTTTGTGAAATTTTGGAATGTCGTCTGCAGGCGCTTGCCACATGGAAAGTGTTAATAGTTCTGGATACAACATAGCATTTGTATTGACTCATCCAACACAAAGGAGCTGTAAAGTTGGCATTGAACTTTTCAAAAACAAGATAAAAGAATTTTGCAACCATTTTATTGATTTTCCACAACCAAGGGAATAAGCAATGTAGACAAGTATTCAAGTTCATTTGAAAGGTAATTTAAGGAGAATATTCTGGTTCCAATATCTCATAAAATGAATAGGCAAGGCTGACTTTACAGCTCATTTGTGGTGGATGGTGGACACATACTCCTTGAGTTGAGAAATAATTACCTGCATACACAGAAAAAAAATTGTGGAAGCACAACCAATTTTAAAATACCAGAATATATTTTAATTGCAAACATCTATCTGGTTGAATATTATTTCATACATTCAGTCATGGGTGGATAGATATGTTGATATTACCGGATGAAGCTCACCTTTTATGTAAATAATCATGAGTTAGCGGCAAAAAAGAAACCAGTTCTAGGGGCAAACACACCTCTCAGGTAGGGTCAGGCATTTTTCGGGAAATTTTGGTGTATTTTCAATAGTTTTCGAACACAAATTTCAAAAAAATTGAACATTGTTCTAACATTCCAATTTTTTTTTGAAAAATGAATAAAATTCAAGGGGAAAATGGGTCGGTCGGGCCCATAGAACAATGTTTTTTTCTTGTCGACTTGGCCTCAAATAAGTCTATTGAGGAATTAAGCTGTGCAATCCAAACAATGACATTTGTCACACTAAATCCGATGCGGTGATGCTTACATGAAGAGGCGATAGTACCACACATGAATGAACTACAGTCCTCAAAAAGAGTAAGAGTATAAAGCTGTTAAGAATTTTTCTTCTCTTCAATTTGAGATATTACATGTGTAGATCGGTTAACAATTAAGAACTACACCAAAAAGAAAGTGCAATTTACATTTTACTCTTCTACACACAGGATAATGTGACAGGTATTATGTGTATGGGCTGCATTGATCAATTGAAGTATCGCCAATCCTCATCTTACTATCGACCTATGTGAGTAGTTGTTAACAGTTAATCAATAATCTGCCTATTGCTACACCGAGGCTGCGTGTAGAAGAACAAAATGTTAAAATGAGAAACGGACTTTGTTTTGGTGTTGGACACATAACTGTGTCTAATATTCAGTCAATCTTCATAATATCTCAAAAATATATTTATGCAGGAGCTATATTTTTTGGAGTTAAGAACGTATTTATTACCTGGTAAGTTTCATTTTTTTTAGGACTGTATTGTAGCACAGTACTACTAAGAGGGGATGGTTAACTCTTTTAGTTTTTTAGCTAGAAGATCACTGCAGAGAGGATTAAACGAGCTAACTTGCTCAACAAGAATAATGTTGGAGTGTGACTGTTTTTGGTATCAGTGGAGGATAAATCAACCTCAATAACGATTAGAAAATAGGAGCACTATTTTTCTCACTCTTTGCTTTGTCACCTAAAAGGCAAGAGGCATAAGGAGTAGATTGTTATAAGATATGTGACCAGTTACATCAAAAAGGACATGTTCTTGGCAAACACAGTTTTGAGATAGAGGCCAATATATATGGTGAAATATAAAGAATATAATAGAAAAAAATATACTACTTCAATCCCTGTCTTTGTGATTACAATGTGATTACCTTTCATATGGTATCATTTCAAAGCATAAAATATGTATTATTTCAAGTCATACCAATAACTCTGAATTGACTCGAGCCTCAAACATGTTTATTTTGATGTGATGGGTCACATTATGTCATTCCACCCATAATAATTGTTGAAGAAAACAGATGTGCTAATTTCACATCAAACATTAATCATTCAGCAATGTTTAACAAAACAGAGATACTAACAGAAAAAATACTTTGTTTTGGGAAATAATACATGTTTTACCAAATCAAAATGGAACTCGGCAAAGGTGATAACTGATAAAAATGCCAAATTTGTAAGTAGATTTAAGTGAACGAAATATCAATTTCATAACTTTATTTTTTATTTTTAAATCGGATTTTGAACAAAGAGTGTAATTTTTAAGGGAATTTACTCCATATACAAACACATGCCTGAAATTGGACGTTTGCCTGGTTTTATCCGATTAGTTTCAAAAACGCTAATCAAAACAACAGAAATTATTGTTTGTTTTATTTGTTAGAGATCCCACTTGTCTTCAAACTTAGTCGGAAGACATCACTGATTACTTCAGATGATTGACATGTAAATGTTAATGCTGTCTACTGTTGCTGTTAAAAGATGTCTTCCAGTTCACTTGATGATCCATGAATTGACATTGTCCATCCATTCACTTGATGATGATGATGATGATGATGAGAGAGAACAATCGGAGGGTTTAAATATAAACAGCACACACCACTGTTGATGATTTGTCTCCCAGCATGCAACAGGATTTATAAAAGAATTCACTTTTAAGACAGATGGTTCTGACTTGATGTTGCAAAATTATACATAAATCGTTGTGCATAGATACACCATTTAATAGCAATGGTGGCATTCTCTGGTGTCTCCGATTCATTTCTATGCAAAATGTGACATAGCAATTGAAGAGACTGTTATATAATATCAAGTATTATTCATCATGCATAGTATTTATTTTTGCACATCAATGTATCACAGGTCAAAGGTCAAATTGATCAAGGTCAAACCCATCTGTCCTCCCGTGAATAAAATCATTTTGTACAGTGCCCTCATATCTTATTTACACGGCACTGTTTTTAACTGTCTGGTATGATACCGTATGAACCCAGAAGAATAAGTTCTCTGTTGCATTCACTTCATGTTGGATCAGTTTGTATTGCATTGATTGGTGTTGTTTTCTATTAAGCTTGTTTATCTGCTTTGAGTGCTTCAAGACCCTGAAAAGAGAGACAAAAAGACAAGTATAGTTTAAAATAAGCTTTGATATAAGAAATACTGAGAAAATGTGGGCTTGTAAAATGCAAAAATAGCCCAAGCTTTCATGTGTGGACATGGATTTATGACCTAATTCATCAATTACTACACACTACCAATTTATAATTTGCCCAATGGACTAGCCAAACAGAAAATGTAAGGACTAGAGATCAAAATCATTGTACTATAGTTTAATCAGTGCCAAATATTCGGTGTTTTTATCTCCGCGCACAAAATTAATCTAAGCGTAAAGGCGAAATTATGACCATTGACCACACGCATACAGTTTTGATTGCATGCACGCGTCACATTATGTCTACAGCCATGGCAAAAGTTGAGATCTTAATACAAACAGAAGGAGCTGTTTGAATGCTGTAAAATGACACCTTCTTGTTGCCTTCATGCATGCCTGCATCCTTTTTGTGCTAGCTATCACGATAGCTAGCTCTTATAGCCTGAATTCAAAATCAATATTCCAAGTACGCGATGACTTCGAGTCACTTGGTTCAGGAAACCGTGACCAAATCGGTATAATTATCGAACGGGTCCAGCCAAATGACACTCTCATACGGGTATATTGGTTGATCGAGAAGTGTGACGCTTGGATGCTATGTGTATTGCATCAGGGTCACTTACAAGCGCCGCCTAATCCATCTATGTCCATGGCTTTGATTGGACGAGAGATGTGTTCAGTTGTTTAGCGCCCGGGGTGAAATTTTGAGATGATGTCCGCAGTTGTTTGCCTAGCCTGTGTAAAGTATATTTACTCCGATAGGTAAACAAAGCGATAAATATCCACTAGCTTGTGGCAATGTAAAGAAATGGAGGGGTGAAGCAAACTGATAATTTTAGGCAAATATAGAATAGATTAACGCTGTCCATGCGCGCGGTTATGCACACGCAAAATACAATTCACAAAATGTTTCACAAACGTATTTAATTTATTGGCTTTCATCATCATATATTTCGAATCACCATGAGAAATTAATTAACATAAGTACAAGCACGTCTAGTATTAGGTCAGTTATTCTTGAGATAAGACTTTGAAAGTTTAGAAAAGGTTTTTGCAAAATCTTTTTTATATGGCAAAACCAGGGAGGTGTAATAGGTAATATCACTCTGGTAAAACTAGCCGCATAGAAAGTGTCCCTTATGTCTGTTATTTTGTTATTCAACGAAAGCCGTTTAAAAACTATTGTACTTTTTAATTCACTATTGAGCAAATATACCTCTGACAATCTGTGTTGATTTTTACAACACTTATACCAATAAAGCCTATGGAGATGGTGGTTCTAAAATGTTTACTCTCGTGTTTGCCAAAGATGGAGATATCGTTTATAACTGCACAAACAAATCGTACTGGGTAGTTAATTTCCATTCTTTGGTAGGCTTAATGAAATAAATACAAAATTGGCGGTCGTTTTATGAGTTTTGAAGTCAATTGTTTGCGACATATGGGCGTAGCCAGGAGGCTTGTCATCCCGGGGGCACGAGAGTGGCGTGGGGTCCAGGGCCCACATTACATAAGGGCCCCGGCCCGGTAGGTCCTGGGACAAAGCCTTTAGGCTTTAGGTGATTAGGATTGGTATTGATTCCCCACGACGAGAAACGCCATGAAATTGGAGATAAGTATATATAAAACCCTTTAACTCCCCTGAATTGTTAATTGCACCCCCCCCCCCCCCCCCCCCGAATGACCCTTGGTGGGTTACCTGTAGCTACGCCGCCAATGAATGCACACAACAAGATCAAATGATTGTTTCATTTCTTCCAAATTTCTTTTTAATTCACGAATTGGGCAGAGCTCCAAACTGAGTAATAGCCCAAACCCTAATTGGAGGTGATTCTTGTAAATAAATAATTTTCAGAGTGTTTATAACATTAATGTGAAAGTTTCAGATTAAAAATTCAAACCAAAAAATAAAAAAATAAAAATAAAAGTACATCGTTAGTACATTATAAGTACATCTTTAAAGGATGATATCTCAGTTTGGAGTTTTCATAAAGACTATAACTGAAAAATTATATAACTCCGCTTAAAAAAAGAGTACAGCCCAAACCCTAATTGGAGGTGATTCTTGTAAATAATTAATTTTCAGAGTGTTTATAACATTAATGTGAAAGTTTCAGATTAAAAATTCAAACCAAAAAATAAAAAAATACAAATAAAAGTACATCGTTAGTACATTATAAGTACATCTTTAAAGGATGATATCTCAGTTTGGAGTTTTCATAAAGACTATAACTGAAAAATTATATAACTCCGCTTAAAAAAAGAGTACCATTGTTAAGCGGAAGATCTCTACTACAATAATCAAATACAAGCTCAATGTTGATATCTTGCCTAATTGTGTCTGATTTTCACATATATACAGTACGGACAACTACTGCAAATTTGTCTTCATATTCATTACTTGATATCATGCCCAAATTTGCCAATACGTTCACTGCCTGCTCTTGTGCCAATACTGATTACCCAATTACATGTCATTATTCTACCAAATGCTTTCCTAAAAAATATCAAAGTCTTTCATTTGTACTAGCACTTCCCCTTTAAAGGGTTTTTATTTATTCATTTGCTGCTGTAAGGGAGCTTCATCAATTTGGAGCTGATCAAACGATAGCCTAATCAATTTTTTATTTGAACTTAAAAGCCCCTCAAGTTTTCTTACCTTAACATTCCATTCATAAAATTTCCCAGATATTCGACGGTCCCTTTCTAGGAGATGCCAATCAAAATTTGTGATTGCTTTTCTTCTCAACTGAAATAAAATTACATAAAAAAGAAATTGTAATCAATTAACAATATGCAAACTGACGATCATTTATTGTAGACAAAACATACATGTACCTCAAAATACCCAAATAAAGCCAAACAAAGAAGATTGTACCACTATTGAAATGGAGGGGTGTGTTTTGATTTGATACAAATATAAAATATTCTGTAAACATGTATCAAAATGTGTTGGGTAAATTAAACGCATTCTTGATTTAATTTTTCTCTGAATGTTAGAGGTGGTGTGTGAATAAAATGCTATTTACAAAATATTTTAAATTTGACAATTACTTGCGGAATAATTTGTCTTCTCTAATGTTTACCTTTTGTAACCCAGTTAACGAGCCCATTCAGAAGCGCCCTCGCCCATTTACAGGGAATGTCCAATGTCTAAATAAGGGCTTAATTATAATACAACTTAACCATTTTTTGTTTAAAGAGCAGCTATTTTTTTATGTCAAATTAAGCCTATTTAAACAATTTTTTCACTTGTTTTCATCAATTATCCAAAACGATATTCACATTTGAATGATGTAAATATATAAGGGCTTAATTAATAAAACTTGACCATTTTTTTTTTAAAGAGCAGCTATTTTTTTATGTCAAATTAAGCCTATTAAAACAATTTTTTCACTTGTTTTCATCAATTATCCAAAACGATATTCACATTTGAATGATGTAAATATGTTTGGTTGTTGTTGAACGGGGTTCAACAAGGTCTTTGTCGTTGTTTATCTTGAATCGACAACGGGTTTTTTTGCAAAATAAACCAGTCTTACCATTGTCGATTCAAGATAAACAACTCCGAAACCTTATTGAACCCCTAATGAAACAACTTATGCCCCAGAAAATGCTAAAAAACATCAATTTGATTTGTTGTACTAGTGAATGGCGCCGGGTTTCAATGATACGCAGGGGGATAACAGCAAAACGACATTCCTGTTGATGTTCATACTATAGTTGGATTTATAATTGAACGAACACTTTGAAGCAGCGTATTGCGCACATTGTGTGAAGCAGCGTATTGCGTACATTGCGTGAAGCGCGCATAGCCGTAAGCGTGATAATTTCGGGCACGATTATCTTGCTTTTGCGGTGCTCCAGAAATATTTTTACGAAAATGGTGACTCGGTTACACGCGTTTGCCAGCCAGGACCATTTTTGAGCTAGCTGCATCGCAGATCCAGCCAGATGAAGTGAGCTGTGATGGCATATACAATATGTATAATGAATCACAGTTTTGCATTGAAACCTGTGTTATTAATTTACCATCAATTTTACAGCACATTTTGACCATCACTTATACTTGACCTAGTGAACTCATCAAGCACTCATTTTAAAGATGATTACATGATCTTTCCATCAATACTAGTCTAGTAACATTTAAATTCAACATTATTTTTTTTTTATTAACATCCCTACCTAGCCTAGGCCTATTATTGCTTTTGCACGGTTAACTGCATTTGTGCTTAGAACACGAACAGCACTCACTGCTATGTGACATTTTAATCAAGAATTATTTGCTTTGATCATAGCGTGCGTGTTTATATCAAACATTAGTCATAACCACACCTAGACTATGCAACGGCGACCTGGGATCCCCACACTAGTAAAAACACAAAATCGATTGAACTAGTTCAAAAACGCGCTGCAAGATTCGTGAAAAAAAAACTATGGTAAAGACACAAGCATCAGTAACATCCTCACCTCACTGGGCTGGCCATCACTACAAGAAAGGCACAAACAACATTGTCTCCACAAGATGAAAAACGGTCACCTGGACATAAATTACCAACACTACACCCAACCTATTAACCCTAACTCTACCACCCACTTTTTTCAGAATTTTTTCTTCAACGCGGAAAATCGACCAAAATATCCCCTCGGGATTTGATCCAGGGACCTCCAGCACGTGGAGCTTCCAATCCCCCGCTACACCACGCCTTCCAAGCACAGTCTGGGCAGTGTATTGCCCAGACTGTATGGAGTGGGTCCATTTTTTCAGCGAAAAACTTCCACGCCGGGTGGTACCAACGTGCCCAGTCGTGGTATATCGTGGTATGGCAGTGTTAGGGTTATACCAACCAGAGCTAGAAAAGGACATAACCAGAGCTAGAAAAGGACATAACAACCAATTCCACTTTCTATCTTGATTTTTCATCCATTTTTTTTTTATATATGCAGTTGTTTCATAAAAAGTGCTATATTATTTTGTGTGCAAATATATATTATGTTTTTATAATTGATGGAGGACCCCAATGGAAATGAATGCGAGTCAACTCGGCCCATTTACCAACCCGGCCCATACCGACTGGGCCCATTACCGACTGGGCCCATTGACCGACTCGGCCCATTGACCGACTTGGCCCACTAACGCAAGTAGGCTACACCAAATTTCAGAAATCATCGGATACCATTAATCCTAACCTTATTCAGCATTTCCCCTAAATTAAAAGTTGCAAATGATCATCAAATTTGCTGCGAAAGTTCGCGTTCGAATTACGAAAAAACCTCAAAATTCGGCAGCTTTGCAAATTTTTACATGGTGAACAATTTGCAAAACAAACAAACACTAGAAACAATCCAGTCCCTAAAATCCATATGAAATGAATAAAATCAGGTTTATTTGTGGACCAAACTTATTTTCTTGCATGAAACAGTGCTATTGTAATATGAAACGCTGATCAGGTCGTATCTAAAATAATAAATAGGATTTCTGCACCAAAATGCTAGGTGTTATTTTTTCATTTTGCAAACACCATATTTCCGATGTAAAATACACTTTATGGTACTAACTAAACCACACTTTTGACTCTTATAGAAAACAATAGCAAAATTGATCTATAAACTTGAAAAAATAGTGTTTCGAAACAACCAAAACTCTTCGAAACTCTTGCGTACTGTGACACATCTTCGAAAAGACTAAAGCTGCGAACATACTCCACGCTCCAAACGCTGTGCGGTAGCGTTGCCACTGTACGATGCGGCTGCTATGCTCGTCACAAATGTACCAATGCTCTACAACACCACACTACATGTTAGCGTCGGGCCAGCGCGTGTAGTGTTGGGCCAGCGCTGTTATCATACTTTTTACGCTCAGTGCAACGCTATCAAGTTGACCAGTGGCCGGTTTGAACATGATGGGCGATTCCACGGTAACACGCGTTACATTTTAGGGCGCCATTCTTTATTCTCCCCTCTATAACTGTAAAAGTAGTCTGAATGAAGTTTACATCTTTTGTATTGTAATACCCAAGACTTAAGGTTGGTGTCAACCCTGTTTGGCGCCAAATTTATCAAGCACTGTAACTTTTAAATTATAAATGTGATGTACATAAAAGTATACATTTTTTGTAATGAAATGAGTCAGAAAATCCATTTTTGGTATCAAATTTTACTAAAATTAATGATTTTTACATTTTTGCCCAAAAATCACCTTTTTGGCGCCAAAAACTTTCAGACAACCTAACAATATCAGTTTTTGATTAAAAATTCCAAAATTTCTCCAAAATCATCTCAAGTCAATTATCTAGGAGCGAATTTTTTTTTTGGGCTTAAAATTTGTTTGTTTTGAAAATATTGACCAAAAAGTGCCAAAAAAATGTTTTTTATCTCAAAAATCTCATTTTTGGCACTTTTTGGTCAATATTTTCAAAACAAACAAATTTTAAGCCAAAAAAAAAAATTCGCTCCTAGATAATTGACTTTAGATGATTTTGGTGAAATTTTGGAATTTTTAATCAAAAACTGATATTGTTAGGTTGTCTGAAAATTATTGGTGCCAAAAAGGTGATTTTTGGGCAAAAATGTAAAAATCACTAATTTTAGTAAAATTTGATACCAAAAATGGATTCTCTGACTCATTTCATTACAAAAAATGTATACTTTTATGTACATCACATTAATAATTTAAAAGTTACAGTGCTTGATAAATTTGGCCCAAACAGGGTTGACACCAACCTTAAGGCTAAATCCTCATGCTAACACCAATATGAAATATCAGCTCAAATTAATGTAAGACCGCTCTGAATATCGGTAACACGCGTTACGAAAAAAGACGCACTAAAAAAAATCCCAACTTTGTTTTGCTTGTGTATTTAAACTAACCTACCTGCAATCAATTGGTCACTACTGTGAGCAAGTACCTACCCAAGGTTTATAATACTAGAATAATAACAAGAATTTAAGTTCTCACTTTTTTGTAAATTGCAAAATAGTCGGTAACACGTGTTACGGTAACACGCGTTACATTTTGTCCATCCATAATTTACTAGCTTTATATTATTTATTTAATTTCTAAATTAAAATTAAGTTTGACTTTGACAATGGAACTAACATATAAACCATAAATAGTGATAACTAACTCTAAAAGAATTAAGGTTTTAGCACGTTTTACTGAATATGAGTTCGGTAACACGCGTTACGACATTTTGATGGCTTATAGTGGAGTGGTGGTTATGAATTTATCAAATTGTTTACTATTTTTAAATAGGGCCTAACTAGTAGGATTAAAATTATAAGTGGCATCAATTAAAATCAAATCAATTAGGAAATATTTTCAAAAAAGTGTTGCTTCGGTAACACGTGTTACCGTTTTGGAAGTAAGAAAAGTTTAAAAAAATCATAGTTAACAACGGTCAATGGTTGCAATATTTTTTTCTTGAACGTTTGCATAGGCTTTGCACAACATGAATGTAAAATTAAATCTTTTGGAGCATTTTTTAGTTTTTTTGCTCCGTCACATTTTCATGGAATCGCCCATGAGCGTTGGCCAAAGTGGACCTTTTTACAGAAATATGGACCTTCAGTCAACTAAAGCGGGCTTTTTTACGTTCATAAGCATCAGTGTTCGGACCATCTCGGAGAATTTGAATACATCGTAGCCAGGAGGGGTGGGGGCGAGGGCAATTGCCCTCAAAATTAGAGTCATGTCAGTTAAGATTTGCCACTGTCGGTTGAGATTGGCACTGTTTTTGTGATTTTGTCGGTTGAGATTGGCACCGTTTATATTGTGATTTTGTCGGTTGAGATTGGACTGTTGGAAATTTGGTTATTGCATGAATGCCCAGGTTTTTCTCACACGGTTGGCAAAAATTGTGGAATATATTATTGCAATACACCAATTTATTCAGTATGTAATTGATATGCATAGGGCATTCACACACCTCAAATCTACCATACTGATTTTGATTGTTTTGTTTTTTCAGGATCCAGACAAGATCAAGATCAAGATGATAAGATCCTGTGTTGATTTATGACAAACACAAATAAAAAAAATGAAAACAAAACATTTTAGTAAATGGGTTATCATTTTTTAATTTGTTTTGTTTCATTTCCATATTTTATCAAATAACATTAAAAACAATGAGACACTTCAAAAGTTCATTCACTATCTTATTTTAATAATTATAGTACATCTGTTAAATATATTCAAAATGTTGGGATGTTCATTGAAATATTGCTCTGTACATTTAATGAAAATTATAAATAAAGCTGAAAATATGTTCTGAACAACATATTATTTTCTCTGTTTGTGTGAGGTAGGGTAAAGTCGCCAGTTTTCAGTCAGTGCCTATTTTCAGTCACTTTTGCCCAAATCGTGTAATGAAAATGACCTCGTCGTTTTATAAACTGACGACTAAAAAAATGCAATTACACGATTTGGGCGAAGTGACCGAAAATAGGCGCTGACCGAAAACTGGCGACTTTACCCTAGAGATTTATCAATGTGATACAATGCAAGTATATAACCTATAAATCATCTGAAATCAAGTATTTATTTGATTCTTTGAATGCTTTAGGAGAAACATAACTGTTCAGATTGTAGGTTAAATCAAGTATTTGGAAGGAAAATGAGATCAAAATCTTAAATGAATGAAATATTTAAATGAAAATAACATGCATAATTTTTGGTTTATTTTTGTTGGTTTTGTTTGTTTAACCGGTCGGTCCATACGGACACATGCTTGGACCCTGAAGGGCCCAGGCTCAAGCGAGTTGCTCTGGGGAATCTTTAAAAGCCTATATAAGCATGTTGGAATTGGATGAATCAAATGAAAGTTAGACGTTGGACGAAAAGAATGAAGTGAAAAGAGCCAACAAATAAAGTGACCATTTTGCTGTCAGCCATCCGACACAAGAAAATAATTGATCATATAATTTACTGTTCGGTATCAAAATGCTACATTGTAATTATGAGAAAATATTAACTTCACCTAATCAAAAAGGTTTGAATAGCATTTCTTTTAACTTGTTAAAACCAATAGGTGATAATGATGGGTACAAATCTGTAATTCACTTTTTCTCAAAATGACCGACATGCAGATAGCCATTTGTTGCACTAAACGGTAAACCCTCGAAATAATCGAACCAATCATTGACAGTGTTTCTTTTTTATTGTGGGATGAACTGTATACAAAATTACAGATCACGCTTGACTACGTCACAGGTGTAACTCAACTCTTATCGGTCTTGGTCGATAGGTCTCAAAAACAAAACTCATCAGTGGATGTTATACTATTGACCTATTGAGGTTTTGGGTGCGAGTCTCGGTTACCTTACCTCTGTGACATACATGTAAAGGGGTATTACCCAGTATAACATGTACTTATAAACTCTATATTTTGTCTCCTGGGCAATATATAAAGAGCTTTTTTATAAATCTAATGTACCGTACTCATGGATTATTAACATATTTGAATACAGGGCTCAAAATACATGGGACTAAGGGTGATTAGCCTCTTATTTTTTCACAAAATAGCTGGTCTATGGCAAATATACTATGAGTGCTACTTTTGGCAGAATTTGCTCAAAAAATACCCCTCATAATCATAAAAGTACATTGCCCCCTGCTTGACCTTTTGAGGAATGACCTATTTACACACTACCAATGTTAGGAATAATTTAGGAAGCTTGGGGAAAGATTTATTGCAGGCGCATGCAATAAGTCACGGTCAGTTTACAGACTCAAGATTTCCATGCCTGGCCGGTGTTCATTTGGAGGCTGAACACCAACCCCAATTTATAGGATTTTAATAGGATGGTCAGAGACCAGAAAAGGTAAAATTTACATAACTCAGCTTCAGGACCATGACTACAGGGCTAACAAAAACACAGCAAAACTTGATTAAAACAATATCATCGCTATTTATTGAAAAACGCCCTCTATGCAAATATGGTTCGCGTTATGTATCACGCGTACTGCAGGGGAATACTGTCGGACGTAAAATGCTCGTCGCGTCTGTACAAGCATTTTTGAATCGCCGTTTTCTTGTACAAAGAGGGCTGAATTTTGGATAAAAAACGGAACCTTTCCAATTTTTTGTTGGCATGATATTCAAATATGAAAAATGCAATGTGTCCAATTTCAATTGAAAATCACTGTGTTAGTGGCAGGGATAGCACTGGATCAAAAATGTCCCATGACATTTGTCAGGACCCCGTAGGACTTTAACAAACAAATTTTAAGGGGTCCCCCAAGAAATTGCGGGGTCCTGAAGTTTGGGTTTTGAAAATTTACTTTTTTACTGACAGTTTTAATTAATCTATATTGTGAGCAAATGATGGATGTATGTAATTTACAGAATTTCTTTAGGTTTCCATTTCAATTTTCAATACATCATCAAATTTAAGGGGTCCCTTCAATTTTGATTGGGACCCGCAAGTATTTCCAATTTGAAACCTGACGCGTCACTACAAGAAAGTGAGAGGTCCAGGATGCGCAGAAGCGGCAGAATGCGACCGCTGGTTAGTGGTCAAACACGTAAATTATAGTGTTCGGCAAGGGTCACAGTCACCAAAGACAAACAGAACATGTGATCAACTCCATTTTTCACACAAAGTTACGAGCAAGTATGTTATATTCTTGCCACATTTAAAAAGTTTCAAAATTAAAAAATGGTTTTGAAAAACAAAATGGATTCTTTCCACTTTAGTGCAGGTTTTTTTTTACTCTCCCTGTATTGGAAATTTTAAGAGATATCTGGAGTTTTAAAAAACTTATAGAACACAGAAACTTATCTGTGTGTGTGTGGGAATTTGGGGAAGACTCTTTTGTTATGCTATTGATTTCTAAGTAGTGTACCTAACTGCATGCTCTTATTGAATAGGTACTTGACAGTATATTTCACCATGACTGCATGAATACAATAGCACCTACTTCACACCTATCTGGTCATAGGAGTTGTGTGTGCAAGTGTTCCAATGATCAACAATATTTGATACTGGTGTTTTTTTAATTTAATTTAACAATTTAATATTTTATTCAAATAATTTTTATATTTAAACATTGTTTTAATCAAGTTTTGTCGTGTTTTTGTGAGTAGAAACAACAATAAGGCCACCCAGACTCTGGCCCTGAAAGGGCAAGTCAACTTCTTCTCTTTTTTTTGCCTAATGGCAATTGTTAATGTTCATCTTGAATTCTGATGAAAATTAATTGAAATAAGAAAAATAATTAATTAATAATGAATTCAAGGTTTATTAAAGGTAGATGACCCGATCACATTTTCGTAACACAGAATTATTTCAAACATACGGAGATTTTCACATCATATGAAAGCTCGTATTTTTCTCATCATCATACTGAAATTTGACGGCCTAAATCTGTATAATTACGGAGAAATCGATGAAATAACGTCGAATTACCGCGAATGGTGGTATACCACCGATATAGTTTGTGTACTACTCAATGGGTACAGTTCACAGCATCTTGTGCGTGTAAAATAAGAACCATTAGAGCTATGCAACTCAAACTTTGGAACACGACTTTTTTAAGGATGACCTTTCATGTAGAATAGAAAACTTCAAGTTGAAAATCGGAATGTGATCGGGTCATCTACCTTTAAATAAATGTACATAGCAGCCAAAGGCTGAAGTGCATACAATCGTACAATGAAAAACAATTAAACAAATGACACCAATTATACTTGTATACAAATAAATATATTACAAAAATAATATTGCCTCCGCCCCGCGAATCCCGGGGACGGGGATTCGCATGATGAAGGTTCTAAGTTCTATTTTTCTAAACTAGGTTTACTTTTGAATAATAAGTCCAAATTATTATTTCACCTTCATGCCTATTATAATATTTCCTGGTGGTAATGATTTTACAATACTATGGATACCGCATATATAGATCCCGGGATATAGATATACGGACCAGCACACGTGCCGACACCAGAGACTTACGGGGAACCCACCCCGCCTGGTGCACTATGATTGATCAATACTGGTATTCATTGGTTCAATAAAATAATACGGGCGGGCCACCAACGTTTTTAAGTTCTAAACCAGGTTTCCTTTTGATAAATACGTAGTCCAAATTATTATTTTATACCAAACCAACTTCACCTTCATGGGGGATTCGCATGGAGGTTCTAAGTTCTAAACTAGGTTTACTTTTGAATAATAAGTCCAAATTATTATTTCACCTTCATGCCTAATATTTCAAGTTCCTGGTGGTAATGATTTTACAATACTATACCGCATATAGATACAGACCAGCACACGTGCCGACACCAGAGACTTACGGGGAACCCTTCACCCGCCTGGTGCACTATTACAATGATTGATCAATACTGGTATTCATGGGTTCAATAAAATAATATGGGCCACCAACGTTTTTAAGTTCTAAACCAGGTTTCCTTTTGATAAATACATAGTCCAAATTATTATTTAATACCAAACCAACTTCACCTTCATGGGGGATTCGCATGGAGGTTCTAAGTTCTAAACTAGGTTTACTTTTGAATAATAAGTCCAAATTATTATTTCACCTTCATGCCTAATATTTCCTGGTGGTAATGATTTTACAATACTACACCGCATATAGATACGGACCAGCACACGTGCCGACACCAGAGACTTACGGGGAACCCTTCACCCGCCTGGTGCACTATTACAATGATTGATCAATACTGGTATTCATGGGTTCAATAAAATAATACGGGCCACCACATTTTTAAGTTCTAAACCAGGTTTCCTTTTGATAAATACATAGTCCAAATTATTATTTAATACCAAACCAACTTCACCTTCATGGGGGATTCGCATGGAGGTTTTAAGTTCTAAACTAGGTTTACTTTTGAATAATAAGTCCAAATTATTATTTCACCTTCATGCCTATTATAATATTTCCTGGTGGTAATGATTTTACAATACTATACCGCATATAGATACGGACCAGCACACATGCCGACACCAGAGACTTGCGGGGGAAACCTTCACCTTCATTCCGCCTGGTGCACTTATTATGTCGAAAGATGTGCATTTCAATCAAAATTACGGAAAAGTGTCCGTCATCCTAAGCGCTAGGATTCTTTATTGGTGAACATAAATTGATCAACATTTTAGATTTATCTCAAAATATCTGATTGCAATTATAGTCATCGTTGAGTCCAAATGAATAATTTCAAACAAATATTCTTGTTAAGATTTTGAAATGTGCATTTTGATCAAAATTACAGATAAGTGTCTGTGATCTCACTCGATTTAGGATTCTAGTGTTAACCCATCAACATTGCGGATTTATCTCAAAATTTCTTGTTGCAAATGGTTATAAGTGATATCAAAGTCATCGGTGAGTCCAAATGAATCATTTCAAACAAATATTCTTGTTAACATTTTGAAATGTGCATTTTGATCAAAATTACCGATTAGTGTCTGTGATCTCACTCGATTTCGGATTCTAGTGTTAACCCATCAACATTGTGGATTTATCTCAAAATTTCTTGTAGCAATTGGTATAAGTGATATTAAAATCAGCGGTGAGTCCAAATGAATCATTTCAAACAAATATTCTTGTTAAGATTTTGAAATGTGCATTTTGATCAAAATTACAGATAAGTGTCTGTGATCTCACTCGATTTAGGATTCTAGTGTTAACCCATCAACATTGCGGATTTATCTCAAAATTTCTTGTTGCAAATGGTTATAAGTGATATCAAAGTCATCGGTGAGTCCAAATGAATCATTTCAAACAAATATTCTTGTTAACATTTTGAAATGTGCATTTTGATCAAAATTAGCGATTAGTGTCTGTGATCTCACTCGATTTAGGATTCTAGTGTTAACCCATCAACATTGTGGATTTATCTCAAAATTTCTTGTAGCAATTGGTATAAGTGATATTAAAATCAGCGGTGAGTCCAAATGAATCATTTCAAACAAATATTCTTGTTAAAATGTTGAAATGTGCATTTTGATCAAAATTACCGAAAAGTGTCCATGATCTCACACTCGATTTATAATTCTAGTGTTATGCTGAATCATACTAGCCGGTCGCTGGTCGCAACAGGTCGCTTCACCAATAATCGCTAGCTCGAAGTATTTCGGTGCGATCAAAGGTTGCCTCGAGCTTCTAACTCGCCGGTAGTCGCATGCCTTTTCAGGTCTTTTTTTGGTCACGCAGACGACAACCTGGATTATGGCTGCTGATTGGTTATGCTAATTTAGAGGCAAAATAACCTACCCCATTGGTTGAAAAAGTAGGATGTTCATAATACGTCATGAGCGACCTATCTTCCGAGTTGAAATGGAGTCGAACTGGCCGCGACCGGTCGTTTCCAGTCAAGCGATCTTTTGATCGATGTATCGGGGTTTTTTATATGACGTAAAACTCGTCATAGGAGCGATTTAATCGCAAAGCGACCTTAGTATGATTCGAGCATAAACCCATCAAAAATGTGGATTTATCTCATTTTTGTTGTTGCAATTGGTTATAAGTGATATCAAAGTCATCGGTGAGTCCAAATGAATCATTTCAAACAAATATTCATGTTGAAATGTGCATTTTGATCAAAATTACCGAAAAGTGTCCGTGATCTCACACTCGATTTATAATTCTAGTGTTAACGCATCAAAATATTGTGGATTTATCTCAATTTTTTTTGTTGCAATTGGTTATAAGTGATATCAAAGTCATCGGTGAGTCCAAATGAATTTCAAACAAATATTCTTGTTAAAATTTTGAAATGTGCATTTTGATCAAAATTACCGATATAAAGTGTCCGTGATGGCATGATCTCACTCGATTTAAGATTCTAGTGTAGTGTTAACCCATCAACATTGTGGATTTATCTCAAAATTTCTTGTTGCAATTGGTAAGTGATATTAAAGTCAGCGGTGAGTCCAAATGAATCATTTCAAACAAATATTCTTGTTCAATAAATGTTGAAATGTGCATTTTGATCAAAATTACCGAAAAGTATCCGTGATCTCACACTCGATTTATAATTCTAGTGTCAACCCATCAACATTGTGGATTTATCTCAAAATTTCTTGTTGCAATTGGTATAAGTGATATTAAAGTCACTCAGCGGTTAGTCCAAATGAATCATTTCAAACAAATATTCTTGTTAAAGTGTCCGTGATCTCACACTCGATTTATAATTCTAGTGTTAACCCATCAAAATTGTGGATTTATCTCAATTTTTTGTTGCAATTGGTTATAAGTGATATCAAAGTCATCGGTGAGTCCAAATGAATCATTTCAAACAAATATTCTTGTTAAGATTTTGAAATGTGCATTTTGATCAAAATTACCGAAGTGTCCGTGATCTCACTCGGTTTATGATTTTAGTGTTAACCCATCAAAATATTGTGGATTTATCTCAATTTTTGTTGTTGTTGCAATTGGTTAATATCAAAGTCATCTGTGAGTCCAATTAAGTGGTGAACAAAATTGATCAAAATTTTAGATTATTGTAGATTTATCCCAAAATTTGTTGTTGCAATTGGTTACAAGTGATATCAAAGTCATCGGTGAGTCCAAATGATTCATTTCAAACGACGTTTTATGTTCAAATTTTGAAAAATGTGCATTTTAATCAAAAATATGAAAAAAATTCCGTCATTAATCGATTTAGGATTTCTCTAAGTGGTGAACAAAATTAATCAACATTTTGGATTGGATTGATTTCAAAATTTGTTGCAATTGGTTACCAGTGAAGTCATCGGTGAGTCCGGCTCCAAATGAATCATTTCAAACAATGTTCATGTTTAAATGTTGAAATATCTGCATTTCGATCAAAATTACGGAAAGTGTCCGTCATCCTAAATCGATTTTATGATTTTGAGTGTTAACCCATCTAACTGTGAACAAAATAATTGATCAACATTTTGGATTGTGTGCGCTTCACGCAATGTACACAATACGCTACGCTGCTTCAATGTGTTCGTTCAATTGTAATTCCAACTAGTATTATAGTACTACATGTACTATAGGCCTACTACTACTAGATTTAGGATTTGGAGTGTTAACTACCTAGGGCCAGGCCCATTTCGTATAAGCTATCTATCTAAGACTATATAGTATAATAATAATAAACAAAGGAAAAAGAAACTTTTTATCTCTTTGCTTTGTTGAACAGAATTGCCCAACATACAATGCAGTATTGTATCATGTGTATTGACATAATGGCAATCCATGACATGGTGCACCGACATCCATGACATCAATCAACACAACAAATAAATCCAAAAAACGAATAAAAAACAAGTAGGCCTAATTAATATCTAATAAGCTTAATCCGCTTTTTTTAATCATAGTTTATTAATATTTAAACATACTGCAGTGAATTCATAGGAGATGAGAAGTAAAAAGGCACAGATTCATAAATAGTTACACTGACTAAACATAACACATACATTAGCCTTTATTATTATATAGCAATATACTTTCAGAATTATTCGATCTCGATCACGAAGTTATAGGGTGCCGAATTCGACACCGTTTCGTCAATGACGTGAAAAAAAAGACTTCCAAGTTTCCTTAAAAAATGTCAGATCTGTTATATTGATAATGCATCAGTATAATAATAAAACAACAACTGAAACTTCAAAGCTTTTCACTATGTGACACAAGTGGACTGAAAGGGTTATGGGCCCAGTCGGTAAGGCTATCGGTAATGAATTCAAAGTTTCCTGTTGGAGGTTTTGAAAACCTGACGAGGTCGCTATTCATTATTCATTATTTAGCATTATTCATTATTTAGCATTACATTAAGATTTGCCGTAATTCAACTTATAAGCGACTATTTCATCAAGTACCTTTTATTTTGCATAGTATATTAAAGAGGGGTCACCCAGACCATTGATGAATTATCTGCTGCAATAGACAAATACAAATCATGGACTATGGGTGAAAAAATTGCTCTGGCCCACGGCGTATGCTAAAATTAGCCCAAAATTGCCAAGTCAATAGGCGGCGGCGGCGGCGGCGGCGGCGGCCAACCTAGGAAATAAGCGGGCGACAGGCGCCGTTCAGCGCCCGTCGGACGGCAAAAGGCGCCCGTATTGGCAAAAAATGAAGAGTACAGGCGCCTATAATTTCACCATTTTGGCGCCCGTTGTCAGACCTGGTTTGACACGAAGGAATTCATAATTGTTTGTTTACATCTTCTTACGATCGCGCGCCATTTTGTTATGATTCCTCGTGTCCGTGGTGCACCACTAGTTTTATTCCAAGTCATTTTGTTGGCGCTTTTTCGTAACACTCAGCGACATGGAAACAAGACTAGCATCAAATGTGACGTCAATTACGTCATGATTATAAAATTCTCCAACCTGCGCAGAAATCCGCCATTTTGAACCAATTTTAAACCGACGGAAAAAATTCTGCGCAATTACATGTAAAGCAATGGGGATTTTGACTCAGACGAAAACGAAATATTAACTTTCCGATACATCTAGATTTATCACACTTTTTCTAGTTATTTGAAGATGAAACTCTATATTTGTTGGTTTGACTTTGATGGTACGTGAGCAAATATCAAGTAGGGAATATGTTTGCGTCAGTATTTGCGACATATTTGTGCAATAGCATTGCAAATCTTCAAAAATTTGTCGCACTTTCGAGATGCAACTCCGCTTAAAATCGACGCTGGACTTTGTTGTATGCACTATGCAGGTTATAGCGGGTCTGCTGCGCTCTACTCTCAGTGTGTTCACGGAGAGCGGGATGGATACGGGTCCTGTTTATACGCCCATAGTCACGTAAGAGAAATTTCTTGGGATAAACTCATCATGAACGGCCACACCTTTTGAAAACAGCCCCTGGTTCCACCAAAACGGCCCCTGGTTCATGACAAAAGCCAGTGAACCAGGGGCCGTTTTTTTCTAAAAGTGGCCCCTGGTCCTGTGGTCCTTATTTCCTAGCTGCCAATAGCTGTATTGGGCGGGTAAAGGCGAACCATGGTACCACTGGTGGCCAATCAAAATCAGATAGTCTTAAAATATAACGCCCTCAATATTTTACTATCAATTTAGCGTTGTCGAATAGCCGTGCGGAATTTCTCGGAGATTGATGATGCTTTGTAAGCTTTCATACAATACTTCCGGGTTTGCGATTGTAAACAAAATACGACGTCAAATCTGATTGACACAGGAATAATGAATAATGAAAACGTTGACGCGGCAGGGTAAATTGACGCGCGCGGCAACAGGAAACTATGAATTCATTACCGACGGCCTAATGGGCCGAGATGGTCACTATTGTGGGCCCAATCGGTAATGGGCCCAGTCGGCAACGGGCCCAATCGGCAATGGGCCGAGTCGACTGGACACCATGGAAATAAGCCCTTTTTAGAGCTTTCTTGGGCTATCCTTGGCATTATATGTTTTCTTTTATTAATATGTTGTTTGTTGTACACGTGTTAATTGTTGTAATTATAAGATTTGTATATTTGATCTGATGTATTGTATATATAGACTGTGTCTTGATATGCCAAATAAAACTAAACTAAAACTAAACTAATTCACCAAACCCATTCTAGGACAGACACATTCGCAAACTCCTACTTCATGAGAACAGTACTTGACTGGAACCAGCTTCAACCAGACACTAGTACTAGTACTATAGGTCAATTAATAATTGAACGAACATCACGAACGCAGCGGCAGTACAAAGATGAACGCGCCCGAAATTATCATGCGAATAGTTGTGAGCGCTACACGCAATGTACGCGATACAGCTACGCTGCTTGTTGTGTTCGTTCAATTATTAATTTACCTATAGTCACTTACAGTCTATTAATTACTGTCAGTGTCACTCAGTCATGTCAGTGTCATCCACACACTGACCCTGCCCAATTCAAAACTTCCTGTCATCCCCCCCCCCCCCTCCCCCCCCTCCCCCCCCCCCCCCCCCCCCCCCCCCCCCCCCCCCCCCCCCATCTACAATTTAGTCCACCCTATCCTCACCTCAAGTTAAAAATCAGACGAGCGTTTTGGAGGACAACCCTACCAAGTACCAAGAGTTCGGTCAAGCTATTCTTTCAGGAAAATGCAAACCATTTTAAATGCAGAATTCAACAGCTTTACACTTTGACAGAGCGATTCTAATTAGGCCTACCTTTCCATTATTTGCCAACTTTTGAAAGCCCACATTTATAACACCAACAGCCGCTATACAACCGCCCATGAGGATTGCAGGTGGTAGTACTTCTATCCACCACATTATGAGCGTGGATTTGCAGAACAAATGTTGACAAAACACCGGAATTTGTCCTACAGAATAATTTTTTTCCAGGAGAATTAATGTCAAAGGTCAATAGGTCATCCTCGTTGACTAATTCGTTCATGTTCATAAATATAAAATAGTCATTTGATGGCAATTAAGTTATTTTATAAAATTACATTTTACAAATTAGAATATATGTATCACTTAGATTTAATGCAACGTTATGAAAAGTTTCATGTTTTTAATGGGCTGTTATAAAAGGTGATAATTAGTGGATGAGCCTGACATGTCACGCATGCTCATTGACGTCCCCAACGCCCGCAAGTTCTTTCCTGAAAATGGTGAGTAAAACAATCAAAACATTGCGTATTTTAAGGCTTTTAGATATGATGTCAGTAATCAAACTCCGAAATTCAGTAAATTAATACTTATTGTTTGATATTATCCACACAGCATAAATTAAAATCATCGCAGAGGGAGAAAGTAAGGCAGTTTATCGCGTTCACCAACACAGGCGAGAAAACTGCTATTTACTGCCTACAACAACACGAATGGAGGTTGGATGTCGCTTCAGACAGCTATTTCACACAGCCAGATGTGTACTACAGAGAACCTAAGGCTTCCGTCGACAAGAAAACACTAGACAGACTATACAATCGGTTCAAAGGTAATCAAAAATCTATTTCAACAAATACTGATTGAAAATAGTACATGCCAAATCATGGACGGTTCTGCAATG
>CM069454.1:32515777-32720588 GCA_035610835.1 Ophiura sarsii | reverse complement strand
CTCAATAACAGAGCACTCAGATCATTAGCAAGTATCAAGCCACATTCTGATCGTACACTCATAGTCAACTTCCATGGTAACCAAGCAACAACTGTAGTGGTGACATACTACCCTACAAATGTGGCGGATGAAGACATCGTAGGAGATCATTACAACAGTCTAAAGGGGGCAATAGACTCCATTCCAGCACACAACATCTTGCTTGTTGTTGGCGACTTCAATGCTAGGCTTGGAAAAGATGACGCCAAATTCACTTACCATGATGACACAAATAGAAATGGAGAGTACCTAGCAGACTTGGCTAAAGAGAAAGATCTTATAATCGCAAATACTTACTTCCGCAAGAAAAAAGGCAAGTTGTGGACATATGTCAGCTCAAGCGGCAACAAACTACAGCTGGACTACATCCTTGTCAGGCGGAAATGGCAAAACAGTGTTCTCAATTCTGAAGCATATAACACCTTAGCTAGTGTGGGATCTGACCATAGAATCGTCTCTGCTCGTATCCGATTAAGCCTCAGAAAGAGTAAAATCATCAAACGGAAAAGCAATACGACTGGAAGCTACTTACAACTGATAATGATCTACAAGCCAAATATAGCATAGAGGTGCATAATAGGTTTCAACCCCTCCAGGATGAAGTAGAAACTGCATCTGAGAAATATTCCAGATTCATTAAAGCCACTCAAGATGCCGCAGAGGAAGTGATTCCTGTGAGGAAAAAAGAGAAAATAACCTACTTCTCAAATGACGCCCAGGTATCAAGGGCGAGATCACAAATTGAAGAAGCGTATGCAACACTAATGACGAGGAAAATTGGAGAAATTATAAGGAGGCTAAGAAGAGCCTAGGGGAGGCTTATGATCATGTGAAAGAGGAAGACCTTACCAATAAGCTTAGAGAGGTAGAAAATGCCCACATAAACTGCAAGCATGGTAAGAGTTGGAAACTGATCAACAAAATATCAGGAAGATTGACTACAAGAAAAGGACAAATCAAAGGATCCACGCAAAAGGAGAGACTAGATAATTGGTATACTCATTTCAAAAATCTACTTGGGAGCCCACCGCACATAAGTAATGAAGATGAGGAAATTTCCCCAGTACTATCAAATCTCAGCATAAAAGAAGAACCCTTTGACTTGGAGGAATATGTGAGGGCTAAGAAGGCACTTGTAGAGGGGGAAATCAGTGGGGAAGATGGTATCACACCTGAAATGCTCAAAAGATGTGATTTGGATAATATAATACTGGACTTCTGCAACGATGCCTTGATGAACGGGAAAAATCCAGACCAATGGTCTATTCTCAACATAATACCAATACCAAAATCAGGTGATCTCAGTTTGGCAGGCAACTACCGTGGAATAAGTCTGAGCTTAATTATTGCCAAGCTATACAACAAGATGATACTCAACAGAATCAGACCGGAGCTTGACATCCACTTGAGAGCTAATCAAAATTGCTTTCGAGTTACGTACTTACTTTAATTGCTTACGTACCACGGTTGGCCACATTCTTGCCCTCCGAAGAATTATTGAGGGAATTAGATCAAACAACCTGCCAACCATCATAACCTTTATAGACTTCAAGAAGGCGTTTGACACAATACATAGGGACGAATGCTGCAAATTCTGAAGGCTTATGGTATACCTGGGCAGCTTACAAATGCGATTGCAGAAATATACAAGGACACCAAGGCAAAGGTTATATCACCTGATGGGGAAACTGAGGAATTTGAAATACTGGCTAGGGTACTACAAGGTGACACCTTGGCTCCATATCTCTTTGTCATTGTTCTCGACTACGCCCTAAGAGAGGCCAAAGATGGCAAAGAAGAGGAGCTAGGATTCCGCTTAACAAAAAGAAGCAGCAGACGAATAGGACCAACCACAGTTACTGACCTTGACTTTGCTGACGACATTGCACTGTTGTCTGAAGAAGTGTCTCAAGCGCAATCACTACTTAACAGAGTGGAGACTTCGGTGGGTAAAGTTGGGCTCAAAATGAACGCTGCAAAGACAAAGTACATGTCCTTCAACCAGAAGCAAGTATCTGTAATCACCACAAGCGAAGGTATGCCCCTTGATAAAGTGGAGGACTTCAAGTACCTTGGAGCCTGGATGAACAATGCTGAAAAGGACATCAAAACACGCAAAGCAGCTGCATGGAGAGCTTGTTGCAAACTCAGTCAGTTATGGAAGGCCAAATCACTATCCAGAAAGCTCAAAGAAAGACTGTTCATAGCTACTGTAGAATCAGTCCTCCTCTATGGATGTGAGTCATGGACAGTCACCCCAAAGCTTAGTAAATAGATGGATGGATGTTACACTAGAATGCTTAGAACTGTGTTCAACATCAACTGGAGACAGCATGTGACAAATAAAGAACCTGTACGCGGATATGCCCAAAGTCTCGGACAAGATCAGGGAGCGTAGATCAAGATTTGCAGGACATTGCTTCAGAGGGTCCAATGAGCTGGTCTCCAAAATCATACATTGGGTACCAAAGCGTGGAGTTAGAAAGCGTGGTAGACCAGCCCTAACCTACATTGACTTACTAAAGCGTGACACAGGATTGCAGGTAGAAGAAATCAAGACAGCTGTGTTGGATAGGAAGATTTGGAGAGCATCTTGGTTCGGTAATATCACCCGCCATAAGTCAAAGTAAGTAAGTCAGGTAATTAAGCACATTAGGCTAATTTATAGGCCAAATAGGCCTCTAATATTATTAACCATTTTTCTTTCCTTTCCTAGTTTTTGTTTCGTTTTGTTTGTTTGTTTGTTTGTTTGGTTTTGCCTTTGATACATGCAATTGAACAAAACAGCAATTACCCCCTATTATAATACAATAATACCCCTCTTAATATAGAGGGGGTAGCTGCTGTGGATAAAAAAGCATACATTTGATTGCTCCTGGTATGTCTTCTTGTAATAAGTCCAATGCAATGTGATCAACCTAATGTATCACCAGTGGGGTACTACCGGACAATAAATACTAAGTATATATTACTGCTAACAATTGAAATTTGTATTGAATTTACAGCTTAATTTATATATAGCAACCATTCATGTCAAATTAATGGATAACAGATAGAACTGTACACTTAATTGTCAGTAAATAACTCTTGAAAACATGAGCTTTGCCACAAAAATCAACTTCATATGTTGCTCAGAACAAAAGTTATAGGGTAAAATCTTTTTTTTTGTAAATGACGGCCATTTTGAAACCCAAGATGGCGGCCATGCATGTATGTAAGAGATCAGAACATAGATACAGTATTTTTGAACTCTCAGGTATTGAAAATATGATTTGCCACCAATTTTGACTTCATAGGTTGCTCAGAACAAAAGTTATATGACAAATTCCATTGGAAATGGCGGCCATTTTGAAAATCCAAGATGGCGGCCATTCTGTGAATGGAAAAAAAATAAAACCAATGGATTTCTGATAGCTGAGGGTATACTCTATCCAATGACACCAAAAAAAGCATCCTTAGCAAAAAAAAATGCACTAGTTTGAAATCCTACATAACAGCCTACACTATAACAATCCCATGGTTTAAAAGAGCTTTGTTTCCTCGCCTTGCTTTTTGAAATCCATAGAGTTCCCTGTTCAATTCCCTGTTGGTCAATTGAACCCCAAGATCACTGGGTAATTTCCTAGATGAGAGATTGATGCTGTTATTTATAGCTTTCATCAATATTACATTTATACACAGACTATCTGTGATTTATATAGGCAAGTGTACACACACCACCTGTTTTTAAAAACACCTGTTTTATTTCATGCAATCACAGACCCTAGAGGGTCTGTGATGCAATAGGTATTGCATAACAAAGACAGATGTTCAGATTTTTGGGTTGGTGGCAAAGGGCAAATCAACCTTTTTTTGTTTATAAAGTTGGATGCTTCACAACTATGTTCATCTTTAGACTTGCGTCTCATGGTTTCATCAAGCATTAAACCTTTTACCATTGTATGTGTCTACTGCCCTCAACGAATGTTTGATTTACACACACTGCTACAATGAGCCTCCTTCAAAACCTCCACCTCCAGTATACAGGGTGTCCCAAAAAAATGTTAACACTCCGGGCACATAAGATATCTTAAAAGGACAGGAACACACGGGTCAAATCTTGATGTATTATGAAAGCTGAGTAAATAAGCTTTCATTTGCATTTTATTGCGTTCCAATTGGTTATTTAGAACGGGAGATATGCTTCAGCAAACATGAGGAAGCAAAATCGGCTTGGTCCAATCCTCTCAGTATGAAAGTAAAGCTTTTTAAATGCACGAAGCAAGAAGCAACATGATTAGGTCACACACACATCAGTTAATCTCTTCTTTGTTCTTTTCAACGCATTCTTTCAATTCTTTTCAAGCTTAAATTGATTTATGGTTAATTTCAGTGCAATACTAGTTTTATTTCAGTGCAATATTAGTTAATTTATTTAATTGGATGGACCATTTCAACAAAGAATATGAAATGTTTCAATTTCAATTTTAAAGACTGCTTTACTGACAGCTACCCATTGCACATGGAAAAAGAGTATAGAACTTGAACTCATGACAAAATACCTATATAATTTATGTGGAATATATTTATTTATGTCTTTTAAGCTTGAAAAGAATCGAAAGAATGCGTTGAAAAGAACAAAGAAGAGATTAACTGATGTGTGTGTGTGTGTGACTAATCATGTTGATTCTTGCTTCGTGCATTTTAAAAGCTTTACTTTCATACTGCATGTACCTGAGAGGATTGGACCAAGCCGATTTTGCTTCCTCATGTTTGCTGAAGCATATCTCCCGTTCTAAATAACCAATTGGAACGCAATAAAATGCAAATGAAGGCTTATTTACTCAGCTTTCATAATACATCAAGATTAGACCCGTGTGTTCCTGTCCTTTTAATATATCGTATGTGCCCGGAGTGTTAACATTTTTTTGGGACACCCTGTACAGCAAAAGGGTGCAGTTGTCTCGTGAATAAAAGGTTGAAACCTTATAATGCCAACAAAAGAAGCTTTGAGAATGCTTCAAAATGACACCCTTTGAGGGTCAAATCGGATACAGCTTTCTGTTTTGTGAAAATGTAAATGTAAAATTGTCTTCATTTCCTTTGTTTTCCTTACCTAATTCCATCAATATCTCAAAATGCATTTGAACAACAACTGCATGCTTTAGCCGCAACAATACACCCCTAAGGTTTCAATGAACAAGTACTTGGCAAAATGCTGAATTATCTGTATACACTGCTCATTTACAAACAGAATGTTTTACGATATTGTCATGTTTTACGATATTTATCATAAATGCAAACTATGCAAGACAGTGATACATTGCTTACTGCAATATTAACACTTTACACACTGCAGGTCTGCAGAAGACATTCCAATTTTTTTATTTTTAAAATTAAAATGTCGAAATTATTGAAGTTCATCATTATATTATTGGAAATCGCTATGAGAAATGCATTAAAATAAGTACCAACATTCGGAATGTAGTATTGGTTTGGTAATTCTTGAGATAGACTTAGAAAGTTGGGACAGGTTTTAGAAAAATCTGTTTTGTATACTGTAAAAACTAATTGCAGCATGGAAAGTATTACCATGTAATAAACAAAATATGTTATGATATTTATCATTTCACACAAATCACTGTGTAAAAATGGCCAATGCAGTGACCTGATGAACCAGCCCTTCAAAAGTAAGTCCCCTTTAATCTCACACGTACCCCCCACCCACTTGGTCTAATGGTGATACAGTATGTACCAGCTTACATGGATTACTCCTTAAGTCTTGCTGTTGGGGGGGGGGGCATATAATTTGCTTTATGGCTCCCCAATGTGTATATTTAGCTCACCTATTTTATTTAACTTTTTAAAGAGAAAACTCCCATATTAATCATAAATATGATGAATAAAATTTCAACAGAAGTGAAAAAACAGTTTTGATTGGTTTTGATAAAGCAAAATTCACACATGCATAAACTACCCAATGCTCAATTTTCTGATCTCTACACACTATTATAATACAGTAAAAGTGGTAATTTTCACATGATTAGTTATTTGCACTTGAACTGATTTTGAACCATATACCGTATTGACGCGTGTATAGTCCCACCCTTTTTTTACCCCCAAAATATACTTCAATTAGGAGGTGGGACTTAAATCGGGTGCCCATGTGTGCATGAAAATTAAAATCTAGATTTTACAATTTAAACTAACAAATTTTAGTAACAAAACACAAGGAAAAACAGGCATTATTTCGCTCACGAGTCACGATGGATTTTATAATTTTTTACATCTTCTTACGATCCCGCGCCATTTTGTTATGATTCCTTGTATCTGTGGTGCACCACTAGTTTGATTCCAAGTCATTTTTATTGGCTCCTTTTGTAACACTTCAGAAGTGACGTCATGATTATAACATTCTCCGACCTACGCAGAAATCCGTCATTTTGTTAATTTTAATCTGACAGAAACAATTCTGTACACGCACGTGTAAAGCAATGGCAATTTTGACTCTAACGAAAACGAAATATTAACTGCCGATACTTCAGGATTTATCATACTTTTTCTAGTTATTTGAAGATGAAACTCTATCTTTGTTGGTTTGGCTTTGATGGTACGTGATCAAATATCAAGTAGGGAATCTGTTTGCGTCAGTTTTTGCTACATATTTGCTTTAAAATAATTATTGATTATTAAAAATCTAAAAAAAATTAGAGATCCTATGCCAGTTAAATCGAACGCTACACTTGGTTTTATGCTCTCTGCAGGTTATTGCTGGGATGATTTATACTCCCAGCCCCTCGCGGATGATACGGGTACCCGTTATACGCACGTATAGAATGATCCGTGTCACGTAAGAGAAATTGCACAGGGATAACCCATGCCTACTTTTAATCAAGTTCAATAATGTTTGTGTGTCCGGCTGAGTTACTGAAAGTAATTTTCTAAAACTTGTACACTACTTTTTACCCCTGGGACTTAAGAAGGGTGCCCATCCTAGTCTGAGATAAAGGCTCAATTAGGGGGTGGGACTTAAATCGAGTATGGGACTATACATGCGTCAGTACGGTAGCTATTATTTAATATTTTGTATGATTTCATAATCTATACACAACAGAAATATATTTGCATGTTTTATCAACTTTCACTTGAAGTGCGAAAAGGGTGAAATTTGATGTAGCACATACATTGCAACATTTATTGCACTTTTGTAATAATAAAAACAGACCATTAACTTGTAGTGGAAGTTTAAAGGAATTTTAACATTTTAAGTAGAAGCTTTGGGTAAAGTCCCCTGACAATCATTGAATCCAGTTATGGTAAACAAATTGGGTTCATTTTGAAGAGGGTTTATATCTGGGTCAGAATGCAAACTTTTGATCTTAAAACAAATGGTTGTTTTAGAGGAGTCTTTGCCTCGGGCCTTACTGTTAAAATGAAAGACTTGATTGTCAAATGAAGAAGTTGTAAAGGTTGAGGCAGTGAAGATCTTGAAACCTTGGGGTAACTAACAAGTTGCACAATTATTTGAGTTTTTAAAGCAATGTGGAGCTTTGGTGTAACTTGTTACCTTGATTTGGCTCAGTTGAGTCAATTGTGTTAAACTAATACAAGTTTTAGTTGATCCAAAACCATGATTATTAAATTAATGACACAGCCTTTTCATCATCATTCAAAATGTTACGCATTTCACCATGGAATGATGCCATAATGACGTACTATCGGTAAATCTGCAGCACACAACCACAGCACAACACTATTCGACATGAAAAGATATGACGTGGTTCAAAACACAGTTTTCTGTTTCAGCGAGGTCAAAGGTCTTGCTATTTAGGGGAGAGGGGGGTAGGTTCAAACACGATATTGATTTCAGGCATATGATCAATACTAATCAATTTATAAGATACTACCATCCTAGTATGCCTGAGTGATAGCTGCCCATGTAGAGATGAGTGGCAGCTCTAAGGCAACAAAAAAGAAGTTATGTTGTCCCCAAAAGCCCTCAGAGAGGAGCGGGCGGGCGGATTCTTTTTTTTTATTCTTTTTTATTTTCTTATACCAGCGGAAGCTCAAAGTTCAGCCAACAAGAAGTTGAAATTACACTAAGAGTTGCACATACTTGTATATGTTATAAACACTTAGTTTAATATTCAATGCCATTTAAGCTTTTAAAAAAAAAAATTAAAAATCAGAAAAAAACCCACAAAATGCCGGATCGGATCGGCCATTAATCTGACGAGCGGGCGGTCGAGGACAACATTCCATTTATCTTTTTTTGGTTGGCCTAATGGGTACACTGAATTGGATGTATTATAACGAGCGTTCAGACAATGGACACTAGGCTGGAGATTAGCTAGTCTCAAGACTAAACTTTCAGATAACAGCCGTGTGAATCATGCCATGGTTAATTAACCTCAAGTCTAATGCTGGAACTTTAACCCTAAGAAATCTAGCGGTTATCTAGTCCCGAAGCACTAGCCGAGAGTGTGTCTGCCGTGTAAATTCTCCACCCATGTTAACAGCAAGTCAGATTTTTTGTAAGGCCATTGCCTATCAATACATTACTTCCAGTTATCCGAATCGTGCGACCTTGAGTAAGTCTTGAAGCTACCTACCGCAGGGGTATTGCTAGATTTTTCCAAGCTTGCGACGTAACTAACCTCGAGACTAGTTACCATCTGAACAGGCCTGTAAATTAATGTTATGGCCATGCGTTTTAAGTTGGGCCGGTCTCGTGTGACGAACTTAAAATTGGTGAATATCGCGTGTATTTTCATTTGAATGGCGATAACTTTTCTATACTAGGCAATACCCTCACAAAAGTATACATTTTCTTGATTAAAATTGTCTTAGGAGTTCAAAAATGCACTTAAAATTAACATAGGATGAACCCCTAGAAGGTTATGAATTTGAAAAGGTCAAAAAATGTATGAAAGAAATCTGCTGAGAAAAAAAAATATGAAAAAAATTCTGCATACCCTACAAGGTTAATTATTGCAGATTTGAATTTCTGACAGTTAAAGCTTTCGAAGCATATATAACTTTCTATATCTAGGTAATGTTTACAGTATTTTGCACCGGGCTGGAAAAAATGTCATTTTGCGAAGAAAAATATCTGACATACGAGGGGCAGTCAATAAATAATGAAAGTGATCATGGTATGGGATGCATGAGTGATTCCATTGAGGGGATAATGTGATCAATACAAAGTATGAACCTTTCAATACACTTTTGGATTTTTAAATGTGAACTATGACGTCATAGCACTGTCTCAAAGTAAGTACACTTGGGACACTGCTAAATCAGTTATTTGGCGGGAAATTTGAATTGTTTTTATGAAACACGTGGTAAGAAGATTGCATAACATGACATCAGAAGCAGGTAAATCCCGATTTTTTTCCCGCATAAATATGATACTAAAGACAATAACCTTAATCCCTGTGTAATTTGGAATGTGTAGTATAAGAGGAAAAAGTAAGGAGAAGCAATTGAATAAAAGGTATACAAATATCAGTATTTCAAATAGCTAATTTTTATTTAAAAATGCCCAGTCAGTGAATCACTAATATGGTGGAAAATCAAACAATTTAGGAAAAATTCAAGCAATTAACCAGTTTGGAAGATTCCATATGATAGTTAACTAATTATCTGAACTTATTCGCATGAAACCTGCAGAAAAAATGCGCATGCGCAGACGGCAGATAATTTTGAAACGGGCCCAAAATGGAATTTTGAAACGGGCCAAAAATGGCTAAAATCATGAAATTTACCAGATAAAAGCTTACTGTGCCTTCAAATTCTAATCAGAAATAATGAAAAATGTTTAAATCAATGTGTAAACATATTGTGATAGTCAAAATGAAGATATACAGGAATGTATCAATCAAAGATGGCTGCCACAACCTCTCTTATTACTGTTATCTTTAGAGCTACTAGATATGTATTGTATAAGTAATCGTCATATAATTTCAATGGTTTGAGGAAATTTTATGAACAGCTCCTTTTGAAATCCCCACTATTATTGCTTTACATCCCACAACAATTCATTAAATTATAATCCCTCTATTGTTCTTTATCCTTTGTTGTTTTCTAAGGTATATTATTGTGGATTTTGCTAAATAAAAGCGTATTTGAGATGGTCCCTTCTTGTTCGTATTAAGGCATTCAGATCTAAAAAAAAGAGTGTCAAACAGAGATAAGTGTGTATTCTAACTATGTGCCAAGTGTTATCTGTTTTTATGCTTGCACTGCCGAGATATACGCAAATGTATCAATCAACCCATATTCAACACCAGCCAAATAATTGGCAGATTTCAGTCAGTGTCTGAAACCTATTGTGTTTATGTTAATGACGTTACATAACCAAAGGTATCTAACAATCCAAAAGTGTATTGTTTGAAAGACAAAGGTTCATACTTTGTATTGATCACATTATCCCCTCAATAGAATCACTCATGCATCCCATACCATGATCACTTTGCCTAACCGTATGTGCTGGTAGTTCTTCAATGCATTGCGGGTCTGTAATTATTGATTAATTCTTTATTAATTAAGGTGATTACCCATTATTAAACATCTAAATTATTCAAATCAGTTTATTTACCAGAGTTTATGTATTTAGATGCAACAATTTCATTCCATAAACATGATTTAACTCAATTGCACTGAACTGTACTATAGATGCCAAATTTGCTGCGCCGGACTCTCCTGCGCCAGACTCTCCTCCACCCCTGATGTTGGTTAATTAACCATTAATTAACAAAAAATGACAACATTTTAACACATGCTAATACTTTTATCTTCTTGCCCTGCATAAGAGCTTTATTTTGATACCAAATTTAGCTATGTAGGTGGTATCTTTATACAAGAAATTGAATAGACAATGTCATTTTTGATGTGCCGATGTCACAACTCCACCTTTTTGCAGGCCCAGTTCAAAACGCATGGCCTTATGCCTTAATGTTTCAACTACTGTAAAACAACTTAAAGGTAGATGACCCGATCACATTTTCGTAACACAGAATTATTTCAAACATACAGAGATTTTCATATCATATGAAAGCTCGTATTTTTCTCATCATCATACTGAAATTTGACGGCCTAAATCGGTATAATTACTGAGAAATCGATGAAATAAAGTCGAATTACCGCGAATGGTGGTAACCACCGATATAGTTTGTGTACTACTCAATGGGTACAGTTCACAGCATCTTGTGCGTCTAAAATAAGAACCATTAGAGCTATGCAACTCAAACTTTGGAACACGACTTTTTTAAGGATGACCATTCATGTAGAATAGAAAACTTCAAGTTGAAAATCGGAACATCTACCTTTAATTTTGCGAGGCATGTCGATTCAAAAAATCAAATACCCCGCTCAATTGGCAATTTTTCCGTCGCAGCAGTAATTCTAAATTCTTGAAATAAAGTTTCCGAAAAATTATTGTGTTTGACAGCAACCACATGTTTCAACTAACCCCCATCTGCCCTACTACTATTTTATGACTGAAAGGACACCTGCTGACAGCCATGCTGCACACCTGTAAACCAATACCCAACCCAATGGCTCAGTCTTTACTTATCTCTTGGACGATGGCCAAATTACTAGGTCTATGTCCTGCGGTTATTCAAGGGGAGACTGCCATGTTCAAAATTAGTCTGTGACCTCATGAATTCGCAAGTTGCGCTCTATTGCACCAAATTCTACCATACCAAGGAAAATCTATACTACCATATGTGGGGTAATGCCTTGGGTCAATGCAACTCAATGCATACATAAACTTTACTTTGTGCACCATATACCAGATGCACATTAATAAAAATGTCTGAATAATTTTCTTCGTTATCTAGGATATGCAGAGAGGATCACTCATTATCAGATCATGACGTAACATTGTCTAAATATTACCAGATGGCAAAAAAATGTATACATAAGGGCCGGGGGGGGGGGGTCGGATTTGGTTTGGTTGGGGATGTGCCGCTGGAGATTCAAAACCCCTACCCATTTCTAAGGGTGATTTTGGAAAATACGGTACCCATAATAGACTCCATTTTCGAAAATTATCGGGAAAATATACAAAATTTTCGCAAATTTTCGAAAAAATAGCAAAAATAGACCCATTTGTAAAAAGTTACCCCATTATTAGGGATTTTCCAGCACAAATCAACCCCATGTTTAGGAAATTTTGGCAAAAAAACCCAGTCCATTAGAGCGTTGTTAGTATCATTGTATTGAGAAATATAATCTAAAGTCTCACTGACACTGACTAGTTCATCTAATGAACCATTTATTTTCTGTACGTACAAGAGATTATCCTTCATTTTAATCATAAAATGCTGCCCTCACGCCGAACTGATTCCAAAAGGTACCATTACACAAAATGAAGAGTGATTCATAGAGCGTGTTTCTACAGAGAGTCATTAGCCGGTTGATCACGGGGGGTAGACGTCTAACAGCTCTGTAGAAACAGGTCCTGACGCCGTTAGCCGGCTAATCTACCACGGGCAAATTATCCTAGAAAATCAAGGATAGCGGTGGTAGGTTAGCCTGCTAATTGCCCGCCAGAGCTCTGTAGAAACAGACCGCCGCCCGATTAGCCGTCTAACCGAAATTGCTTTGTTTGTTTATTGCCAAGATGCTTGTTTGTTGTGTTGTTATATAATTAATCCGTGTCATTTCGAAATCAGCCGTTCCTCTACGCACACACCCCCACAAAGTGATTAGTCGTCTTTTACGTCGTCTGTAGAAACAGCCCAGTACTTCTACCACCGCCTTTTTAGCAGGCTAAGTTACCACCGGCAAAAGGCGGAGGCTCTGTAGAAACACACTCTAAGTTGCACAGTGTAGTTTTAGTGTTTGCTTTATAAACAAAAATTAAAGTTGTAAACCAAACTGCGAATTCTAAATTTCAGAATCTTTGGCAAAATGTCATCATCACTCAGAATTACATGTACAACCAACCAACCCAAATTTGTTCAAAAACATATGATATTCTCATCAAAAGGTGCACCGTACTTCGGTGACCTCTGGTTTAATACAATCCAAGATTCTCGATTCCAAGAAATGTTGCAATATTCATATTTATATTAACAGTTGTCATGGTTTTTTTGTTTGTTTAACTTTATAACTATGCTGTACATGAATGTAAGAATGCATGCAATGCTTAAAATCTCATCAGAGTAACACAAATGGAACATATCATTTATCAAAGTTGCACAACTTTTCTAGGCTAATGTATTGAAAACCTTCCCCTGAGGTAAGCTTATTTACAAGTTGTGACACAAATATTTTCAAAAAAAATGTATTGAAATGTTATAATCCCTGAACGCTGTCAATACAGCAATTTGTAGGATAACAACAATTCTCCAAAATGACAATCATGTGTATTGGGAGAATTTACATCTTGGGAAATACTGTAAAGCATGAAATGTTCGCGGCATTAAAATTTTGTGAATCACTGACTTCGGCCTTTTTCGAAGCATGACATTTCGTGAATGTGTTGAGTAGTCGTTACAGGCCTTTAAAAAGCAAAACATTCGCATGCATGAAAATATCACTAGTCAGCTGCACTCCCGAAATTCACGAAATGTTGATGCACGCAAATATTTCATGCTTTACAGCTGTGGGCAAGGCTCAAGATAAGCAGGCGCTGGGTGATTTTTACCCCTCGGTCCTTCTGCCACAGCGCCCGGTAATGCTGGAAAAAAAATAACCGAGCGCTGATATTTTGTCCACACCTGCGTGAGGCTGCGCCCCTTGACTATCAGAAAGCTTGCCCAAGACATCAAATTTAATAAAAAAAGTTAGCTCCCGGTTCTCAATAAATCACATGATCCGGGCGCTACTTTTAAAAAAAAAGTAGCTCCCGGTAAAAAACCGATATCTTGAGCCTTGGCTGTTGGGAATTGGGATGCGATATAGAAAACGCAAATAACAGATGAAACAATGATAATTGCTGAAGAGGGATTTCCAACAGGGTTATATTGGACCAAAAGCTACAAGGAATTATGTTTATTATTCTTTTTAAATAACATTACCTCTGGGTTTGGAGGCAACTAGTTGCCTTAACCCTTACAGTCCCAGATCCCATGAAATCCCATTTCCCAGCATCCTGGTTCCGCGTGGCGCTGAGGTTTTTGTGTGAAATAATGGCCCCGGGCTATATAGCTGGGCGAATACACTCGCCCAGCACAGCTTCCCCCGTGGCGCAGTTGGTAGAGTGGCCGCCCGCCAACCGAGAGGTCGTGGGTTCAAACCCTGGGGCGTGGCACCTCTTGTTGTGTGTGCTTTTTTCGCTTGAAAAAAATTTCGTTGGAAAATCCACCGGGTGGGTTAGGGTTAAGGAACGATTTTTTTTCTTCTTTTTAATTTTCACTTTTTTTTCTCTAATTTTACCCTGATTAACCCTTACAGCCCCAGATCCCATGAAATCCCATTTCCCAGCATCCTGGTTCCGCGTGGCGCTGAGGTTTTTGTGTGAAATAATGGCCCCGGGCTATATAGCTGGGCGAATACACTCGCCCAGCACAGCTTCCCCCGTGGCGCAGTTGGTAGAGTGTCCGCCCGTCAACCGAGAGGTCGTGGGTTCAAACCCCGGGGCGTGGCACCTCTTGTTGTGTGTGCTTTTTTCGCTTGAAAAAAATTTCGTTGGAAAATCCACCGGGTGGGTTAGGGTTAATGTATTAAAAAATGTGACCATGTCAAAATTCGAACCAATCTTTTGACCAATGCTTATACATTGTAGCCATGCATCACAACAAAGTAAAGTCAAAATTACACTCCATAGCTTTTGTTTATTGTTTTGGTGCTAAAATCCTTAAGTACCCTTTCCCTCATTAATTTTGAAGGAGGCTGTTTTTTTTATCAGACAAATGAAGCCTGGGGGTGGGTGGTACTCGCATATATCACATACAAGGATATGCTAGGATGAGGGTCAGATTTTCGAGAAAACCCCTGTACATGGGACTTGGAAATCCTTTGAAGTAGAAATCCATAGAAATGGCCAAATGGGTAAAGGTTTCAACCCTGGACCCTCACACGCTGTCCAAACATAATATAAGTAGCCCCCCCCCCCCCCCCCATTCCCCTTCCCTGGAAAACACAAAGACCCCTTGAGGTAAAATAAAGAATCTTGTGAGTATGTTTATTGTTTGTTTATGATGATTCAATACTACATGTAAGATCTTGGCTGCCTTGTTCATTAAAAGCATGGATTAAACATATGACATGTATCAAATTTGATCTGTCTTTTTGGTTGCATGCAAAGACGCCCACTGAAAGCCCCATATTCAGAACCAATTCAAAACCGCAATCCATCATCGAATCAAAACTATGTCAGAGTACATGTTAAACCTCCTACACCCGTTACGAAAACATTTACAGTTAAGGTATTCCCTGTGCTTCCAAACACGTAACTGTCAACATTTTGGACTCGATTCAAACATGAAACCAAGTCATCAAAACTTGTGGATATGCCAAATAATTTGGTTTGTTATTGTGATTCGCCATGCAAACCTAAAGACAACATACCCAAACTATGACGCTCCTATTACCCCCTTTAGGTACATAGTGGTCACTAGGGTATATATAGATAGCGAAAATGGTTGAAATTTGGACTGAAATCTAACCGTTTTGGAACTAAACCTCCTGGATGCCAAATTATGCGGTTTGTAAAATTCTCTGTGAGCCAATCTACCTCACATGGATAACATACCCAGACTCTGACTCTGTATGACAACCCTTTAGCTACTGGTCACTGGGGTTTAAATAGGTAAATAGGTAAATCATCAAAATATGGACTGAATTCAAACTAACCCCTGGACTCCAAATTACGTGGTTGGTAGCCGTAGGTTGTCCCCAAGAGCCAAGAAACTATGAGACGATATTGGAAAACCATGTAGATGTGAAGATGTGGTAACTAAGGGTTTCAGAAGTGATATGAGCAGCCAACAGGACGTCACGTAAACTACATACATACTGCGCTACACCCCTAGCAGCTACATTAGGTTAGTGGTCATTTGGTTTTGATGCCATTGTCACAGGGTCTCCAAGAGGTTCCTGTGATGTCAGAGGACTCCAATAGGGGTGATGTCAGAGTACCCAATAAATTGCTAGGATGGTACCATATGACTCATTCGTGAAAGCAAGTCTAATTCTACTTATTCATTTTCAGTTTTGTTTTTTGTAATTTGTGAATAATGATCAATTTATTTATTTATAAATGTTACTGAATTTAGGTAATTCATACCAGTTTTCAGCTCAGTTGATGATGCAGAGACAGAACAAGACCAGTGCTATGGGTAGATTAAAGGTAGATGACCCGATCACATTTTCATAGCACAGATTTTTCTCAAACATATGGAGATTTTCATATCATATGAAAGATCATATTTTTCTGATTAACATACTGAAATTTGACGGTCCAAATCAGTATGATTACGAAGAAATCGGTGAAATAACATCGAATTACCGCGAAAAGTGGTAACCACCAATATAGTTTGTGTACAACTTAATGGGCACATTTCACGGCATCTTGTGCATCTAAAATAAGAACCATTAGAGTTATGCAACTCAAACTTTGGAATACAACTTTTTTGAGGATGACCTTCATGTCGAATAGAAAACGTCAAGTTGAAAATCGGAACATCTCCCTTTAATATATGAGCTAATTGCCCGGGGGGGGGGGGGGCAGTCAAGTATAAAACTGTAATCATCCGCATGAACGAAAATGCGGAATGTAGGGTGCTTTTTTTCCTACCACAATGTAGGCCTGTGCAGGCCAGTGCTAAGGGTATCAACATTGCCAGTTTCAGAGACTAGGGGTGTATTTTTAACCTGAATCCACGCTAAGAGTAGTTGAGCTGACAGTCACATTTAATCATTGTAAAAATGTTATCATTGAAAAAATAGCGCAAAATTGTTAGGCATTAAGGCAAATTTACTACCAAAATGGGATCACAATTACTTATAGGTATATTATGTGATCTTTTCCAGGAGGGCGTTCCCTGGAAAAGGTCACATAATATACCCTTAATCATAGATTCATTTCAGTCTAAACTTGGTCTTGAGCAACTACCCTTTGCTACCAAGTATGATTCATTGAACTAAATCCTTGTCAGGGGTCATTCTTCCCTTCTTTGAAAATCTGTGTTAAGGGTAGTTTTTGAGAGTGCATTTACTCCAATGACTACAACTTTCATACATTACATGAACAGTTGTTGGGGCGCCACCTGTGTGAACTTCAGGTGATCAATGCTTCTGCTTTGGTTTTGAACACAATTCGGTGAGATAATTTAGATATGGCCATGGCCGACATGCACGGCCTGTATGAAGGGGTCAAAGTGTAATGCTTTTAAAATGGCTCATAAACAATGAAATCAATGGTTGGTTGTGGGGGTAATTGAGGTTCAACAGGAGCTTGAGGGTTATTAAAGTTCAAAGGTTTTAACTCTCTCACGAAATGACCCAGTTTGGTTTGCAGGAAAATCAATTGACTTCATGGTACACCCCCATACTTGATCTATTTTTGATCTCATAAAACAGAATTTTGACTAAAGTAAAGTCGTGGTATATGAGTCTTAGGAGGCACTATTTTGCAAAATATCTAAAACATTTGAATTGAATTACCGAAATACAATAATTATCCATCCATTTGATCATAACTATGGAAACTGGTATTTAATTATTGTGCGCTCATGTCAAAAGGTGAAACAAAATACAAGTAAATACTTTGCTGCTCGAACTAGCAGGCCAATATTATCCATAGTACTTTTGTAATTGTTGTGTCCAAGCCATGTCTAAATACCCATCCATAAGGCAAAAAAAAAAAAAGTTGACTTGCCCTTCCGACCGACCCGAATTTTCGGAAATCTAGGGTCGCTATTTTTTTTTTTTTTCAAAAAAGAAAATTGAAAAAAAAAAATTTTGAAAGAAGCACATAACAATAAACTAATAAAGAAAGATGAAAACGTGTTTTTGAGTAGTATTGTTTAAAAAAAATAATAATAATAAATAAATAAATAAATAAATAAATCAACAACAAAAATCCGACCGTCCGACCCTGACTTTGACTCTGAAAGGGCAACTTCTTTTTTGTTGTTGGCCTAATGGCTATACATATGTAATCCCACTGCTGAAATCCAGTCCTGACGATTGGCCCAATTCGAAAAGTTCACAGAGTTGCACATGATACTTTCATGACTGTATCAATGAATGTCACTGGGTTGGGTTAGTAGAAGAGAAGCAGTAGCATAGCCAGGGTCACTAGTCAGGGGAGGGGGAGGGGGGGGGGGGAAGGGTATTTTTTCCCGGTGAACACCAGTTTAACCCGGTGGCACAGCCAGATTTTTCATGTAACTTTTTGATTTGTCGTCGTGTAAGAAATTGACAAGGGGGGGGGTGTAGAGGCATTGCTTCCACTAATTTGTCTTTCTTCCTTTCTCCTTTCCATCTCTTTCCTTTCCCTTTCCTTCCCTTTTTGTCTCCTCTTCCGCCTTTCTTTCACTTCCTTTGCCTTCCCAAGAAAAAGGAACACTGATAACTGATTTATTCATTGATGTAAACTAGAACCTAAGACTTATTAGAGCTCCAACGATGAATGCGCTTCGAAGCCAAGATTGTGTGCAATGTCTATGGGAACCAAGACAAATTGGAGACCAGAATTAGGACATTTTGCAAAAAACGCAATGCATTGTGGTGGTGTCTTTAAAGTCTTCTTTGGGTACTATTTAAATTTTCAGAATATATCGGAGTCAACCTTTTTATCCACAGGGGCAATGAACTCGGGAGCATTTACATCATCACCTGACCTTTGACATATGTGGTTTACCAGTAAGCCTATAAAAGCACCAACATTGCAAATTTTGTGGCTAAATTGTGCAGTATCATCTGTAGATTGACCCATAAACTGGATCAACCCCCCATTGGTAATAATAACCAATCTTAGGGATGAAGGATATTCGGGAAACGTGATAATGTTCATGATGTTTATTTTCATGCTTTTCATACTTCAAGCAGCTACCTCGTAACTAAAAACGAGAGAGTACATATCTTTCATGTACAGTGCACGAGTCTTTGTATTTGTAATGATCTTTCAAATTGTGAATTTAAAAACAAGCAACATGGATCAAAATTGGAAAAGTGGACACAATTAATGACCACTTTTACATAACCAAGCATGAGGATTAAGGATAACCATGAGATAACCATCTCTATGGGATACTGTAAACGTGGAAATGTTCGCGGTACATTAATTTTCACGCTTTTCGCGCTCCTAGCAGCTACCGTAAAAATAAATACACACGAACATATTTACATTGTGTATAAGTCTATGTAATTAATTTTCAAATCGCGAATTTTAAAACAAACGAAATGGCTGAAAGTCGGCAAAGCGCGAAAATGTAATCTGCGAAAAATTACCACTTTGACAGTAACCTACCCTTACTAAGGCCAAAAAAATTAATTGTTTGATTGTCCATAGATCACTTTTAAAAGTTGGGTAGGTCGGTCGGGAAAAGTTTTTTGTTTTTTTTGTTTGTTTTTCTCACTTGCTCTTTTTTCAGGTACCAAAAGTAAAATGAGATGTACTTGTTGTGGTAACCAAAACGGGGAACAAAATCTTTAATATTTTGATGAGGATTTTTATTTTCTTAACACTTAAAAAAAAATGGAAAAATGAAAATTTTGATTTTCGACTAATATTATTTGCAAAAAAATGAAATTTTCAACAAAAAAATGAATTTTTAAAAAAAATAATTACAATTTTCAAAAAAAAAAAAAAAAAAGTTTTTGAGTCGGAATGATTAAGAGGGTCGGGCGGACGAGGACAATCAAACAATTTTTTTTTTTTGGCCTTACTAATCAAAGCAATACCAGCACATAGTTGCATGGCTGTAAAACCAGCTTTGATTATTTTCATTCCCATTTTCACTACAGGCCACTCAGTTTTACCAAAACCTCAACTAGGTGGCCCAATTGGGCTACTTTTAAAGACCTTATAGGGCTGCAGATAGACTCGATCCTTCATGTCTTGGTGGCCATACAGAGGGATGCGGGGACCCAGTCTAGGGCTGCAGATAGGACCCTAAAATATTTGTGAATTAAATTTGGGCAACTTTTGCCACTTCAAACAATGAACGTGGACATGTATGTGCTACTTTAAAATGTGCACTGTTTTCTTTTGAACTTGCATCTGTATACATGTAAATATGCGAAGGGAACTTTCAAATCGCAAATTAAAAGTGAAGCAACATTATTCGAAATCAGCAAAAGTTCAGACAATTGTGCAGAAAAAGATCACGTTTTACCGTGTACATGTATAAGAGCAAAAAATGGACCAAATCAACTGTTGCAGCTATGTACATTGACATTGCATGCTGTACATATAGCTGCATTAAAGTTCTACAATGATCAATGATTTGGGCTACACATGTACTTTTTGTACAGAATTGGGCTGGTTGATGCAACATTTTGGCAACACTGCTTGCAGGCTTCTGGGTGGTCAGGTCAAACATGGTGGAAACCGAATAAGTCGCATTAAATAACGCATGAAATAACGCTAAATAGCCAAATGTGAGTTGGCCGGTTGGTTAGGCAATTATGCATAGATATCAGGCACAGACTGGAAGAAGCAGATTATGACTAGAGTCTGTTGATGAACTTGTGTCCTATTGATCTCATTTATACTGTAAAAGTGGTATTTAGTGTGCAATTCATTTTTTGCGCTTTACCAATTTGTAACTGTTTTGCATGTTTTTATATTCACCATTTGTAGCTTTATCGCATATACCTATACGCACAAGAAACACATTCGCGCATCATTATTTTCGCCATAGCCGATTCAGTCGTGAAAAGCCCGTACAAATGTAGCACGAAAATCTCTACTTTTTCAACACAGCCCTGTCTGTACATTTGGCTGCCATTGCATAGCAGGGATTAGAAATTAAAATTGCTTCAATTAAACCAAAAGGCATACCATCTTGTTCCTCTGAGCACAAGGATTTGACAAATGTATAGTGTGCCCTACATGCATATATCCTTTACTGAGTTATACCGGGGAGTTATACTGAGTTATGACTTTTATGAGGAAAAATGTAAATAAAGGTTATTGACCTTTGCATTTATGGGGGATTACTGGTTGATTAGATTTACGAAAATTAGCTGGGTTGCCCAAACCTGCAAATCTGGCAACCAAGCTTAATTTGTTCTACGGCCCAAGTGGCGTACAAATCAATGAAAAAAGTTGTTAGGAAAGACCATTTCTAACCTGGCTATCACAGATAGAAGAGTGTAAGGCTGCGACTTATACCCGGGAACCCGGGTACCCGCCCGCTATTCCGGGTTGTTTTCTTTTACAATTTTTTTTTTTTTATAATTTTTTTTTTTTAGTACAAATTTGTCCCTCAAATGACCTCTATTGACCCATTATGTGTCATTTATTTTTATTTTTTAGTGTCTATTTTTGGGTACCCGGGTACGAAACTACCCGTGCATTCACAGCCTTAGAAGAGTGTCAACCAGGGCTGGAACTTCAGTTTGCTTTAAACCAGCCAATCGGGTAGGTAAGGTAACTCATGTTGTGCAACAAAATATCTGCCCAACAGAAAATACATCATCCAGTGTAATACACTTACACTGTGTCTGTGAGTTTCGAAAATGTTTGCCTGCCCACTGGCAGGTACTTTTGTATCTTCACACACCCGACGCAAAAGTAACCTGCTATGGGCAGGTAAAAGTAACACGCTATGGGCAGGCAAAAGTAACCCGCTATGGGCAGGCAAAAGTAACCCGCTATGGGCAGGCAAAAGTAACCCGCTATGGGCAGGCAAAAGTAACCCGCTATGGGCAGGCAAAAGTAACCCGCTATGGGCAGGCAAAAGTAACCCGCTTTGGGCAGGCGGGCGGGTGTTAATTCCAGGCCTGGAAAATATTCTGCGAGAATCCATTTGCGAGAATCCATGGATTCTCGCAAAATTCCTCTGCGAGAATCCATTTGGATTCTCGCAGGATGTCGCGAAAGTACACCCCTGACGAGAATGGATTCATAAGGATTATTCATACACAGATTATCCATGTGATTCCTATCTTTCTAATCTAAGATCTCACCCGACCCCTATCTTTTCACATTCAATCCAATGATATTCCTATGATATAGTTTAATCAGTTCCAATTTGGAGAGAAATATTAGTTTTTATCTCTCCGAGCGCAAAAGTAATCCAAGCGAACGCACGCAATAATGGCCACACACGCTCGGATTTGGCAGCATGCCTGTGTCAAGCATACGACAGTGCGCTTGTTGCCTTGACCGCCCCCGCGTCCTTCTGTATTCATTCGCTGCTGTAAGAAGCCTTCGCCAATTTGGAACTGATCAAACTATAGCAAATATATTAACGGAATTCTTGTGCTGGATACAAACTATCTATCCTTCCAGGATTCTAGTGTAGGCTTATTTTACTAAAGGTTTAACTGCTGACGTTGTACTACCATGGAAGTCCAGGTGCTAAGGGAGTATATAAATACTTAGGGTGGAAAATATGGGGGATCAGAAAATAAATTGGTCCCCAAAAGACAGGGTACAAAAAATAATGTGGTCCTTACTATTTAGGGGCAGCTCAATTTGATATTTTTTAGCGTACAGTAAAATCATATATTATGTAAGCTTCCGCCGAGTGCTCCGCTATTGCCCGGGTACTCGGTGTGGGGGGAGGGGAATAAAATATAGATCCTAAAAAGAGGGGGGGGGTCAAGGGGAAATTGAACTTTTTTATGGGGGATGAAGGGGGGGGGGGTAAAAAAAATGTCAAGGTTCGAACTTTTCCAAGCCCCGCCCATCGCCCACCAAAGTATTAATGAACACTCTTACATGTACAATGCTTAGGGACACACCATTATATTTTCTGGGGGTAGGAAGTTGAGTTCGAGGTAAGGCTGTGAATGCACGGGTAGTTTCGTACCCGGGTGTCCGACCCGTTTTTCTGGCTGGTACCCACAAATATATGGTACCCACAAATATACACTAATTTATTTATTTTTAAATATAAGGTGGGGTTTTTTTAAGTACAAATTTATCCCCAAAATGACACATAATGGGGTCAATAGAGGTCATTTGGGGGACAAAATGTAAAATTGTGTAAAAAAAAAAAAAAGATTTTATTTTTTTACATTTCGGGTATTCGGGTACCTAATTTGGTACCCGGGTACCTGGAATAGCGGACGGGTACCTGGGTATAAGTCACAGCCTTAGTTCGAGGAGGAGGTGTGCTTTTTTGGTGGGGGGGAGCCCACCATAAGGGGTGAATTTCTTTTTATTAATGTATTCCTTCATATTGAGTTGGGTGGGGTAGAGTTTTTGTGTTTGTTTTTTTTACTCATCAGGGGGAGGATTTTTTTTTTGTTGCCTGCATAGAGGGGGACTTTTTTTTCTTCTTCAAAAACTTACCCTCCTCCCCCTAAAAATATAATGGTGCATCCCTTGCATGGTGCTACATGTACCATTGGTGATACAGACCTTATACAGCAGATGCCAGAGGAGCAGGTATATTCAAAGTGGCTTATCATGGATACATATTATTAATCCCCAATCCCATTAGACACTTGAACATTTTGTTGACCTTTTGTAACATGGTCAAATGTTTAAATCTTTTAAGCTCTGGATTGGATTTGGAGTTCACCGAACTCAGTATATTGTTTTCCTCTCAAATAAACTTATGTAACAGGTTCACAACCAAATACCTACCAATTATTATGGATTTGTTGGAAAGTCAAGCCGGTTTGACACCAAACAGCATTCTACCAGATGTGTATGCATGCAATTGCAAACATAATCTATGGTACAAACCAGATCTTTATATATGCAGGGGTGTACCTTCATTTTTTCTCCAACCAGCCAGCCGGGCTGGTAGCATGTAAAAGTTACCAGCCCGACTGTAAACTTACCAGCCAAACAAGTTATCTTCATAACCAACAGCCATGACAGCAAAATTCTTACCGGCCAGCCGGGCGTGTATATTTGAAAAATTACACACCCGACGCAAAAGTTACCCGCCACGGGCGTGCGGGCGGGTACTAAGTACAGCCCTGTTTATATGCATTATACAAAACCATTGCACAGTACAGGACAGCCAAAATATGTAAATCATTTCAAATTCTCATAAAAATCATCAAATTCAATACCCACCCAGTCATCCGATTCAAAGGTTAGATTTCAAGCTAACAAGTAATCCAGTAGTTCTCAAAGCATTACAACCAGGGCTCAAAATACACAGGGGGCAAAGGGCGATTAGCCCCCAGTTTTCACAAAATAGACCCCTGAGAAAATGTTGGCCTATGGTAAAATGTACTAAAGGGGCGATTTTTGGCAGAATTTGCTCAAAATAGCCTCATAGCCCAACAAGTATTTTAACCCCTGATTGCAACAGGTAGTTAAGTAGGTACTGTAAAAGTGGTAATTTTTGTGCGATTAATTGTTCGCACTTTGCAGATTTTCAACTGTTTTGCATGGTTTTAAATTTGTGGTTTGTAACTTCACCACACAGACCTTTACGTAAAAGAAATGCATTTACATGTCATTATTTTTCTGGTAGCTGCTTTGAGTATGAAAATCGTGAAAATATAAGTAGCGCAAAAATGTCCACTTTAGCAGTATATAAAGTACTTACCCTTATCCCCTTCTGTCCTTTACAGCCACAATTCCTACACGTTTCAATACATTCGTAACCTCTTCTCTGTAAAGACAAAACAAAAAACATAGAAAACAAATTAAGTTATGAGCACGGATGTGTTCAATGAGATACAATGGTGGGAAAATGTCACATTTGGCGAATTTTAATTTCACGTAGGGTGGATAGTGGAAACGAGTTGGTCTTAATTTTCAACAACAAAAAAAGATACAGTCATTACATTTGAAACAGTCAAATCAAAGTAACCTTTTGATAATCAAGTGTCTCTTTAAATCTAAATTACAGTTTAAATTAAGAACCCAACTTATGTGAAGGGATTGTCTGTTGGTAGTCATTGAGAAAAACGGGGGTGGGCACTTATAAGGGCATGGGCGCTTAATAGGGATAATACGGTAATATCTTTTCATAATGTCAAATTAAATTTGTACCCTTTCTGTCATTGACTTCCATGCATATATTGACTTAAATAATAATAACCTTTACCGGTCACTGTTCTAATTACATATTAACACCAATTTAAAATTTAATAGTTCATTAGCACAATAGGTAGGTGGTATATTGGACTGGCGCATATTTGTCTTGACTAGCTAATTTACACCAAGATAAAGGCATGTGAATAAATAATATATTCCCATTATTAGAACACTAACCCTAGAATTTTAGCAGTGGGGTTGGATCGAAGAACAGGGGGGTTAAATGGGAAATGGGGGGGTGGGGCAACCAACAAAATATGTCCGCTACCTCAGGGAATTGAACCCGGTCGCCGGTGCAACAGGCGAGTCGAACATCTACGACACCTGGGCTCGCCAGGCTAAATTTTCGTGCACCATATTAGCCAGGGTTTAGTGCACCGCCGGGGGATAGAAGTTATATGTGCGCCTAGAAGAAGTGCTGCTGGCCATGTTATTCCGTGTGGTGAAAGTAGGGTTAGGGTTAGTGAAACATTTTGTGCTTTTTGGGGCAGTAAATTACATGTATGTCTGGCTTCAAATAATTTGGTCCTGAAGAAGTCAGAGCTAATCCTGAAGCAAGCTTGACTGTTATGAACTTACCAGAAAATCTGTTATTATCAATACCTGTGTCATAAAAGCTTTTCACAAAATTTGTCCTACCTGTAGGGACGTTCATCAAATGTTCATGTGTAAATCCACTTAATATCAAATCCATGTTTTCAACAACATAAAACCCGGGGGTGGGCACTGACATTGGAAAAGGGTATAGGTATGTGCCGCGCTGAAGACCCCCCTTTTCACCCTCTGCTGCTAGCTCTTATGACCCCCCTTTTGAGCCTGCATCAGTTCTTAAGACCCCAATTTTATTGAAAATTCAAAAATCGCGAAATTTTGCGTTCCAAAGCCCCAATTTTTATGAAAATTTTGCGTTCTTAAACCAAAAAAACCCCGAAAATGTTCATTCTTGCTAATCAAAATTGAACTATAGGCCAGTTCTCAAGACCTACTTTTTTGAAAAAATCAGTTCCTTAGACCCTATTTTTCGTCATAAAATTCACTCAGTTCAGTTCTGTAGCCCCCCTTTTTGAGACCCTGTGCGGCACACCCCTACCCAAAAAAAAGTTGAGTGCCCCCCCCCCCCCCCCCCCCCCGGGCATAAAACCCTATCTAACCCTACTTGACTGAGTAAATTGAATTACATGACCGCCTTAACCTAAACATGATCTCTTAGTTTTATCTCCCGACATAGTTCCACTATTAGTTAGATCTTCGTAAAAGCTTGTACATTGTATACATTGTACACGCTCTGAAAAAAAAAGTATGGCACGTAATTTACTCAGCATGGGGCATAATAGGCCATGGCGTTGGGCCAGATAGTACATGTTTTAAACAGCCAGTGAATGACATCCTTATATCTGTGGCTTATATCAACCATAGCAAACTTAACCAACTGCCTGCAGAGCGGGGTTGACTTTATAACAACGATTAAAATGTGCCCAAAATGTGTTAAAATTTGGGACATTTTAATTTCTTTGACTATTTTGATAATGAATATCAATTGTGTATCCATATGATTACAAATATTTATCTGTTTGTAGTGTAATTTGAGTGGTTTTGCGCGATGAAGTCGTTAAAATTCTTGAAATCAACATCTCACAGACAAGGCATTAATATTGCCCCGAGTTTACTCAGCCAAAGTACACATGATATACTCGCCGATTAACTTGTGAACTTTTAACTCTTCTAAATCGCCCACAAGTATTTGGACTGGCGGTTAGGCAGGCAAGCTGCGTTTTTATTGATCAATTACGCATGGATTCTTTAGCACGATGATTAACAGTAACTGAAACGAATGAAAGTGTGTTGTTGGTGTTTGCATTACTGTTACCATGGTAATTTAAAGATGGATGAGAAAATAGATACACCCAACTTTGTTTCCTGCACCATGTACATAGAGCCTAAATTTGATATAGGTCTAAGTTTTTAGTTGAATTGAATTTAAACACATTTTCCTTTGTGTAAACCAATTTGATGCTCGTCAAAGGCAACCTTTAATTGTAATTCAAATTATTCAAACTTACTTTCTTATTCAGATTATGATTTTGCAATATGAACTTTCTAAAATTACATATCTTTATTTCCTTACCTACAATTGGATGAAATGTTGACTTGGAAAAAGTTGAGTGCCCCCCCCCCCCCCCCCCACCACACACCTGGTATAGAATACCCCTCAGATCTCTCATCATGCACTTTATTCTATTTGACGTTTGACGGTATGAATTGCATGGTGAGAGATACTGATGCAAGGGGTATAATAGACTCTCCCAGGGTCACTCAGATACTTTTTTGGTACGGATGTGCCACTAGCCAAATGAAAAATGACCCAAATATTTACCATTTTTTAAAATTTCTTTAGGGGGGGGGGGGGGGATTTCTATAAAAACAGCAAATTTAAGGATATTAGATTATCAGACCCATACATTTACCAAAAATGGCTATGAAAAGGGTCATTCATTTATCAGACGGGTGAAAAATGGGACCCTATTTGTTGGCACATCCCTGTGACCTCATATCCACTAAGTGCCCCCCCCCCCCTTTTACACCAAAGTAAAGACTAATGTTGTTTGTTTTTCTATATCTTGTTGATTTGAACTGAGAGTGTTCTTAATTTGTATTTATAAGAAGCCTATGTGAGTGAGCCATTGTGTGACCAAGTAAGTATAGGCCTATGCATCATTGCATGCACATTAAGTTTCATTTATTAAGATCTAATGACGTGTAATTACATTACATTAATTAGGAAACGTGTGGGTTTAATTGATCTATCTGTATATAAAAAGTGTAAATTGATCTCATAGAACCATAATTCAATTAACAATGCAATATACTATAAAAGAACATTTGTGGTAATAATTTTAAAATTCATTTGTGGTTATGGGTGATTTATGACATTAATGTTCAGTACAGTTAAGTCTATTAAAGTAATGCCTATATTTCTTGATTTTCAATTTTTTACACATATTTGTTTCTCTTTGACTAGGCCAAATTAAATTAATTGTTTGTCTCAAAGCTCCTCTCCTGTTGTAAAACTAATGCGGAATGCGGTGTTTTTTTCAATTTTAGTTTTTTTTAAATATAAAATATTGAAATCCTTGTAAAAGTGAACTTTTGTATTTAAGATGATGTGATCAATGAAATCTGAAAAATCGGTGAAATTTTGGGATTTTTTTTTTGGGGGGGGTGGGGAGAAAGACAAAAGAAAAAAAAGAAGGTTTTTTCAGATTTTTGTTTTTCTAATGCGCATCAATAAACTAACGCGCGGGAGCTTTGAGACAAACAATTAATTGAATTTGGCCCTATCAGGAAATACTTTCCTGGACTCATAAATGTATCTTGACATCAAGTTCATGTTACTGTAGGTAATTTATAGGAAAACGTTTATATCAGATTATCAGGGATGTTGTAAATCACTTGCATGTTTCCTATTTCAATCATGTTGTTTTTGTCAAATGAATCTCTACAGAGCTTGGAATAATATGACATTTAACATGTACATTTTAGCGCTATGCAGTGCCAGACTTCTTAAAGACTCCTTAAATTCCCTTCAAAACCAAAGAATTACTAAAAATATTACCATTTAATTATCCTTTGCCACTTGACGCTCAGAAAGTATAACACTGACCAAACCAAAAAAGCAACTCACAGACAGAGAATGGATGAAAAACAAAAAACGCCCACAAGAGCACTCATTGGCTGGTCAACAAAGAGCCCAAAACGCTCGAGCGCACGCGAAAAAAATTGATCTTTACGCAAGTGGCCATGCGTTTTAAGTTGGGCCGGTCTCGTGTGACGAACTTAAAATTGGTGAATATCGCGTGTATTTTCATTTGAATGGCGATAACTTTTCTATACTAGGCAATACCCCCACAAAAGTATACATTTTCTTGATTAAAATTGTCTTAGGAGTTCAAAAATGCACTTAAAATTAACATAGGATGAACCCCTGGAAGGTTATGAATTTGAAAAGGTCAACAATTTATGAAAAAAATCTGATGAGAAAAAAAATATATTAAAAAAATTCTGCATACCCTACAAGGTTAATTATTGCAGATTTGAATTCCTGACAGTTAAAGCTTTCCAAGCATATATAACTTTCTATATCTAGGTAATGTTTACAGTATTTTGCACCGGGCTGGAAAAAATGTCATTTTGCGAAGAAAAAAATCTGACATACAAGGGGCAGTCAATAAATAATGAAAGTGATCATGGTATTGGGATGCATGAGTGATTCTATTGAGGGGATAATGTGATCAATACAAAGTATGAACCTTTGTCTTTCAAACAATACACTTTTGGATTTTTAAATGTGAACTATGACGTCTCAAAGTAAGTACACTTGGGACACTGCTAAATCAGTTATTTGGCGGGAAATTTGAATTGTTTTTATGAAACATGTGGTAAGAAGATTGCATAACATGACATCAGAAGCAGGTAAATCCCGATTTTGTTCCCGCATAAATATGATACTAAAGACAATAACCTTAATCCCTGTGTAATTTGGAATGTGTAGTATAAGAGGAAAAAGTAAGGAGAAGCAATTGAATAAAAGGTATACAAATATCAGTATTTCAAATAGCAAATTTTTATTTAAAAATGCCCAGTCAGTGAATCACTAATATGGCGGAAAATCAAACAATTTAGGAAAAATTCAAGCAATTAACCAGATTCCATATGATAGTTAACTAATTATCTGAACTTATTCGCATGAAACCTGCAGAAAAAATGCGCATGCGCAGACGGCAGATAATTTTGAAACGGGCCCAAAATGGCTAAAATCATGAAATTTGCCAGATAAAAGCTTACTGTGCCTTCAAATTCTAATCAGAAATAATGAAAAATGTTTAAATCAATGTGTAAACATATTGTGATAGTCAAAATGAAGATATACAGGAATGTATCAATCAAAGATGGCTGCCACAACCTCTCTTATTACTGTTATCTTTAGAGCTACTAGATATGTATTGTGTAAGTAATCGTCATATAATTTCAATGGTTTGAGGAAATTTTATGAACAGCTCCTTTTGAAATCCCCACTATTATTGCTTTACATCCCACAACAATTTATTAAATTATAATCCCTCTATTGTTCTTTATCCTTTGTTGTTTTCTAAGGTATATTATTGTGGATTTTGCTAAATAAAAGCGTATTTGAGATGGTCCCTTCTTGTTCGTATTAAGGCATTCAGATCTAAAATAAATAAGTGTGTATTCTAACTATGTGCCAAGTGGTATCTGTTTTTATGCTTGCACTGCCGAGATATACGCAAATGTATCAATCAACCCATATTCAACATATTACATATCCAGCCAAATAATTGGCAGATTTTAGTCAGTGTCTGAAACCTTTTGTGTTTATGTTAATGACGTTACATAACCAAAGGTATCTAACAATCCAAAAGTGTATTGTTTGAAAGACAAAGGTTCATACTTTGTATTGATCACATTATCTCCTCAATAGAATCACTCATGCATCCCATACCATGATCACTTTTTGCCTAACCGTATGTGCTGGTAAAAGACGCTGCGTCGGTACATATCCATCCAGTCATACACATGTAGTTCTTCAATGCATTGCGGGTCTGTAATTATTGATTAATTCTTTATTAATTAAGGTGATTACCCATTAATAAACATCTAAATTATTCAAATCAGTTTATTTACCAGAGTTTATGTACTTAGATGCAACAATTTCATTCCATAAACATGATTTAACTCAACTGCACTGAACTGTACTGTAGATGCCAAATTTGCTGCGCCGGACTCTCCTGCGCCGGACTCTCCTCCACCCCTGATGTTGGTTAATTAGCCATTAATTAACAAAAAATGACAAAATTTTAACACATGCTAATACTTTTATCTTCTTGCCCTGCATAAGAGCTTTATTTTGATACCAAATTTAGCTATGTAGGTGGTATCTTTATACAAGAAATTGAATAGACAATGTCATTTTTGATGTGCCGATGTCAGAACTCCACCTTTTTGCAGGCCCAGTTCAAAACGCATGGCCAAGTAGCAAAGGGAAATTTATTAACACTAGGTTAAGTAATTTCTTATTTTTTAAAGGTATGTTATGCAGTGCCAGACTTCTTTAAAGACTCCTTAAATTCCCTTCAAAACCAAAGAATTACTAAAAAAATTACCATTTAATTATCCTTTTTTTAAAGGTATGTTATGTGATCTTTTCCAGGGGACACCCTCAATCCTCGAGAGAAAAAATTGGAAGCAGATTTTCTTGCATATTTACTTTTCTGATCATAAATCATAAATATATTCCAAGTTACAGAGCGATACGATTCCTAATAACCTCAAAATCATAGTTTTAGAAAATGTTTGATACAATCTATTTTCAAACCATGATTTTGAAGTAATTAGGAATCGTATTGATCTGTAACTTAGAAGTTCTTTATGATTTATGATCAAAAATGCAAATCTGCAAGAAAATCTGCTTTCATAATAAAAATTAATGATAGAGGGCGCTACTTGGAAAAGATCACATAATATGCCTTTAAAGCAAACAAAAGCTTGCCTGCCAATGTGCGCGCGAATTACCTGCCAAAAAGTGTGCCTGCCATTGTGCGTGCTCATTCGAAGGGGGTGTCCATTAATAAACTGTACACTACTAAAACCAAACTAGTAATCTATACTTATCACAAAAAGTATCGAGACACTTAACACACTGTCCGGACAGGGGTCAGACCCCCACCCTTTTTATTTTACCCCCACCCTTTTTACAGAGCCACCCTTTTTATTTGGGAATGTTCAACCCCCACCCTTTATACCGAAAAGGGGACATTTTGGATCCCAAGAGCTTTTTAGAGGTCCATCAAATTTGCGTCATTGCATGCAATGTATTATTAAGCTAAAATAGTGTAATGCTTCCAAATTCGGAAGTTTTCGGAAGTTGATGATATCAAAATACTACCACATTTGGCACATTTCCATCATCAAAATAAATAATTCTAGGGCACAACAGTAATATTTTGGGTGGTACCAACATAACAAATTAAAAGCTGGCTTTGAAATATGGCAAAATAGAGTAGAAATCACGATATGATTCATGGGAGACGGGCTGTCCGTACCGGAAGTGCGTCGGAAAATGTTGAAACTTGATTGAAATAATGCGCTGAAATTTGTGGCAAATGTCCTATTTTTTTACAATTTCTTTCAAAATGAATTAAACTACTATATCTGCATGTGATTTGTTTAACCCCCACCCTTTTTATTTTACCCCCACGCTTTATACAACTACACCCTTTATATCAGAAATATTCTGACCGCCACGCTTTTGTTGATATTTTGATTTCTGAAGTCCCACGCTGTATAAAGCGTGCCGTCCGGACTATGTAACAAATGAGCCAATAATTAACGGCCCGAAAGAGTATGGATTAATCGAAGCAAATAACTCAATGCATAATTTTGTTCTGCATACTTTGACACCTTGATTGTTGAGATACGATGTTGCCGAGTGGAGTTATTGTTATTTTAATGGTCATAGGTCCAGTTTCAAAAGTGACAATCATCCCTATAAAAGCATTTTTGTACCAAGTGTAAAGCATAAACCTGATCATTCTCTATAGGGATGATTGTCACTTTTGAAACTGGACCTACGACTATTGAAATGACAATAACTCTGCAGAACAAAATGATGCACTGGGTTACTGAGACTAGTATACCTGAATACTAGGTATACTAGTCTCAGCTGGGTTATTTATAGGGATGATTGTCACTTTTGAAACTGGACCTACGACCATTGAAATGACAATAACTCTGCAGAACAAAATGATGCACTGGGTTATTTGCTTGATTAATCCATACCCTTTTGGCCGTTAATTATTGGCTCATTTTAAAGTGTCTCAATACTTTTTGTGAGGAGATAACAGCAGTCAATAAAACAGTCAATGCATGTTCCGATTGTTCCCCCATGCATAGAATGGAACCACCAGCCCTTAACATTGATCTACAAGAGGTGACATTGTCAATATGCTGCCTAACACATGTGCAATTTTTTTGTACTCCACACTATTTTAAGCCTATTCAGCTAATACTTCACACATTGAACCTTTAGTCATATTGTTTATACAATCCTGGCTTTAGAATGTTTAAAAACATGCTTTGTTTGATTCATGATCAATTGGTTGGAAAATTGTCTCAATGGGCTTCAGATGGTAACAACTTCACAGTTCCACCTAAATTCACATACACTTACAAACCCATTGCACTTGTTAAATGGAGTGTGAAATGGATGCCTAAGCCCTAAAGCAGGCCATACAATGTATACATATAGATGAGCTCACTCAGTCAAAATTCCTCAATTTCCAATCTTCACTGTGCAGTTTCAGCCATTACAGGGTGTATCAATAGACATGTGAGGCCACATTTTCCAACTTAAAACCAGAGAAGATGAGAGACATCTTCTCTGTGTATGTAAAAACACAGATTTTCCATGATTTGTATTTGTGGCAATATAGCAATATTGCCAGGAATACTGTGATCTTTTCCAGGGGGCGCCCTCTATTCATGATTTTTATCAGAAAGAAGATTTTCTTGCAGATTTACATTTCTGATCAAAAATCATAAATATATTCGGAGTTACAGAGCGATACGATTCCTAATTACTTCAAAAGCCACTTTAGGATGCGCCGCCAGTTGAGAAAGCCCATTAAAGGCATATATCTATTATAAAAGCAGGTCTCGACATGAGCAATTATTTATAAATAATCTTCACTCCTGCGTCCATCTGCCATCTGGCTGGAGAATACTAAAAATAATGAGGCCTACATCATCATCATCATCATTGTAGGCATTCTAATGTAGTAGAGCACTGAGTAGAGACATGAAGAAGCTGGGTCAGGCCATGGCATCAAAATAGCAATGTCCTATGATGACTGACAATCTGTTTGCATTTCAGTCTGATTAGATTTCTTCCCAGTGGATCATGATGTATACATAAATACATGTACATAGTTTGTTTGAAACTGTTGTACATAGATTTGAATGATGGCAAACCGGGGGGGGGGGGCAAGCTTTGAATTAAAGGTATATTATGTGATCTTTCCAGGGAACGCCCTCAACATCGAAAAAAAATTGAAAGCAGATTTTCTTGCAGATTTACATTTCTGATCATAAATTGTACATACATTCCAAGTTACAGGGCGATGCGATCCTTAATTACTTCAAAATCATGGTTTTAGAGTGAAAATAAACTGTCGGATTATCCGACAACTTATTTTTCTCTAGTCTAAAATTCACTCTAAAACCATGATTTTGTGGTAATTAGGAATCGTGTCGCTCTGTAACTTGGAATATGTTCATGATTTATGATCCGAAATGTAAATCTGCAAGAAAATCTACTTTCTAAAAAAAATGATGAATAGAGGGCGCTCCCTGGAAAAGATCACATAATATGCCTTTAAGCATACATGTAACAGTGGAACAGGGACAGAAGTAGCATACTTAGTTGTGCAGAATTTGAAAAACACCAGGAACTAAACTGGGCAACCAGGTACAATATTGTAAACAAAACTCCCAGCTCCTGCATAATTCAATGCTTGGGAGGGGAGGGGAGGGGGAGGCTCCAGATATATCTTGGGAGAATGCAGTTAAGCTGTTAAGACTCCCTTTATCAGACTTTCTCATCTAATGGCATCACTTTTTTGGAAAATGTCACCAAAAGTCCCATATTTTTTTTGAAATTTAACTGACCAAATGTCCATTGGAAACATAACAAAATCATTTGGGGGAGATCACCCATAGACCCTTATGTTTGAAAAAAAACGAAAAAACCTTGCCCTTCTATTTCGACTGAATCTATAAACTTAAAAATTGACACAAACTCATACTTTTCACTAGGCAAACTAAACGCCAAAACATTACCGGGAGAACTACGATTACCACTAACCTACAGGAACCTAGCATTTTCTAGCTGTTACAAGATAGCAGATAACGCAAACACTGTGAAGCAAAGTGTGAATATCAATTCAAATTATAGAATAACATCCTTCAGGCCAACCGGCTAACCCTGGGGGAGGGGGTTCACTCAACCCTTTTTTGGGTAGGGGTGAGCCGCCCAGGGTCTCAAAAAGGGGGCTACAGAACTGAACTGAGTGGATTTTATGACGAAACATAGGATCTAAGGAACTGATATTTTTTCAAAAAAGTAGGTCTTGAGAACTGGCCAATAGTTCAATTTTGATAAGCAAGAACGCACATTTTCGATATGTTTTTGGAATGCAAAATGTTCGAAGAATTGGGGTTTTGGAACGCAACATTTTGTGATTTTTGAATTTTCAATAAAATTGGGGTCTTAAGAAATGATGCAGGCTCTAAAGGGGGTCCAAAAGAGCTTGCAGCAGAGGGTGAAAAGGGGGGTCTTCAGCGCGGCATATACCTAATAGGTATGACATTGGAAAAGGGTATAGATACCCTTTTCCAATGTCAGTGCCCCCCAGCTAACCTTCTACTCCTAGGCCTACATATAAACTTGTTCGCCCACGCCATCCAATACATAGAAGATAATGTTATGATATAATTTTATAAATTGCCCATTGTCTGGTTGACGTCCTCCACAGCTTTTCACAATGAGACCCAAATGTCAGTTCTCATGCTTAGGCTTCTAACCATACTCATAGGCCTATACTTAGGGGCACAACATTAGATTCTCAGGGGGTGGGGGACGTGGGAGTTTTTTGAAGAAAAAACTTTTAACAAGCTTCACTTCACCCCAAGGCATTCAAACACCACTAGTAGCGATGATTTCATGACCGTCCGCCAACACTGAATCATTTGTAGATGTGTCATGAATATTTTTGTTAGCAAAATATCATGACATACATCTAATTTGTATGTGTGAACCTGAAACCCTGGGTAATTTAAATGGAAAGAAACGAGGGCTCTTTTGCCAATACCAAGGCCTAGTAATGAGTAGCAATTGATCTGCCTGAAGTTAGTGATGGCATCTACAGCTGCCTTCAGAGGCCATCAATTTAAGTTTACTCCAAAAAAGAGAATATTGCTCAAAAATCGAATTGAGTAATTGCAACCCATTGTTCTTATTTACATTTGTCTGGATATTGACTCTATAGATGTGTAGTCTTTTAATAATAACTTCCATATCGGTATTTATAACGTCACCAGTAGACAATTCAGGAAAAGCCAATAGCTTGTATCAAGGAGGGAAGAGTGTATTACTGTACACCAAACAGACACAGAATTATAAAGGAAGTAACATGTATCAGGAATCTGAATCTTTTTGTTTCGTCTAGACGCATAACATTGATATCCTTGGGCAGATTTTTGGTGCGATTAAGATTAGGAAGGTGTTGGATGTGGGGGAGGCATCCAGACTGAGTGATTGGTTGTGAATAGGCCTATATTCAATCAGAGATTTAAAATAATGAAGAATTATTTCACAGATCTAAGTTATTGTGATGTTACCAACATTCCGTGGCCAATCAGGATTACAATGTAGGTGTTCCCTGGCCCGCTAAATTTGCCTTTGTTTGGCAGTCACATGCATTACCTGGCTGTATCCTCCGGGTCCCATTTTATCTCATAATGCGTTTTTTGCTAGCGTACCATCGCACAGGTTTTCTGCAGTCGTCTTCAAAATGTATGAATGTGAAGCTTAGGTTAGGAAAAAAATTTTTTAGAATTATTTTCTCAAATCATGTAAAATTAACCGGTTTTTGGCCGGAAAACTGTCGATAAACTTTTTTTCACATTCCTTTTAAAAAAATCAGATTTTTGCAGATTTTGGTGACATTTTAATTTTGATTGATTTTGGTGACATTGTGGTTTTAAAAAACCAAAAAACCGAACCGACTGACCCTACTTGACAGGTCCATCCGCCAAAAAAACAGGGTGGGTTTTTTCGTCGCCTATTAGGCATTATGCCTACAAGTTATGGGCCAGTAAATATTACATGTAGGTTGGGTCGGTCGGTATTAAGGCAAAATCACATTTAAAATCTGTAAAAATATTGCCATTTTTTGACAACTGCAACAACAACAAAAATTCCCCAAAAATTTCTAAATAAATTGGGTCAGTTGGGCCCATAGAACAGGATTTCTTTTTGTCAGCCTATCATGGGGTTAATTGCGTCAAGTTGAATGTTATCATTAGAAATCTGAGGGTCCAAAATTAGTAAATTCATATTGTCACCCACAATTTCAGAATGTTCAACACTGCCTACAAGCTAAAGTACATGGCAGATAAGAACATTCCATCAGAAACTGAAGTTGAGAATAAAAAGGTACCTGATGAATTGAATCCTGGCAAGCCTGCCGGAGTTCCGACAATCAACTCCCCTATGTTTTAAAACTGGGTCAATGGGTGACTTGAGGGTTGTGATACGTGAGCACCAATGACTAATGGCAAACTGCTAATGTTTCCTTAGCAAATCTTAAAGTATCATTGCTACATCAATGTGGGAAAGTGAAACTGGTGAAACTAAGACAACAATCTGGCACTGGTAATGTCAGGGATACACATATTGGTGGAGTATTCTATCAACTGCTGGTGGTGATTGAAGTCCTCTTTAGAGCATTTGCCTTTCCAGGAGAGACAAACCAAAGAGCAGGGGGGGTTAGAGCAGAGGAGAGAGAACCCAATTCTAAATGTTTTCCTTTGTCATACAGTGTCTTAATCCATCATCAATCAATATACAGGGCAGTTCATACAAGATTCAACTAAGTGTGCCCACATAGTATCTGATAATGTATCTCTGCAGAATTCAAAAAACTGAAACTGATTCTTATTATCAGCGGCGCAGGAAGCCAATCACAATCAGCTCTCCTTTGGCACTACTCCATTAATATTAAAAGCCTGGGGGAGGCACTTATGTACCCTTAACACGGATTCTCAAAGAAGGAAAAAGTGACCCATAACAAGGATTACAACTCAAAGAATCATACTCATACAAAGGATAGGCTCTCAAGACAAGAGTTTAGACTGACACTGACATGAACGTATGAAGTAAGGCCAAAAAAAAAATTCTCGTTATATTGGCGTAACGGGCTGAACAAAAATAGGGTAGGTAGGTAGGGATTTTTTTTTTTTTTTTTTTTTTTTTTTTTTTTAGCAGCTGTTTTTGAACAATGTTAACCGAGTTTAAACATTCCCTATTGTTTGTTAGAAGTACCCCTCAGTACAAGTCTATATACAAATAAAACACAATAAACCATATTTTCGGAAGGAATTTCCGTTTATTCGAGGAGCACCGTCGTATTTCGTTCGAGAAAAAACATTTATTTTTTTCATTTTTTTGGGTCGGTCGGTTGGTTTTTTTGTTTTTTTTCACTGAAAAAAATAAATAAATGTAGGGTCGGGCGTATTTTTAGGGTCGGGCGGGTTACGCCAATATAACAATTTTTTTTTTTTGGCTTAAGTGCATGATTCATTTTTATTTGTAAATTTATCCCTATGGGCCAACTATTTTAGGGGCTATCTTATTGATGACACATGACTATCGCTCAAAGCAACCCTAATCGCGGATTCATGTTGAAAAAGACCCTAATTCTCTGAAATTTGCGATTTTGATACCCTTAGCACGGGTCCGCACTGACCGGCGTTGTGGTCGAAAAAGCACCCATATTCTGTGATTTCGTCCACGCGGATTATTACAACATTATACCTGACTGCCCCCCCCCCCCCCCCCCCCCCCCCGGATTAAAAGAATAGAAATTTACTCTTTCCTCACATTTTGCTTGATGGTGAAAAAAAGGCCATTAACCCTTACAGCCCCGCACCCCATGAAATCCCATTTCCCATCCTGTCGGTTCCACCCGGCGCTGAGGTTTTTGGGTGAAATAATGGCCCCGGGCTACATAGCTGGGCGAATACACTCGCCCAGCATAGCTCCCCCGTGGCTCAGTTGGAAGAGCGTTCGACTTGTAACCGAGAGGTCGTGGGTTCAAACCCCGGGGCGTGGCACCTCTTGTTGTGTGTGTTTTTTTTGCTTGAAAAAAATTTCGTTGGAAAATCCTTCAAAAGTGTTAGGGTTAAGGAACGATTTCTTTTCTTCTTTTTAATTTTCACTTTTTTCTCTAATTTCACCTTGATTAACCCTTACAGCCCCGCACCCCATGAAATCCCATTTCCCAGCCTGTCGGTTCCACCCGGCGCTGAGGTTTTTGGGTGAAATAATGGCCCCGGGCTACATAGCTGGGTGAATACACTCACCCAGCATAGCTCCCCCCGTGGCTCAGTTGGTAGAGCGTTCGACTTGTAACCGAGAGGTCGTGGGTTCAAACCCCGGGCGTGGCACCTCTTGTTGTGTGTGTTTTTTTTGCTTGAAAAAAATTTCGTTGGAAAATCCTTCAAAAGTGTTAGGGTTAAGGAACGATTTCTTTTCTTCTTTTTAATTTTCACTTTTTTCTCTAATTTCACCTTGATTAACCCTTACAGCCCGCACCCCATGAAATCCCATTTCCCAGCCTGTCGGTTCCACCCGGCGCTGAGGTTTTTGGGTGAAATAATGGCCCCGGGCTACATAGCTGGGTGAATACACTCACCCAGCATAGCTCCCCCCCCCCCCCCCCCCCCCCCCCCCCCCCCCCCCCCCCCCCCCCCCGTGGCTCAGTTGGTAGAGCGTTCGACTTGTAACCGAGAGGTCGTGGGTTCAAACCCCAGGGCGTGGCACCTCTTGTTGTGTGTGTTTTTTTTGCTTGAAAAAAATTTCGTTGGAAAATCCTTCATAAGTGTTAGGGTTAAATTATGAAGTCAAGCAAATATTACAGTTCATCTGGAAAACTAATAACCCCCAGCTCAACCCTTGTTCAGAATGTGAAAAGAATCATTAAGTCAGACATATTGATAGTCATTAAGTCATATTATGGATGTGCCCTAAAATAATCCCTAACCATGGTTGGAAAAGGACCACTCGTTTGGAAAGGATTTCCAACAACAGAAGTTTCAATTCAAACCCTGTGTTTCTAAAATATGTTTATTTATTGTTGTTTTTTGTTTGTTTGTTTGTTTGTTTGTTCGTTTGCTTGCTTGTCTTACCTGTGAGCTACCGGAGTCTATAACTGCTAGGACTAAAACTAATACTGCCAACCTGAAACAATAATCAAAATTAAAAGATTAATCAATCAAGAAAAAAAAGAGAAAAAATCTGCATCATGAGTTCACACTATAAAAACATGATAACCCCCCCCCCCCCCCTACACACACACACACACACACACACTTATCCCCCCCCCCCCCCCCCCCCCCCACACCCCCACCACACACACGTTTTGTATTGTTTTACGGAAGATTAATCCCTGATAAGTTGCGCTTGCTGATTGGTTGATAATGATGTCATGATAAATTGGAGACGACCATTGGCATAGCCATGATTTGGATACATAATGAACATGTACATTACAGTCAACACAAAAGTAACTGACCAGGTAATAAATGTGCTAGCAACTCGAAAAGTATAACGCCTACATAAACATATTAAATTATAAAGTTGTTGTGACATTTCTCCTCCTTAATTTGAGATAGTGCATGGTTGATTATTGAGGAAGTTAAAATCCTAAATGTTAGGGCAAATCTGATTGTAATTTTCACATTTTTTTAAATTTCAACACAGGGAGAGTATGACAGGTATGAAGCCTGTGTGCCATGTTGATCAACCTTAACAATCCAACAACATGTGAATCGACCGGGGAATTAGAACTACCACTACCTAGCTGTATAATCAATAATTTGCCCATCTGAGTCCGCGTGTAGAAAGTCAAAATGCGAAATTGACAATGCATTAATTTAGGATTGTAACATCCTCAATAATCAACCATTCCTAGCGTGTTTTTATCACAAATTAAAGAGGAGAAATTTCTCACCAACTTTATAATTTAATATGTTTATGTAGGAGTTATACTTTTAGAGTTATCGTCACATTTAATACCTGGTCAGTTACTTATTGAGTTGACTGAACATGTACATGTATGTGGGAAAACAAGGCACTTTCCAAGATCCCACATCTGACACCAAGGAATCCCACATCTGACACCAAATACAAATATTTTCAGACCAGACATGTGTGTACAATGTTTATTATAATAAATACTGCATGAAGTTATGAACCTTCTTAAAATATATCCACTTTGCATAATATCTGAAAGTCTACAATTTTTGAAAAGTTATAAGAGATTTGACACTTGAAACAAAAATACCGATTTTTCACCTCAAATTGGTTAGATATATTATTAAAATTAAACTTGCCAATTCCTCTCTTTTGCGTCTTTTCTTTAGGCTATATTAAAAAAATCATTTGTTTCAGAGCTCCCGCGCGCGTTAGTTAATTGGTGCGCGTTAGAAAGAAGAAAAAAAAAGAAGAAAAAATCTTTTTTTCTTTTCTTTTTTTTTTTTTTTTGAAAAAAAAAAATCCAAACATTTCAGATTTTTCCGATTTTCATTGTCAAAAAAAAAAAAAAAAAATCCCAACATTTCACAGATTTTTCAGATTTTCATTGGTCACATCATTTAAAATACAAAAGTTCACTTTTACAAGGATTTCAATATTTTATATTTATAAAATATTTAAAAAAGAAAATTTAAAAAAAATCGCATTCCGCATTAGGTTTTGAAAAACTGAAGAGCTTTGAGACAAAAGATATTTTTAATATAGCCTTATCAATTATAAGAATACTTTTTTGGGGACCCCACCTTTCATCCCTCTTCACCATCTTTTGGTATGTCCTCACAAATATGCATCCAGCATGTTTTGTTTTTTAGATGTGTGTCTAGTTATTATATAACTGGTCAAGGCTGGCTTAGTGGGTTAGTTGCTAAAATAGATTGACCTCTGGTCTCCCTCCCTGCCCTTCCCTCTGGCTAGGCCACTGTTTTTCAAGTTACTATATCAGAGAAAAAAAATTCTTGATTCCAAAAAAGTGAAAACAAGGAGGGGTTTTCTATCATCTTTATTTTTATTGATAACAGGATAAATTGGCCAATGGTTGAGATTGAGAACCAAATGCCAAATTTCACAAATGCATGCCCAAAATAAACTTTCTTATGGAATAAAGTGTTGATAGGAAAAGCAAATTGGCCAAGTACTTGAACGAGCAAGAAGGCCAGCTGATGGGAATCTGGCAAAACAGCATTGGGCGCATTTACAAGAGTTGCCATACCCCACAAGCAATAATTGACATTTTCAAGACGGTCCCTTCCTGAATTTTTGCGTTGGACACTACTGCGTGGAAATAATAAACTACTACTTTCTACACTTAAAATATAAAAATCATGCAATGCAACATACGTAGACTAATGATTATATTATAATCTCCTGATTTATTCCAAGCAAATAATGATTTCAAACTTACTTATTAAATGCTACGGTTCTTTTTGGAGGTCGATTTAGCTCAGAATGGGCCCGTAAATCCCGGGAGCCAATGTGAGCTTCACCTCGCCGTTTCTGGGTTTTACAACCCCCAGTCAGAAATCAGTTTTTATGCCGTTTACAATGCCACTTGAACGTGTCAACATACAAAACTTAGTTACAAACTAGATAATACACTTACCATCTCCACATATTTGACGATAACAACCTATGAGCTGCTTTATTTGGATTTAATAAATGTTCCATTTTTAACAAACCAGCCGAGTCTAAATCACCCGCTGGAACTCGACACACCAATCCGAAAACAACGGGCTCCTATCACTTCATGAGTACCATTTAATCCAGTACCAGAACTTGACAGTTTCTTTTAATTCCACGGACGGGAGAATGCTGCTCCTCGATCTTGGTAGCGAAAAAAGTTTTTCTGCAGTTCTTTCTGATGGTTTTTAAGAAGAAAACAAAGGAATTCTCGTTCTGGGCTGGCAAAATCGGCCAGAGGAGCATCCAAAGTTGACGATTTGGTGGATAGCTCACACACACCGTGCAGCCGAGGAAAATGAGCTTTGGCGAAAAGTGGGCGGAGCTTCGTAAGGAGAATTGGAAGAATGATCAAGTGAAAGTCGCCATCAAAACTTTTTGCTATGATATTCACCCACACTTGAATAATATGAGATCAGTGCGTAAATGTTTTGATTATTATTTTGAAAAGGATTTGTTTATTGGTAAAAATATGACAATGGCATAGTCTTAGTATGTCTTTGGTTTTCTTTAGTGGGAGTGTGTCTGGGGTGTCTAGATGCGGTCCACTAATACATATTTCAACCCTAAATCATCGTTTCGATGTACTTGATTGATGCAGGTACTAACTGTCTCTGTTTGAGGCAAGCAGTTTTTTATATGATTTACTTCAGAATTCAAACAAACATTATTAAAGGGGCATTAAGATATGTGGTGGAGTGGGGGCAGCGCCCTCAATTACAAAAATATATGATAACAACTGGGATTTGTATACAATTGTATTACATGTATGAACTTACACCTCCCGGTTACACCTCACCTATAACAACAAAACGTCGATTCAACAATGCTGATCTAGCCAGATCAGCATTTTACATGATTACGTTAAGGGTGGTATTCCAACATATTTAAAACATTGCTTTAATCAAGTTTTGCTGGTTTTTTAGTAGGAACAACAATAATGGCAATTATGTTCATCTTGAATTCTGAAGTATATTAATTAAAATTACAAAAATTCAACATGACATTGTGTTCCTTTAATGGTCATATTTGCTATTACCCCTAACGAGAACACCCTGTTTTGATCTTAGGGCGTAGCCTCCAGATTTTGATTTTTAGCTTAGTTAATCGAACAACGCCCCCCTCCCCCACCCCCTCATTATGAGGCAACAGGAGAACGTAGTACACACACCATTAAAGCAATTTTAGTACAAAACGCCATCACCAACCAACTAATCAACCAACCACAGCGAACCAATCAACCATCCAACCAAAACAAAACTTAACCTACTCAATGTTCAACGCACTCAGTGCACCAACCCATACATGTAAATGACTATACAAACCTACTATCAATCCCACTACCCGGCACCACCTCTAAATCGCAAGAACAATTCCTCACAAAACAAAACATCCACCCAACCAACCGAACCAACCAACCAACCCGGCCACCCAACCAACCAAACGTAGTTACCAACCCGGACCATCCACCAACCATTCAACCAACCAACCAACCAACCAACCAACCAAACCAACTAATCAACCACCAACCAAACGTAGCCTACCAACCAATCATCCACTCGATCAACCAACTCATCCTTGCACTAACCAACCAACCTGCCTGCAATCACATCAATCAACCAACCAATTAACCTTCCTACACCAATCATCAAAACACAAACAATGTTTCACCATCACCAACCAACCAACCAACCAACCAGAACCCAACCATTCAACCAACCAACCAAACGTAGTTACCAACTAACCAACCAACCAAACGTAGCCTATCAACCAATCATCCACTCGACCAACCGACTCATCCACTATCCAACCAACCTGCAATCACATCAATCAACCAACCAATTAACCTTCCTACACCAATCATCAAAACACAAACAATGTATCACCATCACCAACCAACCAACCAACCTACCAACCAACCAACCAACCAAACGTAGTTACCAACCAACCAACCAAACGTAGTTACCAACCAACCAACCAACCAAACGTAGCCTACCAACTAATCATCCACTCGACCAACCAACTAATCCACTAACGAGACCAACCTGCAATCACATCAATCAACCAACCAATTAACCAACCTACACCAATCATCAAAACCCAAACAATGTATCACCATCACCAACCAACCTACCAACCAACCAACCATTCAACCAACCAAGCGTAGTTACCAACCAACCAACCAGACGTAGCCTACCAACCCGAATCATCCACTCGACCAACCAACTCATCCTTGCACTGACCAACCAACCTGCCTGTAATCACATCAATCAACCAACCAATTAACCAACCTACACCAATCATCAAAACCCAAACAATGTATCACCATCACCAACCAACCTACCAACCAACCAACAAACGTAGTTAGCCTACCAACCAATCATCCACTCGACCAACCAACTCATCCACTGACCAACCTGCCTGCAATTACATCAATCAACCAACCAATTAACCAACCTACACCAATCATCAAAACCCAAACAATGTATCACCATCACCAACCAACCTACCAACCAACCAACCAACCAACCATTCAACCAACCAACCAAACGTAGTTACCAACCAACCAACCAACCAACCAGATATAGCCTACCAACCAATCATCCACTCGATCAACCAACTCATCCTTGCACTAACCAACCAACCAACCAACCTGCAATCACATCAATCAACCAACCAATTAACCAACCTACACTGACCAATCATCAAAACCCAAACAATGTATCACCATCACCAACCAACCAACCTATCAACCAACCAACCAAACCAACCAACCAACCAACCAACCAACCAACCAACTAACCAACCAAACGTAGTTACCAACCAACCAATCAACCAAACGTAGCCTACCAACCAATCATCCACTCGATCAACCAACTCATCCACTATCCAACCAACCTGCAATCACATCAATCAACCAACCAATTAACCAACATACACCAATCATCAAAACCCAAACAATGTATCACCATCACCAACCAACCTACCAACCAACCAACCAACCCAACCAATCAACCCAACCTACCAACCAACCAACCAACCAACCAACCAACCAACCAACCAACCAACCAACCTACCAACCAACCAACATTGCCCAGCCCCACATACAAATTTAGAAAAATAATAAAAATCATAGCTTAGTATTTGGCGCAAACCTTATGTGCCGAGTTTCAGTTTTTGTAGATTTCTCAGAAAGTAAATGAATTTTGCATAAATCTAAATCTAAAACTTTCAAAAAAATATGTACTTCAAGTCGGATGTGAGTAGTTATTCTAAAATCTTAATAATATTAATAGTGTCAGCCTGCGACAATGTCTGAAATAGGCCTATAAAGACGGCGTCTGACATCATAGGTTTGGATTTTTTCTGGGGGCGTTCGAATTTTGTCAAAACGCTACGAATGCCTCCCATCCCCCTCTGGTTACGGGCCTACGTGTACTTGTATTTTCATGGCAGGTAATACCTGCCATGGTATTTTGTAGATGATGTTTTAGGGATACTAGTATCTAAGAGGGATATCATATTGATAAACCTGAGCCCCTTATTCAGTTCAACTTATTATATTAATCCTAAAAGTGCTTGTCGTTTTGAAAAACAGTGTCTATACTCTATTTGGCCATCTCGAGACAGTGACGTAACCGCGTATTCTACTAATTGCATCACATAACGCGCGCGTATACTCGCGGCGCTGGCGTACAAACACGAGAGTTCAAAAGCGGAAGATAGACACGCGTGCGTAAAAGCTGCGCCTGTTCAGTTACGTCACTGTCTCGAGATGGCCAAACAGAGTATAGCAGCTTTATGTTTCATTGAATTTTAAAATGTTGCAAGCGTTATCAACTCAGCTTTCATAAGAAGAGCTGATACACTTCAGCTTTTTTAATACGGGACTTGAAGTTTTATGGACGAATGGTGCGTGACTAGGCTGTCGCGACATTTGCCTTCAAGAACCCTCAATGACAAGGTTATGAATGATGTACTTATATAAATGATGATCTTGGATCTTGGATTGGTGAACCTCCACAATACTTCAAAGTGTATGTAAACTTTAGAGACTTGAGGGGCTGGATTCCCGGATGGGCGCTTTGTCACCATCCCACCGCTGCCACCAATTGAAAAGTCAATGGGACTTTATAATCAAGACAAAAAAGGATCCTTTACAAAGTACTTCGGTTGATTAAAATAAAACTATTTGTAGCTTCACCAAGCCAATAATTGATATCGATTTTGTCTCAAGCACTTTAAGTAAGACTGAATTATTTAAAGTAGACAGCACCCTCAAGAATCCTCCAATACTACTACATGTAACGTAACGTCACCAAAGACATAACAACAATTTCATATTTTGGAAAACCCAAATTAAAATGTTCTGGCTACACCTACGTGTGTGTAACATGGTTTTAGGCTAATTTGATTACATTTTTATGTTATTTAAAGGTTGTGATAGACCTACAGAAACCAACTTTTGTTTTTGTTAAAATATTATTTACATTCGTCACACTTTCCCCCATCTCACTCAGATCTCACCAACAGATTCTAAACGAGACAACCGCTTCCTACGAGTTGATTCATTGGGTAAAAATAACCGCTGATTTGCCGTATAATTCTCCCAACCTGTTGGCCAACTAACTTCTGCTATAGTTTTATACTGCTATCCCACCAATAAATTATGTTAATGACCCCCAAACCGGTGAGTCGGTTATCAAAAGTTATCCAGCTGCGTACGCTCCAAACGTAGTCCACCATTCAATCGCTCAACTCCTGCATTTCAACTCAATTTTCCATCGTCTTCTTGGATTATTTGTCATTTTTGTTCACGAGAAGTACTTTTCAAGCAGTTTAACATGATTTTAAAGGATTTTTAGAGTCGACGAGAAACTTTTGGGTGTAGTTCCGGGCGAAAGTGGTGCGTATTGTTTCAGGAGTTTTCAGTGATTCGGCCAGAAGAGCAAAATTACCTACTGCAACTGAACGGTCGCTACGAAAAAGCAACGGTGTTGGCCTGGAATGGGAGTCACAAGTTGAATTTCATCGCTATCTTCGCCGGCGATTTCCATCCATTTTTCACCAAAAAGTGTCTACCCTACCTGTCATAATTTGACGGGGAGAGGTTTTTTTTTCTTCTGCCTTCTACGAAGGACTTTAAAAACTCTTTAAAATGAAGAACCGTGAGTTATTGCAGAGGCATGTCCTTCTATGTGTTGTGATTGTGATGTTAGCATGGACAGAATTTGCAAATGCAGCGGTAAGTGTATTTTACTACTTTATATATTTTCTTACCAGTTTAGACAAATAATTGTAATTATAATAAACTGTTCAAGTGGTGGGCAGGACATTTGTCTTTATTGTAGTCATGTTGGATATCGTTGTATGTGCATGGAAATTGTGTTTTTGATTTTGGTTCCGAAGTCAGCCAGTAGTGTTGGGAGGTGCCCACCAATGTGTTCGGAGCCCGGCTCCAGGCCCATGGTGGATTTGTGACAGAAAGTGTCGTCCAACTCCCAAAAAGCAACTTCATTTTAACGCTCTTTCATTTTATTTCAGGTCAAATTTGCCGTTAACATCAATGTTTTGATATATACAATGTTTCCCTGTCGAAAATCGTTATTTTACAGCTTTTAAGAGCAAATTACGGGTTGTGTTCATTTAAGATTATCAAATTGGGCGCAATCCTGTGCCAAAACGCCCAAAGTGAATCGTGATTTGGAGTGAGATTTCAAGACGATCCCTGAACGGCTTGACACAGGGCACATATGGATAGAAACTTCGTATTTTGCAGCTGCGAATGGTTGAGGAGTATGTAATCCTTCCAGCCACTGGTTTGATCTTAGCCGATCGATGGGGGGTTCATAAACTAGTATTGTAAACTGACAATTGGCATGATGATTATTAGGTGTTATGGTGTTGTTAATCTTGTTTATTTATTATCCTATTGTTGAATATACTTGGCTTTCTCCATTGCTCTAAACTAATAGGTACTTGAAATCCGAACTACAATGTATGTGAAGGCATTTTATTTTAGATAACTTTAAGTTTATAGTCAAGTCCCAGCTGGTAGGCCTCTGGTCAGCTTTAGGTCTAATACTATAAATAGTCATTTATATGGTCACTGGTGGCCAGTCTTGTTTAAAAGTAGTATTCATTATTGTGTTTATAATCCATTTTGGAAGGTTTATGAGTCCTTTCTAGTTCTCAAAAATGTATTAAAAAGATTATACAGGGTGAGTAAAAAAACCTGCAATAGTGGAAGGAAGCCATCTTATTTTCATAACCAATAAGTTGAAGTTTGAAACTTTTAAAACATTGCAATAATGATATGTGTGATACCAGGCGGAATTGGGCAGAGTTATGAATGGAGAAAAATTCCAAATATGTTTTGGGTGTTATTTTTGTCAATTTTTAGATTCTCATGATTTCAAAATGCTTGTCATGTCAAAAAATAAACGATATTTTTAATTGTTTATTCTTGCTTCTTTCTTTATTATTTACTTTGTTTTTATGCACATTTTAGTGGACGTTTTCTATTTTTTAACATTTCAGGCAGTCCAAATTCAAAAGGTTACAACTCGAGTTAGGAATATCCGATTTCAGTAAAACAAGTGTTGTTGTAAAGTGCAAAGCCTATATTTTTATAATACATCAATAACTCAATTTTTGAACTCCTGCCCAATAATTGTGCCTGGTTTTGACATGGCGTCACATAATATTATTTGCTATATAAATCCAGCTTATTATAACTTATTATGTGAACAAATGAAGTCAATCATATTTCTTTTTGTCTTTGGTGAACCTTTTTGCTGCACAACCCAATAAACTTGTTTTTGTCCACGAGCGTCGAGCGTGGTGATTTTCAATTGAAATTGCATCCTTTTTATGTTCACATTTAAATATCCAGGGGGGAGGCACTCAACTTATTTTTGGTAGGGGTGTGCCACCCAGGATCTCAAAAACCGGGGTCTTCGGAGTGGATTTGTGTCGAAAAACATTGTCAGTGGCAGTGCTACTAGTACTATGTCCCCCTGTCATCAGCGTCATTCTGTAATGGAATAGATGTAAACTGCTCACAAAAGTATCGAAACACTTAGAAATGATCCAATATATAACGTCTCGAAAAGGTATGCATTAATTGAAGCAAATAACCAAGTGCATAATTTTGTTCTGCGTATTTTGACACCTCGATCGATGAGATACAATGTTGCGGAGCGTAGTTCTTGTCATTTCAATGATCGTGGGTCCAGTTTCAAAAGTGACATTCATCCCTATTGAAAATCACGAATCTGATCATTCTTAACAGTAATGCAAACCTCTTTCTATAGGATGATTGTCACTTTGAAACTGGACCCACAACCATTAAAATGACAAGAACTCCGCTCCGCAACATCGTATCTCATCGATCGAGGTGTCAAAATACGCAGAACAAAATTATGCACTTGGTTATTTGCTTTTGATTAATGCATACCCTTTCAAGCCGTTATATATTGGATCATTTCTAAGTGTTTCGATACTTTTTGTGAGCAGTTTAGAAGAAACTTGGGCGAAGTATGAAACCACTATGGACACAGCACACTATATACTACGGGCTGGTATTTTAAATTAAAAAAAGAGAATATTTTTGTTTTTTTACAAATTTTTCAAAATATTTGTGGGGGAAAAAAAGAAAATGTTTGGACATTTAAAAAAAAATTGAGTGGATTCAGTTGATTTGTCAGACTAGTTCGATGTATGAAGCCATATCAAATATCATTTTGTTCGCATCATGTTACCATTCACACATAACCCCTGCATTCCTGCCTTAAAATCAGGAACCAGTAAATAGTGATCTATAAATCACTAAAGTAGGCCTAGTATTGAGATTGACAGTTTTTGCTTTCATGGTTATAGACCTTCTTTAGGGATGCACCATTTGATTTTCAGGGGGGCGGGCATGGAAGTTGGGGTCGGCCGGGGTTATAATTTTTTTGCTACTGAAGTAGGCAACATTTTTTGTTTTTCGCAATTTTTTCAAGGTTTTTTTTAGGTTTTACTGTTTTTCTTTACATTGAGTTGGGCGAGTCATTTTTTTTTACTCAGCAGTGGGTCACTTTTTCTTTCTTTTTCCTGGTTGGTGGGCAAAGTTGTTTTTTTCCTAGATAGTGGGCAAAAATTTTTGTTTTAAAAAAACTTCCATGCCCCCCCCCCCCCCCCCCCTGAGTATCTAATGGTGCGTCCCTTAGGTCATGCCATTGCCATCATATCAAATATCATGTTGTTCCTCATCATGTTACTTGTTACCATATCCCCTGCATTCTTATCGGCCAAGTTAACACATCTTTAGACATGATAATGTTATTACGCATCATTGCATGGCAGTCTAGCTTTTCCTGTTGTCTATACGAATGTATCACCGCCAGTGGCATCTTTACGTCAGCATATGTCGCACAATTGTATCGAAGCATTATTTTTTGCATCTTTCTTATCTTAAGGTTTTATCCAGGTCTGTATTTAAAACAAAAACTCATCAAATGTTGCTAAAATTAGACTCTTTGTTGTGGTTATAAATGTGTAAAACCAAGTTGACTTTTAAGACATACATGTATGTCCAGAGGGTGTGGGACAGTGTCTAGACTTTCGACCAGTCTCGAGTCTCGTCCTCCACCTTTCCTCCTACACAATATGAAAATCTTTATGTCCATTGTCCAGACATGCATCCTACTTTTGTAAGTAGACTAGATTTGTGTGTGCTAGAACCGAATAGGCTGGCTGAGAGTTGGCCTATAAGTACTAGACCAGTTCTACCAACAACAAATCAATAACATTTATTATGTTGGGGTCTGGCGAAGGGAGAGGGATTACTGTATTGTTGAAGGAGGTGAAACTTTAAAACGTCAAAACATGTTCAACAAAAGTTTTAACATATTTGATGGATACAATCATACAATGTTACAAGTGAGGGAGGGGCATACACTACACAAAATGTTGACTGGTAGATTATTAGCACAACCACATATAGCTTGCTAGTCATTTCTAAGAATGATTGTTAGTTTACCCGTGCAAACATTATATACACTCCTCCTCCCCCAATTTTGATGCTGGCGAACACCATTACTAATTTCACAATTTAGATCATGGCTGCTGGTGCAACCGTGCAAGCACTGCTGCCTCTGCCTGTTGACAACCTGAATGAAATTCCTTCATGAATTGGCTAGTATTTTTAGCAGACTGAAAGTAAATAATTAAGACAAGAACTAGGTCCATACATTAAATCTTGTTTTGCCAACTGTCAGAACAGTCATTACTGTGAAATCCCCAAAGCACCATGTAGGCCTAGATCACGCCTAGATTGAGTACATGTACTTATTGTAAGGAAAGAAAAGCATTGGTTAGCGAGGATCACCTGTTCTAGATCATAAACACCTTTGCATGCACACAAATAGTTAAGCTTAAGATTTTAGAAAGAATCCTAGAAATTTTTGCCCATAAAGCTAGTATAACCTATAAGTCTGGTTAGTCTTCCACAGCAGCCTGCTAGCCAAAACCCAGTCCTTCAAGCAATGATGCTTGGAGTCAAGCAATGATGCTTGGAGTCAAGCAATGATGCTTGGAGTCAAGCAATGATGCTTGGAGTCAAGCAATGATGCTTGGAGTCAAGCAATGATGCTTGGAGTCAAGCAATGATGCTTGGAGTCAAGCAATGATGCTTGGAGTCAAGCAATGATGCTTGGAGTTATAGAAACAGTTCTGAAGGCTTAAAGATCGGCAGTGCTTGAAAAACACCTCTTAGACTTAGAGCAAAAAGAAGTAGGTTATACTAGGAAAGTGCCATTAGTCATGTATTTAAATGTTGAAGATTCCTTTTCACCAGGTGCACTCGCATTGTAGACTCTTAATAAATTCAAAGGCTGAAAGTTTGTTCATGATAAATGTTTATATTGGTTAGAGCAGCTTTGTCATTAAAGGATACTAAATGAGCAAATAACGTAAAGATAATCATCAACATAGCCCAAATCCAAAATGTCATACAATTCCGACATCGCCTTCATGCCAAATAAGCAAATAACGGCACTTCCGGGTTGAGATTTGCCGCAATAGGCCGAGAGTAAAACGATAGCATAACTTCTGAATTCGGCACCTAGTAGTGAAACTAAGAAAATCATGACATTTTATATGATCAATTGCGAATGTTGGTAAACTGTTTTCAGATGGTAGTTAGTATATTTCTAAGTGTTACTTCGATGCAAAAAACCTGATTTCCAGAATAATTGAGGGCCCACTCCCATACGTATCTCTCAATGCCCCTTTAAAGCTCCGTTCAAGGGTTTCTGAAGTCCAAATTAGTCGTGATTCAGAACCAATAATCCAAATATATATATATTTTTTTTAAATTGCCATTAATTTCCAACTCTGTGAAACAGAATAGGAACAGCACCTGTGAACTAGGCATACTGCACCATGTGGTACACCAAACTATAGCTCCTCAACCAAACTAAATATAAAGCAAAATTGAAACTTTTTAAAGTCAAAAGTACATTACACAGCAGTGTTTCTAACCACCAAAACCTCATCATTATTTCCCCCTGTGGTAGCTTAACTTCATAATGTCCATTCATAAATGAACTTGAATCATTTGTATGATATTAATAATTCAATTCATGACGTGAACTGACAGATTGTAAATTGGGTGCTATAACATGAACCAGATACTGCAATTTAGACCAGACTATAATACATGTATGGACAATTTTATGGAATATTTAAGGGTATAGTATGTGATCTTTTCCAGGGGACCCCCTCAATCCTCGGAAAAAAAATTGGAAGCAGTTTTTCTTGCAGATTTACTTTTCACTTCATAAATCATAATATTCCAAGTTACAGAGCGATACGATTCCTAATAACCTCAAAATCTTAGTTTAGAGTGAATTTAGAGTAAAATTTGAACAAATAGATTGTACCGTTCTGTACAATTACAATATATTTTTAAACCATGATTTTGAAGTAATTAGGAATCGTATCGATCTGTAACTTAGAAGATCTTTATGATTTATGATCAAAAATGCAAATCTGCAAGAAAATCTACTTTCATAGTAAAAATCAATGATAGAGGGCGCTACTTGGAAAAGATCGTGCATAATATGCCTTTAATCCACAAGTCAAAATATCTCCATAACTACTTAATAGGGGAGGCAAGGGGAGCTCGGGTAATGTTTTAAATACTTATAATGGGTGTGCTGTCTTCGCCCATAGCTGCAGTTCAAATATATGCTGTATCAACCATATTTCTTGATATTGGTAGGATATAGGAGTCACAAAAGCCATTCGCACATTGAAGGCGCATTAAAGGTAGATGTTCTGATTGCTGGCCTGATTTTCAACTTGATGTGTTCTATTTTACATGAAAGGTCATCCTTAAAATTGTCACATTCCAAAGTTTGAGTTGCATATAACTCCAATAGTTCTAGTTTTAGAAGCACAAGGTCCCAAGAAATGTGCCCATTGAGTAGTACACAAACTGACTGGGGGTTAACCACCTTTGGCAGTAATTCATCACATTTGAGCCTATAATTTCTAAATCAAACATTTCTGGCCCTAAGATTTTACAGACATAATGAGAAAATATGGGGATTCTTCTGATATTAAAATATCTTGATGTGAAAAAACAATCATAGACCCCTAAAAGTGATTGGAACATACACCTTTACTCTTTTTGGTTGCATGCAATGGCGTTGAAGGATGCACACAGTCAGAATGCAATTTATGCTAGCTTTTGAGATAAATCGTTGGAGGAAGATGTTTGAGATATCAAACATTAGTCAATGTTTTTCAGAGCTGCCAACCCTTCTTGATTCCACTGAAGACTTCCGGGAAAATGGATTGGTATTCCCGTGTTAAAATGAATAAATGTATCAATCTTCCTGATTTCTGTTAACACTATAACACAGTAACAAGGTCAACAATTCGAGGAGAATCCATTCTCGCAAAAATCCCCGCCAGTAAGTTCCGAGAATCCAAGTTGAAACTTATTTGAATGGTGAAGAATCTGTTGATTCTTGCAAAATCTTTTTGCGAGACTCTAAATGGATTCACGCAACCTTTGACAAACTTCTGACCTGCTGTAATTGGTTGCTCATAGGATTCTTTATTCATTTTAATATCTTCCCGTTTCCTGTGCCAAATCTTCCCGATTGTAAGATTGTGGTGTTAGACGCTCTGGTTTTAAAATGTACTCTAATGACCCTGCTTGCAACGCCACAATAAAATGTAGCCTTTGACTTTGAGATAAGCTTATAGTTAAACTTAACCTATTATAGTTGTCTCTGAATTACAAAGTGCATGCATCCAGAAAGGGATGGCCCACAAATCAGGTCGATTGTTTGAGGAAGGAACCAATTGTATTGATTACCCACTCTATCAATGGACAAAACAGACTGGTTTCCTCCCAATCTGACATCATATAGATAACGGTTAAACAATAGGTCGAGGTTTGATGATTATAGCCTAGGAATAAGGGTTAATCTTGAGTTATCTCTTGGCTTTTGAAGTTTTGGCCTACGTAACGCTGTTAAAAATAGAACGTGCCTGGATAGAGCCTAGGCCTAAAATCTACATGAGGTCAGTATTCAATCCAAGGTTTGTTCATTTGCAGGTTAGAAATGAAGATGGGTTTGAAATTAGACCAGCTGGTAGTATTATGGAAATGGGTCAAAAATAACCAAAAAGTTCACTTTCAATGTAAACAATTCCTGGCAAAGAGCTTCAATATGCTCTCCAAGTCCTCAACCATACCACTATCTATGTCCCCTGATCCTCCGAATCTGACATAATAGATCAAATAAAGTTGCAGTACACTGATATGTTTTTGATGATAGGCCTAGGAAAAAGGGATTAAGGGTTAAGCTTGAGTTATCTCTAGGCTTTTGAAGATTTGGCCTACATGTACGTAATGCTGTAAGATATAGAAGAGCGTGCCTGGATAGAGCCTAGGCCTAAAAGCTACATGAGGTCAGTATCCATCCGAGGTTTGTTCATTTGCATGTTAGAAATGAAGATTGGTTTGGAGGTGGACCACCAGCTCGTAGGATAAGTAATACCAAATGGGTAAAAAATAACCAAGACGTTCACTTTCAATGTAACAAATTCCTGGCAAAGAGCTTCAATATGCTCTCCACGTCCTCAATCATACAACTATCCAGACTATTTTCCTCTGAATCTGACATTTATAATAGATAAAATAGTTAAACAATAGATGCAATACAACAATCGATACAGTTATCTCTAAGCTTTTGAAGTTTTGCCCTACGTAAGTTGGTAAAATGGAAGAAATAGGCTACATGAGGTCAGTATACTTATCCAAGGGCTTGGTCATTTAAAGATTTGAAATAAAGATGGGTTTGGTCCAGCTGATCTGATAAAGATTACCAATTGGGTAAAAAATATCCAAAAATTCACTACCAATGTTAAAATATCTTGGCAAAGAGCTCCTATTTCCCTCAACCATAACACACATACACAACATCCCCAACATCAGTCAAGTGTTTTCATGGCCCTCAAAGCAACAGAATGTGACAGGAACATTGACCTATAAAATAAAGGTTAAAATACCGAAGTGTCTGTGAGTTTACAACTGAGATGGGTTCATGAACTGTTACCATGACTACCGAAATATAAACTTGACATTCACTTGGAGACCTTGAAATGTAAACACATTTGCTCAAAACCTTATTTCACCTACTTCCACCCTCACCAACTCACCTACTTCCCCCCCCCCCCCACCCCCCCACCCCCCCCCCCCCCCCCCCCCCCCCCCTTGCCCCATACATCTACCAGTACTACTAGCAGATACATAAGGCTCATTCACTGTTTGATTTCACAGGTTCATGATTTAGCGATGATACAACAGATATAGGTTAGGGAAAATGCTCTATCTGTAGCAGAATATATTTTTATAGTACATGTACTTATAAAGATTTTTGAACCCCCTGAGAACTACAGGCCGATTGCGATTGGTCAGAAAGATGGATACATCATTTATTGCACCAATCAGAGACATTGTTTAAATTATTGTATTCCTGATAAAGATTGGAGTGAATTACTTTACAAGCTGCATTGAATTGGCTATTCATATGAGTACATCTTGTAATAAACCACAATCAGAACCACTGTAGGATAGACAGGTAGACTCCAGGGGTGACATAAGCCTGGTCATAAGCCTGGTCAGCCTGACGCAAGATCCACCCACAATTGTCAAGAATCAACATAATGAATGTGGATGTGCCTTGCCTGTTTCTCTAGAGTGCTGAAAATTTGAGCGATGACAAGTCAAAGACTTATAAAAGAAAACACATTTTTTGGTAAGAAAGCTTCAATTCCCCATTTATACCATCTATAATTCGATTTGCTTATTCGTCAACTTGACCCAGAAACTACTTGGATCAACCAATTTTGCGTAGGAGTATAAAGTTCTATCTGTACCTTTGTACATGTACTTCATGTCCGAAGCCGTTTCTCTCCTTACCGAGATTGTCTGTTTATTGGACAAATATTGTGTAACAGCGTGAGTTTAGCGAAGTGCAAAGGGTGAAGATGGCAGGTTATCTCTGCAGCTCAGATAGTTTATGTTTAGAATTTGAAACCCCTGGGAATATAAGTTATCGGTATAAATCCCTGAGGGCACAGTGGAGGGTACATAATCCTACAATTTTGTAACCTCCTTATACCACATGTGTATGTATCCCCATCCCTTCAAGACAAGTAAGGGGGCAGTGATTTCACTCGACCTATACAAACGGTGAAATACCCTTCACTTTCGATTTTCACCCTTTGAAGTTTTACTAAAGAGTGAATTTTTTTGTAAATTCCATTGTTTTGCTGTCAAAAACATTGTATTAGCCCAAATTCTGGCAATTGTTTTGGTTTTTCAAAAACAATTTATTTTTCACCCAAGATTTGATACCCAGTGAAATCGCTGGGGGTGGGTGGAGGGCAGGCGGCACCGTAGGCACGTCTCCCTCCCTGTGACCTAAACGTCCACATTTTGGTAGGCCCATGCAGGCGAAATACAGTAAGTCCAAAAGTTAATTTGAAAAACCTCTATCTTGTGAATTGTGCTTTAAACATGTTAAACTTAATGGATCAAATTGCTGATAAAAATGTCCTCTTGTGCCATATTTTCCCTGTTGCGACAAAAAGGTGTACATTTAAAAAAAGAGTGTTATTTTTGACAAAAATTGTCCCAGGGTCTCATTTTAAAGACAAGGTTCAATGACCAGCATATGCAAAAATTTGAAAATAACTGGGTTGGTCGTTCAGGCCCCTTCAAAAGGGTGGTGTTTTTTGGTCCCTGTAGGCCTATTTCAGTATTTGTACCATGTTTACATAGCATAATACGAAAAAGTATGTACACGAAGAAGGCCTATCTGGATCAAGACATGAAGATTATAAACTTCAGGTGAACTTGGGAGTTGACTTTGAGCCAAGAAATGCATTCCAAGTTTACATGCCTATAAACCCTGTCACACCATGCATGCCTGCCTGGTTTGTTGATAATGCCAATCAATTACAGGGAATGATACATTAAGGTGTGGCTTACACCCCGATATAATAAAGCCTTGATATGAAAATATAAAATCTTTGGTGTTATTTTAGAAACAATAGGGTGTTCAGTTACCTGTAATACCATGGTTCAGTCTAGCTAGAGTTGCTAGACTTGTGATCATTTAAAAGACTAGTCTATTTTAAATTGAAGCAACACTGCTTTTAATTGAAGAAACAGGAGACACAAATTTTAAAAAGCTGTACGAGCATAAGTTATACACCAACCGGGTAGGTCAAACATTCCTCAAGTATCTTGTTTCTCGCGGTGGCGACGCTAGCGCGTGTAGAAAACCGTGTTCCTTATGACATACAGTAGTGGCCATCTCGACTTGTGTTCCTGACTAAACACGACAGTAACTTTATCTCCGACTATGATATCAATAGTATAGGCCAGCTTTGAATACGATTAGCAATTTGACCCCTAGAAGTGTGTTAAGTCGGACAATACCGTGTACTCTTTTTACTTTTGTTGAAAGATCCTTCTTCTTTGGATCTTAGTATAGCCCTTGGCATGTGAATTCATTATGTATACACGTAGTAGGCCTAGTGACCTTAGGATCAGCCCACTCAAGTCTCAATTTGTATACATTATACATGTATACATGACATAAAATTTTCGTTCAGGTTTTGGATGAGTTTGGTTGGTGATTTTGTGTGTTGGGGTGGGGACCATTTGAGTTACCCTCCCCAAGAGCATTACACCTATGCCCAGCTTTCATTTGGGAGTGTTATATGTGGGGGGGGGGGGGGGGGGGGGGTGGGGGGGGGGGGGGGGGTAGAGTATGTCCCCCCTAAGAGCAATACACCCAGGCCCAGCTTTAATTTGTTATATGTGGGTTGGGGGGACGGCTTGATGGAAGACAAAAAACCATTAAATTTAAGTTGTTTTAACTGCTTAACCCATTTCTAAATACTACGCATATATTACAGCAAATTATATGTTCCTTACAACTCTCTCTTAGCACACTGTTTGAGTAATGAGTATGTACACCGTCTTATGAACTTCAACATTGATCAATAATTTAGCATTCATTCCAGATTATCTTTTCCTTTGTTTCTCTTAGCACTGGTGGAATAATGTACACCATCTTATATGAACTTCAGCACAGACAATTTTGCATGCGCTGTTGGACTACATGTGTGTGGTGGCATGGGAAAACCCTTCACATGGTCATTTTCTATCAATTTGGTTTTTTTCTTTGGCGAGAGCTTCATAATCTACTGAGTATTGGACTGTTTAAATTTTTCAGAAATTCCATCTAGAACTACAGTAATAGTATTTTAAAGTCGGCAAGCTTAAACGCAACACTACAAATTGAAACCGACAATTCAAAGGTGTACACAAACTCTTTTAAATGCTCTAATAATAATAAAACTACATTGTTATGTCACACAGAATAGCTTGTCATATGAAAAGAACTTTTGATATGAACCTAGTTTTTTGCGATATTATTAACAATTGTAAGTTCTTTACTTTCAAAATCTTTACAATGCATTGTCGGAATTCACAAGTGGTTACCATGGTAACAATGTCATTTTATGTAGCATTTTACACATAGCATTTTACACATAGAATTTGATAAACAAGGTTCAGAAAAGTACTAAAATAAACTTAACATCTGGAATTTTGCATAAAAAACCCCTGGAGACTAAAGTTCAAGGTATAATCTCTATCTTGGGACCAAAGTTGGAAAATTGACTTGGGACTCATTTGTCAGGAATATTTTGGTATGACCCAGATATCTCAATATTAACACTAGCGACTTCCGACGGGTTTTCCCATACCACCACACATGTATGTACACCGTCTTGTGAACTTCAACATTGACCAAAATTTAGCATTTCAAATTATATTTTCCTTTCTTTCCCTATACATGTAGCACTGTTGGACTATGTATACCGTCTTGTGAACATCAGCCCTTCAGCGAGGGCGAACAATTTAGCATGCATCAGCGATCAACAATCCCATGTGTTTAGCATGCATCAGCGATCAACAATCCAATGTGTTTATAGTTTACTATAAAGAAAACGGTTACAAATTGATTTTAAATTCACATGTAGACAGAATTACACCACTCCACAGCTATGTTGAGTATGTCTTTCATGTTGGAAATCTTTTAATAATAATAATTATCTCCACATTGAACCGCTTCCTTTTACAGATCCGATGAGCAAAGCAAGCGAGCGATGAAGATTCTTGTCTCGTATTATCACATAATATTTTGATCGTATGATGAATTTTCCATCTTAACATCTGCGATTTACATGTACACCCCTCGCTTGTGAACATATTATTATCTATCATTAATAGCTCAAACTTTTGCTTTGCCCCTCAAGTGCAACCATATGGTAGAGCTATTTTCAGGGGCGATGGTTTTGGATGGTTTACAACAGTCTGTCAACGCAATCTTTACTGACATTTTCATGGACTGGCAAACCTGTCAACACTTTTGGCAGACTTTGCTTTATACTAGTCATGTACATTACTGTAAATGTGAACAATTTCGTGCTTCATTAATTTCTGCACTTTTCGGCGCTCCGAGCATCTATAGCGAAAATAAAAACACACAAATATATTCATTTTGTGTATAAGTCTATGTAATGATCTTTCAAATTGTGAATTTATAAACAAGCGAAATGGCTGACAATCAGCAAAGCGCAAAATGTAATCACACGAAGATTACTACTTGAAGTAATGCACTTATCAATCATAATTTTGTATAATTGGACAAAATTATTGTCCCATTTTCCCCAACAGGTCTGGAAAATGCAAATTTCTCAACAAGATAGCGAACATTCCCATCAAAAAGAGTGAATTCCTCTCAAAATATAACATAACGTTCTTTCATTGATCTTTATTAGCCATTTACTTTTTGTGCTATGACAAGAACCATGTAATGATGAATATGTCAAATTGAGCAAAATATCTCTTTATTCTGTAAAAAACAACCTTCCTTAGTGCCATTTACTAATTGTTCTTTATGTTTTTTTCTTTGCAGTCGTGTAGTGGTTGTATAGGAAACAAATGTATATGCAATGGAACAAGAGGTGAAAGGGTAGGTATATTTTAATTTGATAAATCTGACGATTTCCGAATTCCATTTCCAGTGGATGTAGACAAAAATTGCAATGCAAAGGCATATTTGCCCTGAAATCAAGGGTGAAAATAAGCAGGGCCAGGGCTTTTTGGCTTCCTTAGTTTGTAAAATGGCCCTTGGTTTAATTCCAGTTTGCAATGGAAAATACTACATGTATGGGTCGGGGAGCCATTTGTTGTTTTGCACACATTTCTTGAAATTGGCCAGTGGTTCAACATTTCTTCTTTTCACCCTTGCCTGAAATAGATGAAGTTTAACAAACCTTGCTGTGCCATTTCTAAGGAATTTCATTTCAAAGTTTGGTGTATTTTAAAGAATTTGTGCATTTTGTTTCAGAATTTCATAATATTCAGGACTTTTGATTTTGAGTGGTACTGTTTGCATGCATCTCTATAAATGTAGCAAATTCTTTGGAGTATGTACATGTATACTGCTAACTACTATCTATCGTAAGTTATCATACACTGTACAAGATACTTAAATAATGTAAACACATGCATGCTATCATTGTCTCACATGATCAGATGATACTTAAAAAGATCGATGGAATGAGGTATGTATTACACCCAGACTGTATACAGCGTATCTTGCTGAAGTCTACACATATTTTCATATGTTCAATCAATAAATGTTTGCTTCTGGAAGGTACAAGATGTACAGAGATTGATGGTGTATCCCAGGGGGGTTCTCACATTGAGATGGTATACGTATATGTGCCTGCCTGTTGGGGTGCTTTTTCGCAAAAATTGGTATAGCGATGGGGTGTTTTCATCACAGACCAAAGCGCCCAATTGGCATATTTGGGTGTTTTTTGAGGCATTTTTTTATAAAAAGCACCCAATTTGTGCAAAATTGGGCGCTTTTCTAACAAAATTGGTATATTGATGGGTGGGAAATTGGCTCGAAAAATAGGTATAGAGAAAGTCAAATTTTCGAAGTCAGGCAGGCACATCCATTTTGGACGAAAGTAACCCCCCCCTGGTGGTGTACATTCTTTGAAAGAAAGGTTGGACCATGGACCGTACAATCCATAGTTGAACCCATTCAATTAATGCAGGCGTCAATGGGAATCTTGAACTTACCCTCCTCAAGGCTAGTCAAAGATTATGCCTAATCTTTGCCTAGTTATATTTTTGAAGTGGTGAATCTTGAACTAATTTAGGAAAGGTGAATCTATGGTGAATCTTCTCCATGGCGAATCTTCACCTCTATTTCAACTTCTCCCATATTATATTACGAACATAGTGCACTAATGTGTATCTTCAACCAAAAAAGGGAAAGGGCCTAATCTTTACCTATTTTTTCCCTGAAAGAAGGTGAATACATGTGAAGGCTTGAGGGGAGGGTAAGTTCAAGATTCAAATTGATACCTGCATAAGTATGCCATGATAGGTTTGTATTTGTAGGTGCCGTTATGTAATTATGTCTGTTTGGTGTGTATAAATATGTTCATATATTTTTTTAGTACTAAAATAAATATGTTACACTCTAGACTACCACCACATGATAGAATTTGCATAATCTTGTCAAAAAATCTGTGTTATGAAATAAAACACTATTAAAATCATCAGGATAGCCCCCAAAAGGGGTACAGCAGTTATTTAAACTTGTATGGCAAACTCTCCTTAAAGGTATAATATGTGATCTTTTTCGGGGGACACCTTCAATCCTCAAAAAAAAATTGGAAGCAGATTTTATTGCAGAATTACAATTCTGATCATAAATCATGAATATATTCCAAGTTACAGAGTGATATGATTCCTAATTACCTCAAAATCATGGTTTTAGAGTGAATTTAGAGTAAAAATAAGTTGTCGGCGCAGACTCCGCCGACAGTTTAAATCTATGATTTTGAAGTAATTTAGATTTGTATCACCCTGTAACTTGGAATGTATGTACGATTTATGATCAGAAATGTAAATCTGCAAGAAAATCTGCTTTCAATTTTTTCTCGAGGATTGAGGGGGTTCCCTGTACTGGAAAAGATCACATAATAATAATATACCTTTAAATGCAGATTGATGTTTGGTCAAAATAAGAACCTTCCAGTTTCTTGAAGTTGCTACCTCAAAACTTTTTTTGCCCACCCTGAACAGCTGTAGTGTGAGGGTGGGAACAGTACTTAAGATGTTAAATATTTGTGACGCTAATCGCTGTCGATAAACTGTTGGGAGCATGGTTAGCCATCCGCATTATGATAACACTAGGCATACCAATCCCTCTGTGATGATAGCAGGAGATAATGAAGAGGGGTTTGAGTTTAACACGGTGGGCATCATTAAAGGGACACTGCAATAAATATTGTATCACTGGGTACATACAATTGATGAGTGCTTTTCCAGAACTAGGCTAAATGTTTAACACCCGGCTTTTCAGTAGTTGTTGTCCACCAGTGACCCGAAGTGTTGGGGCTGACAAAAGTTGCTGCGAGAAAGCTTCCCCAGAAGTAAGCTTATTTACGGGGCTTGTAAAAATAATCTTCAATCGCTAATGGTTTGTTCATACTCCTAAAGTTGGTTGACCCGTTTTCCTCTGCAGTAATTAGACCTTAAAACAGGCCGCTGCAGCTCAAGTACAGTTACTGTAAAAACCAGAAATGTTCGCGTGCCTTTAAATTTCACTAGGAGCAGTTACTCGTGAAAATGTCATGCCACAAATGTTTCCAATCTAGCATGTAGCAGTGCATTGCAAAATTACACAATGTAACTCCAAAGTTTACATTCACAAAATGTTTGTTCATGCTGTGAATTAGTCCAGTATTGCTGATTCATGAAATTTTAAACTTGCAAACATTTCTGGTTTCAATGTATGTTGAGGCGGTTGCTGTCTCTGCTCTGTGCTATAACAGGACGATCCAATCAGTGGGTAGTGCTGTGCACTGTGCAGTGATGTCAGAACGTACTCCAGTGATTGTAGCAGCATCTAAGCACTAAAACCAAGATTTCATCTTTGATTACATTGGTACAAATGTGTGATGTTTTATGCGCTGCTTTCAATGAAATACAATCTGACATCACTGTGCAGATGTAGATTAATTAGCACAGTAAAGCATATCGTGTATTATGTGATGCATATCAAAATGGGGGACTTCGCGGCTGAAGTCTTTTTTGAGTATATTATGTGTGCTCTCAGAGCATTTTCTAAGCTTTACATTAATAAATAATATATAGACTCGGACAAACTGGCGAGAATTAAATTAACAAAGACCTTAAAAATACACAGCCTCGAACCCGGTCCCTCTCGCTATCGCGGCGATTGGTTACTCCACTTTACATTAATAGTCATTTTACGAGTGAAAGTGACTCCTAAATTCTTATTATTTTTCTCAAAGTCCCCCTTTTGATGTGCTGCATCACATATGTTGAAACTCCAGTTTCAGTGTCAAGAGAAACATGAAATGATCTCCACTTTGACCGAAGTCATAATCATTAGGTTACTAGCTCAATTCTATAGTGGGGCTCAATTGGTGCCAATTTATGTTTTATGTGGGTGTGGATTTTACAAACAGCGGGCTAACCACCTTGGCTGCATGGGGCAATCATAGCCTCTATACAGGTGCTTAAATTTGATATCGTCCTCGGATTCAACCGTTTATAAAAGCATTGACTGTCAACATACAGAAATTCAACACGTGCACAATGTTCTGTGTGAGGTTGGTTTATTCTGTGAGCAACATCTCATCTACGTTTTGTACATGTTTGTTAAAATGATTACTATCCGCAAAGATTTGTCGTTGTATTTACAAGGTTTTGGTCTTTTGGAGTTTTGAAGGGACACAACTGACGTTTCCCTGTCTACCGACGTTACATTAAGGACAGGGAATTTGCGGTTTTTTTAATCACTAAATGTGATGACCTGCATTTTGAGGCAAAATGTGCTTTTTGTGCACATAAAAATGCCATTTGTTAAAAATAAACACAAATGAATGGGCTATGTTGTGCTTTCCATGTTTACACATTTCCTATTTAATTGTCGAAATCAGGTCGAAACCATCATTTTTCGTTCAAAAAATAAATTCGAACTAAACAAGGCGTAGAATAAACACTTACACTTAGTTATGCAACTTGTTGATTTTTTATTTTGCGAGTGCTCACCATGGGAGACTTCATTCACAGGATTTGTATATCATTTCAATGATGATTCTCAAAATCGCTGTGAATTGTAATGTAACATTACGCAAAAATTCAATCTAGTTTTTGCCTATCCATATAACAAATTGGAGAAGAAACTCAAGTTGATTGAGTAAAATGTTCCAAGGGTTAAAATTGAAGGGTATTTCACCCTTGGTATGGGGTGAATGACAACACTGGATGAACTTCAAGTTGGGGGTAAACGAATTTATAGCACATCATAGAAATGTTGGTATGTGTACTCAAACTCGATGGGCTTGCTAAATAGTGGTACAGGTCTGTCACGCCCTCTATCTAGACAATCTTTTTTATTTCTTGGCCCCCTGTTGATACCCTAGGGCATTTCCACTTTAAACTTACAACTAAAAATACACACTACATGTAGGTTTCGCCAGGTGTTTTTAAACCTGGCGTCCTCTTAATGTTGCTTATCAACATGTTTTTTTACATTTTCCCCCGCAGCAAAACTAGCGAACAAAACCGACCATTTTGTGTGAAAAAATGCTGACCTCGCCCTGCAACCAATTACCATGATTATGCTGTGCTTAATCAGCGTAAGATTGGCTCCAAATTTAAGAATTTATGCTAAAGGCATCCAAGTGGTCTGACACAGAGGGATGAATTGTTGTGGTGTTTAGTTGTATAGGGACGTACCTGGTTGGGGCTTTGATGCCAAGATTGGCCGAGATTGAGGAAGGATTATCTCTGATCCTTAAAGCTTGTGTAATATGTCGATTATAGTTTACACCAGGCCTGGAAATAGCACTCGCCCGCCCGCCCATAGCAGGTAACTTTTGAGTCGGGCAGGTGAAGATGCAAAAGTACCTGACCGAATGGCGGGTAAAATTCTTCAAACTCACAGTTTAGTGAGTTACACTGGCTGGTGGAATTTCTGTTGGGCATGTATTTTTGCGAGTTACCTGCCCGATTGGCTGGTTTTAAAAGAATCTGAAGTTCCAGCCCTGATTTACACTCTGTCAATTTTGTCCCATTCCAATTCACATGTGGTAAGCAGAACTTTGAGCATTATGCAACAACAAAAAAGCCCTCTGAGTTAGGTTCAGTCAAGTGGTTCTTTTATTTTAAAATACACTCGAAAAATGCAGTGAACTTATTTTTGAAAATTTGTGGGACAATTTTCAAAATTGTTGGGACATTTTTGAATTTTTTAAAAAAGAACTTTATAAAGTGAAATCTTTTAATTTTGTGTGTGTAAATTCAAAATTTTAACACACCCAAACAAAAATTCACCATCCAACCGACCGACCGACCGACCCTACCTCGAACAATTCGAAGAACAGTTTTGTTTGTGTGTGTCGCTCTTATAGAAGCTCTTATTGTATGTGCCTCTTAGCTCTTTGCAATCTACATGACACAGACAGCTTTCCTGATTGGATTTATTGGGGATTGAGAAGAAGATATTTACAGAGTACGGGAATCTTTAAAAGCTAAAGAATCACCACCTACAGAGCTTACGAGTTAAAGAGTTAACAAGTTTTACAAATACTAGTTTTACAACTTTACAAGTTTTATAAATGAGTTTATTTATTTCTCATGCATGACAAAGCGAAAGATGTGCGTGTGAGTATATGCGCAGATAATGCGCAAAAAGGGTATATTTTGTTATATCTTTGTTTCAATCTTGCAGAGATTAATGTCAATTTGGGATAATCAATATTAATTATCTTTCTACAAAGTCTGTCATAAATAATAACAATAATATTGAATGTCTTATTTTCATTTGATACAAGAATATATTGCACTTTGTATATAAATATGCACTCGACCTCTTCCACAGCAATATTTTTTCTAGTTTGTGCAATATATTCTTGTATCAACTCTCAAAGCCATTCAATATTATATAAATATAAGTTTGGCTATTTTGAAATATGATCCTACCAAGCCAAATTGCCATGTAATTATAGTTTTAAAAATGAGTTCACTTTTCACTAAATTTACCTAAATTTGAGAAAAGTCACGATCTATCACTTACCTATGAATCGCCTATTACATCAGGGGTTAGTACGGCGTCAAGGGTAGTATACTACAGGGTGAGTCAGAATAGGTTGGACAAAACTTGATAAAATCATTTAAAATATGTAGCTATATTAGGCCACACAAAAAGATGGTCTGTCTCACAATATCACGAATCAGTAAAAAGCCATTGATTATTATCCTTTTCTGTTGAATTGTGGGATTGAAAAGAGACAAATTTCCCCCCTTTTCTATCCCACAATGCATCAGAAAAGGATAATCAATTGATTTTTACAGATTCGCTATAAACCTTATGCAATATTAGATTTTTTAAAGATTCTTTTTATCAAAAAATAGCTGAGCGAAACGCCGACATTCTTTTTGTGTGTTTTTGCCCCACTTTTTTTTCTTAACCTCTTTCGTAGCCAATTTTTTCAATTCTTCTCGGACGACTAAAAAAAGCCCCTAAAACCCCAAAATTGGGCTCATCGCGATTGGGTAGGGTTATGCGGCAAAAGTGACTCCACATACTTATGCGCACGGGGTATGTGAGACATTTTATTGAAAATAACATAAACTAAATCCCTAACCTTCCTAGATAATACGATTCACTACGGTAAAAAATCAATGTCTATGCACATGCTACAGCATTGATTCAATGACGTCATGGTCTGAACTGAAATGTGGGTATGAAATCGCTGTCCGGGCAAGCGTTGGCAGATTAGCTCAGTGGTTAGGGTAAAAATGTATTCATTTCCCCCCTCCTTCGCTTTCCACACAAAAACAAAGCCTGGCTCGTTAGGGTTAATTTGTCAAATTAAAAATTCCTGGGTTAAAAGTTTCAACCAATTATGTGAAATCCTCAATGATTTCCTATGCTTTAATCAGTACTAATTGGCAAGAATGTGTGGTTCTCTCCATTCGCAAAATTGATCCAAATGTACACACATGGCCTGGAAAAATGGTTTTTCCGCGGCAAGCGATTCCAAATTTCCCTTCAAATGCCAAAATGTCCCTCCAAATGCTCAAATTTCCCTGCAAGGAGCTTTCTGTATTGCCTACTTTTTCAGCCTGTGTGTATGCATTGGCATACGCTTGATAGTGTGACACGTTATGCCACGCAAGGGTTTTGCGCACTCACCCACTCTTCTGTATTAATTCGCTGCTGTACGCAGGTTCACCAATTTGGAACTGACTGCACCGTATTTTTTACTCTAATTGCCAGGAAAAAAATCTGCAAATTTTGGATCCAAATTGTAAATGACTCACCCTGTAGTGCCTGAACTTTTTCATCCCGGGGCAAGACTGGTCAGGCTAACCTTTCCATACCCGCTCACTGGGAGCAAAGTGGAGAAGTTTATTTGTATAGAAAACACTGACATGTTTAGGAGAGTCTTTCTGGAATAGCTGCCATGAATGGGAAATCGCAGAGAAGGCGTTTCCTGTTGTTAAAATGATGGGATTCAAAAATGTCATGTACTGACCCCTTTACAAGATTTGTCAATACCTGTATGATCGTCTTCATAAAAGATTTTGCTGATGTACAGCAGGGTTAGCAGTAACTTTAAAAACCGGGAGTTCTCAAAGCTCCTGAACCCCCCCCCTGAATTTCAAAAAGTGGGAGCTCAATCCCAAAACCAGGAGTTCTTGAAAATTCTTTGAAAATTCTATCAAATCCAGTAACTCGTAAATTTAGTGCCAGCGCGCCTTTATTACCTTCTCAAACCCCCCCCCCCCAAAAAAAAATAAGCTTACTTAAAAAAACATGTGGTCGGGTAATTCATGATTATTTGATGCAAATGTATAGCGGAGATGTATTTGAAATACATTTATTTAGTCAAATCTGTGGATTTTTTGTACTCCTATGCTCGCAAAATGTGATTTTTACTTCATTATCGGCCGCGCTGCGCGTCGCCGGCCATCTTTAATCTTTGATTGACAGATCGAGTTTGTTATTGTTATAGCGCCATCTATTGACGAAATTTTGTAATTTCTAAATGTAGACTTCAAATTATGCCGCGCGGCGAGCTTACGAAAAGTGTCATATGCGGTGAAATATCACATTTTAGTGAGCACAGGAGTACCAAAAATGAACTGATTTGACGAAATAAATCTATTTCAAATGAATCCCCGCTATATATTTGCATTAAATAATCACGATTTAGCCGACAAGGTGTTTTTTAAGTAAGCTTATTTTTTTTTTCATTCATAAATTTCTGGCGCGCGCCGCGCTCCCGAACTGATGGGAAAATATTATTTATGGCGCGCACTCGGAGAAAACGGTGCTGTGCGCGCCAAAACGCCATTTAGCGCGAAGCCTGATGTACAGTGTAGTTCCTCAAGTACACACTAGGAAATCACCCAAAAAATCATGGATTTCCTTTTTTAAAGTACACTTTCTAAGATCATCATTTCTATTGCAGAATGTCTCAGAAATGAAGATGATGTCCGCTAATTTTAATTTTGTCCGAAGGCTAATGATTTTTGGATAGTGTGTCTAAAAATGGTAGTTTATTACTAGAAATAACTTTTGCTTACCTGTGTGTCCATGCTATGTAATTGGTATTGATCCTTAAAAATCAATTGCTACATGTACATGTTGAGGGTTGAGCGCCAGAAGGCCGCAACTCAAAAAAAGCTATTCTGAGATAATCAACTTTCATTACTTTCATTACTCATGACTCATTACAATACACTATAGCACCCAACTTATAACTCTAGTTTTAGTCAAATCAAGAGTGTTTATGAGTTATCTCTTTATGGTTCTGAAAATAGTTATATGGATTATTTTGGTACTAAAATCTCATTTTGCCCAAAAGTTGAGTTACGGCCTTCTGGCGCTCAACCCTCGATATACTGCTTGTACAGGATGTCCCAAAAGGTGTAGTACACATCAAGTCCCAAATAAATCTGTCTAATGAAAGGTTAAAGTTGCCAAATCAATTTAAAACAAAAGCCTTTGTAAATAGATTTTAAGAAGAACAAATAAAATACATTTCTGAAATTGATCAGGTTGATGGGTAATAATCTTTTTGGGACAGCATGTACATACGTACTAATGATTACATTCAGGGGCGGATCCAGGGGGTGCTGCGGTGGCTGCAGCACCCCGGGGTATGAAGAAGAAAAAAGGGGGAAAAGGAAAGGAGACAAAAAAAGAAAGATAAGAGAAGAAAAGGAAACGGAAAAGCAAGGCAATATTGGGGCTATAGAACAAGAAAAGGGCCTGATCAATTGCATTTTTTGGGGATCGTTTTTTTCACAGCACCCCGGGGTGCGACCATCCTGTATGCGCCCCTGATTACATTTACTTTATTTAAGGGTTAACTATGGTAAGCAGTTTGTCTATTTGACCTCATTTGGGAACAAGGGCTATTGGTGAATACAAAGTGACATGCAGCAGCCATGGCAAAAGTAGACCAATTTTATATCGGATAAGACCCCATGCCATTCGATATTTAAACCACTGATACTAGTGTATAAAACATTGGAAACCCTACATGCCTTATGCCCTGTGCTGTGTATATGATAACCAGATTAGGAAAATATACAATGCTGTTGCTTTTCTGATCTCTGATTCCTCTCCATCTTTGTAGAATGTCTGCCACAAATTGGTCCATTGAGCCCTACCCAAAACAAGTTGGGGGAGATTTGGGTTAGTTGGAACACAAAGTTAATTTGAACATATGATTTCGCCATCTGATATTAAAATGTCTGCCACAAATTGGTCCATTGACCTCCTACCCAAAGCAAGTTGGGGGAGATTTGGGTTAGTTGGAACACAAAGTTAATTTGAACATATGATTTCGCCATCTGATATTAAAATGTCTGCCACAAATTGGTCCATTGAGCCCTTACCCAAAGCAAGTTGGGGGAGATTTGGGTTATTTGAAACACAATGTTAGTTAGAACTATCATTGATTCCTACATCTTTGTAGAATGTCTGCTACAAATTGGTCCATTGAGCCCTACCCAAAACAAGTTGGGGGAGATTGGGGTTAGTTAGAACACAACGTTAGTTAGAGCTATCAGAGCTATCATTGATTACTCCATTTTTGTAGAATGTCTGCCACAAATTGGTTCATTGAGCCCTACCCAAAGCAAGTTGAAAGTTTCAAAATGGCGTCGTAGTAAACCGAAGTGAACATATGCGGCAACAATTTTAGGGAGCATAAGAGTTGAAATAATGCACAGAATCTATACTTCAAATTTGCTTATCAAGTAGAGTGATAGCGGCAGAGTTCCTCATTTTCCACACAATACATCATTGTTTATAGACTGTTTTCAATCTTTGGTAGTAATGGGGGTATCAAAATACGCATGGTTCATAAAAATGACGAAGGGCTATAGCCCAACAAAATCTGGTATTTTTTATGGGAACAGGGACTGATTGACCCTGTGTAGCTTAGCAAAATGCTGAACACTTGTGGAATTTGCTATTCAACTCTGAAAGTGTATACTGTATGGCATTATTAAAATTGTTCCTTGAATGGAAAGTTGTGGACATTTAAAACAACTGGCAATAATGAACTCTTGATCAAATGATGGTCATATAATATTGAAGCATGCATAGTGGGCCAACTAGTGTTGAGTTACCACCGCTGTGATCTTGAATCATAGTGGTTTTTCATTCATACATTTGTTCATCGGTCACAAGACCCCAAAGGAGAAGGGTTCATGACCTCGCTAATTAAGTAATTAGCTTATTTTAAATGCTGCTGACAGCAACTTTTACACCAATACTTGCGCGTCCACAGCCAACAGCCAATAGTTATACTAGTATCTATGGTTGCATCCACTCGAGGCAGTACCAGCATCAAAAAAGAAATTGGGCAATACAAAATCTGGGGGTGGGCGATATGAGAGCAAATCCGGGGCTGCGAGCAAAAAAAATGAATGTAGTTTTTAATTTGGTCTGAAATTAAGAGATATTTAAAACCAATTTTATGCTAATTTAGTCAAGTTTGACATTATAAAGACTATGTAAATCAACAGTTTTTATTGTTTGGGGACCAAATGGGTGGGCTTGAGCTGAGTAGGGATCAAGTGGGGGAAAGATTCGTGACGGGTGGGGGGGGGGGGGGGGGGGGGGGCATTTACTCCGAAGTCCCTATGTTGATTATAGTGGAGTTAATACAAAATACAAAATACACTCGTCAAAAGAAGTTCCTGGACACTCATTGAAGTTCAAATATTTCACATAAATATTTAATATAAATTAAACAATTGCATGTCAAAATAAGCAGACAATAATTCTCTATCATGTCTGTATGAAATTAAGATGTACGCATTCATGCATGGCTGAGCACATTCATTAAGCAATGGTAAGGTGCGTAAAAGGAAATTGCACGAAATGAGCATTTACAGTCATTTGAATGGAGGGATTATCCAATTTGTTGCAATCTTCTTGCCATTGTCAAGTGAATGGGATCTGCCATGCATGAGTGATCATGTCTACATTCCATGTTAAGCTGTTAGAGGATTACTTTCTGCTTATTTTGATATACAATTATATACATATAATCATATATATAATTATATATATATTCTATTAAATATTAATTTAATTTAAGTGTCCAAGAACTTCTTTTGCCGAGTGTATATACAGTTTATGGGCAGCAAGGATAGGGGTGATCAATTATTCTGCACAACAATAACTTACAAAATCAAGATATTGGGTCCGTTACAAAATAATACAGGCCCATTTTGAAAGTTCAAAACAAAATGAAAATCTAAAATGCATGGTTATTGTTATGATGGTTATTGTTACTATAATCATTGGTAAATGACTATTTGTGTACAGTTTTATACATGCTTTAAAAAATCTTTTTACTGTAATTTATACACACCAGCAGACAATAGTGTTTAAGTTAAGTTGTTGTTTCCCTTAACTGACAAAATATTTCGTTTCACAAATCTAACAAACAATTATTTCTTCTTCCTCTTTGATGATTGTTCTAATTTACAGGGAGACAGGGGTTTGATAGGACTACCAGGCAGACCAGGTATACCAGGCTACTCAGGTCCAGAAGGACCACCAGGAATTAAAGGAACAAAAGTAAGTATTCTACAAGAGATTTCTGAATCAAAGCTAAGATCGTTTGAATCAAAGCTTAGCTAAGATCATTTGAATCAAAGCTAAGATCGATTTAATCAAACCTATTGTTTGAATCAAAGCTATCATTTGAATCAAAGCTAAGATCGCTTTAATCAAAGCTAAGATCGCTTTAATCAAAGCTAAGATCATTTGAATCAAAGCTAAGATCATTTTAATCAAAGCTATTGTTTGAATCAAAGCTAATATCGTTTGAATCAAAGCTAAGATTGTTTTAATCAAAGCTAAGATCGTTTTAATCAAAGCTAAGATCGTTTTAGTCAAAGCTAAGATCGTTTTAGTCAAAGCTAAAATCGTTTTAATCAAAGCTAAGATCGTTTAAATCATAGCTATCGTTTTAATTAAAGCTAATATCGTTTTAATCAAAGCTAAGATCGTTTTAATCAAAGCTAAGATCGTTTTAATCAAAGCTAAAATCGTTTTAATCAAAGCTATCGTTTTAATCAAAGCTAAGATCGTTTTAATTAAAGCTAAGATCGTTTTAATCAAAGCTAAGATTGTTTTAATCAAAGCTAAGATTGTTTGAATTGTATTCACCTCTCCAAGTTGTCAGTCTGTTTTGATATTTGTGTCATTTCCATCTCTAGTTATTGGTAGACGTTGTGGCAAAATGATTCGCTTATGTGGACAGACTTAATTTTGATATGGACCCATTCAAAATTCATTATATTTGCTTAAAACTGTTATTTGGATTTAAAAGTAATGCAAGTTACGTTTCAAATTCATACCGAAGTTATATACATTGATCAATGATTAGTAGAAGTCGCGGCAAAATGGTTCACTTCTTTGGGCAAACTGAATATTGTCATAGACCTACTCCAAATTTTATTTTATTTGCTTAAAACTGTTATTTAGATGAATAAGTAATTCACCAAAAAAGATGTGTGTTACATTTAAATTTAAACCTAAGTTATATACAATGATTAATGATTGGTAGAAGTCGCGGCAAAATGGTTCACTTCTTTGGGCAAACTGAATATTGTCATAGACCTACTCCAAATTTTATTTTATTTGCTTAAAACTGTTATTTAGATGAATAAGTAATTCACCAAAAAAGATGTGTGTTACATTTAAATTTAAACCCAAGTTATATACAATGATTAATGATTGGTAGAAGTCGCGGCAAAATGGTTCACTTCTTTGGACAAACTGAATATTGTCATAGACCTACTCCAAATTTTATTTTATTTGCTTAAAACTGTTATTTAGATGAATAAGTAATTCACCAAAAAAGATGTGTGTTACATTTAAATTTAAACCTAAGTTATATACAATGATTAATTATTGGTAGAAGTCGCGGCAAAATGGTTCACTTCTTTGGACAAACTGAATATTGTCATAGACCTACTCCAAATTTTATTTTATTTGCTTAAAACTGTTATTTAGATGAATAAGTAATTCACCAAAAAAGATGTGTGTTACATTTAAATTTAAACCTAAGTTATATACAATGATTAATGATTGGTAGAAGTCGCGGCAAAATGGTTCACTTCTTTGGACAAACTGAATATTGTCATAGACCTACTCCAAATTTTATTTTATTTGCTTAAAACTGTTATTTAGATGAATAAGTAATTCACCAAAAAAGATGTGTGTTACATTTAAATTTAAACCTAAGTTATATACAATGATTAATGATTGGTAGAAGTCGCGGCAAAATGGTTCACTTCTTTGGACAGACTGAATATTGTCATAGATCTACTCCAAATTTATTTTATTTGCTTAAAACTGTTATTTAGATGAATAAGTAATTCACCAAAAAAGATGTGTGATTCATTTAAATTTAAACCCAAGTTATATACATTGATTAATGATTGGTAGAAGTCGCGGCAAAATGGTTCACTTCTTTGGGCAAACTGAATATTGTTTTAGTTCAAATTCATTTATTTTGGGATAATACTTGCGTGATAATTGGGTTAAAAAGTAATTTACCGAAAAGGAGATAAGGGCTTCATTTACAATTTATACCTAATTTAAATTGATCATTGATTGGTATACATTGCGGCAAAATGGTTCACTTTTTGGGACAAACTGATTATTCTAATACCCCCTAGATCAGTGGTTCTCAACCTTTTTGGCACACGACCCTTTTGATATTCTTGGTCAGTACCGTGACCCCCCCCCCCCCCCCCCCCCCTAAAAATGAAAAAACAACCAATTTATTCTGAAACTGCTTAGTTATATGATGCGAGCGTAGCGAGCAGGAAATATATCATTTTTGAAAGTTTCTTTTAGGTTTTTGTAAGCCTTTGTAGAGCGAAATATTAAATGGTTCCCCAAAAAGCTATATTTATGACCCCTTCATGACCCCCTGGAAAACCCCAAATGACCCCAGGTTGAGAACCCCTGCCCTAGATTCATTTATTTCAGGATAATGCTTAAAAAGTGACAATTTGTTTGAAAGTAATTCTCATAAAAGAGACATGGACCACGTGTACGATTTATACCTAATTTACATTGATCAATGATTGGTAGACATCATGGCACTAGATTGACTTCTTGGGACAAACTGGCTATTCGAATACAGATTCATTTACTTCAGGATTAATGCTTAAAAAGTGATAATTTGGTTAAAAAGTAATTATAAAAATAAAAAAAGACTTGGGCCACGTGTACGATTTATACATAAATCAATAATTGGTGGAGTGGCGGTAAAATAGTTTGATTCTTTGGACAAACTGAGTATTCTTAAAGGAAATCTGTGCCATGGAACTTAAGCGCTCAGAAGTCTCAGAAACCTTTTTGATTAGGTGAATTTATTTTCTCATAATTAGGTTCCTGATCTTGTGCAGATCATTTTGATACTAAAATCTCATTTTGGCCAAAAATGCAGATAGCCATTTGTTGCACTAAACCCTCTATGAACTGGTTGATCTTGGATTCACTGACTTCACCGACTTCCGGGACTTAATTAGACTTTGACTTTGACATTGACTCAAATGTGTGACCAGTGGGCAACTTTGGGCAGGCTTCAAGAATAGTCATACTCATACATGATACCTATAATGTTTCAAGTAGCAGGGTAATGAGTATACTAATGACTAAGAGATTCGAAGTGAACCCTGCCTTATTAGCAAGTAATCTGTTGTCATTTTCAATTAAATATTTCATCCTAAAAGTGTTTTCAGGCCTGGAAATAAGAGCAATTTAAGAAAACCCAATGCTGAGAAATTGGTTGCTTGTAAGAAATGGGTCTAGAAATAAAGTTGTTTAAGTGAATCTTATTTGAAGGATTCCTATTGGTTTTACAGTGAAGTTGACATATTTAAACAGTGCGCGGAGTTATACAGCAAGTTACATTAACTTCATTATCTAATCTAAAAGGCTCTAGACTTAGTAACTAGTAAGGTTGCAAAATTCCACAGGCATTTTGGGAATTAACAGGAATTTGGGGAACTTTCAAGAACTCAATCATTGATCAATGTAAATTAGTTATAAATTGTAAACATACCCTCTGTCTCTTTTTCGGTGAATCACGTTTTAACCTAATTTGAACCCAATTAATTTTTAAGCATTAAACATATTGAATTCATGGGGTCACTTTTCGTATAGCGAAAAACATCCAAATCGATGCTGTGTACTGGTATAGGACGCATCTCAACCAACTGTGTGTCTACTGAGCTAACTTGAGCTGTGTATAACGTATGAATGCCATACACGTGTCCACATAAAGCTAAAGTAATTCTCTTTCTTAAAATCTACGTTTTATATTTTTAGAAAAATATATGCCCGCGTCATTTAATATTTTACTTTTCCATCCTATTATTTCACGATTCCCCACACAGTAAAGAATAACAACATTATTGTCAAATTCACCCAAGTGCACGCGTTTTTATGGGGCATGTATTCAGCTCGCTGTATCTCTGGAAATAAATAAGGTACACATCTCATACACACGCCATCGTACACTTGGTGTGTTTGAAACGTGTCCATGTTAAATACATTTTGATTGGTTGAGAAAAGCCCACGTCATTTGTACTTTTCCGAATTGACGAATTACGGAATCGGTACCAAAATCTTACGGTCGAGCGTAACCCCATTGACTATACATACAAACACGGAAAGCGAGCCGTGAGTTCATTACTCATCGTTCTATTGATAAAAATTCACTATTTTCATCTATTTTTGAACAGTATGACTTAACATAAAGTTTATTAACAATATAAAGATACTATTTGTCAATATCAGTTGTCAGAGAGTGATGGAAAGGGAGTTAAATGGAGATATTATCAGGGAATTTCATGACTTTGGAAGAAGAAAAAAATCTTACGTGTAGAAATCTACGTGAAGCTAATCGATATCCCCACAGACGGCCCGTAATAATTTGTTTACACAATGGCAAATAGGAAATAGCTAGTGATTTGTGTGTATTTAATAGGCTCTGTTAAGTGTGCTTCAAATCCATATGTCCTGACGTAAATGAATCTACAGGTAGGTTATTAGAAAAAAATCCTAGCAGTTGAAAAAACGATAGGAAAAAAAAGGATTACTCACTAAGAAATAATCAAGCAAATTTGCTAGCTGCAGACAAATTGATAGGAAAATAAAGGGATTGCGCAGTAAGAAATAAATGTTAGACTCGTACAGTATTAACCTATCCATTTGTCTAGACTAAGCGTATCAGACCAGCAAATTCGCTGGAGTTTCAGGAAAGAAGGCTGACAATATTTTGCCACTGGCTTTATGAAACGTCTTCATATTTAGCCTGATGTTTATCTTTCTCTATGGACTGAGACTGGTACTTGTTGAATCATATCCAAATCAGGGTCTTAATAGCCCGAAGCAAAGAAGAGTTTAAACACACCACCACAATGCATTGCATTTTTGCAAACTGCCCTAATTCTGGTCTCCAATTTGTCTCGGTTCCCATAGACATGTACACAATCATGGCTTCATCGTTGGAGCTCTTAGTCTTAGATTCTATTTTTCATAAATATATATCAGGCCCTCACGAAACAGTTCTGTAGAACAATCACATATTGTTCGTTTTTAATTATCTATATAATATATATATATTTTTAATATAAAGCGCAAATGTGAACAATAGCCCAACAGACATTAACAAGGTTAATGACCAGAGTGTTAAAAGAGAGCTCTGAAAGGCCAATCAATTGGTTCACTGCTACAGCATAAAAATATGCATAAAACATTAGTTGTAAGTTTTAGAAATAAGAAAAAGGAAAAATTATGAGCTCGACAAATGCATCATGTGGAAAAAACTTTAGTTGGTTGGCGTTCACGCAATGCATTGTGGGAAGACCTTAAATAGCCAGGAGTGTCAAATTATTAATTTCTATGGTCCGTATGCACAAAAGAGTTAGACCGGGTCTAAAGTTAGACCTGGTCTAAGTGAAATTTATTCATGCCTCAAGAGCTGTTTTCCTCTGCATTTTCATAAGATATGTTGTGCTATCTTTGAACTTTGCATCCGAATCTTTACAATTTGTTAGCTAATTTAAAAAATAAATCTAATGAAAGTGTGCATTTCATAAGGAAAAAAATCAACTTAAACCAGGTCTAACTTTAGACCCGGTCTAACTCTTTTGTGCATACGGACCTATGAGTCTATGACCAACTCTGTTTTTTTACAATGCAGTATGCGTTGAACATCCACGTACTTGTCATGTTCATGATGTATGGTGGTCCAAGGGATTCTGAATCTGCTGATTATTAGAGTAACATTTTGATTCATAAATTTGGGTCTCTTTCCAAAGTTCAAACTGAAAACTGAAACTGTCGCTTTTGTTGGAATCATATCAAGCTTATTAGCTGAGAGTGCCGAACATTTGAACCTATTTGACAATTGTATATTTGTTCTGTCTATTTCTTGATTCTTGCCTTGGACTTAACACTTTCCATGCGGCTATCAGTCTCTTACCACATACAAAACAGATTTTTCAGAAACCTTTTCCAATTTCAAGGTCTATCTCAAGGATTACTGACCCAATACTAGGCATGATTGTACTTAGTTAAATGCATTTTTCATGGTGATCCCAAATATGGTAATGAAATTCAATAATGTTGACATTTTTGAAACATTTTGTGAAATTTTGGTATGTCGTCTGCAGCCGTCTGCCGCCGTCTGCCGCATGGAAAGTGTTAATATACAGTGCACTCCGGGTCGGCTATTCCAATTGAAATACTTACACCCTCAATTGAAGCCATGACCTTAATCTTCCACACAGGAATTTCAAATGGGGTTATCTGCATGGGTGACTCCATTTGAAATCTTCACTCCTTGTGTGGAAGATGGAGGTCATGTCTTCAACAGGGGGTGTATGAATTTCACATGGAATAGCCATGCGTCCCCCCACTGTAGCCAGTACACAGCAAGTACTCATTCACTACCACAAGCAATAGTAGACAGTACACAGCAAGTACTCATTCACTACCACAAGCAATAGTAGCCAGTACACAGCAAGTACTCATTCACTACCACAAGCAATAGTAGCCAGTACACAGCAAGTACTCATTCACTACCACAAGCAATAGTAGACAGTACACAGCAAGTACTCATTCACTACCACAAGCAATAGTAGACAGTACACAGCAAGTACTCATTCACTACCACAAGCAATAGTATAGTGAACCTGAAAACATTTTGACAATGTAACAAATCGATCTGTACCCAATAACTGTCAACTTAAACAAGATTTTCAGATTGTCTGCACTCTATCTATGCATCAAGTTAAGTGATCTTCGTAATCCATTTATTGCCCATAAGTTTGTCTTGTATTAAACGCAGGAAATTTAGCATAGTGTGATCGTCTTCCCCCTGTCATGGTGGGGTAGACCCTTTCCTGCTCAGGAAACCATTCAATTAAATACATACCCTGCGATGTAGACAGCCTGGGCCTGGTAATGTACCCTCGGCTTGTTAGTATCATTGAACTCTGACGCACCCAGTATTGACCAAACAAAGAGTTAAAACGCAGATATGATGTACTGCGTTATACCTATTAAGCGCCAGGGCCCTTAGCAAAATCACTTTAGGTGGGCCCTTGTTTATTATACTTTCCTTGAAATTATGTTCACCTAGATGACAGATTTCTACAGTTATGTGTGGCATGGTTTGATACTACTGGAGGTTCTTACTGCACAGGACATTCTAGCTAAATGGATAATGTTAACCTAACCTTCCAGGAACCTACAAAACAAGACAGTGCTACAATCTTTTTCCGCGCGCTAGCCCTGTCAATCTCGTACCACGCTCTGCGCAGCATTCAACTTGTGAAACAAACTTTAAGTTTTTTGAACCTCACCCATAAAGCTCAGTCGGTAGAGCCTCAGTCTTGCATGCAAGCGGCCCTGGTTCGATCCCCAGCGCATGCGGACACTGATCTCAAATTTGACCAGTTTTTCTCCCCTGATAGTTAATTCACAAAAATATGCGTGGGGAGGTAGGGTTAATAAGTCATCTGGGTAATATTTTTGGGTTAGGTTTCCTTCAAGTGAAAGCTTATTTGAGGATGGGCTATTTAATGTTTATTCATGCAAAATCAGTTGACAATTTGGAAGAGGCACTTATTTATTTGATAATACAATATTGTGTCAATGACCAAATTCACATTTCAGTTCATTATTACTTCTTAATAATTGAAATGGGTTCTGCAGTTTATGAATCAATTACAATCCCCTGTACAACTTTGGACACTTTCTTATTCACTTGAAACCAGGCTATTTAAGATCAGATATCTTTCTGGATACATTTTTTGGTAGGAATGCAGAGGTGATGAAGAGGTGAAGTATTGTGACAGACAGTATTGTGTCATGAGATAACAAACCATAAATATATTGTTATGATAATTTTTCATCTTAAAGGTGAACAAGTCTTTTTGATCAGGGAAGGGGAAAACTGGAATTTCTTCCCACACACATGAACATTATTTTGTATACAGGATGTTGCATCTCTAGACAGTTCAGACATTGACAATTTTTCTTGAAAATATGTCTTCAAAAAACCGGGAAGAGGATTGTCAGTCCACCCACGCTAGGAAATGTATATTGTATCTTATGACCGTTTTTCAGAATCAGACAATTGATTCGGAAACACGTCCTCACACATGAGACATTTTATTGGCCAATAAATGATTAATATCACTTTGTTGTCTGTTAATACAGGCCACTGTGAGCCTTGTTTAACATTTTCCAAGCGGCTATTATTATTACCATATACAAAAAAGATTTTTCAGAAACCTTTCCCAACATTCAAAGTCTATCTCAAGGATTACCGAACCAATACTAGGCATGTTTGTACTTATTTCAATGCATTTCTCATGCTGATTCGGAATATGGCGATGAAATGCAATACTTTTGACATTTTTGAAACATTTTGTTAAAATTTGGAACTGTCGTCTGTAGACGACTGCCGCATGGACAGTTTTAATCTAACCGGTGCAAAATGTATGTCTCGACAATTAATAAAAGAGAGCAAAGTATATCTTGGGTTTCCTGAACTGAACAGCTAGCTATTCTGTCTGTCTGTCTCATAGTGTCCCAAGAAGAAATGCCTTAAAACTGTCCACGAGGGTATTAGTTTTACCATATACAAAACAGATTTGTCAGAATCCGTGTTAATTTTAAGTTTATCTCTAGAATTACTGAACCAATACTAGGAATGTTTGTACTTATTTTAATGCATTTCTCATGGTGATTCCAAATATGGTAATGAAATGTAATTACTTTGACATTTTTGATACATTTTGTAAAATTTTGGAATCTCGTCTGTAGATGCCTGACGCGTGGAAAGTGTTAAAAGATTTGTTGAATCATATCTAAATCAGGGTATTGTAACCAAGAGTGTCAAAATATTAATTTCTATGACCAACTCTGTTTCTTTATAATTAGAAACAACTCATCCATCCCCATTTCTATGCATAAAATTGACCTACAGCCATTGGTTTCATTCACCAGTCAATGTTTTTGCACCCAATACTACTGCCAATAGAAACTACTGTTTTATTTAAATGTATTTTAGGTGATGTGATTTAGGGCCTACTCTCTTCATAGAAATAACATACTGTTTTGTTTGTATTGCTTTACAGGGAGAAGGAGGATTTCCAGGCATTATTGGTCCAAAGGGTTTCAGAGTAAGTATCAGTAATTATTTATATTTGGATTTTGTTCAATGTTGAAAGAAAATTTGTCCCAAAAGTTTCAAAACCGTGATATCCCTGGTTAAGTAATTTGCAGTATAAAAATATAAATATATTTGGTTAGAGAAGACTTGTTGAATTATGTTGGTACCAAACTTACAATAACAGCTATCTGTGTGAACACTTTTTTGAACAAAATCCACATGAACGGAATGTGAGGAACACGCTGAAGGCAATCATAGTGACATATACCATGTATACAGTGCGTTCAGCAAATCGCGAACAAGGTTATGGTATTGCAAAATATGTGGCCAAACCTTTCAATGTGTGTTTTATATTGAGGGGCCTCAAAAAGGTGTCAAGTTTGGTATCGAAATGATTCTACAAGTTTTCTCTTTACAAATATATTTTCAATTTGGTGCTGCGACTTATTTTAAGAGAGATACAAATCTTTAAATTGGTTTAGAAACTTTTGAGACACCCTGTATCATGATCGAGCTTTTCGAAATCTCTTAACTTTCACTCTATTGAAGAGATAATTTGTATTTAATGAATGAATTAAATGCAAAGAGCCCCCCGGATCACCCTCCTTCCAAAAGAAAATCCTCTAATATTGAATACTGTGTATAGATACAAGGTGAGTCAAAATATTCAGTTCCCGATTTTACCAATTTGTTAAACCAGTTAATATGTAAAAAATAATATATTTATTGATATGCACAATGAGAATGCATTGTTAGCTATAACTTTAATTTTATTTTATTCAAAATGATTATTCTAAATGGGAGATATGTGCATTTTCCCAAATTCTGTAAAATTTAATCCGTTCCAACTTCTAAGGTACCTCTATGAATGCAAAAGTTTAACACACACATTTTTGAATATCTCACAATGCCTACAATGAAAAATAGTGGTATATTTGGAACACTTTGGATTTGGAACACTTTGGAATATTTTGACTCACCCTGCTCAATGTTCAATGTTAGAATAAGGAAATTGGTCATACAAGATCCTTGGAAATGAGACAAAAATAGAAAATAACAACACATGTAAGCAGTTGTCCCCTAAGTAAATGTGGATTATGAGCTAAATTGATTTTTGCATGGATTGGCAAAGATTATTAGTACTTATTTAAAACATGTTTTTTTATGTACTTTTTTGTAGGAAGTAAGTAAGCTTGATTTATTGCGGATGATTTGAGTCACATACTTAGGCCATACAACAATTGTTATTGACGTAACCCGCCCGACCCTAATTTACCCCTCCCCCACCCTGATTTAAATTTTATAATTTAAAATAAACAGTTCTGAAGGTTCTTTGTATTATCTTATCACATTATACATAATATGATTTGACCCTATTCCCCCTGAAAAGTGAATTTTATTGTGAAATTTCTTACTTAACCCCCTGAGAACTACCTGCCGATTGGTCAAAATAGGTGGATACAATGATGTATACATTTATTGCACCAATGATAGACATTGTTAGAATAATTGTATCCACGGTATAGATTAGAGTGAACTATTTCAGAAGCAGTATTTCAATTGGTTATTCAAATGAGTGTATCTTGAAATTAACCAATCATAAACATTGTTATTGTAGGTATTGTTGTCAAGTGTCATCTCATCAGTCTAGGCTGAATTAAGTCTCTTTCAAGGTTTATTTAGATACAGTAGCGTATTATGGGCGCACAGCACTAAATCAATCCTCGTTTTGTGCAATGGTAGTAAGTTCCGGCAAAAACAAAAACCGAGGTTGTGAAAAATTGGGGTCCTTTGGGAATAAGTTTGACGTGAGGGTAGCATTTTATAATTAAAATGAAAGATAATCTCTTGTACTTTGCTCAGGATATTGCAAAATAATTATTTTCGATTGTACCAAAAATTTATCACGTGGATGAACACACATGCTCGGAGGCGGTCAGAAGGCGAGCGTCCGGGCTGAAAATAAGGGTGGCGCTGTTTAAATGATCATATCGTAAAATCTAATGGGAAGGGGTATCTGTTCTTGATGATTTTATGAAATATTAATATTTGTTTGTTAGAATAAAGCATTCGAGACATTCCAAAAAGAGTTACTAAGGCCCCAAAATTGCGACTCTTTTAGCTCTATTTTACACGTAATCCAATGAGCGGTATATTTAGTGTTGTGCCCCTTTATATATTGAATATCTTTTATTGTTCTAATCTGATATAATTTAACTCTACTATTTCCTTTCTTAGGGTATTCAAGGCAACCCCGGTTTTCCCGGCACACCCGGTCTACCCGGTTTACCCGGATCGGACGGTCCAAGCGGAGATACAGGAATGCCAGGATGCAATGGAACCAAAGTAAGTTTAAGGTGTGAAGAGAGATTTGCGCGCACCTCTGCCAACATCTTTAGTTAGTCCTGAAATCATGTCTTATTTGAACTCCTTCAAATCCTCCTAGTAGTGAGTACCTTATGAAAAGGCCACATTTTCATTTTGTTTCTGTGATAAGTAAGTGCCGTAGAGGGAGGGGGAACGTAGAGGGAGGGGGGAACGTGTAGAGAGGGGAGAACGGGTCTTTCCCTTTTGAATCTGCAGGTGTCACGCCACTGTCAATTTTAGGAAGAGGAATGTATTGTTATTTAGTAAAAATAATACAATGTAAAGATTTCTTAACTCAAATTGACTTACAGATCATGCAAATTGACCCCCATCACATCATCAAACCCTTTGTCATGGTTATGCGCCAAACATCTTCCATATCAATCAACTAGGTTTTTGACCCCGCTGAATCATAGGCCTTGAAATCTGAGGTGCATCGTGCTGATGATGAGCTGGATTTTTCCCTAGCCTCATTCCAGGCCCAGCCCTTTAAAAATTTGTATGGACTACAACAGTCATGTAGTATTAATATTACTTACCCTAGACACTGTAAGCGTTAAGATATTTTTGCACATTTTTATATATTTGTGTGTGCTATAATGTTTGCGGTGCATCTTTTAGTGTGTGAAAATAAAACCACCTCAAAATTGTTGGCTTTAAGGACTAAATTTTCACATAAGCTGGACAAAGAGATATACAGCATTCATATGTCAAATTAAGTGACATTGGTAGCAAATGTAGTTATGGGGGGTGGGGGGGGGGGGGGGGGGTGGGGTGGTGGAAAGAAATAAACAAGAGAAAGATAGAAATTATTAAAGGATGATAGAGAAAAAAAATGAAAGGAGGAAAAAGGGAGGGAAGACTTGTTTAAGTCTATATTTATTTTCACAGGAGAAGATACAAATTCAAGTATATAGTAGGTATAGTAATATCTGATGCAGTATAATGGTATGGTGAACTGTTACACCCCTCCCACCTTCCACCCCCTCATACTTGCGGGTTTAGCTAAATCTGACAGATGCCAAAACCATCTCAATTTATTACTTGGAAACCGAAAGCATGGGGTAAAAATGAAAATGGTTATCTAAGGTCAGAGGTGCGTGATCAAAATGCACTTTTCCAGCCAGCAAGATTCAGAGTTTGGTTTCAGATGAAAGCCAGTATATATCTCATTACCCTGCAAATTATTACTGTAAAAGTTGACATTTTCGCGTGTGTAATTTTTCACGCCTTGCACATTTGGAACAATTTTACTTGTTTTTATTTTTCGTGATTTTTCGTTTCCTTACATAAACCTACATACAAAATGAACATATTCGCACATATTTATTTTTCGCGCTTGCTCACTTAGGCGCGAAAAATTAATTAGTTAGCAAAATGAAAATTGACCCAAACAGTTACCAATTTTCGGGAGAAAATGGACCCATATTTTTACCAGAAACCCATAATTTCCCTATATATTTGACAGATTTTGTTAAAATGTTGGCAGAAAAACAGTAAAATAAAGGATTTTAGACATTTACCAAAAATGGCTTTGAAAAGGGGTCATCTAGTTACCAGAGGGTGACCCTATTTGGCGGCACATCCCCGTAACCTCATATCTACTAAGAAGCCCCCCTCCCCGGCCCTAACCCTTACCTCCTAACTCCTAGCATTGGACAATTGGGGAATTCTATACCATTGGCATAACTTGCTCCTATGAGCTATAGTATTACTTTGCTACCTACGATCATCTGGAGTGACTATGTCTAGTAACTGAATTGAAACATGGCCCAGACACATTTAAATGACATTTTGTTTACCAATCAACATACCAACATCCAACGCTCATGTGTTCGAATTACTAACATTTTGTAGGTTGAAAAGTACGATTTGGTCTCACCAGAGAGAAACCCATATTGAAGCTTTCAAGATTCTTGTGATGTCATGAGCCTAGAGCTAGCTTATACACCCAATACAAAAAGATACTGACCAGGTGCTTTTATGTATAGCTAATTTGAAATCAGTATAAAATATCTAAGATATACACTGAACGAGCAAATTTCCTCTCCATAAGGCCAAACAAAGAAGAAGGTTTGTCTCAGAAGCCCACCCACATGGGACCCCCCGCATTGGTATGTGAAATGAGCTACGGTGCATCGGTGCATAGGTCTATGCGGTGCATAGGTCTATGCGCTGAGGCGAAAAAAACCTTTTTTTTGAATTTTTAAAAAAACAAACATTAAAAAGCATCTCACTTGGTCAGGAACTTTTTGTGGTAGGTGTATACAAAATGTGCCATTTGAAATTTGATTGGTATTTAATGATCGCACTGAGTCATATAAAAATGGAAGATGGAATTTGAGTGGTAGTGAAGCCAAAAGACTCGAGCTGGGGTATTTCAAGCGACAGCGTACCTACTTTTCATATGCTAATTTTACCAATAAAGTAACCATTCAGTTTACTGATAATTGGCACGAGTTAACGGTAGTTGCTTTAAGCGTGAGCTATCATGTCAGCTACCTTCATAACAGTATAGGGGACTGTACATTGACAATGTGATGTCAAACGGGTATAATTTCATACCGTCTGGCGTAGAATTAAGTTTGTTATAGTAATAAATAGATGTTATAACCCCGGTTATCGGACGTTATATCACAACAGTGTAACTAGCAAAAACAGTGTTGCTGGTTGGCCGCTCGGGTTGGCTCGCCCAATTAGCAGCAGGCGCGAGCGAGGCCTTGGGGGAGCGAGCGCCCTTCATACCAAGTTGCCAGTTTTGAAGTGCTTGGTAATAGACTGAGTACAGACTTGTAGAAATCTGGCTTTTGTGGATAAACTTAAATCGGTCTGAATTTTAGGTATTTTAAAGACCAATACAATACGTATAAACGTATAGACGTTATTTATACAAATTCTATCAATTTGAGGACATTCTGACATTATAGAATTTGTTTTATTCATTTATTTCTTCTTCTTTTTTTTTTTTCTTTTTTTTTTTTGGGGGGGGGGGGGGGGGAGAAAGTGGGTTTGGCTAATACCGGACTGGTTGAGTGGGGTGACGGTTCGTGGCTGGGGGTGGGGCCCCATGGTAGAAATGATCTTCGTATTTTAAATGCATTGCCCAGTGAAACTGAACCTTTTGCTAACTGCATCATCACTGAGCAAAAAGTCACAAACACGGGACAAAACACCTGGACAAAACATTGCGTGTACACCCGTCAAAGAATAAATTGGGTACCCCTCCCCCTCCTCTCCCGACAACAAGAGTATACATTGTCTATATGACGGCACACGACGTTTACATACATGTGTGACGCCACTAACAATATGAAAAGTTGTTTAGTTTGTCTATTCACTGTCAATTTTATTTGACCATTTGTGGTTTCTTTTAGACTAACGACTTAACTGGATCTCATTCAGGTTCAAAGTATTATCTAATTGTACAGACTGGGTTTTTTTATTCGTTGACTTTTGGATTCTTTCAACAAAAGTTTAATGCATAAACTCATACCCCAAACAAACAGTTCATAATATTGTTGACAAAAATCGGGAAGAACACATTATGGTTTACCCACATTATACATTATTATAGGCCCATAACGTTGGATTTCATGGACAAAGATTCCCGTTCTGTTTCATGTCAGTCATCAATGTAAAGTTACAGATGTTGCCGGTTGACTCTTGACTCTTTTCACGCCCATCGAGTGTAAACTGTGTAATAATTCGTTTACGTCACTTGTAACAGCGTGCGCGTGCAAACAAACAAGGTAAAAGAAGAACAAAATAGCACACGTCACGTCACGTCACGTCACGTCACGGGGGGACCGGGGGGGGGGGGGGGGGGGGGGGGACGGGGAGGACAGTCAAGTCAAATATATAATCAATTATGCGTCATCTTTGCACCCTCTTAGTGATAATTTTACGTTTCTCTCCGAAATTGTGCACGCATAAAAAAACGAGAATACCAAATACTTCACCCCCTTTCAAATGTTATATCAAAAGAATTTGTAAAAACATGGACACCCTTAGTCTTTATTGGAACGGTTTTAAGCACATAAAAAATACCTCTGAAACGTGGGACAACCCTATACCTTGATATATTCGCGTATCGCGTGTTAGCCAAACATAATGTATAACCACACTATTACTCGTGGGGAAGAAGGGGTGAAACCCCTGCCAGAAAGCCTGCCACCCCATATACGCTACTGCAGTATTATAGTTGACCCCCGCCCCCCCCCCCCCCCCCCCCCACCCCCGATAATCAGAATTCCAAACAAACCACAGATGATAAGACAGACCGTGCATATTAATAAAACCTCAGACTGCATGTACATATGTCCACGACTTAATATAGATCATTAGGCGCCAACACGATTCATCTAGCAACATTGCAAAAAACACTAGACCTGGGGGATTTCAGGCGACAGCGTACCTAGTATTCAAACAAACAGACCTTGCATATATTATATTAATAAAACCACAGACTGTCTATGTCCACGACTTATAGATCATTGGGTTGGGCGCCAACATGATTTGTCTGGCAACATTGCAAAAAACACTGGACCTGGGGCATTTCAGGCGACAGCGTACCTAGTATTCACGATTTACACCAACTTAGGCGTGCTAAACGTGATCGATAGTTATTGATCCAAAAGTAGGTACGCAGTCGCTTGAAATCCCCTAGGTCGACCCCAATCGCGGTAGTGAAGTTAAATATGTACTTTGAACAAGTTCTCATTAATCATGTCAAAAGGCATACTGTTAAAGTAGAAATGTTTGCGTTACATTTATTTACTTTTTGCGCTAGAGCCAGGTATCCCCGATGGTCTCCGTCAACATTGACGTTGGGTACGCATGATCGTTCCAAAAATTGCAGAAAAGGGGTTTTTCTAAGCAATGTCCGCGATTTCAAAAAAATGGGGTGTTTTGGGGGAGGCTATGTCCACGAAGAAGTAAAAAGGGGTATTTTGAACCATATGTGTCCTCGTTTTTGCACAAATAGGGGGACTATATAGAAAGTGTCCTTGAAATGGTGAAAAAGGGGGGTTATTTTCAGTCAAAATGTCCTCGTTTTTGTGCGAAAAGGGGGTCAAATAAGCAAAATTGTCCGGGTGGTTATTTCAAAATCCTGGAACGATCATGTGTTACCCCTCTGAATACGAAGAGAGAACACCGGGCAGGTATCGCGAAAATAATAAGTGTGACAAACTAATCACCCAAATATTATCACTTTTACAGTAGTAGGTAGTACTAGTAGTAGGTCCAATACATTCATGGCTCTACAGGGTGTATCAGAATAAACTAGACCAAGGCAAAATGATTTATTACGGTATGAATTTGATCGCTATTGTTCAGACCGTTTTCACATATATCTTGCGCAAATGCTTTCATAAGAATTTCTGATTGAAAATACAGACTTTTTGTCTCGCCTGATGTAATCAGAAAGAGACTATGTTATCACTATTTCTGTCCGGCGTCCGCCGTATGCCGTCCGCCGTGTGCTAAGAAATACCTTTGTGACGCGATATCTGGAGATCCGTAAGGCCTATCGTGATGGGACTTGGTGGAGGGAAGGGGGGTGGTGCGTTCTGTTGCTGATTGATTTTTCAAGGTCATCGGGGGTCATACAAGGTCATCGGGGTCAAATATGCTTAAAACTTTTGAGACACGTTGTGACGCGATATCTAGAGATCCGTAAGGCCTATCTTGATGGGACTTGATGTTAGGGAAGGGGGTGGGGTGTTCTTTTGCTGATTAGATTTTCAAGGTCATTGGAGGTCATTCAAGGTCATCGGGGTCAAATATGGGGTCAAATAAGATCTGTAAGGCCGATCTTGATGGGATTTGGTGGAGGGAAGGGGGTGGTGTGTTCTTTTTGCTGATTTAATTTTCAAGGTCATCGGAGGTCATCGGGGGTCAAATATGGGGTCAAATAGATCAGTAAGGCCTATCTTGATGGGATTTGGTGGAGGGAAGGGGGGTGGTGTGTTCTTTTTGTTGATTAAATTTTCAAGGTCATCGGAGGTCATTCAAGGTCATCTGGGGTCAAATAAGATCTGTAAGGCCTATCTTGATGGGATTTGGTGGACGGAAGAGGGATGGTGTGTTCTTTTTGTTGATTAATTTTTCGAGGTCATCAGAGGTCATCTGGGGTCAAATAAGATCCGTAAGGCCTATCTTGATGTGATTTGGTGGAGGGAAGGGGGTTGGTGTGTTCTTTTTGCTGATTAAATTTTCAAGGTCATCAGAGGTCATCTGGGGTCAAATAAGATCTGTAAGGCCTATCTTGATGTGATTTGGTGTAGGGAAGGGGGTTGGTGTGTTCTTTTTGTTGATTAAAATTTTCAAGGTATTACATCCCTTGCATTAACTACAATGCATACCTCTGTGACAGTGCTACATTGTATCATATGTTTCATCATCATTTCTTTCAAGTCACTTTTGATGAACAGGGGAGACGCGCCGTTCGAGAACCGCCTTGTTGGTAAAGATGGTAGATTTCAATTTTGGTTGAAATGATCAATTTAAATAATAATAGTAACAATAAAATACGCGTGAGAAGAAAACATGCGGTAAATCAGATTTGCCGATGGCTTTTTCGAGTTCTGTGAATTCTTTGAGATAACAAATTGAAAAACACGTTTTCATCAATTTTCAATGAAGTCTTGCTACACGAGAACTAAAATAGATATCTCTATGAAATAAACATATAATATAGGAAACATGTTCACCATTATTGTTAAAATTTAAAACAACAATCATTCTGTATTTTGTATAAAAACATGGTAAAGGTCATTCTTATACACCCCTGTATCTGCATTACCAAGTATTTCATACCATATTTGGAATTGACGAAGATGTTTGGTATACTTCAAATTGAGTAGTTTTGATTGAACTTATTGCACAGGGAAGGAGTTAACCTAAAAATGAGAGAGATTTTCCTTTTTCCTGGATGTAGAAGGAGCTTCTTTAAATCCTCACTTTGTCCTCAACCTTTGAAGCATTGCCATCCATAATTGATACCAATCAATAAAGATTAAACAATTGGTTCACATAACCTTCAATGGGATGGACCTATTAAAATTTCCCTGTCTCCTAAATCTTTCAGAAAAAATTGTCTTAATTAATAGACCAGCTGCTAAGGTGAATCTTATTACACATTTTGTGAATGACTGATATTGGCATATTGCGTAAAACTGCAAAGGGTCAAATTTGGAATTAGGGGAAGGGGTTCACACGTATTAAGGCCAAGGAAACTGTTGTATCATGTGTATGGGACAAACCGACTTCCATATTTGAAAAATGTCATGTGTTACTTTAATGCAATTGTTGAAAAGCGCTTAATAATAGGAGCCTAAAATTGCTGTATCCAAGTTATCATCGACTTGACCAAATATTCAATTCTAAATCTATCGAAATTGTGAACCGTGCATAAAAGTTTTAAAGACTATCAGATCTGTAAGTAATTAACCTCAAAGCTGACCATTCAGAGGTCAAACTAGACTACCTACAGCTGTCCCACTCACTCCACTGTTGCTTCTTAGGTGCTATTGGTTTTGAAACGTGCCTGTTGACCATCTATGGTTCATGATCCCTTATGGCAGAAGGTTTGGTAATAGGATGAAAGTTCACCTAAATCATCAGGCCATTAGGCCAAGTAACAAAAATAATGTGTTGCTCGTCCTCGCACGCTCCATTTTTTGATGCTGCTTCGATTTGTTGTGTTATTTGTTATTTTTGGGAAAAGTTTGAACAACAAAAATTGAATACAGTTCGGAGTAGCATCAACAAATCACAAGTGTCTGATCTATTTTTGTTGCGTCTCCACCTTTGACCGGGAAAATAGGGGGGCAGAGGAAAATCGGGAAGGCAAAGGAAGGAAAAGCAAGGGTGAAGAGGAGACAAAAAGGGAAGGAAAGGGAAAAGGGTAAGAAAACGGACAGAAAGAAGAAAGGAAGACAGGCAAATTAGTAGGAAAAGTGCAGTTTTTTAATGCCGGTAGGGGGGCACACTGCCCCGGCCCCCTTCCTTGCCCCCGTCTGTCTACACTATTTGTGGTCCCCATCCCCACTAATTACAAAATGAGTAGGGTAGGTTTATCTTCTTCTACAGAGTTCAAGATCTATCAAAAATTGCTTCATTTCTATAGAGTTGAAAAGGTTATTGACCTTTCGCATATGGGGTCAAAAATCTAAACTAGGTCCTATTTCAATTGAAACTCCAATTTACTATACAAATGAATTTTGAGAGAAATATTCTTGATCATTTTCAATCCGAAATGTTGAAACTTTGATGGAAATATTCTTGAGAGTTTTCAATCTTAAAATCAAACTTGCCAAATGTTATTCCTCGGACCTAGGACCTACCTTTTTGCTTACTTACTTTTTTTGTTGGTTGGGGATGGACAAACTGTGTGAACGCTTGTTCGTTCCAATTCAAAAATACACTTCGAAAAGGAAGCTTTACAGTTTATACTATGATTTACAACTTTATATATCTCTTTATTGTATTAGATTCTCTTGAAAAAACAAAACTAAAATTCCATATTTCTTGTTTCATTATTTGGCATCTTCATATGAATCTCACTTCCGATTCACTTAAGAGTCTTAGAGCATCCTTGGGCTCATTATAACTGTGCTGGGCCTTAAATATTATTATTACCACCTCATCTGTTTGTGTGTTTATTTGGACCATTTGCCACCGCAATAATTACTTTTGACAACTCGCCACAAAATGTGTGTATTTATTTAAACTAGTCACAACGTGTTGGGGGTTCATTCATTCATAACGTATTAGGGATTCATTTTACAAAATATTTGTATGATGCATGTAGTCAACAAAAACATATATGTAATGGATTACCATTCCAAATGTTATCAAAACCAACTTCCTCAGAAAATGTCTTGGTAGTATAATATGTATAATTTGATCTTCATAAAAATGTCTGTGAGATAAAAACTTTGGAAATGGAAGTCAGTTCACAGTATCAAGTCACACAGCATTCAGTCGCCCATATCGAAACCATATCAAATTTGGATGTCAACTTCCATCAAGAAAGCTTAAAATTCCTGACCCTAAAATTGACACTAGGATTTATTGTTTGGTGAACTTCAAATTTGGTGACAAATTTCCATAGATTCATTGACCACCTGTCTATTTGAACTATAGAACTGTTGAACTTTTATTCTTGACGCTCTCCATATAAGGCTGTCATGCTTAGATAGATGGGGTAGGTCTACTTGTACACCCACGGCTAGAAATTTGCAGTAGAGTACATGAATCAAGTTGAATCAAATTGAATGATACATGTAACCTACGGAATCATGGCCAAATTGCCCAGTTTTCTTATGTATTTCTTTGTTTAAAACAGAGATTGTCATATAGATGGTGTGACCGGTGACGTCATGTATTTACAAATGGGACACCCTCTGTTGATTCCCTCCAGGCAGAATATACAGTAAAGTTAATGAAGACAACTTGAAATTTCTTTCTAATGAATTGTAAAACTCATTTATTTGTATTAATTTTTTTTGGTGAAATGCGATAGCTTATAGCATTCCTAAGCAAGTTTAAAGACAGTTTTGATAACAATTTGCTGTGACGCCACAATCTAGTTAGAAAACCTGATCTGGCCTATGTAAACTATAGGAACTCTTGCCCGGTGTGTTTTGTCTCAAATCAACAGAGGGCGTCCTAAATGTAAACAACGGTCACCTCATCTATAGGCTAGTCAGTCATCAATGCTTGAAGGAACACCTGACCAGGTGGTGCCCCCTTTTGACAATCCCTGTCATCATCATGGTCATGCCACATGAGAACCCCTGTTATAAGCCCAGGGGAGGGGGTACTCACCCAAGACGGTATACGGGGGTGTGCCGCTCTAATGGGAAGCTTTTGGGGCAAAAAATCCCTAAACAGGGGGTATGATTTTGTGCTGGAAATCCCTAATAATGGGGTCACTTTTTACAAATGGGTCTATTTTCGCGAAAATTTGTGTCTATTTTCGCGAAAATTTGCAAAAATTAGGTCTATTTTCCCGATAATTTGCGAAAATTTTGGTCTAAAATGAAGCAAAACCCCTAAAAATGGGTACCGATTTGTCCAAAATCACCCCTAAAAATGGGTATGGGTTTGAATCTCCAGCGGCACACCCCCGACCAAACCAAATCCGAGTACCCCCCGCCCCCCCCCCCCCCCCCTCGGGTTATAAGTAAATTGTAAAAACTGAAAAAATGGTTTACTGTTCCTGTATTATTTAAATTCTGAAGTAAATAATAATATAGCATAATATTTTAATTTCTCTACCCTCTATATCAGGCTGTAAATCATAAGGCCCAAGAGCTGTTTCCCTTTATTTAGGGTTGTAATTTATTAGTGCATTATGGCAGTATGGAAAACAAATACATATCCAGCCTCCCTCCCCTCCCCTTAAAACTGGTCAAATACACCTTTTATAAACTATGACCCCTTTGACCTCTGATGTTTACTATTAAAGGCATACATCTGCATGCTTTAAGAAACCCAACATTGCTACCCCAGATTGTATAACAAAGAACATTTTTTCGATAACCTCTCACCTCTGCAATATCTTGGTACCCTACAAATACATCACCTTCGGTCATATCCTTTATTTTGATTATCCAAACTTGTCACACGTTAATTACTTGCAACCTCAGATCAAACATTTGTATCATGCTGCCCTATACATATCATTCACCTGCGGTCATATTGCTTATATTAATTAATTAACCAAACTTGCGAACAAGTTGTAGCACAGATCGTTTTAACAACAACCCTTTTACGATGACCTCTGCAGTATTTGCGTTTCACTACCATACCGATGTATGAAGCATTTGTTATAATAAAAGAACTGAAAATTATAGCTGCTTCCTATCAAAAGCAGCGTGCACGATCTGGGACATGCCCGGGGGGGGGGGGGGGCACTGACATTGGAAAAGGGTATAGGTATGTGCCGCGCTGAAGACCCCCTTTTTCACCCTCTGCTGCTAGCTCTTATGGCCCCCCTTTTGAGCCTGCATCAGTTCTTAAGACCCCCAATTTTATTGAAATTTCAAAAAATCGTGGAATTTTGCGTTCCAAAGCCCCAATTCTTTGAAAATTTTGCGTTCTAACACCAAAATTTGCGTTCTTGTTTATCAAAATTGAAATTTAGGCCAGTTCTCAAGACCTACTTTTTTGAAAAAATCAGTTCCTAAGACCCTATTTTTCGTCATAAAATCGACTCAGTTCAGTTCTGTAGCCCCCTTTTTGAGACCCTGGGCGGCATACGCCTACCCCAAAAAAAGTTGAGTGCCCCCCCCCCGGGGGGACATGCACTTGCATGAAATGACTATGCACGCTGAATTACACAACATTTTGTATCACTCGGTTTGTCTTCAATTCAGTGATACAAAAATGCATAAAAAAGCTATCAAATGAAATTACGGTATTCATGGCTATGAGTTATAATTAATATGAATATTGATCATGATATTAAAAAAAACTGATAAATTGTAAACTCTTATTTTTGTTTTTGTTTAAATTTTGACTGGAAGCAGCCATATATTTAACCACTTTTTTTGAAAACAAACTCATTAATGTACTTGTATGTACCCAGGTGTACCCCACCTGTGATTGATGTATACCTAATAATAAGGCCAACAAAGAAAAAATTGGTGTGTTGCCTCAGCGAACGACCCTAAAATATTAAAATTGAGGGTCGCAATTTTCTAAATTTGTTTTTTAATTTTTAAATGTTACCCAAATTTGTCAAAATATTACTATTTTCTGCTTGAAATGAATAAGTTTTGCTTGAATAGATTGCTTTCAAACTATTATCACACTAGAAACATTAGTCAAATTGACATTTACCGATTTTGTCTTGTCATGAACCACTGTCCGTCATGAATATTTGTCAGCCAAAAAAAAGGAAAGAAGGAAAGTCGACCGACCGACCAGATTTGGCACATGAGGGCAACACAATCTTTTTGTTGTTGCCTAACTCGGATCTGATAAAACTTGCAAAAACAGCGATTATGGTACTAGATGAAAATTGCTAAAATAAGCAAAACTGTTGCTGACTTAACATGGCCGACTCATCAGGTAGCCCTATAGGGGTGCGGCAGTAAACCCTGAGAAATGCTTGTATAGATGTGGGACTAGGTAGTTATCAAAATGTTGGTTTTGTATCAATGTTTAAATGTGTTGTGAATTAATGAACAGTATTGGCCATATTTGCAATGTTAATTGCTTTTTCTGTCGATTTTTGTTAGTTTTGATACATGATGAATTAATGTTAAAATGTTGTCGTAAGTCAATGAGAAGTTTTAAGCCAGCTATGTCAAAATGGTATCACTTTTGATTTAGTCACCTTAAATTTCGCTTGGAGATCCAATTTGCCAAATTAAATTGCCACCTATTTGCTAAATTGAGTGTTTTATACCTCTTTTGAAACTCATAAAACTAATAACCATTGACCATGTTCGTCACAAAGGTCAATTTAAATGATATGCGGGTAAGTTTAATGTGACCTGGTACGATATTACAACTGGCCAGTTTTAAATCATTTTCAGAAATGAGAATTTTTAACACCTTTTCCTAAATTTAGGCTGTTTTGATTTCAAAAATTTATTTTCACTTAAGTCCTTAATAGCCTGATTTCATTCACTTTTCAGTTTTTTACAATGCAGTTCATTTTTCAGTTACATTTCTTTGTATTGATACATTTTTTATTTATGTACATTTCACCTTTTATAGGGAGTTCCAGGATTAGCAGGTTTACCAGGTAGTGGACCCACAGGACCAGAAGGAAGACCAGGGAGACCAGGACAAAAGGTTAGTATACACAGGAGCCCTACTGGTGGAGGGTGAGGGGGGAAAGTCTTTACCCCTACCCAATGTTTCCCTCCCTGGAAGGAGTGTCTCAAAATCATGTTTTTTTCCTGCCATACATTTTATGAGCAGGACAAAAGGTAATGTGTGATTTACACACTAATGACCCTTGTCAAATTAATGGACAATGACTGGGAGGATTGTTCCCTTGCCTCGCCTTGCCTCGCCTCTGGCTTCGCCACTGAATGGAATGGATCAACTTTTTTACATCCTCTATATTCATGGCAGATGGTCGCATTTGAATCATAACAATCTAGGTTAGCATAACTTGTAATTTGACCAAAAAGCGAAATAAAAACAAACAACCCCAGTTTGATCCTTGGGTTTTCAGAAGCAACAAGTCAATTATAGGCCAAAAAAAAATCATTCATAGCCAAGATTTTTTTGTTGATTAACCCTGTGTCCCCGTCTAGTAGTGGCGTAGCTAGAGAGAGTGGGGGCAATATCTGAGTCTGTCGGTTCAGATTGGCTCATTTGACAAGGGGAATCATGGAATATGGTGGTCAAATTAGTTGTCAGTTCACTTTTATTCCCCCCCCCCCCCTTTGAAAAACCTAGCTAGCCACTGCTGTTTAGTAGTTCTGTATGACTAGCTGCTTAAGCAATTAACAGATGATTGTCACTTAAGTGTGAATAAGCCGATTATCTCAGTTTCGCTTTGATAATGGAGCTCAGGAAATGTAGCACTTGTCATATCAAATAAATTATCTACACCATGCACAAATATACAACCAAGATATGTAGACAAAAGGTCAGTATCGCCCATGACTAGCCCCTCAAGCTTAAGTTTATTATTACAATATAAATATCTGTCTGGTCACCTTTCCTGAAAAAGATAAATGAATGTTCGAAAGAAGAAGAAAAAAACCTGTCCTGAAAACCCGTAAATTATTGACTGTTTGAGTCATCCTATAGACAACTATAACTGTAAAAGGATATGGAATAACAAGAGTTTAGGATGTACACTTATTGTTTTAAATATAAATGACTTATCATTTTGTCTAGATCCATGATCCTATAGCCTACAGATGTACACTATAGGAAGTGTCTCATGGTCAGCTTTGGTATTTGTATAAAGAAGATTTAAAGAAGTTTGGAATGATTTCTGATTAGTAATTGTTTATTAGGTCAAGACTTGCGTCGCCTGACCCAGAAACACTGCAGGCAAAGAATTTATAAATATAAGACATTATTCTTGCCATATAAATTGGGTCATCTCAAAATGTTGATATGTGTTTTTCAATGGTGGCTTATTGTCACTGTTTGTTAAAACCTTGTATGTTTTTCGGCCCTTTAGCATACGTGTATAAGGTAAAACTACCCAGTGGTTATACATACAAAAAAGTGTTGCTCTTATAGACATGTTCAGGGGATGGAAATAGCACTTGCAAGTTTTTGACAAGTGTATTTTGGCCCTTGAACATGTTTAAAGTAGACTGCTGAAAGGCTATACATAGAAAGTAATACTTTTATACATGCTGAAGGGCCAGATGGAGATTCAGGGTTTTGACAGAACAGCGGCTTGATATAACCCTATATAAGAATGTGATTCTATTACAGCTGAATCCAAATATATACAAAGAATCATAGACATCTGTGAACCAGCTAAATAGACAGAATCACAGATTATCAGCCTTCTACATGTTCCGTTTCCAAGCTAAACCTTTCCGTTTGGTGATAAAGATATAACATTTATTATTAGAATAATGTGGCTTGCTAATTAGGAACTGGGTCTGTCCTAAATATAAAAAGCAAGTCGTGGAGAGACGATGGACTCGACGTGCAAATTGCGAGAGAAGAGTTTAACTGGAAAAGTTATAAATAAACCTACTAGACACTAATGAGATTGAAAGAAAGAGAGAAAATGTGTCACAGTAGGGCATGAGTTTCAAAATAGCCCAGAGACCTGGACTCTCGCAGGGAGAGTGGTGGGGTAGGGCCTGGAAAAATATGGAATTCAGGATGCTCCTTCCCGGGATTTTTTGGTATTTCTAGGGAAATTTTGCTTTTCTAAAAAAAGAAATACATGGGAGGATTTAAATCTACCTACTTTCTAGGAACTTTAGCTTGCTTCCTATGAAATTATCACCCAACAGTAACCTAAATAAATAACCTAACCTCGTTTAATTAATTCCCATTGGTCAATTACATGATAAAATCATCTTGATGACCAATTACAGTTTTGCTTATAAATATTTTATGCTAATCTTTTTGAAAGTTGTAATAATTCTAACAGTGTTTGTGATTGGCACAATATTTGACACATTCTAAATTTCGACCAATTGGCAGGTAGTTCTCATTGGAGTAACGTCTCTTCATTAGTTCACTAGGGTATACTTTCACCCCTCGGCCACATCACTATGACCACCAGTTTGTTTCTTTCTGAATCTGGTCAGCCATCTTTAATGGACCTACGGCGCATATTTTCCTGTCCGACATATGCGGGCGCACTTCGATCAGCAGCGCACGCATGCTTGAAAACTCACAAAATGCCGCTAACCAATCAGAGCAGTGAGGTCGAGCTTATGTATTGCACACCACGGATGTCTGTTGCACCGGTTTTTGGGTCGAGGTTGAAAAGTATGCGAGGTCAACCTCATGTGACGTGCGTCCATTGTTGGTTAAGTTGCAGGTTCTTTTTGCATATGCCAGAAACGGCATAGTAGCTGACACATACATACTGGCATGCAAATAGAGCTACCAGTTAATAAACTTTGTATATTGATCCGTTCTAATACATTTGATGTCCATTGTTGGTACAGTTGCAGGTTCTTTTTGCATATGCCAGAAACGGCATAGTAGCTGACACATACATCTGGCATGCAAATAGAAGCTACCAGTTTATAAACTTTGTATTGATCCATTCTAATACATTTGATATTATGATCCATGTTTCAGGGTGAAGTAGGAGATACAACAGAAAGCATCAAAGGTGTAAAAGGATCGCCAGGACTATCAGGACAACCAGGAGTACCCGTAAGTAGTAGCAGTCCCAGGTCTAAATTCCAGTTGAGCCCAGTTTCATGGAAACCAGTTGAAAATCCAGTTTAAAACAGTTCAAACCAGTTACAAAACAAAATAGTTCAAACCAGTTACAAAACAAAACAGTTCAAACCAGTTGGCTTAATATGGAAAATGGACAGCTTCAACTGGTGTTTGAACTGGTTTTGAAACCCAGTTAAGATCCAGTTCAAAATAGTTTAAACCAGTTGGTTTAATATGGAAAATGGACAGCGTTTCAACTGGGATCAACTGGAATTTAGACATGGGAATTGTTCTCCTTAGTGGAAAAGAATGCTATGAAAACAGTGCCATAATGTTTCTACTTTTTGATAGCTATTCATTGAAGCTAGTTCAGAGTATTCATATAAACAGTTATCCATGCTAATAATAATCCATGTGGTTTCAATGCAGAATATAGTTCTTTGTAAATTCATGTTTGTCGCATGTTTTGATCATAGTATCCAATATGGGTGAATGAACAGTGCCTTTGTATGAGATTAACCCTTACAGCCCCAGATCCCATGAAATCCCATTTCCCAGCATCCTGGTTCCACCTGGCGCTGAGGTTTTTGTCTGAAATAATGGCTGTAAGCTATATAGCTGGGCGAATACACTCGCCCAGCACAGCTTCCCCCGTGGCGCAGTTGGTAGAGTGTCCGCCCGCCAACCGAGAGGTCGTGGGTTCAAACCCCGGGGCGTGGCACCTCTTGTTGCGTGTGCTTTTTTCGCTTGAAAATTTTGTTGTTGGAAAATCCACCGGGTGGGTTAGGGTTATTGAACGATTTTTTTTCTTCTTTTTAATTTTCACTTTTTTTCTCTAATTTTACCCTGATTAACCCTTACAGCCCCAGATCCCATGAAATCCCATTTCCTAGCATCCTGGTTCCACCTGGCGCTGAGGTTTTTGTCTGAAATAATGGCTGTAAGCTATATAGCTGGGCGAATACACTCGCCCAGCACAGCTTCCCCCGTGGCGCAGTTGGTAGAGTGTCCGCCCGCCAACCGAGAGGTCGTGGGTTCAAACCCCGGGGCGTGGCACCTCTTGTTGCGTGTGCTTTTTTCGCTTGAAAAAAATTTTGTTGGAAAATCCACCGGGTGGGTTAGGGTTATTGACATAAAATCTCATACCCAGAATCCAGTGGGTCAATACTTAACCATAGTATCCAATATGGGTGAATGAACATTGCCTTTGTATATGAAACCAAATAACCTTTTTTATTTACCCGTATTTCAACAGGGGTCAGCAGGTTTACCAGGGAATCCAGGCCAATTTGGAGAAAGAGGTCCACCAGGTAGAGATGTAAGTATCCATTAGATTTATCATCCCATATATTTTAACACTTTCCACGTGACTATTGGTTTTACCAAATACAAAACAGATTTGTCAGAAACCTTTTCCAACTTTCAAGGTCTATCTCAAGGATTAATGAACCAATACTAGGCATGTTTGTACTTATTGTAATGCATTTCTCGTGGTGATTCCAAATATGGTAATTTAATTCAATAATTTTGACATTTTTGAAACATTTTGACATTTTGGAATGTCGTCTGCAGACGCCTGCCGTGTGGAAAGTGTTAAACTCTGCAACTTTGCAGCCCAGCGCTACATAATTTTTGCGCTTTTAGTTTTAGGGCACACTTCAGAGCAAAATAAATATATTAGAGTGTTTGTATTTACGTGGTAGTTGCTTGGAGAGCAAAAAGCACGAAAATTAATGTAGCACAAACATTTCCACGTTTACAATACAAAAACTGAATACCTGAAATTGTCAAATTTACTGTTTAATAGTTGACTGTCCCCTCCCCCAGGTGAAAAGGCACTATATGTAAATAGCTACCATGTGTCTATCAAAGGGCAGCCAATTACGACTTACGACCTTCTGACACTTCACTGATATGGAATGATAGATGACTGTATCAAGTAACTCTAATGGAAATATTACAGTTCAAATTAAGGCTACTCATATTGTTTGGATAGTGTTCAGATGTTATGCCAAGATCAGAGGTTAGAATTTTGCTGCAAGAAGAAGAAAACTACCCAAGGGTATAACTGTTATCAGAAATGAATCCTTACATTTTGCTATATAACTCCTTTCAACACTGGAAATTGATGGAGAAGAGATAATTTATAAAAAACTTGGACTGAGAGGATGAAAACAATGACACTTTTTCCTCAATGTGTCAAAATTATGGTAATCTGTTTTGGCCCAAAAACTTTATTTGCAGAACCAAAACAACATTTATACAAGTAAATATCACACTTATTGACAATGCTGACATAAATATTTGTTTATTTATATATTTATTTATTTAATCTTTCTTTATTGAGGGTAAACAGCTTCAGTGTCAAGCACTGCTTTCCCAGCAAGCCCTCATTTCACAAAGAAAAATACATAATTATTTACAATATATACATGGAATATAACAACTATTTACATTCAGCAAGGAAATGCAGAATTGTAATATACTTTAGAACACAAAATGTATGGATTCGTATTTGTCACACTTTCACCCTAACCACCCCAGTGCCACAAATGGCCATGGTGCAGTCTGTCTGTGTAAGCTGGTGTGGCACTTTTTCGATGAAATATTAATGGTCCCAGGCTACATAGTTGGCCGAGAACTGGACCAAGTATGGTTGACCCCGTGGCGCACGTGGGGTCTTCATCTCTCTCAACCGAGAGATCCTGGGTTCAAGTCCCGGGGGGCGTGGCCTCACTTTTTGTATGATCAGTCTTGCATTGCTCAAATTCAGATGGATCCAGAATTCTTGCGCCATTTAGATTGATAGTATGAGATAGGAGTTGGCAAGGCTAGGAGAATCTTTGTGAAAAACGAACCCTTGGATTCTAGCATAATAACTGAAAATCATGCACTTGTAAAACTCTTAACCCTAACAGTCCCACATACTAAAAAATACTACTTAGTACTTCCAAGCCTATCTCCCATTGCATGTGCAGACAGTTTATGATGACGTCATCAACCTAGCCTAGATAGTGATATACTGCGCGAAAACGAATAGGTAAGAGCCGTGGCTTGCCTATGGGGCCAGGGTTTTTGGTCCTGAGGGTCCCTGGTTCGATTCCCGGTTGGGGAGTGGAGATTTTTTTTATTGTTTTCTCTTTCAAAATTGGGTCCTGGTTAAAACTAGGGTCGAGGGTAAGGGTTAAAACTGCTTATATATTTGGTAAGAAATTACGTTAATATGATATTGCGTTAAGATTGAGAAATTTGAATAGGACTGAAATCTCTGTTATTTTCAAATGGACTTAGCTTTGTCTATTCATTAACATTAAATTTGTATCTTTATTGGAACTAAGCTATGCCAATCAAGGATCCTTTTGAACAAAGCAGTGTGCCCATTTCATAACCCCTTATGTAACAAAGCAGTGTGCCCATTTCATAACCAACCCTGCCTCCACCATGTCTTGCTCTTTGCCCGGTGATAACATGCCATAACAAATTTACATATAATGCCGAATACAGGAAGCTAACCGATAAAACTTGATGGGCTATCTATTTTGTTAATTTCCTCCACTAATTAGCGGCGTGGACAAAGTGACGACGGGAATAGGTTGTTACGCACACCCCACACACACACACAATCATAACAATGTTGAATCATATAATAACCTGTGCCTGTTGCTCTAAACCACTACGAAAACAATTAGAACAAATATACAGGCAAAAATTGGAAATGCGCAAACAAGCAAAATATCCAAAATTTCAGACCTCGATATGCTGATCAGATGGGGTTTTTTTGTTTTCGTTTATTGGGGGATTATTTATTTCATAATTTTCGGGACCATTTTGGGTTTATCCTTCATGTAATTCTGCTTGGAATTAGCTTAGCACGAAATCTGTGTTAAACTATGTAAAGGATTAGACAGCTTTATTCAGTAATAATAGAGTCTCAACACCAGTCTAACTCATGAATGAATTACACCAATGAGAAATGCTAACACTTCAAAACATCTTTAAAACTTTTGTTTAAAAAAAACCAAAAACATTCTGATTTCCCCCCCCCCCCCCCCCCCCATAGCTAAGTGTATTGTGCAAACCAAAGATATCAGATTGTCATTGAGTTACATCTTATTCAGCAATTTCATTTGTTAACACTCTTTAGGGTGAAAAAACAAAATGATGGAAGCTAGTGCTGTGGTTTTTAAGCAGTATAGCAATCATAATGGTAGTCCAACATTTTTCACTCTTCAAATAAATTTGATAATAAAATAAAGGTTGAGAATCAAAAGTGAAGGTTATTTCATCCTTTTTGTGCTGAGTGAAAATCTTAGCATGATTCAATTTAGGGCTGTATTTTAGAATCTGCTATTATATAATGTGCAAACCCTAGATCTTGTCAGAGGAAATGTTGTTATCAAGCAGCAGTTAAACTGACAGACTATCTGTTATCATAATTTGCCCATTTCCCAGCCATAACCTATAACCTATAATCACATATACCTTGTGACATAACCCCATCCATCACAGCACATACTTGTACCTTAAATCCAGCCCCTTGAAACAAGGTACACATGTTTAAAGATGGCGGCCAAATAGAAGGAAGCAGCGACCCAATACCCGTACCAGTGACATTGTGGAGCACCAGCCAGGATTCAAACCCGGGACCTTCTGCACAAATGTAGAGTGTGCCAGTGTATAGACACTAAACTCACCTATACCTCATGACTTATTTCTATTAATCATGTATTACTTTTCATTTTACAGGGTGAATCTGGACTTCTAGGTCCAAAGGGTAATAAAGGAGCATCTGGCATCGGATTTAATGGGCCTAAGGGAGATAAGGTATTGTATATTTGTGTTTGTTTGTCTCCTTACTATAGTATTTGCAATAGTGTGTGCTGTGTGGTCAAATTTAAAGCTTGAAGATCAAGCTGCGATTGAATTGAACCCCCAATTTTGGATTATCAGGGGAGTTAAGGGGCTATAAAGATTCCTTAATTTTAAGATTGGGCGCACATTTTAAAACCTAGTGCTACCTAGATGTTTTTAAATGGCCTCTAGAGGGGGTATAACCGGTCATATAATTAGTATGTTTTTCTACATGCATATTTTTTCAAACACCCAAAATGTCAATTCAATTTCTACCAACTTGCACACTCACCAGGCATTGTACTTACTATGTTGTGTGTACTGTGGGGTACTCTCACACAGTGTAGCTCTTGTTGGTAGGGGGTGGGAGTAAGTCCCTGGAAATCGAGTCCCACCTGTAAATTGTTGAGTACCAGGTACATGATCACCGTCCTGAATCCTGATTCCTGAAAATATTCCATCTCAATAAAATAACAAAAGCTGACTAAAAATGGAAATTGAAATGGATAATATTGCCAAATCTATGCATTTTCTATACACAAATGCTCCCTGAATTTTGATTGTCGCTGCGGATTTGCACCTTCGTGTTTACTGCATTCCCACAGTGAAACAAACATGTTGCAATTTTGACTAAAGATGGTGCCCCAACAATCAACCCAGAGTACGTTTGATAAAAATTGGGATCCCAGAAGCAGTATTTTCCCGAAAACGACCCCTAACACATAAAGTATTACCTGGTTCATTTCGAACCTGATTTTTTTTGGGACATGCTGTACACACCAAGGCCATAATTCCATCAATCCAAAGCTACTGCAAATAAGTTTGCCCTGTCACCAAACCAAAACAAGTTGTGACAGTATTTTGACTATAGTAGCTACAATGTTTATACTCTACCCATGCTAATTGTGTGAAGTTCACTGAATTCTTGACCTCTGATGAAGGAATGACCCCGGTGATATCTTAAATTGAGGTTTTATTTATAAAATGGTACGTTGACTTGGTAACTATATATACTTTGAAGTGATAAAATCTACTTTTCTTACATAAAATATATTTATTTATGATTGGAGTAAACACAGCCCACCTCATCATTTGTCATCTGTTGTTAAATGACCCCCCACAATTTCTATAGTTGATTCATAAACTTTGGCCTTGCAGAACCATTTCAGTAAAGGTAATTTAGGCCAAACAAAGAAGATAGTCTGTCTCAGAAGCTCGCCTGCATTGGTATGTGAAATGAGCTACATGTAGGTCTATGCGCTTAGGCCTAAAAAAACCTTCTTTTTTTTCTTTCTTTTTAATTATAATTTTTTTTTTTGATTTTTTTTTTTTTGATTTTTAGAAAAAAAGTGTAAACAATTCCTCTGAAGCTTGGATTAGCAAAAAAACACACAAAAAACTTGTATACTTCATAGCGTATTTTCTAAAAAAATAAAAATAAAATAAAAAAATTGTACAGCAATTGGCTTATTTGCAAAATGTTTCTGAGACAGACTATCTTCTTTGTTTGGCCTTAGCATGTCAATTTAACATCACAGTGACTGGTGTGGAAGTATTTTCATCTTCCAATCAACTGCAATGGACAATTTCAAGTTCAAAATTTGTTCACACAGGCTCCCACAATCCTGATTATATGAATGGTTTAAATTGGTAGCATACAAAGGGCTACAATTAACCAATCAGAGTCAGATACTGTAACAAACCTAGCAAAGGCTAAAGATTTTACGTTATAAACACAACACCAAAAGTAAGTCCCCCCCCTAAACAATTCGTCATAACATCGTAAGATAAAACATTTTACAAATAAAACTTAGTTAGAAATAATCCTATGACTGTTTCCTAAGTGATGGTTGAAAATGAAAGATTTCCATTACTTCATGGCTGAATGAGCTCAAATGGAAGACAAAAACTGCCCTTCTCAAAACTCACAAAAGTTTATGAATTGCTTCTCACTAATGGAAAAGTACCCGTGGCTGAGCAAAATTTACTGTAATGTGTAATCAATTCATGATCATTCAGCCATGTAAATCCCATTCTTGGCTCAGATATTAGCATAGTGAGTTGTGACTTTTGAGATGGGCAGTTTTTGTCTTATTTTTGAGCTTATTCAGCTATTAAGTCATGGACATCTTTCATTTTCAAACACCACTTAGAAAACAGTCATATGATTATTTCTAACTAAGTTTTATTGGTAAAATGTTTTATCTTACGATGTTATGACGAATTGTTTAGGGGGGGACTTACTTTTGGTGTTGTGTTTAGATCATTTCAAACAAACAAGATTTACAATCAATTATATGTTCAGCTTCATATGTGTTCTCCCCCCCCCCCCCCCCCAAGAAGATCGATGTAACATTATATTGATAGCAACTAAGGTTGCTGAACGAACCAGGTCATTCCTGACTATGTATTTTACGTCATTAATTATTGTCCAATAGAATACAATAAAATCAGCGGCGACCTCACACGACTTTTCAAAAGTTGGGAGTTCAGGTCGCACCATGTCCCGGGTAGGCCTGAATCGCTGCAGTTGGCCTCAATCCAACTCTTTCGCGACTGATCGTTCTATCTGTCGAGTTGCTGTGAGCGATTTGTGTCTCATAGTCTACTCGAGCGGCTACAAATCGCCGCAACCTGCGACTAGCTAATATGAAATCAGCATCACCTTACACCTGTAATTAATATACAATAATTTGATTTAGCGTTTTGTGTCTTTTCTGTTTTCAGGGTGATCCAGGAAATAGTGGACCACCAGGAGATTCATGTCCACCACCAGAATTTCGAAAAAATGAAACGGGTATCATTGAAGGACCACCAGGAGAAAAAGGATCTACGGTTAGTAGAAATTAGACTGATTCCTTCCTATCATCTCTATTTACACATGAATTTGCTCCAAAGAAGATTTTAAATACACCAACACAATGCATTGCGTTTTTGCAAAATGCCCTAATTCTGGTCTCCAGTTTGCCTCGGTTCCCATAGACATATGCACATAATCATGGCTTCATAGTACGTCCATCGTTGAAGCTCTTAGGTTCTAGTTTACATCAATGAATAAATAAGTTATCAATGTTCCTTTTTCTTATATCTGAGACTTAGCAAATGTATCGTGTGAAAAAAGCTTTAGTTGGCCGGCGTTCAAGCAATGTATTATGGGAAGACCTTAAAATTTTCTTTGAATGTGCTCCATGTGAAGACAGATATACACTGCCGAGCAAAATGATTTGCCCTCGGGAAGCTTGCAAATTATCACTGTGTTGTCAACAAAGTATTAAGCTATCGGACCCGATTACTGTTTCATTGTGTTGATGGTACATTTTATAGCAATAATTTCATGTTTCCCATTAAGATTCATGATTTAAAAGCATTACAATTCATGATTTTATCGAGCAAGTCAGAATTCCCACGTAAAATCGCCGTAGTAAATCACTTCATGAATATCAATAAGCTCATTCGGCAGTGTAACGCTATGGGAATTTTCCACTGAGATCAACTGGTGTTGGGAAACCACATGTGCAGAAATGTATAAATGATTACTGGCATAAGCAGTTAATTGGAATACATTCAGAAGGGACCATAACCTCCAATGTTTTTTTAATTTTATATGCACATGGTGACATGAAATTTGCCCATTGAGTAGTACACAAATTGGCCGGGTGGTTAACCACCTTTTGCTACTTCGGCTATAAATGAGGAATATGCTGAGGGGCAAAAAAAGCTTAATCTTTAAGAATATATTGTTTATCTCTTTTTTAGGGCCAAGGTGGAATGACGGGTGCTAAAGGAGACCTTGGCTATCCAGGACAACCCGTAAGTAGCGAAGAAGCATGATATTTTGTAGATAAAAACCTTTAAAATAAATAAATTGTGAAAGTGAACATTTTTGTCCAGATTCGTATTATTAGTTCAGCCACATAGTTATGTCTTGCTTCAAGGAGAAAAACGTTCCATTATTTTAGCACATGTCTCTATAAATATATATGTTTAAAACATATAGACATCATATTATTTTACTTTTTATAAAATTCAGAAATGTATTAAGACACTAACAAACTTTTCTACTTGGGGCTCAGATTAACTATAGAAATTGAAATAGCAAAACGCCACCATGCATTTGTGGCACATTATGTGTACTACATACGTACCAAATTTCAGTACCGTAGCTCTTCTTAAAATCTATTAAGACTTAACTTTGCATCATTTATGAATATTTAATTAGCTTAATTTTAATAATTGTTGTCAACACTACAAAAAGAAAATGGAAGGAACAATGTTGGTAATATCTGGATTTTGTGTTTTCTTCATCAAAGATTGTCAACTTGGTAATGTAGAAACCAAGAACTATACAATATTTGAAAATAAACAAAATAAATTATAGTAGCTAAAACAGCAACAATTATCTAAATCTAAGCAAAAGTAATTCCTTTCTAAAAGTTGTCATGCTCTGTTGAATTTATACCTGTGCTTAAATTCTTGAAGTAGAGGGGGGATTTTTGTTTCCATGTGACAATACGTACCACTCCCCTCCCTCTCCTATAAATATCCAGCAACGTCCCCATACATATTTTCTCCAATGTTTCCGTTTCATGATTTTATGCAAGATGACTGTCTCTGTATGCAACACAGTCATCTAACAAAAATAATGGTTTGGTGCAACTCTCCTCTGTACCTCTCCCCTTCCTCACCCTTGCCTCCTCTCTCCCTATCTCCTCTTCCCTCTCCCTTCCCCTCCCCCAAGCTCATCCCTCTCCCCTCCTTCTCCCCTTCTGCACCCTTGCCCCTCTCCCTCCATATATATCTACCCTCTCCTTTCCCCTCTCTCCTTTCCCCTCTCTCCTTTTCCCTCTCTCCTTTTCCCTCTCCCTTCCCCTCCCAAGCCCTCCCCCTCCCCTACCTCTACTTCCATGGCTAACCATGTTTGATATTATTTTAAAGGGCCAACAAGGCTATAGAGGATCGAAAGGAAGCAAAGGACTGTATGGATCAACAGGGCCAAGAGTGAGTAATCCAATAGTGATATAATGCCTGCTTATATGAACACTGTTATTCACCCGTGTTGCCATTTACTTTATTATTTCAAGGGACCCCGTGGCGATCTTGGTCTAAAGGGTTCAAAGGGCATGGTAGGATCGACCGGTAAAAGGGTGAGTTGCGTTACACTGTATGTGTCATCGGCTGCCTGGTGGATGGATGGAATGGCATGAGGAGAATATGAAGATCCATCTCCTAGCAACCAACCAATCCACATCATTCCATTTGTTATCATAGGACAGTCATACATCTGTCACCTGTTCTAGTAGTAGTTGTAGACAATCAAGTGCCATCCATAGTAATGTCAGCCATCTTATATCAGCTGTAGACAAGAGAGGACCATGCTTCTTGAGTTAGCTGTTCATAGTAATATCATCCTGTTTAGTTAAGCTCTAGAAAGTTGTAAACCTTACAATGCTGCTCCTTGGTATCATCTGTAGTAATGTCAACCTTCGTCAGTAAGAGTATCATCATCTGTTGTAATGTCAACCTTCATCAGTAAGCTGTCAAAAGCCGGTCCATTTTCAGTTATATCTGGACTTTGCATATAGTTATGTCAGCCTCCATTTGTGCACTAAGTATCCTTCTGCTGTATCGTTTAGTTAGAAAAGCTGTCACGTTTTGTATTAATTTGTCAACTATTACTGTCAAGTAATTAATACTTGAATAGAGTTTAGATAATTTCCCCTCCAAAATGGCCGCTAATCGAAAACATGGAATCTCTAATACCAGCATCATGAAGTAGTATCATCCCATTTTATAGAAAAATGCTCTTTAAACCTGACTGTCTTTCTGCTCTTCATGCTGCAAACTTATACCAAATTATAGTTAAGTACCCCCCTCACCATGGCAATTTATCCCTCACGGATGACAGCAATGGCAACTAATAGAAGAAGTGTGGTTTCTAGAGTTTATTTCTATGTTTCATCATCATACATCAAACATATTCTCTGTTTTGCCACATTTTGGGGGGATGATGTCAGTGCCGTATCTAATCACCAAAAGTGAAATTAGTATCATCCCATTTTATAGAAATAAGCTCTGAAAACCGGACTCCTCTTTGCCTCTCTGTACAATGGCAACTGTTCTGCTCTGAATGCTGCAAACTGATACCAAAATGATAGTTGCATAACTCTCCCCCTGCCCCACCTCAGCATTTTAGCCCCCTCAAATGACAGCATAACCAACTGTGATAGGTGTGGTTTCTAGAGTTTATTTCTTTGTGTCATCATCATACATCAAACATATACTCTGTCGCCTCATTTTGGGAGATTTTGGATGTCAGCGCCTTAGGCGAAGAAAAAAACAACCATGTTTTATGTTTTGTTTTTTAGAATTTTTTTCTCAAATCATGTAAAATCAGCCAGTTTTTGGCCGAAAATCTGTCGCAGAACATTTTTCACAAATTTTTCAAAGAATTCATGTTTTTTTGTGAATGTTGGTGACATTTAAGGTACAAAAAACCTAACCGACCGACCCTACTAGACTGGTCCGTCTGCCCGTAAAACAGGGTGTTTTTTTGTTTGTCGCCTTATCCCCTACTTCAGTAGCATTTCTGTGCCAGGGCTGATATTTTTGTTAAATTGAAATTGTGCATTTAGCATTTATTTACCTGTGGTATTATGATGATATATCTCGGATATGAGCTGGTAACAGCTCAACTCCAGATGGCACAGAGTATAGTTAAGGCCACTTAAAAAAAAAAAAGTTTCTCGTAGCTCTCCCCTCCTTTCTGGGAGCAGGTCAACTTCTTTTTCTTCTTCAATTTTCAAAGATTATTGAGTTTCTAATATTGAAATTCTAAAGGTTGATAGGCCTAATTGTGTATTAATCAACTACGGCCACTTTCATGTGTTTTATAGAACTCTAAATGGGCCTAGCCCTCTTATTTAAACTAAAATATAAAAATGGCCTCACCGTTTTCCTGATGCTGCTGAAAGATGCTGGCAATATATAAATTTAGCAAAAGATAGAAGTAAAAACTGCCAGTGCTGCAAGAAACTAACACTGTAAAAGTGGACATTTTCGCGCATGTTAATTTTCGCACATAGCCCATTTTGAACAAGTTTGCTTGTTTTTATTTTCGCGATTTTGAGCTTCCTTACATAGACCTACATACAAAAAAGGAATATTTTCGCGCTTGCTGATCTTAGCGCAAAAAGCGCAAAAATAAATGTAGCGCGAACATTTCCACTTTTACAGTAATTAATTTTCAGTATTCTAAACTAGATCAAATCCATCCACTCTGCACTGCATCAGTATCATAGTAATGTCATTGCTCATCTATCATAAGGCAACAAAAAAAATTGTTTGATTGTCCTCGTCCGCCCGACCCTCATTATCATTCCGACCCAAAATCTTCTTTCTTTTTTTCTTCTTTTTTTTAATCCTTTTTTTTATTTTTTTATTTTTTTTATTTTGTTGTTGAGAAACTAAAAATACTCATCAAAATATTAAAGATTTTGTTCCCCATTTTGGTTACCACAACAAAAAGTGATTTTTAAAAGTGATCTATGGACAATCAAACAATTGCTTTTTTTTGGCCTAATACATGTATAGTTTAATCAGTTTCAAACTAGTGTGAATTATAAGGCTTGGATTTGTCCACGTGCAAAAATAATTCATGTTGTTGTGCATATTTATTGGTGCAAGTGTGCGTTTGCTCATCATAAGCTGGTATCAGCGAGCGGTGGGCATGTAGGTATTCCATTTGGGCCCACGGATTAATAGAAGCCTCACAATTTTTGCCAATCTGGAACTGATTGAACTATAGTATTTTCAAAACCCAGGGGGGGGGGGGGGCGGTCACTAATATATTGAAAAGTGGATATCATGCTGTGGTCAAAAAATGTGTCAAAAGGGTATTTTTTAATGGAAGGCGATATGTACAGGCGTACATTGCTTAGAGCAACAAAAGCCGTAACAATTGGTTAAGGTGGAAACCACCCCTACACTGTATTAGTATGATAGTTATTTTTATCATATCATTCATTCCATTCAGCTATAGTTCAATCAGTTCCAAATTGGCGAAAAATTTGCGTTTTCATCTCTCAGCGCTCGAAAGTAATCCAAGCGTAATTGCGCAATTATGACCACATGTACGCAGTTTTGGCCACATGCACAAGATGCACAGTGCACTATTGCCTTCAGCAGGCTTACCTCCTTCTGTACTCATTCGCTGCTGTAAGAAGACTTCTGCAATTTGGAACTGATCAAACTATAAAGAAGCTGTATTGGTGCCAAATATGTGTACAGCCACATACACTGAGCCAAAAAAGAAACTTATAAAAAAAGAAACTTATACAATTTTAACAGATCACCAAATAATATTCTGCGCATGAAAATGTACCAAATTTGGATACAATATTACTGCAATGTATCGCTTCAAATGGCAGTCAATAACCAATTGTTTGCTTCAATGACACAAGAGAAATGTGCACTGCCCCTATGGTGGTGATCTGTTAACATTTATAAGTTTCTTTTTTGGCTCAGTGTATAAGGGTGCACTTGTCTCTCAAAGAAAGTTGAGATCTTAATACCAACTAAAGGAGCTTGTTGAATGCTTCAAAATCACACCTTAGTGTTAACGATTGGATACTGATTTCTGATTTTATAAAGAAAAGAAAAACTATGGTAAATCTTTTTTTGGTTTTTCATGCCTTATTCAAAATCAATTTGATCAACAACTTGCACCCTTTGCTGCGACAGTACATACTTCGTTCATACCCCACTTCTGTTTCAGTATATGATAGTTCTTCCTGTTAAAACCTATCATACACTATAGCTAGAAAAGCCATATTGGTGCCACAAATTTACCACATACTTTGTTCATTCATCCACCTTCACTGTTTCAGTATTTGATGTGACTTTATACCATACATGATAGTTATTCCTGTCATAACCCATCATACATACATACCATTTAGCTACAAAAAATCTGTATTGGTGCCACACATTCGCTTGCTGTATATACAATTTTATCTATCTCTGTGTAGTAATGTCGGAGCGTATTCTAGTGATTAGCGCAGCATTTACACGCAAGTGCTGGGATTCTACTGTGATCGCTTGGTACTTACGCAGCGCATTACCACCATATGCACAATAGGTTGGGGCAGACCAACGTCATGCCGGTGAAAGCAATCAAATGCCGGTGAAAACAAAAACAAAAACAACTTGCGCAGATCATCAATTAAGGCAACCGCACATTGCGCCTACTGCGAATCAAGTGCGTAACGCTCAGCGTCGAGTGTGTGAATGGAATGTTTAGCTTTTGAAACATGGGTTGCCAAGCAAATTTGCTAAAAATAACTCAAAGCACCCGTATGTCCGCGCCCTCCTATAAGGAGATTATTGGAATATGCTCTCGACATTTCTGCACTTTTTTTCATTCCATTAGTCAGCGGCATCTCTGGACTACAGATGTAGCATATACCATATAACGTTTAAGTTTCATAATTTGTCTTGTGTTAGGGAAAACGTGGAAAGGACGGCCCACCAGGACTGCCAGGCTTAAAAGGAGACTCCGGACCAGCAGGTTCACCAGGTACAACTGGTTATAATGGAGCTGAGGTACGTCTATGATATTGGTATACTTATCAAAAAAATCAGTTTTTGGATTTCATGAAGCATACCTGCACATGGTCCACTTGATAAAACTTACTGAGTTTGCAATATGCTTGTATGTTTTTTATACAGGTACCTAAAGGTGATAGGGAACTTGGCTAATATTTAAGGGGTACTGAGCCATACAATTGACATTACACGATTTTGATAATCTCAAGATTATATTCGATTTAAAACCGTAGAGTGATAAAGAGAAACCGAACTTGTTTTCCCTTTGTGGAACAAACCACCGGCAAAATATACTTTCATGTCCACAGGAAAGTTCTTCCAACCGTCACTTCCATCTATAGAATTATTTTCAGGGTCAAATCTAAATTACTAGATCAGTTCAGCATGTTCAGTAGAATAGAGGGATTTTATTTGATCTGTTCGCGGCGCTATATAGCCAAATGAGCCATAACAATGCCATTTATTTGAAGCTCTTAAGGCCAAATAAAGAAGAAAGTCTGTCTCAGAAACATTGTGCAAAAAAGCTAAGTGCTGTGCGATTTTTTGTATTTTTTGTATTTTAGAAAATAGGCTATGAGGTATGTGATTTTTTTGCTTATCCAAGCTTACAGAGAACTTTTTAAAACTTTTTTTTAAAAAATCCAAAAAAAATCCCAAAAAGAAATCCAAAAAGAAAAAGAAAATAAATAAAGAAGTTTTTTAGCCCCCAGCGCATAGACCCACGCGCCGTAGCTCATTTCACCTACCAATGTGAGCGGGCTTCTGAGACAGACCTTCTTCTTTGTTTGGCCTAAAATGTCCATTTGTCTACAGATAGATTTTTGTCGCATACACAAATAATTGTTGAACATGTATCATTTTTTCCTTTGGTTTTGAAGCAAATTTAAAACATTTCGACCACCCCAACCAATCAATTTCCCATAATTGTGTAAAATATAATTATTAACCCATATGATCATATGCTTGTTTTCACAGGGACCTAAAGGTGACTCCGGCCCAAAGGGAAGAACAGGGCGACAAGGACCACCAGTAAGTTGACTTTAGATGAGAAAATAACTCGTGTATCAGTCTTTAAACGTTCTCGAATCACATTGTAATTTACACCCAATTATATGGGACCCACCGCGAATAAATGAGGGAAATATAAAATTGAGTTATTGATATCATGATAATATGCATATGTTAAGGGACATTTTGGTACCATAGTCAATGTCATATCACATTCCAAACCGAAGTTACAGATGATTGAAAATCACTTTGTCTCAAAACATCAAATACAAATTGTCAAGTTATGGGCAATTTAAGTTTTGGTTTTGTTAACAAATCAATGGAGTAAATGAAAATTCAATACCTCAAAATGAAGTTAAATTCTTTATTTTCATAAATTTGGATCAAAGATCAGAAATAAGACTTGTTATGAATTTGAATTATTTTGACCGTGTCCCACATTTGTGCTCTTAAATCAAATTAGCTCCTGCCGCATTCCGCCTCATTTACTCATGTTGGGTCACATATGTCTGTTGAGAAATAAGTTGTGGTGTAAAATTATGCATTGTGTTCCACTGCCTCAAAACTTTTGTATTACAGACCAAAGCCACGTGTGGTGTGATTGACATCAAAACAGTGCTTTAGGGCATGACCACTGGCCTGCCTATGGGGAAGTTGGAGAATGTATGACCGGCCTATAGCTAAATCTCTGTTATAGAAGTGATTAGGCAGTTGAACATGATGGAGTTTTCATAGTTCATGTTACTACCACATACAAACTATTCCCTAGGAAAAGGAATGAATGATGGCACCCTAGCTTGAAAAGTGAGATGCAATGAAGCACCTCAAAGGGAAAAACATTCTGGGCCGTTTAGGAATTTACTGGGGTAGAATTTCATTGTACAGCGATCATCGCTCAGGGTCCATCACCACCCAATAGAAGACCACAATTTGGGGTCGCAAAGTCAATTCACTCACCACCAGTCAAACTGTGTCAGTTCCATAGATTTAAAAACTGGATGTCTTTATGTGTAGAGGGCGGTTTTTTTTCTCATTTATAAACAGTACCTGAACACATTTTTTGACAGAACATGAACACGTATTTTTAAAAACATTTCTTGTTTAGGGTCCAGCAGTAGATATTGATACTAAAGGCAATCCAGGTCCACGTGGTAGACAAGGAGAACCTGGTAATCCAGGACCCCAAGGACCCGGTGGAGAGAAGGGAGAAACAGGTAAGTCTTAATCATAGACTGAGCCCCTATGCCCCCTCTATATGATAGCAATCCAGGTCCACGGGGTAGACAAGGAGAACCTGGTAATCCAGGACCCCAAGGACCCGGTGGAGAGAAGGGAGAAACAGGTATGGCCTAGTCATAGACTGAGTCCACATGCCCCTCTTTATGAGGGTAGACAAGGAGAACCTGTTAATCCAGATAGCAATCCAGGTCCATGGGGTAGACGAGAAGAACCTGGTAATCCAGGACCCAGAGGAGAGAAGTGAGAAATAGGCAAGTCCTAGTCATAGACTGGGTCCCCATGCCCCTCTATAACAGATGTATAATGATGGCAGACCAGAAGGTTAGGATGTAAAGGATTCAGTGTACTAGGCCTTCAATGTACCACAGACTCTTATAACAGAAATGGATAAGAAAATAAGAAAACAGCCATACAATTATTTAACATTTAGAATTATAAACCCAAGGCTATAAAATAGCTAATAATAAGCTCTTGTATGCCATTGATTGCATTACATTTCGCTCGAAAGGTATGTTCTCCTATGTATCACGGCTTCCAATTAAGCCTATCAAACCCGAACCCTGTTGAGTGTGTACACAATGACAAACACGAAGAGGGGGGAACATTGAATCAGTCGGAGCTTGGAATTACCACATTTTTATTTTCCGTGCCTATATGTGGCAAGTCACATGAAATAGAACATATTGTCGGTGAAGACATTTTGAGATACAAGCCAAATAGTTGGTTTAACACTTTCCACACTGCAGGCGTCTGCTGACAACAGTACCAAAATGTCACAAAATGTTTCCAAAATGTCAACATTATTGAATTTCAGCATCATATTTGGAATCATTATGAGAAATGCATTGAAATAAGTAAAAACATGTCTGGTATTGGTGAAAAAGAAAAGAAAAAGAGGACATTTTTAAGCATTATAAAAATTATTGAAAATTCACCAATATGTTCAAAATTGTTTAAAAAAACAGACCCCATCTCAGGTCTGAAATCCGGTAGAACTGGTTTTCTGAAAACAGGTAGCACTGGTTTTCTGAAAACCGGTAGAACTGTTTTTGTGCTTTTGTTTTTGCCACAGGGTTAATGTTTTCATTTTTCATTCCTACAGGTTTGCCAGGAATTGAAGGCCCACCAGGAATATCAGGTCCTGGAGGACAAAGAGGACCACAAGGAGATCCTGGTTTTGGAGAAAAAGGAGATCCTGGAAATCCTGGTATGTATCATGACATAAAATTGATAGTTGAATGTGACATCTCCCCTCCCCTTTCTACTTGATTCGCTTGGTCGCTGTGCCGCCCCCCCCCCCCCCCCCCCCCCCCCTAAATAAAAATATTGTGATGCAGCACATCAAAAGGGGGGACTTTGCGAGACTCTGTGTTTTTCTAGATATAGATGAAAACGGATAGAAACAAATGAAGAAAATAAGAAGAATTTAGAAGTCATTTTCACTAGTAAAATCTTAATGCCTTTATCTATTTTGATAAATATAATTATAAGGTGTAATTTTATAAGCTTATAAAATGCTCTGAGCCCACCCCTGGGTCTAAACTCCAGTTGATCCCAGTTGAAACACTGTCAAGTTTTCATATCAAACCAACTGGAACTTAAATGGGTTTCAAAACCAGTTCAAACACAGTTGAAAAGCTGTCCATTTTCCATATTAAACCAACTGTTTTGAACTGTGTTTAACTGGATTTTCAACTTGTTTCCATGAAACCAGTTGAACTGGGCTCAACTGGAATTTAGACCTGAGACATAATAAACTCAAAATTGACTTCACCTGTCAATTCCCCGTTTGATGTGCTGAGTAGTTTATGAACATTTATGAGTGTTATTATCTTTGATACAGGTTTGCCAGGAACACCTGGTCCAAGAGGTCCACCAGGTCCTGAGGGGTTTGAGGGATCCAAAGGAGACAAAGGTGAGAGAGGTTTGGGCATCAAAGGAAACCAAGGATTACCGTGTGCACCAGGACCAAGAGGAGATACTGGTATATCAGGACAACCAGGAGATCAAGGACCAACAGGTACGTATTATGCCAGTACTTCATTTAACTTACAACAGAGATTTGTCATTGTGAGGATAAAATAGTGGGGAAATTGACACATTGTAATTGAGAACTCCCCACATTCGCAAACAAGTGGCTTACCAGGAATTGCTACAAATGTGCATGCTTTCAGATTGATTTGAATGACGTTATCGACCGAACTCATATGTGGGCACGAAATGGCTGCCCCGGCAAGCTCTCGTGTGTTAGCTCATTCGATAGGTGCGCGCATGTGGCCTGCGGAAGCTCCGCGTATCATTGAATCCGGGTCGGACTGCAGTGGTTTGCTTGTTCAAAATATCTCAATTTTTGCCCCACCTCGATCCACACTAAAATCTATCCACCAGGGTTAGGGTTGAAAACATGTAACCAAATAATATGGGCGTTTGAAAATAAAGGACTCTTGGAGATTTTAGTGCAATGGCTCGAAATAGAGACTGAAGTTTTTGTGTGTTTTATGGTTTTGTGAATAGGTCTTCCAGGCTTACCAGGAACTGCCAAAGGCGATATAGGACCAACAGGACCTCCAGGACCCCAGGGACCTCCAGGACAACGAGGAAATTTTGGTGGTAAAGGAGATCGTGGAACAGATGGAAGACCAGGTAACCTATGCTAAGAAAACCAATTGTTGTGTTGCCCTCAGCGACCGACCCTAAAATCTCAAAAATTAGGGCCTCATTTGATTTATATTGTGATCATGTAATGTGTGTCTGTGGGGGGGGGGGGGGGGGGGGTGGGTGTCCGTGGGTGTTTATAGGTAATCACCATCCATCGTGGACTTTAGTTTGAATACACACCCTCCAACCCCATTTTGCCAACACTTTAAACTGCATTTATTGCTGCTGTTTTGGGCTCTCAAGTTAAGTCGGACTTCAATCTCAGCCAAACTTGGTGACAACAATCTTTAGGTAACTTGAGATGTTCACGGGTATAAACAGGTTGACGTTTAATGACCCGTATGTGACCTTTGACCCAAAATTTGTCAACACTTCAAACTGCACTTATTCCTCTTTAGGGGCTCTCATATAAAGTCAGACTTCAATCATGGGTACATGGGGCGGGACATGGGGTGTACCCGGATTGACCTGTAATGACCCCTACATGACCTTTGACCCATTTTGTCAGAACCTTAGGGGCCCTCTCTCTCATATGAAAAGTCAGACTTCAATCTCAACTTAACTTGGTGACAATAATATTTGGGCAAGAGGATTTAAGATGACTCGTGAGATGTACCCAGATTGACCTCTAATGACCCATATGTGACCTTTGACCCTATTTAGGTGAATCTCCCAGCCAGGGGGATTTGCAAGTCGAGAGTTGCTGTATGTTTAAAGAATTAAATTGTTCCCAAATTGTCCAAATATTACTATTTTTTGCTTGCAATGAATAGTTTGCTTGAATAAACTTTTATCACACTAGAAACATTATTAAAATTGACATTTAGCAATTGTGTGTCTTGACACAAATGTGGGACATGGACGTAATCAGTCAAAATCATAAAAAGTCTTATTTCTGAACTTTGATACACCTTTTATCCAACCAATGATTCTTGAAAATAAAGAGTTAAACTAATTTGAGGTACTTAACTTGACAATTTGTATTTGATGTTTTGATGTTTTGCGACTAAGTGATTTTCAATCATCCGTAACTTTGGTTAGGAATGTTACATAACATTGACATTGGTACCAAAATGTCCCTTAACTTATATATATTATCATGATATAAATAACTCAATAATCATATTTGCCTCATTGTGCCTCATTTACTCGCGTTGGGTCACATATTGTGAATACTTGAAAAACTTTGGTATGTAACGGATAGGTTGCAGGGAACCGTGACCACCATACTGCGTCAAAGTCAGATGGTTGAAAATATTGGCAGAGTGTTATAGGAGCAATGCATTCTTTGTCTGTTATATTCTGTGCAGTGATATCAGAGTATATTCCAATGATTGCACCCATTATTATAATACCAAGTTGTGTAAAACTTCCAAGTCGATAAGCAATTTTTCGATAAGGATATTTTTGTCCTGAAAGCACTATCCAAGTAAACTGTTACTGTTTTTATATGATTGTAAACAAGTTTAGTATTGTTTTATCCATTTCCTGCAAAAATCAATATTTTGTGTGTTACCCATGAAATGGCCAGGGTCAGGGGGTACACATTGGCTGGCACAGTCAGGGTTCAAAGGGTTGCTGGCACAGTCAGGGTTCAAAGGGTTAAAAATATAACTACTCGTTGTAGAACAGTTTTTTTGTCTCGCCTGATGTAATCAGAAAGAGACTATGTTATCACTATTTCTGTCCGGCGTCCGCCGTATGCCGTATGCCGTGTGCTAAGAAATACCTTTGTGACGCAATATCTGGAGATCCGTAAGGCCTATCATGATGGGACTTGGTGGAGGGAAGGGGGGTGGTGCGTTCTGTTGCTGATTGATTTTTCAAGGTCATCGGGGGTCATACAAGGTCATCGGGGTCAAATATGCTTAAAACTTTTGAGACGCGTTGTGACGCGATGTCTAGAGATCCGTAAGGCCTATCTTGATGGGACTTGATGTCAGGGAAGGGGTGGGGTGTTCTTTTGCTGATTAGATTTTCAAGGTCATTGGAGGTCATTCAAGGTCATCGGGGTCAAATATGGGGTCAAATAAGATCCGTAAGGCCGATCTTGATGGGATTTGGTGGAGGGAAGGGGGTGGTGTGTTCTTTTTGCTGATTAAATTTTCAAGGTCATCTGAGGTCATTCAAGGTCACCAGGGGTCAAATATGGGGGTCAAATAGATCAGTAAGGCCTATATTAATGAGATTTGGTGGAGGGAAGGGGAGTGGTGTGTTCTTTTTGCTGAATAAATTTTCAAGGTCATCAGAGGTCATTCAAGGTCATCGGGGTCAAATAAGATCCATAAGGCCTATCTTGATTGGATTTGGTGGAGGGAAGGGGGATGGTGTGTTCTTTTTGTTCTTAATTTTTCGGGGTCATCAGGGGTCAAATATGGGGTCAAATAGATCAGTAAGGCCTATCTTGATGGGATTTGGTGGAGGGAAGGGGGGTGGTGTGTTCTTTTTGTTGATTAATTTTTCGGGGTCATTGGGGGTCAAATATGGGGTCAAATAGATCAGTAAGGCCTATCTTGATGGGATTTGGTGGAGGGAAGGGGGGTGGTGTGTTCTTTTTGTTGATTGATTTTTCGGGGTCATCGGGGGTCAAATATGGGGTCAAATAGATCAGTAAGGCCTATCTTGATAGGCTTTGATGGAGGGAAGGGGGGTGGTGTGTTCTTTTTGTTGATTAATTTTTCGGGGTCATCGGGGGTCAAATATGGGGTCAAATAGATCAGTAAGGCCTATCTTGATGGGATTTGGTGGACGGAAGAGGGATGGTGTGTTCTTTTTGTTGATTAATTTTTCGGGGTCATTGGGGGTCAAATATGGGGTCAAATAGATCAGTAAGGCCTGTCTTGATGGGATTTGGTGGAGGGAAGGGGGGTGGTGTGTTCTTTTTGTTGATTAATTTTTCGGGGTCATTGGGGGTCAAATATGGGGTCAAATAGATCAGTAAGGCCTATCTTGATGGGATTTGGTGGAGGGAAGGGGGGTGGTGTGTTCTTTTTGTTGATTAATTTTTCGGGGTCATCGGGGGTCAAATATGGGGTCAAATAGATCAGTAAGGCCTATCTTGATGGGATTTGGTGGAGGGAAGGGGGGTGGTGTGTTCTTTTTGTTGATTAATTTTTCGGGGTCATCGGGGGTCAAATATTGGGTCAAATAGATCAGTAAGGCCTATCTTGATGGGATTTGGTGGACGGAAGAGGGATGGTGTGTTCTTTTTGTTGATTAATTTTTCGGGGTCATCGGGGGTCAATATGGGGTCAAATAGATCAGTAAGGCCTATCTTGATGGGATTTGGTGGACGGAAGAGGGATAGGGTGTTCTTTTTGTTGATTATTTTTTCGGGGTCATCGGGGGTCAAATATGGGGTCAAATAGATCAGTAAGGCCTATCTTGATGGGATTTGGTGGACGGAAGAGGGATGGGGTGTTCTTTTTGTTGATTATTTTTTCGGGGTCATCGGGGGTCAAATATGGGGTCAAATAGATCAGTAAGGCCTATCTTGATGGGATTTGGTGGACGGAAGAGGGATGGTGTATTCTTTTTGTTGATTATTTTTTTGGGGTCATCGGGGGTCAAATATGGGGTCAAATAGATCAGTAAGGCCTATCTTGATGGGATTTGGTGGAGGGAAGGGGGGTGGTGTGTTCTTTTTGTTGATTAATTTTTCGGGGTCATCGGGGGTCACATGGGGTCAAATAGATCAGTAAGGCCTATCTTGATGGGATTTGGTGGACGGAAGAGGGATGGTGTGTTCTTTTTGTTGATTAATTTTTCGGGGTCATTGGGGGTCAAATATGGGGTCAAATAGATCAGTAAGGCCTATCTTGATGGGATTTGGTGGAGGGAAGGGGGGTGGTGTGTTCTTTTTGTTGATTAATTTTTCGGGGTCATCGGGGGTCAAATATGGGGTCAAATAGATCAGTAAGGCCTATCTTGATGGGATTTGGTGGACGGAAGAGGGATGGTGTGTTCTTTTTGTTGATTAATTTTTCGAGGTCATCAGAGGTCATCTGGGGTCAAATAAGATCCGTAAGGCCTATCTTGATGTGATTTGGTGGAGGGAAGGGGGTTGGTGTGTTCTTTTTGTTGATTAAATTTTTCAAGGTATTACATGTACATACATCCCTTGCATTAACTACAATGCATACCTCTGTGACAGTGCTACATTGTATCATATGTTTCATCATCATTTCTTTCAAGTCACTTTTGATGAACAGGCGAGACGCGCCGTTCGAGAACCGCCTTGTCTTGTTACTTAATGTAAATTTTGTCCATTTTTAATGTGAACCATGTGTTTAATTACAGGTGTACCTGGAGAGGCTTGTGGCCTTTGCAACCCTGGATTACAAGGCGATAAAGGAGAACCAGGTGGTGCTGGATTACCAGGCTTCCCCGGACGCCAGGGCTTTGATGGTACCCCAGGACCATCTGGTATCAAAGGAGCTAGAGGGGACAGCGGACTGCCGGGTCAGGATGGACCAACTGTAAGACAATCACTTTCTTAACATAGTCCCTGAGTAATAAATACCAAATGCTACCCTATTATTGTTTCATCAGTTCCAAATTGGCGTGAATTGTGAGGTTTTTATTTGTCCGTGCGGAAAAAGAATCCATGTCGTTTATTAGGGAATGTATGCTTTTGCGCTTCATAACCAGGTATCAGCGAGAGGTGGTCAGGTAGGTATTCCATTTGGGCCCGTGGATAAATATTAGCCTCCCAATTTTCACCTCGCAATTTGGAACTGATTGAAGTGCTGATAGCGTGCGCTTTCCCGGCTTATCTCATGGCACGATCAGATGGGCTATCATATCGAGGGTTGAGCACCAGAAGGCCGTAACTCAACTTTTGGGCAAATTGATATTTTGGTACAAAAATAATCCATATAACCTAGATTTTCAGAACCATAAAGAGATAACTCATAAACACTCTGAATTTGACTAAAATTAGAGTTATAAGTTGGGTGCTACAGTTATTGTAATGAGTCCCAAATATTTGAAAGTAATTTATCCCAAAATAGCATTTCTTGAGTTATGGCCTTCTGGCGCTCAGCCCTCGATTTGCAGTCAAAAATCTTTCTATTTTCTAAGCTGACTCCTTGACTTGTTTATAGGTGCGAGACCCTCCTGCAGATTGACCCTAGACTGGGTCCATGCGTCCCTCTATAAGGCCACCATCTTTAAAAATGGCGGACCAAAAAGAGGGACTGGGAAAAAACACGGTGAAAAAGTGTGCGGTTACTCGTGGAATTCCATGAGTATTTAGCATATATAAATATGCCAGCAAATACCGAGCATGTGCATTTGTATGCAGCAACAACAGAAATACCACCTGATTGGCCCAATTCAAAGGCAGTGCGTCGAATGATCGTCACACCGTGTCACGGGAGGCAAATCGTGCACCTTATCGCTTCACACGGTGTACAACACCGTGTGTAAAATAGGGAAGACGGGCATCTGTATGCTGCATCAACAGAAATACCACCCGATTGGCCCAATTCAAAGGCAGTGCGTCGAATGATTGTCATACCGTGTCACGGGAGGAAAATTGCGTCGCACAGGTGTACAATGCTGCATGAAACTACTGTGGCGTGATGGTGCGTGATAAGCTCATGTATGTTTAGCAGTAAACCAGTGCACACTTTTGGAACTGTATTTTTTCCAGTCTCCACATTTAAGCACCCTTGCAGGGGGCGTGTGTAAAATAGGGAAGACATGAAGGATCGAGTTTAGTTTGAACCCCTGCCCCCGCCCCCCCCCCCCCCTTGGTTTTGTCCCCCGATAGTTTTATTAGCAAAAACACGCCTTGGAACTTCGGGTTAATAAAAAGTTTAGATGCTTCTTCATAGTCGGATTTGAAGCAGTACATAGCTTTTGCGGATCTCAGCCTTGTAGTAGGCATAGCACACAGAACATTCAAATGATTGAGACATGTACAAAATTGGATTCAAATGAAAGATTGCAATGAAAGATTTATTTTTCAAAAAGAATTATGACAATCGGTCAATGCATTCTTGTGGTACGGTGTTTTGAGATACTTGGAAAATGGCCGAAAACCTGCCAAAAACAGTAACAATGCCCACAAATATAATTTATCAGGATTTAGAGAGCTCAATTTGTTAATAATGTAACATTCAAAACACCATTTACACATATTTCTTTAACAATTGAATATCTATATACCATGCTAAATTAAAAAATATGGTAAAATTATATTGCATTAAGCTAAAATAAGCTAGTGAAATTGTTGAATTTGTTATGTGCATTAGTCCCTTTTGAATACTGTTCATATCACACTGTGTTAAATTTCTTGCTATTCTCACTTCAAGCAGCTTCTGTGAAAATCAAAACGCACAAATGTATTTCAATGTAACGATATGCAAATAGCATATGTGAAAGATCACTAACCCAACTGCAATGGTGGGGAACAATATAATATGTACAAGGAAACACCAAAAGGGAAAGGAAAATACGAAGAAGTAAAAGATAATACACAACGTTTCGGCAAGATATACTGGCCTTTATCAAGAAAAATAGCTTTTTTACAGAATAAAAGGGCAAGATGTTACTCTGTTAAGAGTTAGAAACAAACTGCAATGGTGATAGGACAAATACAAAAGAACTACAAATAGTAAAAGGTGGGAGAGATTAAAAAGCTGAAGTACCAATGTAGTGGTAATAATACAATGAATTGGACATTGACTAATCCCTGTGTAAAGCTTGATAAGCTATCAAACAAAGGGATAAGTAGAGGAGTGGGATAATGGCCAATAATACAATACAGTGGATGATGTAATATTGTAATATAAAAAGCTAGAGAACACAGGCAGACAGGGATAAGTGGGGTGGAGGACCCTAAATGGCCTAAGAGCAGGTCAAGACAGCAGGCCGAACAAGAAAACAAGAAAAGTCTATAACAGGGAGGGGAGGGGTGGTTGAAAACCCCGAGAAAATATAACCTAACAAAATATAGTTCAAATATGCAAATAGTTCAAATTTGGCAAAGCGCGAACAAATATATCACACTGAAATGACAATTTTTAACAGTATTATCTTCTATTTTATTTGCTTGTTTCCAGGGTCCTGCAGGAGAATCGGGACCATTTGGCCCCACTGGATCTAAAGGAGAACGTGGATTGTCAATTCCAGGCATAGCGGGACTGCCTGGATCACCAGGATTTGAAGGCGAGAAGGGAGATCGTGGTGCCAGCGGTCCCAAGGGAATCCGGGGAACAGCATGTAATTTAGAACTGCTGAAAAGGGTAAGGTCAAACATGTGGCCGATGAGGGTGCTATTATAGTAAATAATAATATGCAAAGCTCTATTTCTCAGAAATGGACCAACAAAAATGTTCTGAAATGTCTACAAAAGATGACCAGTATATTCAGGTACTTGAATAAGTTGAAACCAGAACCGGGCCAGCAAGTTACGGTGTTCTCAGAATAAAACGGACAAATTATGTGGGATCAAACAGCATTGGTTGCGAGACAAGAGTGCCCTCGTTGATTTGGCTTTTCTGGTGATTGTATCGACATAAGCGTTGCATTTCAGTCGAGAGTCCAGGTGCACTCCTAGGTACATGACAGAGGTGTGCAAGACAACCAAACCATTTATTTTCATCTAGGTGTTAGATAAAGCTTAACACACATTTTGAAAGCAGGAGAAAATACACAGGGTCCTACCTGTAGTTACAGGTCTATTCGCCTGTAGAACTGGTTGGCGGGTTTTTTCATGATAGGTTGATAAGCGCTGAGATAAAGATAGGTCACATTTTTTTTGACCAGGAATTTGTGGTATTTTCACTCCCGTCCAGGATAACTGTGTGCTATCATTTTGTAATTATTTCAATGTATTTAATACAGGGTATTAAAGGTGAACCAGGACAATCAGGAGTAACAGGAGTCCCAGGACCCCCAGGTCAAAAAGGTTTCACAGGATCTAAAGGAGAATCAACACGAGGACCGCCAGGACCACAAGGAGATACCGGAGAAAACGGAGATCCAGGCCCACAAGGATTTAACGGATTAAAGGGTACATTTTATAATAAGCCTATTCATATTGACTCTACGATCGATCATATTCGTTGACATAATGCATGTTAGTAACTCCTGGTTACTGGTTCAAGCCTGGGCCCATACATCTGTTCCGAATTATGATACTGTCATAGGCTGCCATCTCTCAACATGCAATTATTAAAAACTTGTGGTGATTTAAAGCCCCGGTAATCAGTTAAGTCATAGTTATACAATGCACCAATAACTGTGACGTTATTGATACCGGGGCTTTAAATCACTGTGATTTTTTTTTAAATGGCATGTTTTATTCGTTTTCATGATTAGTATAATGTTTTGTTAAATATAATTACGCGATTAAGGCTCGATTATTACATTTTTAACATATAATGGACAATGTTGTACTTGCTGGACACCTCCTTTAATTGTTTGTTTTGAATCCAAGATTGTCCTTAATTTTGTGTTGTTTTTCTTTCCCTCTTCCGCTTATGAACAGGACAAAAGGGAGAGATTTTCATCATGGAGAGAGGTGAGCAGGGACCTAAAGGTAATACTGGACCCATGGGTCGTATGGGACCACCCGGACAGAGAGGAAATTTAGGTAAGTCTATATACAATTATTCATACACTCTAAGTAGTGTCGAACCAATCAGAAAGCAAGAAACTAAAATATGTGGAGTGCATTGAAAGTGTCTAATGCACTCCGCGTGTGCGCCGTTTAATGCGCCCACCAGGCGCTTTATTTTGATTCGTTTTTCCGGAAATGCAGAGTAGCCGATTCGGGTTGGGGGGGGGGGGGTTGTGGTAGAGCAGACTGCCTTTCTCTTCCCCTCTCTCTGCCCCTTGGTGTTGAAGCCTTGCCTTCGGCTAGAACCATCATGGTTTCTATGTTAATCTCTGTTGTTCATTTGTCAAGCCTGGAAAACAGACTGAGCACGCAGGAGGCTCTGTTTATAGGGCGTTTGCACAGAGGGTCATTAGTTTAAATCATCCCCCAGAAGAGTACATGCATGGATGGAGTACAAAACTGATCACTTGGATCAATATCAGTTTAACAGTTGGTATTGTTCTACATGCATGCATGTCTTCTTCTTCTGGAGTGGATGATTTGACCTAATGACCTTCGTGCAATTGCCCCATACTCTCTGCGCATACAGTACAGCTCGAAATAGAATGGACAATGTCAACGCACTTCATTGCAATGTCATTGCAATGTCAACGCAATGTCATTGCAATGTCAGTGCAATGACATTGCAATGACTGCACTAATCGGGTTACATCTCAAGGCATCATTTCAATGTCATTGCAATGTCATTGCAATGTCAGTGCAATATCATTGCAATGTCAGTGCAATGTCATTGCAATGACAGTGTCCATTCTATTTCGAGCTGTACTGTACTAAGAGAACTTATGCAAACGTATTGAGAACTTGCTGGTAGTGCTGGAAGCCCAGTGAGAGCATGTGAGACTCGAAAGTAGGAAGAGCGCAATGAAAACATGATTAGCGGATTAGCAGCATAAGGTTTATCGCGAATCGAAAAACAATTCTCGTCTGGGCAGTTTAAAACCCCCTGAGAACTACCGGCCGATTGGTTATAAAGATGGATACATCATTTATTGAACCGTGAGAGACATTGTTAGAATAATTATATCCCTGATAAAGATGGGAGTGAAACATCTTACAAGCTGCATATGAATTGACTATTCATATGAGTACATCTTGTAACAAACTAATCAGAACCAGTGTAAGATAGACAGGTAGACCCCCGGGGGTTAACTCCAATTTGCATCATAGTGGACGATCAAACACTTCCCTGCATCGATACAATACCAAGTTCTTAGCCCTAGTTATACATAAGGCACTGGAGCCTATTTCAAGCAAATAAGTGGTGTCGAATTTTATCATGCTCTATATATTAAGCTGCTTACCGTGATGTTCCAGAGCCATAGGGGCATAATGTATAACCTGCCCCTGAAATATACGAAACATAGCTAAAACACTGATAGTGTAGACAATCGATAGAAAATCATAGTTTTAAAACCGATCTTGTTTTTTTCTCTAGGTGGACCTGGCCGTCCCGGACCTGGAGGTTTACCAGGATTGATAGGAGAGAAAGGGGATCGTGGAGAGCGAGGTTTCATAGGAGGTTCCACCTCGGGTCCACCCGGAGAGAAAGGTTATCCAGGACAACCAGGTGACAACGGAAGTCCTGGTGGCTCCGGAGATCCTGGAATTCCCGGTTCGCCAGGATTACCAGGACCCACAGGACCTAAGGTATGTATTTGTATAAAGTTAAAATCTTTTATACCAACCACATGGTTCGAGAAGGTCTCTGTTTAATGAGTAGAACTGAACTGTCACAAGTAAAACACCCGTTGATGTTTATTGAGTTTGAGAGAACAATGATATTTATACTTCCCGTGTGAGACCCATGGCATTACCCATGTGATGTGCATGTGGTGTAGGCATTACCCATGTGATGTGCATGTGGTGTAGGCATTACCCATGTGATGTGCATGTGATGTGCATGTGATGTAGGCATTACTCATGTGATGTGCATGTGGGTTACATGCTACCCTTCTGGTTTTATTGTTTTCTACCCAGTGTCTATTGACCACTGCAGTAAAACTGGACTGCTACGAGTTGCCCACATCGACTCAAGACAGTGGAGCTAATTCTATTGAAAACAATATATCAAAAAAGTTTAGACCTTCCGAGAAAGGGAATCGTTACTCAGAGTTTCATGCTTGCGCAATCGTCAGACGACAAGGATACTGATTGTGTGACTGGTTAGCTCAGGTCTAGATTAGCATGCATACACTTTCAATGGTGTTTATTCACTGAAAGTGCATCACACTTCTCCAGCCCGTAAGCCAACCAGACCATTTCTCAGGACAGGTCTAAAAGCTTCAAGATAGCTTAAGAGTTCTCAACTGATCAAAAGTCAGGAGCATAAATAACATAAATTCATGAACAACGAATCGATTTCATGGTCAGACTATCTTTCGAATCAGAGTGCTCAAACCCAAACAGGAGAGCTATATAAAACAATATAATTTCAATTTATTTCCCTTTGATTTTTCATTTCAGGGAGAGGATGGATTCCCTGGCACACCAGGTCCTCAAGGACCCAGAGGTTTCCCAGGACCCCCAGGACCAGATGGAATTCCAGGAGAACGTGGAAACACAGGTGACCCAGGACGTAATGGAATTCCAGGAACACCAGGACTTTCTGGAGGAAAAGGTGGGTAAAAATGATCTCTCTCTCTCTCTGTCTGATCCAGCGAGTCGGACCTTTCTGTCCAGCGAGTCAGTATCAGATGTCGTCATGGTGTCAAGGAGATAGAAACACAAATGATACAGTCGGACCTTTCTGTCCAGCGAGTCCGTATCAGATGACGTCATGGTGTCAAGGAGATAGAGACATAAATGATACAGTCGGACCTTTCTGTCCAGCGAGTCAGTATCAGATGACGTCATGGTGTCAAGGAGATAGAAACACAAATGATACAGTCAGACCTTTCTGTCCAGCGAGTCAGTATCAGATGACGTCATGGTGTCAAGGAGATAGAAACACAAATGATACAGTCAGACCTTTCTGTCCAGCGAGTCAGTATCAGATGACGTCATGGTGTCAAGGCGATAGAAACACAAATGATACAGTCAGACCTTTCTGTCCAGCGAGTCAGTATCAGATGACGTCATGGTGTCAAGGAGATAGAAACACAAATGATTCAGTTGGACCTTTCTGTTTATAAAGACCAAAGAGATGAAATGAAAACATAAACAATCTACTTCTCAAATTGATTTCAACCTCCTCCCTCATGTTTTTTTTTAAACTGTTCCTTCTCCCTCCTCCTCCTTTTCATCCCCTCTCAGTTTCCTCTTACATCTTTCCCTCTGCTTCTGCTTCTTCTACACACCTAGTCGCCTTTCTTCCTGCTGCCCCCTCCCCCTGTTACTACACAGTTATTAAGCCTCTTCCTCTTTCCCTTTCTAACCTTCCCAATTCCTACCTCTCTACTCCTCCGTCTTCTACATCTCCTTTGTACTTTCATCTAAACCTTCCTCCACTTTTCACCATCTCTTTTTCGTCTTTTCTCTTTTTTCTTCCCCCCTTTTTCTCCTTCACTTAGTCGTTTTTTCTTCTCCTCATCCGTAGCTAATTCCTATGACCAATACCCATAGCCAGTTTTATATACCATATTATATATATCTCTTTATATAAATGATTCTTTCCTCCAGGTGATGTTGGTCCTCGAGGATTCCCAGGTACACCGGGATTATTTGGTCTGAAAGGTGACTCTATCCCTGGAAGAGGAGGTCCACCAGGTAGACCAGGATTACCTGGAACAGATGGTAAGTAGAGCGAGTCTCTAGGCCCTCTGTTGATAGTTTGATAACATCATGGTCAGTGTCATGTGTAAGGTTTAGCCTACCAGATTGATCAGGACAAGATTTTGAGTAACAGATAGACCCATTCTCCATCCTCTGTAACTAATTTGATAACACTATGCTTTAGTGTCATGTATAACCTTGTGTCTATCAGATGGACCAGGAATAACTGTACAAGATGTTATTAGCAGATAGACCAAGTCTCTAGGCCCTCTGTAAATAGTGTGATAACATCATGGTCAGTGTCATGTGTAAGGTTTAGCCTACCAGATTGATCAGGACAAGATTTTGAGTAACAGATAGACCCATTCTCCATCCTCTGTAACTAATTTGATAACACTATGCTGTAGTGTCATGTATAACCTTGTGTCTATCAGATGGACCAGGAATAACTGTACAAGATGTTATTAGCAGATAGACCAAGTCTCTAGGCCCTCTGTTAATAGTTTGATAACATCATGCTTAAGTGACAAGATGTACCTTCGATGTGTCACAAATATAATGACTGACCCCACCAATTGATAATGTACCTTTCTCCAGGTGAAAAGGGAGAACCCGGTCTAGAAGGAGCTCCAGGACGTCCAGGATTTGTCGCAGGTAAAGGAGATCCAGGACTTCCAGGATTCTCAGGAGCTAAGGGCGAACTAGGACTGCCAGGAATCAACGGACAACCAGGACAACCAGGAAGACCAGGAAATGACGGAGCACTGGGTATGTGGTCTGAAAGCAACTGATGAAAACGTTTCCCTTCTGACCCAAATTGTTAACTTAATTACTAAGGTGTCTATAGTTCAGTTAGTTCTAAATTGGCAAGCCAGCAGCAATACAGAAGAGCGTAAGCATCCATAAGGCTCTCATTATGCAACGGAGCATCAAATGTGTGACGCATGCATGTGCTAAAATCGTCCGTGTATGCCAGAATCGCCCTCGTACGCTTAGTTTAATATTTTCGCGCAGAGAGATAAAAACTGTATATTTCTTGCCAATTCGGAACCGACTAAACTATAATATCTGTCAACCATTTCATCATTTTATACCTGAACACCAACAAAAGGCCTAACTGAAGCCTATGCTGCCAGTCCCTGGTCCCTTGTTGTGCAATTATGTTGGGCAGTATATGCGCATAGAAAATGTGGGTACAACTGACTGGCGTAGTGGCCTAGTACGAAGACTCCCATGCCAGGGCATGAGGGTTTGCTACCCGATGCCAACAACTAATTTGCTCAATTACCATTAGGACATTTTTGCCCATTTATTCATAGCATTTGTGAATGATGCCAAAATCCAAGGAGGGGGGGGGGGGGTTCTGTTAAATGAAGATGGATGATGCATATACTGCACCTAAGAATAAAGTAAGCATTAAGTGGCAACATATGGGCATACTTACACTTTCTTTCCACGCGGCAGTTGTTTGCAGACGACAGTTCCAAAATGTTAAAATATGTTTCAAAAATTTCAAAATTATTGAATTTTATCACCATATTTGGAATCACAATGAGAAATGTATTATCATAAGTACCAGCATTCCTAGTATTGCTTCAGTAATCCTTGAGATAGACTTTTGAAAGATGGGAAATGTTTTTGAAAAATTGGTTTTGTATATGGTAAAATTAATAGCCGTGTGGAAAGTGTTAACATTGTTCCAAAACTCTCCAAATGTTTTAACCAATATTTGTCTAATTGTTGATACTTTGTCATAGGTGAAAAGGGAGATCCTGGTCTGTCTGGCTTACCCGGCCCTTCAGGTCCAAGCGGAGATCGTGGTACACCTGGATTTACAGGAGCTAAAGGTATGTAATAGAATAGACTGCTGCTAGATTGAATCCTTCTGGTCTGCACAATTTACACGCGGTTCCTGCGAGGAGTGCTCAAAGTGCAGACCTGGTCATTAAGTAGTTCAGCAGCTTACATAGAAGTAATGGGGTTTTCCCCATTGTCAGTGCAATGGAATGTGGTACAGAAATGTATAACATTGTTTTCCGGAAATTAGGCCATAATTTCTTCTCTTTTTTTTCTTTTTTCTTTCTTTTTTCATATACAGAATTGATGATATTTCTGTATAAAAAGAGACACCACCTCAAAAAGAGAAAATAGGGGGTGATACCCTGTAGCTTATTCTCCGTACAAGCCCCCATAAATATTTGAATGGTTGATAACCCCGCACAAACGCTCGGCCGTGGTTGCTGTGTAACGTTCGCATTTGGTCGGTTGATTGTCAGGAAAGTTTACTTTACCTCTTTTACATCTCTGGTGTTAGTTACACCTGCAATGTGTATCCATACAGATTTAAACTCCTACAGTTGTGTGAGCAGTGTTGCTTCTTATAATCATCTCATAATACTTTTATTCTCTCTCCATCCATACAGGTATCCCAGGTACCCTAGGACTTCCAGGAACGAATGGACTTCCTGGCAGGAATGGATTAAAGGGAGAAGCAGGCTTCCCAGGACGTTCAGGAAACAAGGGAGACGGAGGATTCAATGGTGCACCAGGAACCCCTGGAGAACAAGGACGCCCAGGAAGATCAGGTAGGGGATCTCGTAAGGCTGTGGTCGATCAAACAGTGACTTAAAATCTGGAGAGGTGGGGATTATGGGGATTGGTGCTTTCAACTTCGGGTGGGAATGATCAAACATTGACTGAGATAAAGAGGTCATTTTGGCAAGGGATTTTGCTCCCAAAAAGTGGGGTCACTTTGTCAAGAAAACCAGATAGTTATCTCGGGGGAAGGGAGGGGATGGGGGAGAGAGGGACCTAAGGGTCAAGGGGAGAGGGGGGGGGGGGTGCTCCAACATTGGTAGATAGGATGATAATCAGATAGTGACTCCAAATCTTTTCATCTTTGGACGTGATGGGGATGATGGGACAGTGATTTAAATCTTAAGATGTGAAGAGGGCTGCTTTCAACTTTGGAGGTGATGGGATGATTGGAGAGTCACTCAAATACTTATCTTTAGATCTTTAGAAGTGAGAGGGTGGATGGGATAGTAATTGAAATCTATAGAGGTTCTGGGAGAGTTGTCTCAACAATTTTGAATTTTGGAGGTGACAGGATGATCGGAGTGTCACTCATATCTTTTTTATCTTTGGAAGTGAGAGGGATGGTGGGATAGTGTTTCAAATCTTAAAGAGGTGACGAGGTCAACTTTCAACTTGGGAGGTGACGGGCTGATCGGACAGTGACTCAAATCTGTAGAGGTAGGGGAGGGGGGTTCTAATCTTAAATCTGTAGAGGTGGAGGGTCTTAATTTTGGAAGTGTCATGGATAAGCTCTGACCCCTCTGCTCAGATCTACATGCATGAAGTGTGCTATACATTGTCCACTCTGTCCAGCCAGAATTATTAAGACTAACATTTATTTGAATGCCTTTGTCCATGACCAGGTCCATCTGGTCCTGTTGGCCCCGCTGGCCTTCCAGGATTAGACGGTCAGAAGGGAGATAATGGTCTACCAGGAACCAATGGATTCCCAGGAACACCAGGAGAGAAGGGAGATTCAGGCCAGTCAGGATTCCCAGGACAACCAGGATTATCAGGAGGGAAAGGAGAACGAGGAGACATGGGACCGCCAGGTATGATATACAGGCTGTAACAAGAACATTTATATATCGTCACTGTTCTGTCAAAACCTTCCGGGTTTTTCTGGCCCTTCAACATGTATATGCATAGGAAATGTTGTATTATACATGTTCAGGGGGAACAGCATGCCATTGTATCGAATGGTATATATTCAATAATCAGCAATTCAAATGGGTTGCTGTTGAAATAAAAGGAATGCATCAAATGTACGTTTATTATTGTTCAACTTGAAATGCTTCCAATATATACGCCATGGTTTTGCGAAAGGAAAATCATGTGTGCACATTGTGCAAATGTTTAGTAAAGCATGAGTTAAACTACCACTATACAGATGTTTACAGTTAGTTAACCCCCTGAGAACTACCGGCCGATTGGTTAAAAAGATGGTTGCATCATTTATTGCACCAATGAAAGACATTGTTAGAATAATTGTATCCCTGATAAAGATGGGAGTGAAACGTTTTACAAGCTGCATTTTAATTGGCTATTCATATGAGTACATCTTGTAATAAACCAATCAGAACCACTGTAAGATAGACGGTATGTCAAAGTGGTATAGTTTGATCAGTTCCAAATTAGCAATGCCACCTTACAGCAGCGAATGAATACAGAAGGACGCGAGCTCGCAGAAAACCACAATCGCACTGTGCATCATTTGCGTGACGCGTGCATCCGACAAAAAATGTGTGCGTTCGGCCATAATCGCGCGAGCACGCTTGGATTACTTTTGCCCGCGGAGAGATAAAAACAACTATTTCCCGCCAATTTGGAGCTGATCAAACTATAGTGGTTACATCTTGAATAGAAAGAAGCAGCAAATATCTTGGTGGTGGTGGTGGTGATTTAAGTAAAAGTTTTCACAGTCATAACTTTGTTACCCGTCCATAGTTTTGTGGATGATCACCATTTCTAGGATTTCTCCATCTGTTGGCGAATTGTCTACAATTTGCTGCAAATGATCTGATGCCAGTAGGTTAATTTAGTCCCCATCAAGGCTCTTGATAAATATAGGTTGATGGGCCGATATCTTTACAGTATTAGTGAACTATATTCCAATTTTTTTAAGAATACACCAAAAAACACGAGCAATCCTCAGTGTGGTACCATCAGTATGCTGGTGCCAACTATAATGTAACTTGAAGGAAGGTGTATGCGGATTGTTGCGGTTCATGTTCTAAACACTATTGTTAAGAGTAATGTATAAACTCTTAACGCTTCTCACAAAACCTGACAGTGCTACAATCTTGTACTGCGTGATTGCTCGTTCAATTTCATACCACGATCCACCTGGGGTTCAACTTGTGAAAAAACTTAAATGTTTTGAACCTGACCCTTATAGCTCAGCCGGTGGAGCCTCACACTTGCACGTACGCCGCCCGGGTTCGATCCCTGGCGAATACAGAGACTGCTTTCCCCCTCATATTAGACCCATTTGTCTCCCCTGATAGTTTCACAAAACCGCCACCAGGGAGTATCCTCTCCATGATGATCCCAAAATCTTCATGTTTCTCCTCTGTTTGTAAATAGGTGCGATTGGCCCTAAGGGAGACCCAGGCCGTGAAGGATCAAGAGGTGACCCAGGTCCTAATGGTGATTCCGGTGCTAAAGGAGAATCAGGACTCCCTGGAGCAAATGGAAGACCAGGATTCGGTGGGGAAAAAGTAAGTGGATAAATTACCAGGATAAAAGTAAAACAGAATATGTGACGCGATCAAGAGGAATGAGTCGGATGTCGACCCTGGTCGAAAATGAGTTTTTAATACAGTTTTAAGGAAGACACCTAGAGCTTTCAGAAACTGAAAACACCATGTCGATACAACGTTTTGTTCCAAAGTTATGTCAAATTGTATACATGAATTTCCATCTAAGTAAGCCGCCATGTAAGCCGCCATTTTGAATTGGCCATATCTCAATTTGGGATTCCCCGACATCCGACTCATTCCTCTTGATCGCGTCACATATATGACTCAACTGTCAATTGCTATCAAGCAAAACGAGAACCATAAAATGCATGCGTTTGATGATTTTACGATTGGCAAATCAGGACAGGCGGTCATTTTTTGAAAGAATCTGGTTCGCATATGAATTGTTGCAATTATGTCCATAGCATTATGAGGCTGATTATAATTCCTGTCCGGCTGGCTAATTTGTAACCCTCATAAAACAAATAATTGTTAAGTCTCAAGCATTACTTTTAATGTTAAACGAACTGCTCTTTATTGATTGTTGCAAAAATATTATGGAAATGTTCAGGCTGGTGGAATTTCTGTCAGGCAAGTTTTCTCCAAGCACGGCGATCTGTAGCAAGAGTGGCTATCTGACGTTCTTGAAACATGCCTTCATTTCCACCAAGTAATCGCTGTATGTATGCTTCATGTATGATGTGCTTGGACAACCAGGTCTCCTTCGGCCATGTGTTGGTATGTATAAAGTGGCATACATTCTAGCAGGCTCGTCATCAGGGAGACAGAGAATATGTCCAAGGAATCTCAGCTGGCGACTTTTTACACGGTTGATAAGAGGCTCTGTCTTGGTCATGTCATAAATGGTGGTGTTCGGGACATGATCCATGCGTTTGATGTAACAAGTAACAAGGTGAACTTTATTTTGTGTTTTATTTTGTCTAGGGTGATCCAGGTTTTGGTGGTGATTTAGGCGATAAAGGAGCTAAAGGTGAACCCTTCAGAGTACCATGTAACCTTGAAAAAGGCCAAATAGGAGAGAAAGGAAACGATGGACCCACTGGTAAGAATATTACTCCAATCTACAGATTGTACCCAACATTCCTGACCTGGTTGCTATAGACCATATTCACACGGCAGCCATTTTCTAAAATTTGCCACCCAAGCCTCGTTCTCGTTACGTATACCTGCGCCTGCGTGAGGATGCGTACGCCGCACGCTTTGGTACCACGCTTCTCACGCAGTTCTATTGTGCAGCGCGAGGCGCAGATAGACCAAACGGGAACGAGGCTTGGGTGGCATATTTTGGAAAATGGCTGCCGCGTGAATAGAGTCTATTATGCTTGCTGATTCGAATCTCATATTTCGCTTCAAACATCTGAAATTAACAATTTGGGGATCATTTTCTGTCCCATACTATGATACCTAGCTAGTTCATAAAAATTGAGTAGAAAACTTTGAAGTTGTGATTGTTAATTCAACAAGACGAGATGAAATAAAAATTGGGATTAAATCCCTTTTTCAATGGGATATCATTGCTTTTAGTGCTCTCAGGGTGAAATAACTTGTGCAGTTACGCAAAGTGACCTGTGCATGTTAGTTGTAACTCTATTTCCAATCTCCCATCTGTACATACCTGACTGCTATTCCTTTTAAAATCCATACACCCCCTATGGAAGGCATTTCCTTAATCTTCCCCACAGGGAGTGTGAATTTCAAATAGCCTTAACCTTCATGGGTGACTCCATTTGAAATCTTCACTCCCTGTGCGGAAGATTAAGGTTATGTCTTCAATTGGGGGTGTATGGATTTCAAATGGAATGGCCATCTGGATCGTAGTAATGATTGGAGAGGTTCGTTGTAACAAATCCATATTTCCTCCAATAAACACGGCCAAGGCGCGCTGCAACAAATCCACATTTCCCCCAATAAACATGGCCAAGGTGCTGCATTTTTGAGATGGTGGGGAAGGTGTATCTCAGAGCATACTTCTATACCGAAATCAATTAATTATTAGCTACCACTATATGAAGAGCTTTGTTGCAAAAGGGCTATGGTGCATTTAAAAAAAAAATGAGTTTGATATAGAAATGTATAGGTAAAAATCATATGTTTCAAGGAAACAAAGTCATTTTTTTCAAAAAGACCTACATCTCAATGTAAACAGCCATTGAAATTGTTGTTTTGTTGCAAAAGGGCCTGTATCCAGAATTAAATCTGGATACAGGCCCTTCTGCAACAAAACAACAACTTCAATGGCTATTTACAATGAGATGTAGGTCTCTTTGAAAAAAATGACTTTATTTCCTTAAAACATATGATTGTGACCTATACATTTCTATATCAAACTTATTTTTTTTAAATGATTAAAATAAATGATTTTTTTTGTGTGGTATTTTTTCTCTATGTACAAACGGATGGAGTTTTATTGCAAAAGGGCCTACATCCAAATTGTCAACAAATGTAAACATGATTTTAAAAAAATTAAAAACTAGCACATTTGTAATTTATTTCAATTTAAATTAGTATGTAGTAGTGTACCTCTTTCATAATCCATTCAGTTTTTCAATTGCTCAACTTAAATATTTAGAAACAGTTTTTTGACTTTTTCTCAATAAGAGCTAAAGTGGATGCAGGCCCTTTTGCAAAAAACCTCTTCATATCATAACGTGTCTGCACCAGTACCGAAGAAGCATTGGGCCTCCTTCAGTCATATCGGTAAAACAAAACAAAGGTGGCAGTTCGCATCTGCACCAGTACCGAAGAAGCATTGGGCCTCCTTCAGTCATATCGGTAAAACAAAACAAAGGTGGCAGTTCGCATACAATGAAATGATCTCTGGAACCAGTTTTTTGTGGTGTCGAAATTATCTCAATTTATTTTTTAATTTTTGAGGTATTTTTATCAAATTTTAATGTGCTTTTCCAGATTGTTTTTTTCCCACCATTCCCAGACTTTTTCATGAAGGTGTAATCTCATATGATGCCTTATCAGCTGTTGTAAACAATGACGCTAACAATGCCTCCTTGTGTTTATGATAACTAGGTCTACCAGGACCACCAGGTTTTGCCGGTGACAAAGGAGATCCTGGTTTACCGGGTGCACAGGGAGTAAATGGAGAACCGGGTAGACCGGGACAATCAGGACCACAGGGACCTAAGGGCGGTTTGGGACCCGCTGGAGATAACGGAAGACCAGGATTCCCAGGAAATGACGGTCTCAAAGGTAAGTTTGGCTTTCGTTAGAACTACCTGCTGATTGGTCAGAAAGATGGATACATCATAATTAAAGGTATATTATGTGATCTTTTCCAGGGGACGCCCTCAATACTCGAGAAAAAAATGAAAGCAGATTTTCTTGCAGATTTACTTTTCTGATCATAAATCATGAATATATTCCAAGTTACAGAGCGATACTATTCCTAATAACCTCAAAATCATGGTTTAAGAGTGCATTTAAAGTAAAATTTTGAAAAATAGATTGTCAATCTATTTTCAAACCATGATTTTCCAGTAATTAGTAATCGTATCGATCTGTAACTTAGAAGAACTTAATGATTTATGATCAAAAATGCATATCTGCAAGAAAATCTGCTTTCATAGTCAAAATCAATGATAGAGGGCGCTACTTGGAAAAGATCACATAATATGCCTTTAACCAATCATTAACTCGGCTATATAGGCAAGGTAGGGCTAAAGAAGTTAAACCAGGTCAAAATTCACAACTTGTCTTAATGGTTGTTAGTCCCAACAAAAATGACCACTTTCCTCCCTCCTGTTTTCAAAAGAAAGCTTAAACAAATATTGGCTTGTTGAAGAAAAACTTTTCATGTTACATGATCTATAACAGAAGCAAATGAAGTCTATGAATGCCAACTAAATATTACTGTCCCTCTATTTGGCCGCCATCTTTGAAAATGGCCGCCAACTTTGAAAATGGCGTACTAAATAGAGGGATTGAAAAACAACGTCATAAAAAAGGTGTGCAGCTTCATGGAATTCAATGAAGAATGAGCATTTGCATTTGTGCACAGCAGCAACTGACAAATCACCTGATTGGTCCCAATCAAATTGCGGTATGTAGAACGATTGTCACGCTGCGCCGTGGAAGGTAAATCGGGCGCCCTATTGTGTCACACGATGTACAAAGTCGCGTGAAACCACCGCCGCACTATTTTGCCAACAGGCTCCTGAAATTTAAAAAAAACTCAATAATTGTGCAATATCTCTAGAACAATCTAGGTTTACCTGGAGGCATAACAGTATTCTGTTACTTGGCAAATGAGCTTCAGAAATCTAATTGTGAAATATATGCTAATCTCCCTGGCCACACAATTATAGGTGGCACAATTCCACCAAATAATTTAACAACAACCCAATGTCCTGATCTCGTTCTTAGCAATTATAATGACAGGTCTGTACATATATTCGAACTTACTGTTCCATTTAAAACCAATATCCCAAATGCTTATTATGTTTGTAATGTTTATCCCGTCTCCCTGCCTGTATGTTGGTCAGTCAGTGCTGGTCATTGATGGGCCAACATTGCATCCTGGGGTGTATTGACTGTTCTTTTTATCAATTGATCGATTGATTGATTTATCGATTGATTGATTTATCTATTTATTTATTGTTTTTATTGATTTATCGTTTGATTGATTGATTGATTGATTGATTGATTGATTGATTGATTGATTGATTGATTGATTGATTGATTGATTGATTGATTGATTGATTGATTGATTGATTGATTGATCGGGCGATGGATTGATCGCTCGATGGATTGATCGCTAGATGGATTGATTGATTGATTGACGATTGATTTATTGATTGATTGATCGCTTGATTGATTGATGGATGGATGGATGGATGGATGGATGGATGGATGGATGGATGGATGGATGGATGGATGGATTGATGGATTGATTGATTGATTGATTGATTGATTGATTGATTGATTGATTGATTGATTGATTGATTGATTGATTGATTGATTGATTGATTGATTGATTGATTGATTGATTGATTGATTGATTGATTGATTGATTGATTGATTGATTGATTGATTGATTGATCGCTCGATGGATTGTTTGATTGATTTTATTTTCCATTTACAGGTGATTCTGGATTGCCTGGTAGTAATGGGGATGTTGGACTGCCTGGACTTCCTGGTGAGTGTAATCTTCAGTCGATATTCATTATTGAAATTGAAATATTGTCAGTGCATAATGTGCATATTATATGGGCCTCCTAAACGGTACAATAAAAAGTGTGTATTGAATATCGTGCACCTAAAGTAACTGGATGCGACCAATATTCAAAATCTATTATACGGCGCAGAAATGTAGGGGTGAGTATGTATGCCCAGATGGTGCACACAAGTACATTTTTGAGGTCGGTGTTGCAATTTTGCTGCAATTATGGTCAGTTATGGTCAGTGATTTATTTTTTATCAAAACAGTCTGTTATGAATAATAATAATAATATTGACTTAGCTTGGTAATGATGCCTAATTTCTGACTTAACTCCACAGGCGCTGATGGTGACTCCGGTAATTCTGGACTACCAGGTCAACCCGGTGCCCCGGGATTGTCGGGCGAGAAGGGAGACCCCGGTTTCACCGGAGCTAGAGGAGAGAAAGGAAATGACGGACAGCCCGGTATTGGTATTCGTGGAATCAAAGGAGGAGTTGGTATCCCAGGACCACCAGGTTCACCAGGTAGGAATGATGAACAGGGAATGGATACAGCCTATCCCAAATAGGCAAGAAATGGGTCCAAATACGGTACTTGAGTTGGGACTAGCCAATAAATATTGTTATAGCAAGACCTCCTTATACAGGGATCAATGTGCAGCTTGAGCCTACCCTCCTCAAGCATTCACCTGTATTCACCTTTCTTCAGGATAAATTAGGTCAAGATTAGGTCTATCCTGCAAAATTGTAGGGTGAAGATTCATCTTAGTGCACCATGTTCGTTCAATAGTAATATGTGGGAAAGGTTGAAATATAGGTGAAGATTCACCGTAGATTCACCTGTCCAATGTATAAATTAGTTCAAGATGCACATTGACGCCTGCATTAGGTTCGAAGAAAGGTATAGTTCATCCAACATAAGATGGAACATGACCTTTTATGATACATTTTTTTTTTTGCAATATGAAAGTTCATCATAATCCTGTCCATGTTACATTGAACAGACTATAACGTGTATAGTTCATTCGCTATAACATAGAGCCAGACCTTTGTTACTGTCCATTAATTTTGCATCATATACTTTTGCAGTGATGCTCCATCTTACGTTGAACAGACTATAGGAGATTGCTTTAATTTTATTTATTTTTAGATATCCAGTGTTAAAAATAATATTACTTGCTTTAATATATGCAATATATCCCAATTTTAACACAACAACAATTGTGGCAAAATAGCAACTCTTTATGGAAACAAAACAAACTTTCATAAAGACAAAAGTCGAATTAACACTTACGCAGTCTCAATTCAGCTTCAAAGAAAATTTGGATGGTTATGTATCCTAATTTACTAATACAATGTTTAGCAATAACACGGACATAATTGATGAACTTATTATTTACGATGTTGGAAGCTAGGAGATTTGCTAAACAAATGTAACAACTAGATAACCACAACCATTGATGGTTGTACCAGTTTTTAGGATTCTAGAGTTCTTAAACAGTTTCCGGTTTTACATTGAACACTTTTTTGACACACCCATTTTACTCAACAGGCGCCCCAGGTAGAGATGGTGAAGCAGGTCCTGAAGGCAGACCAGGTTTCAACGGAGAGAAGGGTGATCCAGGTCGTTCTGGACCACCAGGCGCAACACCACCTGCAATACCAGGACGTCCAGGAGACAAGGTCAGTTTGTGTGTAGAGTAAAAAGTGCCATCAAAAAAAGGGTTCCATTTTGTCCCACTTTTTTGGCACTTTTTGGTCAAAATTTCAGAAAATGTTAGGTCAAAAAATGAGAAATTTGTCCCTAAAGTTGGCAGTTATTCAAGGTGTCAATTAAATTTAATATTTATTTTCCATCATATCAACAAGGACAAAATACAATGACAATTTAACAAGAAATATGATGGAGGAGGAACAACTAAAAGCAAAAGCCTGGTGTTGTTGCACGCCCCTTAAAGCACTCATGTATACAGAGTCTTTGTTCAGAGTCTCAAGTGGCCGAAGTACATGTAGTAAATAACTATTAGTCATGGAACTGCATTGCACTGGATAAATTATAAAGTCGTAGAATCAAAAAAGTGTTTTAAATCAGTGCGGGTGATGAGAACAATTCAATGCACGACGTTTCGGGCTTTACCCTTTGTCAAGTGTAATCAAGAAAAACAAGAAAAGAATAACAACGATATAAATGTGAGCGTGTGTCACATTTATAGAAAGCGCTACATCGCAGCTGCTACAAAACGGCAAACAGCGCAACAGGCCTTGAAAACAAGGTCGCGGGCGGATATGACCTACAAAATGATAAGTGGATAATCAATCACATGTAAAATAGAGAGAACCTCTCATTGAGTCCACAAGTTTGCATAGTACCCATACTATTGCATAGTACCCATATTATAGATGAGCCAATGTTTGGCCTCTAGTCTTTGTTAGGTAGACCCTAAATATATCAATACATTTCTTATGTGTCTTTTACAGGGTGAAGGAGGATTCCCAGGTCTATCAGGCTCCAAAGGAGACCCAGGTCTTCCAGGTGCACCAGGCTTCCAAGGTTCTGCAGGACAGCCAGGAAACCCAGGACCAAACGGAGATCCAGGTCCTCTTGGTGACCGGGGTATTCCAGGTCTTAAGGGACAGAAAGGAGAATCTGGTGAGTAAATCGCATTCAGACGATGTATAATAGTTACTAAATAAGATGTGAATGAGAATATATTACTATTAAATCACTTCATTCATATTGTAAACAGTTTAGAAGAGTAAAGAAACAGTGTAACAAATATTTACTGTCTTTCAGGAAAGCAAAATTCTGGAATTTCCAAAAATTAGGGTCAGTATTCATTTGTAAACTGGGCTCAAAAAGACATTTATAATTTTACAAATGGTCATATCTTGAAAATCTGTCCATCAAAATGAACCAAAATGACACACAGGATTACTTCAATACTCTACTCTAATGACATGTTAATATCCAAACGGTTACCGGTTACCTTACTGACAGAACTGAAAAATGCGCTGGCATTGAACCGCTTGCTGTATCACATGTCACAGCCTGGAAATTTCGGCAACATAGAGTTTAAGGCACCGGAAGAAGTCAAATTGAAATGAAGGTAATGTCAGTTACCCAAACACAGACATCATTAGTGTTTGTGTCCACTATGTGCTTGGAAGCATTCAGTGCATCTGATACGCATGCTGTCCACCAGGTTTCTGATGCAGGCTTGGGGAGAATGTTCCACTCTTCTTGTAGATCTGCTCTGAGTGTTTGTGCAATGACAGGCGGATTGTCCCTTGCTGAAACACGTCACCCGAGCTCATCCCAAAGTTGTTCAATGATATTCAGGTCCGGGGAAAAAGGGCACCAAGGTAAAAGTTCAATTTTCTGCTCAGTGAGGGTTGACAGCCCCCTTAAGTAACCGCTTTTTGTATCTCTGTACATAGGTCCATTCATTCCACCAGACAGAGGCGCCAAAGGAGAGCCAGGACAGCGTGGTTTCCCTGGTCCTAATGGTGAACCAGGAGAGCCAGGTAATCAGGGAACACCAGGACTTACTGGAGGACCAGGACCTAAAGGAGACACAGGATCTGAAGGATCACGAGGATTTAATGGAAGACCAGGACCTGAAGGAGCAGCAGGAGAAAAAGGTAGGAGATACAGGTGCAATCTTAGTGTTTGGTGAAAATTGTATGAAATGTTTGCCGCAAAACTCCAAACAAAACCACAAAAACATGCACACCCCCTCCCCCACCCCCACCCCTATGGCCCTATGTTGTGGTGCACCTGAAGTGAGGATGTGTGTGGGTGCATTTGTAAATACCTGCAAACGAGGACGCACACCCGTTTTTTACATTCCAACTGCGGACACACCTGCAAAAGAGGACGTCCTCGGTTTCTTGATCATGCAAAGTATTGCAAACAAAATCTATCTAAACGAGGTCCTCTTTATTGATGCTCTCCCCATACACCCTTTAGGCCTCTGTTGGATAGCACACAGACTAGTTGGCAGTTTGACACCCAATTTTTTTTTTTTTTCAACCGCCATTTTGGTCCTCTGTGTGTCGGTGTGTGTCCAGGTTGGTGGATCCTCATTTGGACAGTACCACGTTTGGTGTCGTTCGGAGGTATTTACAAGTGGGGGTGAGCCTGTGGCCCTATGTTGTGGTGCATTTGAAGTGAGGTGGGTGAGCCTGTGTAAAGTGTGTTTAGGTACATCACAGGACAAAATTAAGGACCCTGCATTCAAGGCGAGGTCTAAGCAAAACACTGATAATGGTTGACTTTGAATTAACCAATTCTTATCCCATGTACTTACAGGTTACCCAGGCCCATCAGGACCGTCCGGTCTACCCGGTCAACCCGGAGAGGATGGTGAACGTGGCTCCGATGCACCGGATCCCGGTTTCTATATAACCAGACACAGTCAGACATCGGTGGTACCAGAATGCCCACTAGGCACCTACAAGATGTGGGATGGTTATAGTTTACTATATGTACAGGGTAATGAGAGAGCACATGGACAAGATCTGGGTAAGATTAATTCAGTATTTATGTGTCAATAAACTTGTAATGTCATATGCTGAGGGAGGTGGGATGGTGGGGAATCAACAAGAAGTGTCTCTAAAAAAACAACGCCTAGGCACGTATAAGATGTGGGATGGTTATAGTTTACTATATGTACAGGGTAATAAGAGAGTACATGGTCAAGATCTGGGTAAGATTAATTCAGTATTTATGAGTCAATAAACTTGTAATGTCATATACTGAGGGAAGTGGGAGGGGGGTAGGAAATCAACAAGAAGTGTCTTTAAAAAGACAACGCCTAGGCACCTATAAGATGTGGGATGGTTATAGTTTACTATATGTACAGGGTAATAAGAGAGTACATGGTCAAGATCTGGGTAAGATTAATTCAGTATTTATGAGTCAATAAACTTGTAATGTCATATACTGAGGGAAGTGGGAGGGGTAGGAAATCAACAAGAAGTGTCTTTAAAAAGACAACGCCTCGGCACCTATAAGATGTGGGATGGGTAAGATTAATTCAATATTACCCAAAATGAAGTTTTACTCTTTATTTTCATGAATTAGAGTCTTTGGATACAAGATGAATCAAAGATCAGAAATAAGACTTCATGAATTTGACTTATCATGACCGTGTCCCACATTTGTGCTTTTAAATCAAATTAACTAATGCCACATTGTGGCTCATTTACTCATGTTGGGTCACATATAGGGGAAATCTTAGCCTGGCCCAAGATGTTGCTCGAGCCTGTTCCAATTAGGACCCAAGCATGTGTCCACATGGACCGTAACAAACCACTCTCGATTTTTATTTTCACAGGAAGCGCCGGTAGTTGTCTACGACGTTTTAGCACCATGCCATTCATGTTCTGCAATATTAACAATGTGTGTCACGTAGCGTCGCGTAACGACTATTCCTATTGGCTCTCCACACCAGAGCCTATGCCTATGGACATGGCACCTATTAGAGGCAGAGCCCTAACCCCATTCATCAGTAGATGCGCTGTGTGTGAAGCGCCAACACATGTCATAGCCATACATAGTCAATCAATCAATTACCCAGATTGTCCAGAAAACTGGAGCGGACTATGGATTGGATATAGTTTCATGATGGTAAGTAACCTTGGTAACACCAAACTTTGTATGCAGTTCTCAAAAGTTACTAACCAGTTGATAAATATGCTGCTAACTCTAACTCTTAAAAATATGACATTGCAAAATTGTTCAGTCATTTCTCATCTTTAATATGAGATATTGCATGCAAAGAATGGTTTAGGTTTTAGGAAGTTGCAGCTCAAAGAGTAATTCAAGGTGCAATTTACATTGGTCAGTTTCCTATTCAGCCTCTGTGTATTTCATATACACTGAGCCAAAAAAGAAACTTATACAATTTTAACAGATCATCATAGGGGCAGTGCACATTTCTCTTGTGTCATTGAAGCAAACAATTGGTTATTGACTGCCATTTGAAGCGATACATTACAGTAATATTGTATCCAAATTTGGTACATTTTCATGCACAGAATATTATTTGGTGATCTGTTAAAATTGTATTAGTTTCTTTTTTTATAAGTTTCTTATTTGGCTCAATGTATAACTTAAACAACTAAAAAATTGCCCCTGACCTGCAGCAGAAATTGTTCCGGACATAATACTTAATCTTTTGATCTCCATGTTTCTTCCACAAACAGCACACTGGAGCAGGTGCCGAAGGCTCTGGCCAGTCCCTGTCATCACCCGGATCCTGCCTTGAAGATTTCCGTTCATCGCCATTCATCGAATGTCACGGCGACGGCAAATGCAACTATTACGCCACAACATACAGCTTCTGGCTAAGCACAGTAGACGCCGGTGGACAATTCACACAACCCGACGGCGAAACACTCAAGGCTGGTAACCTACGCAATCGTATCAGTAGATGCCAAGTTTGTATGAAAGATAGAGAGAGAGTAGGGCAAAACAGACGGGGTCAAGGCAGAGGAGAATTCCAGAACTATTAATCAATCAAGAAATACATTCTAAACATCCTCAACATCCGGCACAAACTAAGTTAAAACAAACCAGTTTTTTTATCACTGATATTTCTGCTAAGGGAGCATGATCGATGATTATAGATTTGCTTATTTTGTAGGTGATAAGACATTGGTGGCAAAGCACACAAATGCCGAACCAATTTATTTCTGTACTTCTTGTACGGTTTCCGAGGCAACTACAGATTAAGGGTTGACAACCAGAAAGTTGTTGATTGCTCAAGATTTAGCTACCAGACAACCAGTAAGACATTGCGCAACATTTATTCAGGTTGATAATTTTCTACAAAATGCATCATCATGCCACCGAAACAGTGGATCAACTCCCACTGTAGTTAGAATTCCTTTATGTGGCAACCTTGTAGCCTGCGCAGGCTTACAATGTTTCAGTTGCAACTTTCTGGTGGTTATCCCTTCAAATAGGTCACCAAACACAGGGTTAGCCAGTCATTTTACTCATATATTTTGAGCATGATACTAAAAGCCTGCGATCAATTTCAAAACTATGCGGCATTATACTTGTATTTTCTGATCTGTGTATTTCTTGAACATACTTTCGATGTGCAAGCATTCTGATTCGGTATTGCATCCAAATTGTGTGATTCTTTTTTGAAGATCAACAAACCAGACTAGATTGCGATAATCACATCATCCCCCAAGGACACGGTTACCTATTTATATATGGCTTATGTACTGGGTGAAATAGACCCATGCATCCTGGGTGTCATAAATGGTGCCCAGAATGCATGGGTCATATTCTCAATACAGTGGTGCACTATAATAGAGGTCAAAGAGTTTACCCTGGGGGTTGAGACTATGATACTATTCGAACAACAAGGAGTCGCAATGGATGTTCAAGAAATCGCAAATCATTGAATATTTCAAACTGTAAAAATAAAGCCTAGTGTAACCGATCACTCTGTCATTTTGCTACAACAATAATGTAATATAATAATAATATTAACAAGTGTATGATGTGGCAAGATGGGTTTGTAATTACCGGCAACAATGGACTCGAAACAGAACACATTTTAAATCAATATGGACAACCCCACTGGCTATTAATTCCTGCCAATTCTTGATGTGTTCTGATAGTTCTAGAATGGAAAAGTAGCCAGTTTTTTAGCACTTTCCACGAGGCAGGCGATATTCCAAAATTTCACAAAAATGTTTCAAAAATGTCAACATTATTGAATGTTATTACCATATTTGGAATCATCATGAGAACTGCATCGAAATAAGTACAAACATGCCTAGCATTGGTTCAGCAATCCTTGAGATTTGGAAATGTTTCTGACAAATCTGTTTTGTATATTATGGTCAAACCAATAGCCGCATGGCAAGAACCACGTCCCACATTTAAGTGGCAGCTAAAATTCCTAATGAGTCCATATTGTGCTTGTTTTTAGTGAGTGTTCTCGGTTAGAAAGAAAGTTGGCGGAGAAATTTGGGTCCAAAGTTGCTGGTAGTTACAAACAAGGGGCGTGTGTATAAAAAAAGACGATTAAGAATAAAGTAAAATATGATGTAAGTTTTGTACATTATCTGTATGTAGTTCAATAGTTTACCCATCAATCATAGTAAAAAGAAACCACTTTTATTTGCAAACCTACTAGCTGTAAGTATCACAACAACTTTGCATTTTATTTCTCATTGGACAACTTTTCGTAATGATATTTTTAAGTATTTTTATAACAAGGGATTGCACTTTTTTGGTTTATTTTTTTAATGTTTTCAAAAGTTGCCATTGTACCTGGTTTGCACTTTAGACATTGTCAATACTTATAAAAATGAATTGCTGCAAATAAAGTATTTGAAGCTGTAAATGTGCACTAAGATTTAGGATAGGTCTAACCAGAACTGTCGGTTGAATTCACATGACACGGTTGTGGTAGACTTCAAGCAAGATTTGTTTGCTGCTTGACTTTCATTGTAAAAAAGTAGTAGATTTTTTTCATCATGGTGCTTATATGACCTAGCATGGATATTAAAGTGTTTGTTGTTCTTCAAAAAAATAACTAAGGAATAGAAGCTATATTTCTGATGTTGATAGATTGAGTACATGTGTGCTCCAGTTGTAATGTATTCACTGCTACCCTGTGTCTTAGTTAGACCATAGATAGACTGAATTCGTCCCGTCTTCACACTTTATGCAAGGACCCCTGCGAGGGTGCTCAAAAGTGAAGACTGAGGGACGCGGAGACCCAGTCTAGACCATAGATTACATTAAATTGATATCCATGTTAGGTCAGAATTATTTATTCTTGGCGGCAGAGAGGGATGGGAGAAGAGCAGATGGGTACATAAGGGGACTTATCCAGGGATCATGTGGATGTCACGTGGGGTAGCACATGCACACCACATGCACATCACATGAATATGATCGGGATACCTGTCAGGTATCACATGGATGGCACATGCACATCAAATGCACATCAAGTGGACTTACCAGGGGTTGAATGCCTCCCCTCTGGCTCAAGCCAGTCAGCGTACTTGTCTGACCTTAAGATTTTCCATCAGGTTGGCCTGTTGGGCCAGTCACAAGCTAGTCTCAACTACCACCCATCTCTGCCACCAGCTTCCTTATTGAGCTTTTGACTCTTACCTACACCCAATACTTATATAGCAAGACAGAACTAGCCAGTTATGTTTAAGAGATTTAATCATGTGATGTCATTATGTTTATAAAATTTTAAAAGATCATCTCATATATGCTGCAGATATTCTCGGATGGGTTTTGTAACAAAGTGTTCACCTAATTAGGTAGATAATAATATTATTTAGCTATTTTTTATTGGGAAGCATAGTATTGGTTGGGTTGTAGACATCAATTTGCTTGGATTTTTTAAAATTTTGGGATAGGGTGGGGTATATATGAGTGTTACCACATTACCACTTTTTATGGGCTAAATGTGTGGCTTTTTTAATTCAAAATTGAGAAGTGCCTTATTAAAATGACTTCCAAAACACCTCGATCATGGTGCTATCAAGTTGTAACTCCACCCACTTATACTGCTTGGAAATATATTCAACCAATCAGTCTCTGTGTATAGGTGATTGACAGTTTATTAAATGAATGTGATTGGTGTTAGTTTGACAGACGGGTGGAGTCTACGTTCTGATTGATGATGTGAAGCAGATTAAAGAGAAAACTTGTTTACATCCTTGATGTGTATGTGTTATCCCATGTGATAACCATGTGGCCTCCAAATGATGACCTCATGGTACTCATGTGATGACCATGTGATATCCATTTGATTACTGTGTGATAACCATGGAATATCCATGTTATTCACACATAACAGCGTGCTTTCATCATGATCAGTACCTCAATTATTTTGTAATAAAAACAGGGCAGTGTTTAATCATGACTAAGAAGTGATCATTTCAAATGAAAATGCAAGACTCGATATGATACTGTTATAGGTAATATAATATTTAATTCAATATAATATTAAAATACCAATGGAGAAAGATATTTGATAGCTATAAATAATACAATAAATGCAACGGATGCATTTTGACAAACTTTTGATTTCATTTTAATTAAACAGTATTTTATGTGTGCTTTAATCATGTTACAATAATCATGTATCGAAATTTATGTGTGCTAAAATCTAAATCATGACCACGGTACAATTTTAAGTTGTTTCTCATTTTGAAATAAATTCAGATATTTTGGACCAGAAAGCTTGCTGATGTCCTGATTTACTTTGGTAAGATTTGATTTGAGTGATAATTGAATAATCCATATCGTTGAACATCAACTTTATACCGGCAGTCTTACGATTAAAGAAGTGATGGAGGTTACCATAAAATGCAAAAAATTAGATCATAAGTGATGTGTTTTTGTTGGCAACTCACTTCATCTTATGGTAGTCTCTAATGCATTCTTACTCTAATCAGATTTGGTGCTTTACCTGTCCGTGTGATATATGGCTGCATTGATGTCTGTGTAAGGTACTATACCTGGCTGGGAGGGTTTGGGGGCATGTGTGTGTGCCATCTATTTTTTTTGGTGCTATTAAATTTTGCGTCACCGGTACTCAAATCAGCGTCTGGCTAGTGTGATTATTTGTGAATGTTTTAATTTTTGTTTCTCCTAAAGCCTTCATTAATAAAAAAATGTGATTTGTCAATCGAACAACTTGAGGTATCGGTGTACAAAGTTTCTTACTAACTGATCCAAATAGATACTCAATCAGAGATGTGATTTTTCCGGAATTCCAGAAAATAGGCCATAAAAAAATATATCCGGATTTTTAAATAAATAAACAAATTAATTTTAATTTTTTTGTTGCATTTCCGGAATCGGATGATGATATTTTAGTATAAAAAGAGTCAAACATGTTTTTTTAGGGGGGCTGATACTCTATATCCTATTCTCCAGACAATCCCCTATAACATTTTGACACCGCGTGCCTTGAGGTGCCAGAGCTCTGCTCGCTACGCTTCGCCCTTCGCAATTTTTCAGGAAATCTCTCAATCACTCAGTCATATCTCTGACTCAATGTGTACGTTTTGCCAAACTGTGGTGCCTTTCTCTGGCAAGTTATTTACCGTCACCGATGCTAGAGGGAGATTTCCAAGCAGCGGTTTTGGAGTTGCCAGTTCGTATTCTGACTCCAGACAGTAAAAGTTTGTCAAAAACATGTGAAAGATGATACTGCCCCTCGTCTCGGTTCACGATGGTGCCTCCTTTCTTTCTTATCTCCACTGCTTCTTTAATCCATCTCATATACCGATTTTGTTCCTTGCCTATGACCTTAGCCTCTTCCATCCAATCACATGATTGGTGTCCACAATATGATCCACAACAGCCGACTTGTGTATGGTGAAATGCAAAGATTTACAGCTGGCCCAGGTGGAAATTGTCGTGCTGCATTTCTCTGCTTCAGTTTTATGTTTTCCTTCAGACGAGTGTCGAAGAGCAATATCATCTTTCACATGTTTTTGATGAACTTTCACTGTCTGAATGAAGAAATGAAGTGGAAACTAGAAAAAAAACTGCCTGGAAAACTCCCTCTAGGAGACTAGAATATTATAAGAGATAGAATATTATAAGAGATAAGAAGCACTATTCATTCCTGTTATTTGCAGCGATCCAGGTCTAACCCGGACTTTACGGTATTGTTATAGTTGATGGCCAATCGATTATCATCATTCAGTTTAATTTGTAGCACAACCTCATTATGTGAGTTACAGTGCTATTTCAAATTTAGTGTTATCCACACGTGTGTTACTATCTTCTAAACAACCTGAACACACTGAAGTATGAAAAGGTTACCGACATTCAGACTTGGATAGATTTCTAAAATGATTACGCATTTATATTGCTAGAATTATGGGATTTTAGAATAAGTATGCCAATTAAAACCTAGTAGTGCCATATTTCAACACATAAACAATGTATTATGATATTCAAAGTGCATGGTTTGTGTTTAGATTTAATATGAATTGAAAAACAAGTATACAGATCTAGTTGCGCTGATAAACTATATGTGCATGCATAAAAATACCCGTGTTTTAATTCACATTAATTCTAAATTGTAAACACAAATTATGAATTTTGAATATCATCATACATTGTTTAAGCATGGAAATATGGCACTATACTCCTCTGGACAGTGACGTAACTTAACAGGCGCAGCTTTTACGCACGCGTATGTATCTTCTGCCTTTCAACGCTCGTGTGTATACGCCAGCGCCGCGAGTAGTCACATGCGTTATGTGCTGCAATTAGTAGAATACGCGGTTACGTCACTGTCTCGTGATGGCCAAATAGACTATAGTAAGTTTTAATTAGCATACTTGTTCTGAAATGCCATAATTCTAGCAATTTAAATGCGTAATCATTTTAGAAATCTATCACTCTGTATGCCAACAGCGCCGCTAGCGTTGAGAACTGCTGGAGCCGGGGTAGGCCAAAAAAATGATCGATAGCGAATAACAATAGACTGTGTGAGCTGCTTCCTATTTCCTATGGTATACTAGTCTCAGCTACAAACAAACATGTGTTGAAAAAGTCAACAGCGTTTGCTGAAACGTTTACAGTGAATATATCTATTTGGATACGTTAATAAGAACTTTTATTTTAACCTTAACTTTAAACCTTTGGTTTAAAGATGTATCAAAGATCAGAAGTAAGACGTTTTATGATTTTGACTTATTATGACCGTGTCGACTGAGACTAATTAGTCTCAGTTGTCGACATCGGACATTTGCCCTCTTAAATCAAATTTGGTTCTGCCGCATTGTGCCTCAATTACTCATGTTGTGTCGTAATTGTTTTATCATTGGCTCTGCATTTGCGGATCAGTAAGTTCTGTCACCAAAGGCTGCCCCAGCTACACAAGAAAAAACTGTCTTCATTGTACTGTGTCATTCTGTACATTTCATTCTTAGTTAGCGCCCTCATATATAAATTTAGTGGGATATATAGCCTGTATAGAGTTTGCCAAGCCCATTCCTTCAGCTACTTATCTACCTGTGAAACGGACCCTTCAAGGACTGTATCGTATGGTGCTGCATCACAACAATCAGCCTGTCAGGCAGAAAACTCACAAAAAATACCTGCCCAACAGAAATTCCACCAGCCAGTATAACGCACTTACACTGAGTTTGAAAAATTTACCTGTCAGTCGGGCGGGTACTTTTGTATTTTCACCAGCTCGGTTACCAGGGCAAGTTTCCAGGCCTGCTTACCTTGATGAAAATGGTCTCCATTTGATGGAACATCCACCCTAATCACCCAACTTGGCCCCTTGCGACTTCTGGCTCTTTCCCAACAATCAAATCAATGATTGCTGGAGGCCTTTTTCAAGGATCCAAGACCTAGCCAAAGCTGTATGTTCAGAGATGTATGTTCAGGGACAATTCCAACTTAGGAGTACCGCCAATCCTTTGAGTAGTGGGTGATGAGGATGCTACTGTGTATAGATTTCAAGGGATGCTTCTTCAAGGAAAGGTTACTATTTTTTTAAATTGTATGGCCATCTTCAGAAATATCGACCAAGTGACAAAACCTTTTGATCCACCCTCGTACCAAAATCAAGTCCTGTCACTTGCCAAACTAATGCTTGTGTAAAGTAAATGAATGAAAACATACCATTTTCCCTTTTTAGACCAGTTGTAAGCAGACGGGTTCAGACTACCTATTTGCAGAATTGTTGCCTTTTTTAAATTTCTGGAACTGACTGCAAAAAATATGACTTCATTGAAAGCTCTGTAAAGTAAACAAGATGAGACCATTATACCTCAAGAGATTTTATGATTTAAAACATACCAAATTTACAGACCTGAAATATTGCTATTTTCAATAATTAGATGATTTGGATCCATATTTTTTGAAAAAAATCTGAAATTCCTTGAAATATCAAAAAAGGAGCAGAATGTTGTGTTAAATTGCCTAAAATGTTGCTAAATAAATGCAAATTTAGGCAAAAATATCTACATTTGAGGGTAAAAAAAAACTACTTTCAGATTTTCATCTTAAAAAATGTCTGGTCTGGTCTGGTAATAATAATAACTAGCGGGCACCAGCGCTTCGCGCTGGACCCCCTAGAAGATTTCACGGGGAATAAGTAAACAAAGCGTAAGAAAATGTGATACAATAATATCAAGAACATGTCCTACATGCATACATAATCCAGACGGGGCCCTAAATAATCCGAATATCGCAGGTGCTTTTGATAATCCAGGTATACATGTGCCTTAATCTAGGTAGGCCTACGTTTGTGTTTCCAGATACATACGTAGGCCTCCCATGAGACCTGAAATGCAGGTACCCTTTGTCCCATTATATCCAGGGACCCCATAGGCCTAAGCCCTACCCCTAATCCAGTTACCCCAGGTGCCCTTAATAATGCACCGGATACCACATAATCAAGGTAGGCCCACTGCAGTGTGCCTTTATCTCGAGATACTCAGGTGCCCTTACTTTATCATAGTCAAGTAAATTAAACGCGGGTGCCAAAGATAGCGGGCAGTAAAAGTCATATCACAATATAGGCAGAGGTGAGCAATATCAAAGCTGTATAAATGTTTATATAAATATCAAGAGTATGTCCTTAAATAATCAGGTACTCTTGATATAATGTAAAGTGCCCTTAATATAATGTAAGTGACATGGTGCCCTTAATACACCATGAGCCTAGGCCCAATGTGCTCTTAATTAATACAGATACCCATGTTCCTAATCCAAGTAGGCCTACTCCATCAACGTGTTCTTAATACCCCCCCCCCCCCAGTTATTACCTCCTGTCTGTCAGCGCATGTCTCTACCTATTTTGTACCCCAAATAATAAAAAGTTGAATTTTAATGTCAAAATTGAAAGTTACTTAAAATTAGTTTTTAAATGTATCCCCCGATTATTTTATTGCCCCGCCATCCCGTTATCCTCCTTTAACATTTTGGTGCTGGTGTCGCCACTGGCCCACTGCCCATGCACATACAGTATCCAGGTAATTCAGTAGGCCTACGTTCTGAGCGTTATAGTTTTATAGTCGGGCGTTTAGTTTTATGGTCGGCGGAGTCTATCATCAAGATTACTTGCACCATTCCACGCTTGTACTTGAGCACAATGTGTGCCATCCGGGTTTTGTTTGGCCTATTTACATTAAATACATTATTCCTCCGATAGACATGTGGGGCCTTAACGTATAGTATGTAGTCCCTTTGTCATGTTTGCTGTGTTCTATAAAGCCTCCCGAGATACTACCTGAGTGTACACCCTTAAAATCCAGTTATCACAGGTGGCCCACCTGCGCATAAGTATATCCAGGTAATTTGAGACTCGTTTTATAGTGAACCCCGTAATCCAGATACCACACGGATGCCCTTAATAATCCAGACACTCTTTAATACTCATGATAATGTACCACACGTTCCGTTTATCCAGATGCCCCATGTGCCCTTATATCCAGATTATCAAGTAAGGGAAGTGCGGAGATGAGGAGCTGGCTTAGGGTACACTATTAGAAAAAAGGGTGCTTCAGAAGGGTTCTTGGCTGTCCCGTATATGGTTTAAAGGTTCTTTGATTTTAAAGGCCCCAAAAGGTTCTGTAGAAGACCAATGTTTGCCCATATTTTGCCCATTTTGAACTTTAAAATGGTTCTTTTTGGAACCTTTTAAGGTGATATAAAGGGTTCCATACGGGACAGCCAACCCCTGAAGCCTGAAGCATCCTTTTTCTAAGAGTGTACGGACTGCCTGCTTTCACCCTGCCACGTTACAATGTGCAGTTTGCGCCACAAACGCGTATACACTTTGTATGCGTCATTACGTGTGCGCCGAATCGCGCGCAGCTTCAACATAGGAACGGTTGTTATGGTACCGCCACAGTTTCTTTATCGTTAGCAAACTACGCGTTCATCTATGTTACTAATGCGAAAGTGTCACGTTAAGATCTGTGTAAGAGTTTTTATTTACATTTAGAAAATGTCGTAAAATAATGTTATTTGTCGGACGTTTAGTCACGTATAAATGCTTGTACTCATGCGATCTTTAAGAATAACAAACGGCCGCATATACAGAAATGTAGCTATATCCCTGATGAAAATATTTTGGGTGAAGACCATATGTCATCACTCACTCCGAAAACCACAATTTTTGCCCGAACAGTAGCTACCCGAGTAAAAGAAATTCAACATTTCGGATTATCATCTGTGATCCTTTCTGCGCATGTCTGAAAACGGGAAAATACTGGCATTGAACTATCTAATTAGCTCGTCTATTAGAGGCGCAATTACCACGCTTTTTCAGTTGAAGAGGGACGCGAGTGTAAAATTATATTGAACTATCTAATAAACCGAGGTACCGAAAATTAGTATATAGATAATAATAAACAACATTTATAAAGCGCAAAATACAAAGGTTTCTAAGCGCTATACAATACAACATGCACAACATATACACTATAAACAACAACCAAATTGACATAAATACAACAATGCAATACAATTACTTGAACATGAATGTTTTGAGTTTGGATTTAAATTGATTAATTGACTCGGCTGAACGGATATTGACAGGGATATTGTTCCAGAGTTTGGGTGCAGCAACTGCAAAGGCACGGTCGCCATAGGATGATGTTTTGACCCGAGGTCCTGGTTTTAATGCGAGTTGGTTTGAAGAGCGAAGAGGTCTGTGAGTGGTGAAGGATATGAGATTGCGGATGTAGGTAGGAGAAAGTCCATTTACTGCCTTAAAGGTTAAAAGGAGAACCTTGAAGCGTATTCTGTCCTTGACAGTAAGCCAGTGGAGGTCACGTAGAATGGGTGTGATATGTTCGTGGCGTTTAGTATATGTAATAAGACGAGCTGCAGAATTTTGAACTCTTTGAAGAGATGACAGAAGATTGTTTGATAGGCCATACAAAAGTGAGTTGTTGCAGTCCAGATGAGATGAGACGAAGGCGTGGACGAGTCGCTCTGTGGATTTACGATCTAAATACTTACGAATACGGCTGATTTTATAGATTCCAAAAGATGCTTGGTATTCATCACATTACACCAGTACTTCAGAAGCTTCATTGGTTGCCGATATCATACCGTATTATGTACAAAATCATTGTTTTAACATACAAATGCATCCATAATTTGGCACCGGTTTATCTTCAAGAACTCATACATGAATACGAACCATCTCGAAATTTACGATCGGCTTCAAAACAACAACTTATCAGTGCCTCTGTGTCAACTTTAACCTATGGTCATCGTTCATTTCGTTATGCTTCAGCTGAACTTCGGAATCAACTTCCGCTTCACATCAAGAACTGTAAAACTCTTAGCCATTTCAAATCGTCTCTTAAGACACACTTATTCACAATTGCTTTTGATGATTGATTACCCTGTTTACAATGTTTTTTGCATGTTCATCCACATATTGTATTATTCTTATATTGTAATGTAATTTCAGTGTTGTTATGTTATCTGTTAAGCGCTTTGAGACTTCGGTGGGAGGCGCTTTAGAAGCACCGTTTTATTATTATTATTATTATTATGCTCTACGACATATATTGCGAACATGGTCTTTTAGCTGCAGAGTGTCATCAAGCAAAATGCCTAGATCTTTGGCAGAGCTTGACGCGGATATGTCGGAGCCTCCAATGCAGATGGGAAGTAACTCAGAGTAAGACCTGAATTTGGAGTGGAAATGGATGATTTCAGTTTTTGAGTCATTTAGCATCAGTTTATTTTGGATTGCCCAAGAGCGAACGTCCGCAACACAGGCTTCTAGCTTATTGAGAGCTGCAGGTTGGTGATTTGTTTGCATAGTAATATAAATCTGGGTATCGTCGGCATACTTTACATGGCTAATATCATGATGAGCATTTATAACATGCGTAAAAAGTACAAACAAAATCATAATACTGTCAAACCAGAAGTGTTTGTGTGCATTAAAATTTCACGAGGAGCACTACTCCTAAAAATGTCATGCCACGAATATTTCCAATCTACCTTGTAGCAGGCATTGCAAAGTTACACTATGTAACTCCAAAGTTTACATTCACAAAATTTTCATGCAGTGAATTAGGCCAGTATTGCTGATTCATGAAATATTAAACTCGCAAACATTTCCGGTTTTACTGTACTCATTATTAACTGTCTGCTACACTATATTTTTATTAAAGGCATATTATGTGATCTTTTCCAAGTAGCGCCCTCTATCATTGATTTTTACTATGAAAGCAGATTTTCTTGCAGATTTGCATTTGTGATCATAAATCATAAAGATCCTCTAAGTTACAGATTGATACAATTCCTAATTACTTCAAAATCACTGTTTGAAAATAGATTGTACCGAGCGGTGCAATCTATTTTTTCAAATTTTACTCTAAATTCACTCTAAAACTATGCTTTTGAGGTTATTAGGAATCGTATCGCTCTGTATCTTGGAATATATTTATGATTTATGATCAGAAAAGTAAATCTGCAAGAAAATCTGCTTCCAATTTTTTTTCGAGGATTGAGGGCGTCCCCTGGAAAAGATCACATAATATACCTTTAATGTGCTACACATTAAAGGCATATTATGTGATCTTTTCCAGAGAGCGCCCTCTATTCATGATTTTTTTTAGAAAGTAGATTTTCTTGCAGATTACATTTATGATCGTAAATCATACATACATTCCAAGTTACAGAGCGATACGATTCCTAATTACCTCAAAATCATGGTTTTAGAGTGAATTTAGAGTGAAAATATAAACTGTTGTGTTAAGGGGGGTGTGGACTCTCAGGTACAGCCTCCGTAAAACTGCCGTAACTTCTTCAATATTCATTTAATCTTTATAAACGTACACAGTTTTTTGCAGAAAAGGGTTCAATAAATCCAACCATGATAATGAAATTGACCATTTTGGAATTTTTTTTATAAAAAACACCTTTTTTGACCCATTTTAGGTTTGGAAAAGATAACTCAAAATATATTTTGTTAAATTTTGTCATACTAGGTTTATGATAATCCTGATAACATTCCCCAGGAGCGTTTTTTTTTTTAATATCTTATTTTTTATTTTTTGAGTTGCAGACCAAAAGGTGCCAAAAAATGTGTTTTTTTACCGCCAAAATCATGAAAATCACCATTTTTGGGAAAAAAATCACATTTGTTGGCACTTTTGGAATTTTCAATTGATAAACCAAGTTTTTCAAATTATTGGACATTATGCGTCGAAAAACTTGATTTTTCAATTGATAAACCAAGTTTTTCGAATTATTTTACATTCCGCGTTGAAAAACCAAGTTTTTCGATAATGATAAACCAAGTTTTTCGAAATATTGGACATAAGGCGTCGAAAAACTTGGTTTTTCAATTGATAAACCAAGTTTTTCGAATTATTTTACATTCCGCGTTGAAAAATAACTTGGTTTTTCAAAATGATAAACCAAGTGTTTCGAATTAATGGACATTAGGCGTCGAAAAACTTGGTTTTTCAATTGATAATCCAAGTTTTTCGAGAAAAACTTGGATTTTCACTTGAAAAACTTGGATTTTCAATCGATAATCCAAGTTTATCGAATGATTGGACATTAGGCGTCGAAAAACTTGGATTTTCAATTGATAAACGAAGTTTTTTGAATTATTGGACATTAGGCGTCGAAAAACTTGGATTTTCAATTGATAAACCAAGTTTTTCGAATTATTGGACATTAGGCGTCGAAAAACTTGGTTTTTCAATTGATAAACCAAGTTTTTCGAATTATTTTACATTCCGCGTTGAAAAACCAAGTTTTTCGATCGAAAAACTTGGTTTTTCAAAATGATAAACCAAGTTTTTCGAATTAATGGACATTAGGCGTCGAAAAACTTGGATTTTCAATCGATAAACCAAGTTTTTCGGCGAAAAACTTGGTTTTTCGAGTTACTGGACATTGGGCCTGCCATAAACGCTGCATTAAATATTTATTGGTAAATAAGTGCTTTAAATTTACAATTTCCTTGTTTTTTACTGTATAAAAATATATGATACATTATTTTGAGAATTTGAATTAGGATATCATGAATATAAACCCTCTTTAAAATGATAACAAACACAGCCTATTATATTCGGATAAGGAAAAATGGTAACAATTGTGTCTGTGAGCTAGGTCCTGTGTGTGGGAAATCAAAACGAGCCACTTTTTGTGTGCTTGACTACTGACTACAATCACTTGTTTCTGATTTCACAGCCACCAGCAGTTGTAAGTCTTTTCAATGGAAGTGTGACATACATGATTTACTGTCTTTGTCTTCAGTAGGCTATAGAGAGATGCTCTGTTGACAGAGTAGTGCTGATTTCAGAACTGTAGTGTTGGCCCAACTAACTGGCAACTCTATATTGTTTTTACGAACATAATATGAACTTTATAATTTAAATATATGCCTGAAATCACTCGATCGCCGTGCAAGTTAGTGTGCAAGAGTTGGCAAACGGAAAAAAGGAACCGACAATAGACCGAGAACCTTTCATTTTGAGAGTACTGTCACATATAATATAGGGAATCATCATTGCGCAATACCACGCAAGCGCAAAACAGTCTAACCACAGCAGAGGTAGGAGGACAGGCCCGTTCACTAGGATCATGTACGAAAAATAATTGTATGGGGTGCGTCATATGGTCCGTCAGAATCAACCAATGGTGCGTCACAAAATTGACTGAGGGTGCGTATATTGTATGACAAAGGTCCGTCACTTTTTTAACATGGGGTGCGTCATGGTACATGAGAAGTTGACGCACCTGGGTTAAGTGACGCACCATTCTTGGGGGTCGTATAGTGCGTCTTACAACTGATAGGTGTATTATACTCATATAAAAGCGATTTACCTTTGGGCAGTGTAGGCCTAAGGGGGCGGTCATTTTCTTTTGTATAGGGGTCCCTAAAATATGATTTGTTATCATTTTTTGTATGACCCTCCCACCCCATAAACAAAAGGGATTATTTTTATGACCGCCCTCCCCCCTCCCCCCCCCCCCCCCCCAAATCTGTTGATGCGGAAGAAAAATGACAGACACTTTATGACGCACCTTCAAGATGTATACTTTTGTAACACCCTATACATAACAAATGAACGATACTGTTGTTGTTGATAGGAATGAACTTGACCCTAGTCTAGCACTTCTATGCTATACATAAATGTTGAGTCAACCTTTGGAACTGCTATAAATAGAACTGGTACTTTTCGGGTGATTTCCCCATCTTACCACTTTGTGGTTTTGTTAAACATCGTTGTGTCTACATGTAGGGTATGTTTTTACAACTATGCGGAATTTTGTAGCATGGACATTTGCTATCATGATGCAAGGTAAGGAGACCAGGTTCTTTGTTTATTATGTTTGTTTGTTTCTATGTTATGTTATTGTATGTTTTGTTATTTTATTTTGTTTGTTAGGTGGATGGGGTATGTTTTGTTTGTTTGTTGGGATGTTTGTTTGAATGGTGATGAAAGGTAAGGAAGCCATGTTTATTCTTTGATTTTTATGTTGTGTTAGGCCTATGGTTTGTTAACCTCCGTCTCAACTTTCATCTCTTTCTGCATGTATAGGCTAATCTTTAGCCTGTGGGATCAGGGCTTTTAGGGCTCGATTTAGCTTGAACCTGGTCCCATCAGGACACCTGGTCCCATCAGGACCCAAAAGAATGTGTGCATGGACTGACCAGGTTAAGAGTGGGGTGGGGCACACCCTGATATGAATGGTGGGCATAGGGATTTCCCCTTGGCTTTCGACCCACAATTGTGGCGATCAATTAGTCACTTGTCAGGTCACATTCCCAGGAATTAATATGATGGTTGCCTCCGGAACCAAGGATGATCTTATGGGGTGGGGAGGCAGAGTTGTGGACTTGCGACTTGGACGCGAGTCGGATTTGAGTCACTAATTTTGTGACTTGTGAATATACTTGTGGCTTCCCTTGGACTTGCAACAAATGACATGTCGCCAATGCAAGTCAAAAAACGCTAAAGACACATTCAGAGCGGAGTATTTACTTGCCCAAATCAGAGGGTATACTGGCCCAAGAGGGTTAAAAAGGGTTTAAAAATGGCTACAAATCTTCTTTTCGGGGTAAAAGCTGTATATTATTCCTCTTGCTCTATTTTGCCGCAAGCAATTTCGGATCAGTTGTGCCATGCCATGTTTTTGGAACAACAAAGCCCAACATCCTCCATTCTAGACAAACCCGACGTTATTGCCAGCTGTGTTTTATTTGGGCGGTATCTCTATATTTCACCCGGGGGGGGGGGGGGGGGGGGGGGGGGCACTGACATTGGAAAAGGGTATAGGTATGTGCCGCGCTGAAGACCCCCCTTTTCACCCTCTGCTGCTAGCTCTTATGACCCTCCTTTTGAGCCTGCATCAGTTCTTAAGACCCCAATTTGATTGAAAATTCAAAAATCACGAAATTTTGCGTTCCAAAGCCCCAATTCTTTGAAAATGTTGCGTTCTGAACCAAAAAAAAATCAAAAATGTTGCGTTCTTGCTAATCAAAATTGAACTATACACCAGTTCTCAAGACCTACTTTTTTGAAAAAATCAGTTCCTAAGACCCTATTTTTCGTCATAAAATCCACTCAGTTCAGTTCTGTAGCCCCCCTACCCAAAAAAAAGTTGAGTGCCCCCCCCCCCCCCCGGGTATTTCACATTGTAGTGGTCACATCTCATTCATAAAAGACTGTATTAAAGAGTGATCGATTCAAGTCTAACAAAGAATTTTGAACAACCCTAGATTCATGATGTATGTTGGATCATGTGATTACTAAACTTATATTGGCTGATTAATATCTTCAGATAAACGTAGGTCAGACTTGGTTACGTTCAAAATTCTTTGAATGAACTTCACAAGTCGTATCACTAGGGGGTGTCACTTATGTGTGAATTTGTCTGACTGAAAAATATGAAGATTGCAATTTAACTAGACATTTCACCAAAATGATCTCAATGGTGTGTATATTAAATGCTTGGCGTGCTCTGTGTACATTTCATGTCCATAAGTTCAATGTGTTTATGACCCATGTTCTGTGCACACGTTTTAATATGAAAGAATACCCCCTACCCTGTATGCAATTGCTGCTGCCAGTTTTATTTAGAAATTTTTCTGGTACCCATGACGCGGCAGGTATTCTTCTACAACCAAAATTTGAATACATTTTTTTTCCGAAATATTAGCTTTTCGGAAAACATGAGCTATGTTTTAGGTATATTAATGAGCTTTGCAAATCCTTGCATAATAAGCAAGATAGCTCATAGTGCTATAACTTTGATAATGAGCGCATGAACAGTCAGCAGAGAGGTCACGCTGCATGTCAGATTTTATTGAGCACAAGAAAACAATGGAGTCTCAGTGACTGCAATATTTGCTAGAAATAGCTTCGGGAAATGGTCTATTTGGGCATCTCAAAAACTGAGAAAGCTGTTAAAAATCATGTAGAATTTTAGAGGAGGGTCAATAACATCTGCAGAACGGTAAAATGTATAGTATTAAACACGTTTTGCGACCAAATTTATGTCGTAAAATGTTGTAAAATTCACGTTTTGAAAATCTGTGGCCTTCGAAATTACAAGAATCCTAACTCATTATAAACCTCATCAAATCATGAAATGAACCCACGTCTACAAAAAAGTCCATGTACGTATTGCTCTATCTGCTTGGAGATAGCGAAGACCACGGAAACTTCATAGCTTCATACCACGGAATGAAATCCGCCATAGACATTACATGGGAAACATTGTACAGATTTGCACTGCAGACCTCTGTGTAGGGAGTGTTGACAATAGCATGACAATAGCAAGGTCGTTTGACTATTGTGTTTGTGCATGTTTGTGACGACTGACCCCGTTTAACAATCTTCATAGCTTTCATATAGGGCTTGGGTGACCTAACTATTGACTGAATATAGAATGAGGCAAATGTCTATGGGGTTTCACTGTGTAGATTTTGACTTGTCTGGATTTATCGGGTTTTGTATGAAATCTGATGATCATAATATGCAACAAACATGAATTTTTTAGGAAGAAATATATTATGCACACAAACACCATCGTAACTAGTCAAAATAATGAATAGTTTGTTCATAGAAGATGCAATTTCTAGGACATAATCAAGGGGATTTCTTACCAAAATATGAAAGCAACCAATGCTTGAATCAATAGCTGCATTTAGTTACTGTTATCTGGTACCGTTATCCAGTAATGACTATTTTGGTAAAGTTAATGCATTTTGAAACTGAAAGAAATATTGAGTGTTGTACTCACTGACGCATGATATTTATGATTAAGTGGCTACATGCATGAGACACAATAGCTAATTAATAAGACAAAACAAACTTGCTCAGATATTATTGTCATACATTAAATGCAAAATAATGATATTTATTTCGTGAAATCAGCAGAGCAAAGATACAATCGGGCTTTTGTGATGATCAGATTAGAGTGTGCGCCATTATTCAATAGTGAAAATTAAAAGAGCTTATATATAATATAAAGCAGTTTTTTACCAACCCACAGTGTTTACAATATTATAACAACAAATATTAACAAACACCGGCGAATGTCCCAACGAAAAATAAGCAATTGCTTTCACCGGGGAGGATTCGAGTGTTTTGGCGACAATACACATAATACAATAACAAAAGAGCTTGTTAGAGAAATATCACAAATCTTGTTCGGTTTTTAAAATGTACACTTTTATCTAAATGGGTATAAAACATGTTTTCCTCAACCAATTTTTAACCAACTAAAATTCTTTTGAAAGCTAATGAGACAGCCAAGCCTCCAAATAATCAGGTCTTGACCCGGGGGGGGGGGGGGGGGGGGGGGGGGGGGGGGGGGGAGGCGCACTGACATTGAAAAGGGAATAGGTATGTGCCGCGCTGAAGACCCTCCTTTCCACCCTCCTTTCCACCCTCTGCTGCCAGCTCTTATGACCCCCCTTTTGAGCCTGCATCAGTTCTATAACCCTAACCCCACTAGACCATACAAAATCATCCAAAATAAAATTATATCCACGCGCATGCTGCTGCATTGGCTCGATTACATCTCCTACCGCAGGCATATGTGGGCACGAAGTTTGTGCCCGTATATGCGCTGGGGAGTTAGCTCAGTTGGTAGGGGCATAGACTGGGGTGCGGATGGTCCCGGGATCGAATCCCGTGGGTGCTCTGTGATTTTTGGGGGTTAAAAAATGGTACTTTTTCCCCCTCCCCCGATACACGCAAAAACATAGCCGTGGGAGTTAGGGTTAAAACACACCATTTTTCAATGTTCCCCAGCGCATATGCGGCCACTAGACCATACAAAATCATCCAAAATAAAACTATCTCCACGTGCGTGCTGCTGCATTGGCAAGATTACGTCACCTATCGCAGGCATATATGGGCATGAAGTTTGTGCCCGCATATGCGCTGGGGAGTTAGCTCAGTTGGTCGGGGCACAGACTGGGTGCGGATAGTCCCGGGATCGAATCCCGGGGGTTGCTCGGTGATTTTTTTCGGGTTAAAACAATTGTATTTTTCCCCCCTCCCCCGATACACGCAAAAACATAGCCGTGGGAGTTAGGGTTAATACCTCAATTTTATTGAAAATTCAAAAATAGCAAAATTTTGCGTTCCAAAGCCCCAATTCTTTGAGAATTTTGCGTTCTAAAGCCAAAAAACACGTTCTTGCTAATCAAAATTGAACTATAGGCCAGTTCTCAAGACCTACTTTTTTGAAAAAATCAGTTCATAAGACCCTATTTTTCATCATAAAATCCACTCAGTTCAGTTCTGTAGCCCCCCATTTTGGGTAAAAACTCCTGGTTAGCCGCTTATTTGGAGGCTTGGGGACAGCCCCTCTGCCTGAATAAATAATTTGAGAATTTTGTGCACAGATTTTAAAAATAAAATCCCAAAATTGAGTACACTTTTTGTTTACTCACCCTGTATTCAACTTGGCAGCTGATAGAAACAAAGTCCATTCTAGCCTCCAAGCACTGGTTGAATAAACGTTATTATATCATGATAGGCTTGATTTCAACCATGTTTTGACTAGATTTATGGCTGGAAAAGAATAATGTGATATCATGATATAAAACAAATATTGAATGCCGTTTGCTTGTGCAATAGTAAAATTATATCACTTGGTCCAATTTGCCCCCCCCCCCCCCCCCCAAAAAAAAAAGAAGAACTTATGATGCTGGCGCCGCTGCTGACTGAAGGAGCATATCCACTGGATCATATCAGTAGCCTGTGTCTCCCTCCCAATCCTCTTAAATAATTCAAAAAATGACAAAGTGCTCTTTCTTCCACATATTTATCTGTATCAATAACAACCAGTCATCTCTCTGATCATTACAGCATAGTTCAGCATCTTGAAGTATCAACTTTCAAGTCAGCATCCCCACCAGTCATATGGGACAACTTACCATCACTAACTAGAGAGGCCTTGGAGTGTTTTTCTACTTCCGATCCATTGGCATCTAAAGACACTTACCACAACTGATCGTTACAGCATCTTCCGTATCAGCCTTCAACAGATCAGCCCTGCCACTCATTCGAGAAGCGCTCTTCGCTCCAAAACCAAATTGTGAAAGAATGCTTCAAGCATCTCCATTAGTGCATTATTTTCTTTTGACTTGCATGCACCATGACTGGGATGATATTCCTGTACCACATCCTACTTTAGCCCAATACACTTCATCATCATCATCATCATCTTACTATACTTTGCAGAAACATCTTGTTGATTATACTCGCACAACATATCCCTGGAACCTAGGAATACAAAATATGAGCATACAGACACAGACCGGGATGGTGATCCCCTACTCTTTACGAAGGAGACTGACCTTTTAAAGTGCTCGGTGATAGATCTTCCGATACACCGGACCAACTTCTTTTACATGACTTCTCAACCACGGTGCGCTATGAGCATGCCTACTTCAATCTGCAGGGTTTGAAGGAGGCACAGGGACGACGCTGTGTTGGTATATCATATTGAACTCGCGCTCAAACGATCCAACAACAGAACTACGGTTCACAGCAGTATACGAGCGCTCCTAACCGCTGCGCCACCTTCCAGCTTCAAACTTCATCATGTCAGATTTTGTCAAAATCAGTCAGCAGAATCTCTTCCTTGAGGAGAAGATAGGGGAAGGGGGTTACAGCACGGTCTACCGTATGCGGTGGAGAACCGGCAAAGGAGACATCAAGGTTGCTGCAAAAAAAATTATGAGAGTCGAGCTAGAAGAGCTTAACATCATGGCGAACCTAAAGCACCCCCATGTTGTAGATCTTTTGGGCGTTGTTGATGAAGGAATTGCTTTTTTGCTGATATTAGAACTTTGTGATGAAGGCTCGTTGCGCTCGTTTCTTGATCGTCAATCCAATGTGTTGTGTGCATTTCGGTTTATCGACTGGGCAGAGCAAATGGCCAAACCTATTGAGTATCTTCAATCGATAGGAATTGTGCACAAAGATATCAAAGCGGCTAACTACTTGATTGCAAAGCAACGCATTCTCAAACTAGCAGATTTTGGTCTCTCTAAATATGTTGATAAAACAAAACCTAACACCACAGGTCGAGGAACCTATGGATGGATGGCTCCCGAGTTACTGGCCGATTGCCTACTGTCACCGACCTTTGACATTTATGCTTATGGGATTACGCTATGGGAATTAGTCACTACTGAGGTACCATATCATGGACTGGAAGGCCTGGCGATCGTTTACGAAGTCTGCCACAACAAGAGAAGGCCGCCGATCCCGGCAGATTGCAGAGAAGATCTTGCAGAGTTGATGAAGCAGTGTTGGCACGAGGATCGTGAAAGGAGACCTAGCATCAAGTATATTCTTGATGTTTTAAAGAAGGCCAAGCAGCAAATTTTCAGACAACAACGGTCTTATTCAGAGTCAGATCAAGATGATACCCTGCATGACAAAAGTAAGTTGTCAGATATTTCCTGACATATGTGATGCGATCTGTGAAAACCCGTCGGATGTCGCAAAATGTGAAATAAGGATTATGGGTAAAATTAAAATAAAGATTAAAAAAATTAAAAAAACTTTTATTTTTATTTTTTCATATTTTGTTTAGAAAATTAATTTCTAATACTTTATATCATCCCCTTTTATGAAATTTCACCTTCAAAAACTTACTTCAGTCACTTTTCTAATAAGCCTTATAATGTTATTCTATTGAACTATGTATCTTTTATGGCCTGTTTTCATGATTTCTTGTTTTGTAGCTTTTTATGACATCACAACCATCATTCACTCATAACTTTTTTTGTAGTGATCGTAGAAAAAAGATCAAAACAGTTCTGTCATCAGCACAGAGTCAGCTTTCTTACGATATAAATATCTCCTATATGAAAAAACCCGACATGTGGCGGGTTTTCACAGATCGCATCACATATTCATAAATTGTGTTACATATCAATGAAAATCTGATTTGTTCATCTTTCCAAATTCATAGCAATCACTTATTTGAGTCGTTTAGTCAATTGCTTGAGAATGTGGGGGATGTCTCAATCAAAATGTGCCAAACTCATCACTATACATGTATTTTGCGCCAGTGGCGTAGCTAGGATTTTTTTCAGGGGGGGCAAGATTTCTAAAATTTTCGTAAAAGGTTGCCCCAATTTTTTTTCTAGTGACTTACCTCGTGAAATTCACGTAAGTGGGGGGGGGGGGGGGGGGGGGGGTGAGGTCAAAAAAATTCGCACAGTCCAACAAAATCGCTCAGTCACAAAAAATCGCATAGTAAATGTACTACATGTACAATTTTGCCTTCTATTTGGCTAATAACCTCGGTCTTTTTCCTCAATTTTTTCCTATTTCCTTTTTTTCTCACCTCCTTTTTTTTTTTAGGGTGGTGGGGGGCGGGGGCACAAATCATTTTTTTTCGTCAGGGGGGCATTTTCCCCCCTGCTCCCCCCCCCTGAGCTACGCCACTGTTTTGCGCTCAATGAGAATAACCATAATTATCGTCTGTTCTATGATGTGGTTGGCAACTTTAGTGTAGATAAGTGATGCTCTGTTGACTTTTTGAGTATAAAACAATGATGATGATTTTGGCACATTCAGATTGAGGAACCTACCTCCCCATATTAGGCCTAAAAAAAAAAAAGGTTTGATTGGCGTAACCCGACCGACCCTAAATACATCGCCGACCCTGAATATTTTTTATTATTTTGAGGGGAAAAAATATATATATATTTATAAAAATTGAACAAAGTATTAAAGTTTTTGACTGTTTGCTTTCATTTTCGACTATTTTAAGTCCCCATCGAAATTATATATGGTTGAACACAACGATACACTTTTGCCCGGCAATTAAATACGCTAGAGCTATGTGTAGACATTGCACAGTAGGTGATTTAAAAAAAATAAAAATAATAATTATAAAAAAAAATCCCGACCGACCTACCCTATTTGTTTTGGTCATGTTACGCCAATCAAACTTCTTCTTTTCTTAGGCCTTATTGAGTAAATGGCTGAGCGCTGAAGAAAAAAAATGATTGCTACAAATTTGGTATCATTGGGAAGAAGAATACATCAGCTTTTTATTGATGTGCAACACACTATGGCCCAAAACTACTAAAAACCGGCAATTATTGAAAATATGTGTCGCACCCCTTTCAATTGCAATAAATCACTTTTTATAAAAGTCATCATCAATATCAATAATAGGTCACAATACATACATTTTAGGTTATAATGTCTGAACATAGCATTCATATACGATTCTTTTTTTGGATAGATGGTTTGTTCACTATAGCAAACAGGGTGAAATCCATGGACCATATTATAAAGAACCGTAATTTTGTAATGTATTCGCATAATTAATTAGCGATGAAAGTAAGATTTTCAAAAAAATGTAGCTCCAAAACAGAATGTCGCAGCAAATTCAGTAAGGTGTCAAATTAAAGCTCTTGCCAAGGTCTAGAGAATGGCCTTGCTTTCATGTCCTACAGGGGTAAGGTGAGTTACTACAGTTGGATATCACCTATATTAAATGATGACAAACTAAACAAATAGTTTCAATTTTTTTGTGTGAATGAGAGTGCATTGTAAATATTAATTCTGCCAATTCCCAGGTCTGTAGGGGGTGTGTGTGTAGTTTTGCAGCTACATGATTGAAATCCAAATTGCGCATTAAAGTTTTAAGTAAACATTGAAAATATGTGCACTTGTCATTTTGTATCGCAAATTTTAACCAAATAATATATTCAAACTAAGGACACTCCAAACTACTTATATACATACATACATACATACATAAGATATAATAACATCTTAAGTTCCAGCCCTGAAGAAATTACATTATTTGTGACTTATATATTAAAGGAATGTAACCTACGTTACTGCATTTCTCAGAATTATGCAAGCACACAGTATTGAGATTCTGGACTAATGCAGCATGGGTACCCTTACCCAATATAGAGCAGGGGTTCCCCAACTAAACTCCTGACAGGCCAAAGGAAGTGCTCAAGGGCCAAATGAACACCACCTTCTGAGCTTTTCTTATACAGCTATGTACATTGCATTTCAGAGGTGATCAAAGAGCCAAACTAATTTGGTTGGGGGCCAAATTTGTCCCATGGGCTGCCCGTTGAGAACCCCTGATATAGAGTAAGTTCATAAGTGGACATTTTTACAGCAAAAGCCAACATGTTCGCACGCATCACACACACATTTTGGTCTCCCCCCCCCCCCTAAATGTTGATGCTGGTGCCGCCACTGGCTGAGATTGCTTCTTCACTTTAATCATTATCTTTCAATTTAATCTTTTCAGATACCTCTCCAAGAGCTCCCAAAGCACCATCTTCCCCTCGTTACCGTCCAAGTACCGGCGTCTTGGCGATTGAGACAAAGTTTGGTCAACGCGGTAGGGGCAGGCTACGCTACGCATGCGGAATCGCTTACAATAACATCAGTGGTGATATTATTGTTGCTGACAGGGATTCGGCACAGGCGAATGTCTACAGCATGAATGGGGAAATCAAATGTCATCTCGACACCGAGAGAGAGCTGAAACCAGGGGAGAAATCTCGACCGTACGGTGTCGCAACCAGTCCAGATGGCACCAAGTATTTTGTCACAGATGGTACATCCCTCGTGAAGGTGTTCAACAATGAGGGCGCCTACAAGACGCGTTTCACCACTACTTGTGTCACATCCCCAACATCGTTAAAAGCCTATCTGGATCTCCCACAGCTGGCCGGTCTAGCTGTTGATACCAAAGGTCATTTGCTAGTAGGTGTGGTCAACAAGAAGTATATCAGCATTCACACTACAGACGGCACCCACAGCAACAGGGGTTGCATCAAGGTGTCCATCGAGCCTTGGAATTTGGCCGTCGCACCAAACAATACCATCATAGTCAGCTCATATCAGAGTCGTAGAGTACAAATTCTGGATCGGACTGGCACGCTGGTAGCCTCCATTGATCCTCCGGCATCAGTCAGTAACTGGTTACCGTATGGGGTTTGTTGCACGCCAGATGGGCTCGTCTATGTATGCAACTGGGCAACTGATAAAAACAAAGGCGTCCATTGTTTCTGCCGGTCTGTCGGTTTGTCGTCGAAATGTAACTATTTGCGATGTGCTTCCACTGATTCGTATAGTCCAAAAGATGTAGCGTTGGCAGATAATGGGGGTAAGCTCCTAGTGTCAGGTGGGGCCGATGGTGTGAGCATTTACCTTAGGAGATAATCATTTACCTTAGGAGATCTCCGGAGCAGATCATGACGATTTATTCAAAGTTGTGACATCAGCATTAGTGTCACGAGATATAAGTGTGTTAGTGTCATAGACCTGACTGGGAAGTCCTCTTTTGGTCTATACACTGGCGCGTACTGATGGCAACGGTGGCCCCTGGTGTTTCTTAACACCCGGGCGGGCTCACCCATTGGAGCGTATTTAATTATATATGTACCTTGTTTCAAGGAGCTAAATTTAAGGCACAAGGACATGCCTTGTTTAGGGAGGTGAATATTGTCACGAAATATAAGTGTGTTAGTGTCATAGACCTAATGGGGGAGTCCTCTTTTGGTCTATACACTGGCGCAATCGATATTTTTGTGGAAGGTCCCGGGTTCAATTCCCGGCTGGTGCTCTGAAATGTTGCTGGTATATCTCAGTGAGTTATTATATGTTAGGGCGGTACGTGACAAAATTGGTGGCAACGGCCAGGCCCCTGGTGTTTCTTAAAACCCGGGCGGGCCCACCCATCGGAGCGTATTTAATTATATATGTACCTTGTATCAAGAAGCTGGATTTAAGGCACGAGGACGTGCCTTGTTTAGGGAGGGGAGTATTGTCACGAGATATAAGTGCGTTAGTGTCATAGACCTGATGGGGAAGTCTTCTTTTGGTCTATACACTGGCGTGTTCGATATTTATGTGGAAGGTCCCGGGTTCAATTCCCAGCTGGTGCTCCGAAATGTTGCTGGTATATCTCAGTAATAAGTTAGGGCGGTACTTGACAAAAATTGGTGGCAGCGGTGGCCCCTGGTGTTTCTTAACACCAAGGCGGGCACCCATTGGAGCGTATTTAATGATATACGTACCTAATGTATCAAGGAGCTGGATTTAAGGCACGAGGACGTGCCTTGTTTAGGGGGAGTATTGTCACAAGATATAAGTGTGTTAGTGTCATAGACCTGATGGGGAAGTTCTCTTTTGGTCTATACACTGGCGCATTCGATATTTATGCGGAAGGTCCCGGGTTCAATTCCCAGCTGGTGCTCCAAAATGTGGCTGGTATATCTCAATGAGTTGTCATATGTTAGGGCGGTACTTGACAAAAATTGGTGGCAGCGGTGGCCCCTGGTGTTTCTTAACACCCAGGCGGGCACATCCATTGGAGCGTATTTAATGATATCAATCCTTGTATCAAGGAGCTGGATTTAAGGCACGAGGACGTGCCTACTTGGGGGGGGGGGGGAGTATTGTCATAAGATATAAGTGTGTATAGTGTCATAGACCAGACTGGGAAGTCCTCTTTTGGTCTATACACTATGGCGCATTCGATATTTATGTGCTTTGATTATATATGTACTTTGTATCAAGGAGCTGGATTTAAGGCAATTCCCCGCTTGTGCTCCGAAATGTTGCTGGTATATCTCAGTGAGTTATTATATGTTAGGGCAGTATGTGACATTAGCATGCTTGGTGGGTGGGGGGGGGGGGGGGGGCATAGTTTGACCCCTCAGCCTCTCTGGGTATTGGCCCAAGCCTCTGGGTATTTGTACTAGGCCAAGAGTGTTAACAATTGTCCATCATGTTATCTTATCTCTATCAAATCTTTTATGTTTGGTGCATTTTTGCATTATTTATTTTAAACAGGGAATTAGGCGACGAAGAAAAGAAACCTGGTTCTACGAGCAGATGGACCTCTCAGGATAGGTCTGTCAGTCTGGTGGTTTTTTTAAAACTTTTCCCCCTGTACAAATCTTGCTGTTTTTTGAAAAGCCAATTTTCTTTTATTGGGGTCGGTATATTCATTTGCACATGCAAAATTTGTTCACCGTTTTCTAATTTTTTGAGGTCAGTCAGGCCAGTAGAACAGGGTTTCTTTTTTCGTTGCATTATGGGTACTATCCATGCATATACAGGGTGAGTAAAAAAACTTTAAAAACTTTACTCAAAATGTTTGAAACCAAACAGATTTTTAATTTTTATCGTCAATAATCCAGAGTAATTATGTGCATGTTTGTTTGTTTGTTTGTTTACACGGTTGGTCCATACGGACACACGCGTATTGAACAATCTATTGAATTGAATCAATTGAATACATACAGGGGTCAAAAAAGTAAGTCCCCCTAAAATTTGATAACGTTTGTTTACATAACTCTACACACAATTGATCGTTTTCTGAGATTGAAACATTTATGAAAAGCAAAGACACTTGGCTACCAATAGAAAGTTTCTCCATTTCAATATCATTATTACGTTTCCTAAAAAAGTCACATTTCACAAAAATGATGTTTTAAAAAAAAGTGGCACTTTTAAAATTGTATACAAGTTTGTGTGCATAAATCCACCCACAATTAAGAGTTGTGAGAGATTGAAACATGTACGAAAAGGGAAAACCCTTGGCTACCCACACAAAGTTTCCCCCTTTCAATATCATGTTTACTTTTCCCAAAACAGTCACATTTCCCCAAAATGATGTTTTCCAAAAAAGTGGCACTTTTCAACGATACAGGGAAGTTATTGATGTGAATGGTGGACACCAGTGTTGTAGTCGAGTCCACCCTACCCGAGTCCGAGTCCTAGTCCTTACCTCTCGAGTCCGAGTCCGAGACCGAGTCCTTACTGTCCGAGTCCGAGTCCGAGTCCTTCATGTCCGAGTCCGAGTCACGAGTCCTTTATGTATGTAAGTTCTGATCACATGTCATTAATTTTACTATCTGTAATAGGCCAACATATCAGTGAAGTCAACATAATGATGCATTTTTAACCTTCGCATCCTTATACATGGACAAATGTTGATACCATTTTGAATTATAGGCATAAGAATTGATTCAGATATTTAAAAAGTGTCCAGAAGTTCATAGATCGAGAAATTACAAACTTGTTAAAAGGTGTAATATTCTGTAAAGCAACCCTTCCTCTGCCGTTTCACCTATTTCTTTTCACTGAAAATGTCATCCCTAATTCCATCAATTTGAAAATTGCCAATGAAATATCCTCTTTGTAAGAAATGTTATCATTTGTTTAAACAGTATAAATACTGACACAAAAACACCTAAAGACCATTTACATCGTACAAACAGCCTTTGATTGCACATGATTATTATCACTTTATTATTTATAGGTTCCCTCGAATTGTGTTTTAAATGCTTGTAATGATTATCAAAAGGCATTTTCAACAGCATTTATATGGTTAACTGTTCAGATGTATTTATGATGATTTAAGACATTATTTCTAAACTGTTGAAGATTGGATGACTAAATAAGTATTTAATTACTGCAAACAAAATAAGCCAATATTGACTGGACTCGGACAGGACTCGGGCACAATTCCCGAGTCCCTGAGCCAGAGTCCGAGACCGAGTCCTTCACCTCCGAGTCCGAGTCCGAGTCCTTCAAAATAGGGACTCGAGACCGGTCTCGAGTCCGAGTCCGGACTCGAGTACTACATCACTGGTGGACACTGTTGGCTAGTCATGCATGAAATAAAATAATTTTATTTCTAATTTTAATTAATGACCAGCTAAAGAAAGAAAATACTTACTTTTAATTAAAAAAAAGACAAGTGAAATTAATTTATAACAGTACTGGAGACATTTTTGTAACTTTCTTGTATACAATTTTGAAAAGTGCCACTTTTTCTAAAAACATCATTTTGGAAAAGTGTGATTGTTTCGGAAGAAGTGAACATGCTATTGAACAAAAACTACTTTAGATGAATAGCCAAACGTTCTCCGTTTTCATACACGTTTCAGTTTTTCAAAACGTACATTTGTGTGTGGAGTTATGCAAACAAACGTTATCAAATTTTAGGGGGGGGAGGATAATTCTCTACAGTTAATGTGACAAAAATATAATAATATCACCATTTGTGATTGGATATTTGTGACAATATTATATACTGATTTGTGACATTAACTCCTAACTAATGTAGACTGAGCTAGCTGTTTATGCATAATATGTAGTGGTATTTAAAATGTATATCATGTGATCTTTTCCAGGAGACACCCTCAATCCTAGAAAAAAAAATTGGAAGCAGATTTTCTTGCAGTTCATAAATATATTCCAAGTTACAGAGCGATACGATTCCTAATTACCTCAAAATTATGGTTTTAGAGTAAAAATAACCGGGGGAAATAAATTGTCGGGTTAACCGGACAGTTTATTATCACTTTAAACCATGATTTTGAAGTAATTAGGAATCGTACCGCCCTGTAATTTGGAATGTATTTACGATTTATGATCAGAAATGTAAATCTGCAAGAAATTCTGCTTCAATTTATTTTTCTTCTCAAGGATTGAGGGCGCACCCTGGAAAAGATCGCATAATACACCTTTAATTGCTTGTTAGTATGATCCTATATTTTGTTTACCATGTTCTTTCATTTAAAGGCATATTATGTGATCTTTTTCAGGGAACACCCTCTATCTTAGAGTTATTCCTCTAAATGCAATGTTTTGGTCAAATTAGATTTATAAACATGAACTCAAATATCTTGTAAGTTACAGAGCAATACGTTTCTTAATAATTACTTCAAAATCATAGTTTGAATGGGTTAAAATAAACAACTTATTTTCTGAGTATTTTTTGGCTGTAAATATAATGTACACTCGTCGAAAGAAGTTCCTTGCCACTTAAATTAAATTAATATTTAATAGAATAAATATAATTATATATAAGTCCGAATAAGAGTTATTAAAACCATCCAAATGGTACAGTGCTCAACCAGAAGGGAGCCAAAATAAATAATTACGAGACTTGAAGTTAAACTTTTTGCATTTTATTTTTACAAACTTGTTTCGTGAAGGCCTTGTTAGACTCTCACTCTTCAGAAAACAAAATGCAGAATGGCTATTGATTCTGCAAAACAGAGAATAGAGAATACTGTGAACGCGGAAGCTTACACGCTACATAAATATAGCGCGCCACGAAGCGCGAACATATAAACGCGAATATATATGCGCATTATGTCCATGCAACGACGCTCTAAAAAAACGCGCGGCAACACCACGTTTTTGTACATGGTTAATACATGGTTGACATGGTTATGGATGGCTATGTAACTATAAATAAAATTACTGTTTAAAATAAAATAAAATATAATCGACCGACCGACCCACTTTTTCACCCTCTTGTTTGGGCAAACATACATATGTTATAGGCCTTATCAGGCTAAAAAAGAAGAAGTTAAGTTGTCCTCGACCGCCCGCTCGTCAGATTTAGGGCCGCTCCGATTTTTTTCTTCTTTTTTTTCTTCAAATTTTTTTTCTCTCCAGATTTTCTTCTTTTTTTTCTTCTTTTTTCCTTCTTTTTTAACAGTGTAAATGGCATTGAATATTAAACTAAGTGTTCATAACAATGTGCGACTCTTAGTAAATTTTAACTTCTTGTTGGCTGAACTTTGAGCCTCCGCTGGCATATGAAAATTCAAAAACAAAATTCTCTCTGAAAGCTCTGGAGGACAACCAAACAAAAAAAAATTTGGGGGGGGGGGGGGGGCCTAAGAGAAAAAAATGTGTGTGCAAGTTTAAAAAATATCACATAATATTGCTTTAAATTAGCATAAAAACCTGTTTTCCATAAATTATTTCGATGAACATTTTTGTGAAAGCCAAAGTAATGCACCCTGTGTTCAAATAAATGATTTAGATTCATGTACAGATTTTCACAAATAAATTACCAAAGTTAAGTATTGTTTTTGATTCACCCTGTACATGAAAGAAAAATCCACACTCTAAGCAGAATTGTAATGAAAGAGATATGAATTTATCTGATATGAAACTGTACAAAACTCTTGTATAGCAGTTTCAATAGATTAGCACAAATAGATTACCAAAACATTTACCGGGGAGTAAAGGTTAATGCCCCGGATTTATCCTATAATTATGTGTAGTGACACTCAAACCTGCTATGGCAAACAGTGCATGTGGCTTGAATGCTGGAGATATAACTTTGAATCCCCTGTCATACAGGGTGTCCCAGAATTATTTATACAGTGTTTCAAAAATAATCAAGATATAAAAACAACATTGCTGTCCAAATCTGATGCCTGCAGTATCATGAGGATATGACATGTCTGACATGGCATGACATTATTGATATTCGGTGAAAATCAGTTTTTCACTTTCAACACTTTCAATAGGGGAGATGCGGGAGAGTTGAGCCATTTTTTATATTTTGTGTCACCATGTGCGGAAGAAAAGTACAAACCTGTAAAAAATTAGTGTAAGATAAACTTTAGAGTGTTGTTTTCGTTGTGAAACAATAACAGTTGGGATAGCAGTTAAGGCTTATTTATACAAAAGGTTTGAAAAAAATTGGTAAAGTGACTCAACTCTCCCTACAGTATGGGAGAGTTGAGCCACCATTACAGGAGAGTTGAGCCAGCATGATAAGTCAATGGCTGGTGAAAAAACAAAATCATATTTTTTCAACTTTTGATTTATTAATCCTTAAAGTAAATATGGTGCTCAATTGTTATTATCATGGCACAAAATAACATTTTCTCTCATTTATTATACATTTTTCACCTTTAGTCCAAAAATCAAAATGTTACTACATATTTTCCCTATGCTCAACTCTCCCCATGACCAATGGCTCAACTCTCCTCATGGTGACCATTTTGTAAATAACCCAATCCTGTCTGGTGTAGAACTTTTGGTAGTTTACAATAGTTCTCTAAAATAATGGTCATATATACCCCCTTCAATAAACAAATTACCGCTATTATATATTCTAAGTCTTGCTATGGGAAAAAAGACAAAACATTTATTTTCTATTTTTCACTCAAAAGTGAAAAAAATGATTTTGTTTAGGTATCTTTGATACTGAGCACACATGACAGTAGAGTTTAACACTAAGAATGTCGTATTGATGCTATATAACAATATATGCCAATATAAATTTTAGTAAGTTACTACTTTTCGAGTTATAGGGGGTGGTTCAACTCTCCCGGTGGCTCAACTCTCCCGCATCTCCCCTAAATGCAATTTTCCCAGTATAAACAAATCTGGGACACCCTGTATTAATTAGTGTTTAGGTTAGATATGGTACGGGAAATTATTAAGTGTGCATAATCTGATAGCGAGTGCACTATAGTTTACCATACCGATGCCATGCTAAACGTATCAAACACATTTCACACCAGTCAGTCACTCATTCTAAATATTTTAAAATTAAGTTCTTGTGCGGATATTTTAAAGGTAGATGTTCTGATTGCTGGCTCGATTTTCAACTTGATGTTTTCTATTTTACATGGAAGGTCATCCTTAGAATTGTCACATTCCAAAGTTTGAGTTGCATAACTTCAGTGGTTCTTATGTTAGAAGCACAAGTCACAAAATACTTGCCCATTGAGTAGTACATAAACTGGCTGGTGGTTAACCAACTTTGGCAGTAATTTCAAATTTAACACCACATTTTAGCCTATCATTTTGAAATGGAACATTTCTGGCCCCTAAAATTTTACAGACATAATGAGAAAAATATGGGGATTCTTCTGATATCAAAATATTGTGATGTGAATAAAAATAATAACCCCAAAAAAGTGATCGGAACATACACCTTTAATTGCTGAAAAAGAAGCTGGGTGTACCTTGATGCGCCGCGCCTACGGTATACAAAGTTTTCAGAAACCTTCTTCAACTTTCAATGTGTATCTCAAGTACTACTGAACCAATACTAGGCATGTTTTTACTTATTTTAATGTATTTCTCATGCTGATTCAAAATATGGCAATTCAATAATTTTAACATTTTGTAAACATGTTGGGACATTTTGGAATGTCTTCTGCAGACGCCTGTCGCGTGGAAAGTGTTAACATTGGTCCCATATTTTCAAAGAATTAACAACTCCTGCTGCTGGGCCTTATCTTATAAGACCAAATAAAATGTTAAAAAGTTTGTCTCAGAAGAAACCTCAAAAAGGCTATAAAAAATGCTGTATTTTTTAAACATTTGATGAGCTCAGCTCTGTGAAATGTATATTTTAACACTATACCATAGTACAATAGAAACAAATCACATTTTGTTGAACTGTATTGAACTTCTATTTGTATGTGGCAATTTTATTCTCACTTTTGTAAGCAAGAGTGGTCGATCGCTTATCTTTGTACATCGCATGTCACAAAATAGACAATGGTGGCGCTCCATCCAGTGGCAGCACTTTTCCCCCACCCCCCAGTCAACTCAAGCCCCACCCCATTTTGTCCCCAAACAATCGAAAATATTGAATTTTAATGTCAAAATTACTTAAAATTAGCTTAAAGTGGTCTGAAATTTCCAATATAGAATAAATTCATCTAATTTTAGGCAATTTTGTCAATAAAAGCCCCACCCCATTTTTCTTGCACCCCAAAATGTTGATGCTGGTGCTGTCACTGGCTCCATCATCAATAGGATCACAAACAATCAGAAAAAATAGGGGGGAAAATTATGCGCTGAAATGCGAATTTTAATAGCTTCACGAGTTAAGATTAATCTTAAGTGATTGTAGGAAGAGTAATTCTTAAAACTCTTCTAATTAGCCAAATTAAGAAGTTATATATATAAGAATTATTTCTGAGTTGAGCTTTATAAAGAAGGACCAAGTTCTAAAATTTGACCTATCTAGGGTCTATATCATCAAGATTAGCTCAGAAATTCTTAAACAATCTTTCTAATTAGAGTTGAAAACTTGGGAAGAATAACTCTTCTTAAATGAATTGTAAGTTTTCAACAATGGGACCCTTGCTTAACATTTTAAGGTTTTTTTAAGGATTTTAAGGAAAAATAAACCAATATTTGCCAAACACTTTGAAATAGAAATGGAATGTGAAAGAAAAGCACCAGAAACAAATCATCAGCTCTTGTCTCTTTTTCTGAAGTTTATTATTTCATAAAGTTGCCAGTAAAATAATACCAATATACACAGTTCAACAAAAATAAGTTCCCTTTAGATTATGCCTGATATTTTGTAATGAGTTACTCCATCGAAACGATTTTTGGCACACATAGAGCGTGTTTCTGCTGGGCAAGTTACCGCTAATAAACGCTAAGTTTGCCCAGTAGAAACAGGCAGAACCGGGCAATAATCGGTATTTTTGGTAATCCCAAAAACCTTCACAAAGCAGGTTTGGAACCAGCAATAATCGGCAATAATCGGCAATAAACCCAGCAGAAACAGAAAGGTGATTCTTAGCGGTTTGCGCCGTGAACCGTGTCACGCTGGGTTATACATATTATTGTGAAACAATCTTTTTCAGGTGCGGTGGCATTGTTTGTTTTTACAAAAAGTCAAATGTCGTGGCCCATCGACTAGGATCGATAAACTTACCGGTAACTTTTCGCGAGCAGAAACAGGGGGGATTAAAAACTGATCGATTGAAACTTAGCGTTTATTACCGGTAACTTTTTGCAGTGTCCCAGCAGAAACACGCTCATAATGTACATGTTCACAGCAACACTAGAACGGGGCCATAACTACCCAGGTGTTGTCATGCTTGAATGAGCACACATTGAATTGAGGAATACCTCAATTCAAAAGTTGCTCACAGCTCAATGATTTATTGAAGGAGGATGGTTAAAGGTATATGACCCGATCACTTTTTGGGGCTATTTTTTTTTTTTCACATCAAGATATTTTGATATCAGAAGAATCCTCATATTTTTCTCAATATGTCCGTAAAATCTTAGGGACCAGAAATGTTCCATTTAGAAATTATAGGCAAAAATGTGGTGAATTACTGCCAAAGGTGGTTAACCACCAGCCATTTTGTGTACTACTCAATGGGCAACATAATTGTGACCTTGTATTTCTAAAAATAGAACTATTGCAGTTATGCAACTCAAACTTTGGAATGTGACACATTTAAGGATGACCTTCCATATGAAACAGAAAACATCAAGTTGAAAATCGGGCCAGCAATTGGAACAACTACCTTTAAGCAGCTTAAACCAGGGTCTTTGCTTGAACACCGCACAGATACTGCTTGAATGTGCACACACGATTTTGAACTTTGAATGAAAAGGGTTGTATTTGTAGCATGTCTCTCAAAGAAGAAAAAATGAGATCTTAATCCCACAAAAAGGAGATTTTTGAATGTTTAAATAATGACACCTTTATGGTTAAGATTTTGATACTGCTTTCTTATTTTATGCAGAATAATTACTGTAAAATTGCCTTCATTTTCTTTGTTTTTCCTTGCCTACTTCCATCAATATCTCAAAATGCATTTTACCGTCAACTGCACCCTTTTGCCGCGACAGTACACATAATGTTCCCTATTGTTAGACATTCGTTATCAAGTCAACTTATGCAGTAGTGGTATAGACTATAGAGGGATTAATCATTTGATTAAAATGGATTCTTATACAGCAGAAAGACATCATTTCATTCATATTTACAGTACTAAGAAGTTTAAAAAGTAAGGGACGCACCATTAGATTTTCAGGGGGGCGGGGTAGGAAGTTTTTGAAGAAAAAAAATCACCCTCTATGCAGGCCAAAACCAACAAAAAAATCCCCCCCCCCCCATGAGTAAAAAATAAAAACTCTACCCCACCCGACTCAATATGAATGAATACATTAAAAATAAAAATTGCCGGCTTACGGTGGCCAATAAAAAAAGATTCCCCCCACAAACCCAACTTCCTACCCTGCCCCCTGAAAATCTAATGGTGCGTCCCTTAGTAATAGGTAAAATTGGGCTATATATTTACATTTTTGAAATAGGAAGTCAACTTGTCACAAACACTGTTGCCGCCATTGGCCATGTTGACTTTGATATACATTTTAACATACAGTACCCAAACCAAGATAACACTGGAAACACAATAACTTTTCTATTCAGAAACAAGACTTGATGGGCCCTGAGCATTGATGACAAGCCCATCTTCATCATTACGGAAGTCATTATTTTGATGACAACTTTTGTTACTGATATGTTTAAAGATATATTATGTGATCTTTCCAGGGAACGCCCTCAACATCGAAAACAAAATTGAAAGCAGATTTTCTTGCAGATTTACATTTCTGATCATAAATCGTACATACATTCCAAGTTACAGGGCGATACGATTCTTAATTACTTCAAAATCATGGTTTTAGAGTGAAAATAAACTGTAGTGTTTACACGATAGTTTATATTTTCACTCTAAATTCACTCTAAAACCATGATTTTGAGGTTATAATATTAGGAATCGTATCGCTCTGTATCTTGGAATGTATGAACGATTTATGATCAGAAATGTAAATCTGCAAGAAAATCTACTTTCTAAAAAAAACATGAACAGAGGGCGCTCTCTGGAAAAGATCACATAATATGCCTTTAAAGACATGTCCGACTGAACAATCCGACTGAACAATTTTTAAAATAGGCCTTAAGGCCAATTTTATGGCATTCCCCTACCTTATTGTGTGGAACTTTTGATTTAGCCATGGGCTTCCCTCTTTTGGGACACCCTGTATACATAATAGAACTTTGTCACATCGAAATAGACCATTTTGCCGACATAAGACTTTGACATTAAATTACGGTACTAAATGAAGTCTGGACTGCATGGATGAATAAATATATTGATAGTTATTTCATAAAATGGTCTCACAATAGCTCATATTGATGGGCTCCCTGAGGCCAAAAACAAAAAAATTGACTTGCCCTTTCAGTCAGGGCCAGATTCTGGGTCGGACGGCCGGATTTACAAGTAGATACTACTCAAAAAAATGTTTTCATCTTTCTTTATTGTTATGTGCTTCTTTCAATGATTTTAAAACTTGTTTTTACTTTTTCTTTTTTTTACTTTGAAAAAAAAAAAAAATAGCGACCCTAGATTTCCGAAAATTTGGGTCGGTCGGAAAGGGCAAGTCAACTTTTTTTTTTTTTGCCTTATGCTCGAATCATACTAGCTGGTAGCTGGTCGCAACAGGTCGCGTAGTACTCGCTAGCTCAAAAGTATCTCGGTGCGACCTTTGGTCGCATCGAGATACTAAATCGCAGGTAGTCGCAGGCATTTCCGAATCACGCAGACGACATCAAACCTGGATAATTGCTGCTGATTGGTTATGCTAATTTCGAGGCAAAATAACCTTCCCCTATTGGTTGAAAAAGTATGGGGTTCATTACGTCATGAGCGACCGGTCTTTCGAGTTAAAATAAAGTCAACTGGCCGCGACTAGTCTTTTCCAGTCAAGCGATCTCTTGATCGATGTATCGGGGTTTTTATATGATGTAAAACTCCTCATAGGAGCGATTTAATCGCAAAGCGACCTTATTATGTTTTCAGCATTATATAAACCAAGTATTTGTAATGAAATGTCACATCAGAATAAACACATTTGCCGTCACAACTTTTATATTAAATTCAATATAAACCAATGATATCAAACCAAAGATTTCCGGACCTCTCAAGTAGGATCGGTCACTTTTCCTTTTCTTTTTTATTCAAAAGTGTCATGAACATTTTGGTAATTAAAAAATCAATTTGTCAACAGGCAGGCCTTGGGACAAAAAGCTATTTTTCATATTTGTGATTTTTCCAAATGTCTGTGATAACTGTGGACAGTGTATTAGCTTTGGAGTTGTTGGAAAATAATACAACTATAATATCCTAATTTCTTAAAATTACATTTATATCCATAAAACTAAAATATTTTATAAGTTACAGAGCAATACGTTTCCTTATACTTAAAAATCAGATTTTGAAGTTGAGTCACCCATTTTTAAGTAAAAATAACATTTTATTAACATTATTAAGTGGTACATTAGGTTAAATAATTCAAATAATATGATACATGTAATAGTTAATTTATAACTAGTATAACTAGTAATATACTTTTAATTTGCTATTCTATGACATTTGCTTTTCATTAAGTAAACAATTTGTATTTTTGTAAAAAAAATAAGTAAAAGTTGGTGCTTTTGAAAATAATGGTATGATTTTTTTCAAAAAAAAATTCGTGAATATTTTGGCGATTTTCAATAATGTTTAAAATGTTAAACAAATTACAAATATTCCCCCCCCCCCAAAAAAAAATTACAAAAACTTTTTTTACAAAATCATTTAAAATGTATTGATTTTTCTCCCTAAAAATGGGTTGTCTGGCCTGTAGAGAACAGGGTTTCAAAAATTGTTCGTGAATATTTTGGGGATTTTCATTAATTCTTTAAATGTTAAACAAATTTCAAAAAATTCCCCCCCCCAAAAAAAAATTACAATTTCTTTTTACAAAATCATTTAAAATGTGTTGAATTTTTTTCCTAAAAATGGGTCGTCTGGCCTGTAGAGAACACGGTTGTTTTGTGTCACCTATAAAGGAGTTACCTATTCTTATTATAATATCCCGCATATATCAAGACACAATATGCTTGTATCAAGCACTTAATTGCTACGCAAACTGATGATAAATACAGGGTGTCTCAGAATGATCTATACCGGGTTTTAAAAATACATAAAAAACATAAAACAAATAGTGTTTCAAATTTAAACATTTGCGATATGATGGTTGAAATGTTTCCTACTTATTCTGTTAATTTCATTGAGATATCTCTTTTTGTTCTGCTGTGGTAAGACATAATTGAAAATCTATGAAAAACATATTTTCATAATTTGGCTCACATAATTCTTCTTTACAGCTATTCTCTCTAGCACTACCAGCATTTCAAACAATGCACCCCACACCTCATAAGTTATATTCAAAACTCTTGCCAAAGAGAGGAAGGTTAAAAGCACTCAAGCAAGACAAATCCTGCCCTATTCAATCAAAGCTTTGTTTTCTATACACACAACAATCGATTGTTATCAAAAAGCTAATTAAAATAAGAAGAGGGTGCAATAATAATGCGAATAACATTTCAGAAATAATGAAATGTTTAAAAGGGTTATTGACTCTATAGATTTTCAAAATGGATAATTTCGACAAAAACTTGAAATCTACTATTGTTACAAAAAAGTATATATTCCATCAGAAATGTCCAATTTTCAAGATCTAAAATTCCTAAGAAAACTGGGCATTTGCACAAGATATAAATGAAAACGATTTGGACAATATCAATATCAATCAAATGGTAATACCTCAGTATAGATCATTCTGAGACACCCTGTATGACATTTCGAGGGCTTACAGCCAGAAGGATCTGTCTACAAAGGCTGCCATGTGCAGGGTTGCATGTTCACAATGGTGCTTCATATAGCACCAGAAGTGTATATCATATGGCAGCTATTACAGATAGTGACTTTTCATATCACTATGTATCTGAACAAATAGACCATATCTGCAATAGCTGCTCTGAGTTAAATTTAGTTGAAGCCAAATATTCAGCATCCAAACAACCTCCACCTGGCAGCTTTTACAGATAGGCCTTGTGCCACTAAGCCCTCGATTCATATGTTGAAAATCAAAATGTACAGCTTCCTGCTTAATAAATGTGAACAAGCAAAAATGAGTCGGAAGTTAGGAATATTGATTTTTTAGATATAACCAAACAAAGGATATTATAGTCATTATTTTGTTTTCCATTGTTTTAAAAACCCTTTCCATAACTCATAATTGAGTTTCCATTTATTTTGTAATGAGCAGAATGTAGCTTATTACCCATACAATCATGTAAAAATATCCAAATAAGAAAACTTTGACTCATTTTGCTTGATCGCATCACAAATAGTGTATCAAGACTCAATCGATGCTCAATAACCCTATCAACAGATTTCTTTTCCAACCCCCAAAATTCACCAGAAAGGTTATATATATAGCCTGGGTCCGTTTTGTAGCCACAAAAACCTGCACGCCGGGTTATAAAACATTTTTTCCGCCAAGTTGCCGTGTGGTGTAGTTAGGGTTAAGGCAACAGGTACCAAGCGGCTACTAGCAGATTTTTTAGAAACCTTTTGCAATTTTTAAAGTCTATCTCAAGGATTACTGAACCAATACTAGGCATGTTTGTACTTATTCAATGCATTTTTCATGGTGATTCTAAATATGGTAATGTAAGGCCAAACAAAAAAAAGTTTGTTTCCAGTAGCGCGCGAGCATTTCACTAAAACGCTTGATTCTTGTGCATTTTTTAAAAAAGATAAATGGGGGGAAATATTGTTAGGGCGCCATCTTTTGTCGAAATTGTGTCCAACATGTTTTAAGATGGCGATTGGCCACATAAGGCAAACATAATATCACATTTTAACGAGCATAAGAGTAACAAAAATGCACAGATTTGACTAAATAAAACCATTACAAGTGAATCTCACTTATGAATTTGAGCAACAAAAGAAAAACTACTGGAAACAAACGTTTGTTGTTGTTGTCCTAATGCAATAATTTGTACATATTTGAAACATTTTGTGAACTTTTTTAATGTCGTCTGCAGACAGACACCTGCCGTGTGGAAAGTGTTAATTTATGTATAAAACTGTTCCCTTTGTCACTAGTATCTGTGATCTGTTCAATATTCAAAAGGCATAATTATCATTCTGAAAGATAAAAAAAGAAATAGACAGATGACACATTGGTTAATTCAGTGATCTTTTAATTCAGTGAGCATGGTGAGGTAAATTGTTCTCTCAGAAGAAAAGGGTTTCAAGTTAGAACATTTTTGTTATCTATATGGTACCCTTAAAGCTTAGAATAGAACCTGCAAAAATAGTTCTTAAAAATTGAGGAACCCCAAAAGGTTCTTAGAAGAACCAAATATGGTTCTTCATAACCTTTGTAGAACTACACTGAGCCAAAAAAGAAACTTATAAAATTTTAACAGATCACCATAGGGTCAGTGCACATTTCTCTTGTGTCATTGAAGCAAACAATTGGTTATTGACTGCCATTTGAAGCAATACATTGCAGTAATATTGTGTCCAAATTTGGTACATTTTCATGCACAGAATTTTATTTGGTGATCTGTTAAAATTTTATAAGTTTCTTTTTTTATAAGTTTCTTTTTTGGCTCAGTGTATTTTGGTTCAATGGAGAACCATTAAAGATTCCATATAGAGAGAGCAGTTTTAGCACCCCTTTAGAAGCATTTTTTCTGAGAGTGTAAGTTAATAAATTGTTATTTCGTTGACACTATTTAGCCCAGGATAGGGTTGTTAGTTAAGAATTGTTGTGTTGCCCTCAAGTGCCAAAAATCGTGAAGTCGGGTTGGTCGGTCGATTGTACTTTTTCTTCTTTTTTTTTGCTGACAAATTTTACTGACAGACCGTGGTTCATGTCAGTCAAGACAAAATCATTGGTAAATGTCAATTTGACTAATGTTTTCTAGTGTGGTAATAGTTTTAAAACAATTTATTCAAGCAAACTTATACATTTCAAACAGAGAATAGTAATATTTGGGCAATTTGGGTAACATTTAAATTTTAAAATAAAAGAATTAGTAAACAAATTGTGACCCTAATTTTGAGATTTTAGGGTCAGTCACTGAGGACAACACAACAAAAGAAATTGGGCCATGCAAGGCGAGGAAAACGAAACACTCCCTGTTTTAAGGGCCCGACCAACCCACTTTTGCATTTTTCATGCAAAAAGGTTTTATTTGTTATTCTTTAGAATTTGTTTTCTCAAATCATGTGAAATCAGCCGTTTTGGGCCGAAAATCTGTCAAATTTGTTCTTTCACAAATTTCCTGATTTTTGCAGATTTTGGTGACATTTTAGGTATATATATATATATAAAAAAAAATCGCCCGACGACCGACTCTACTTGACAGGTCCGTCCACCCGTAAAACAGGGTGGCTTTTTTTCGTCACCTTATCGTACGCTTTACCATTTTTGTGGTAATTTTCGTCCGAGTACCGCCCCCCCCCCTCGATCTCCACTATGAATTTCAGCAAAAACACACAAATATATAAGATTTGGTTCTTATCTAAAATGTTCTTCTCTTAACCCTAACTCTACCCCCCCCCCCCCCCATTTTCAGAATTTTTTCTTCAGTGTGGAAAATCGACCAAAATATCCCCCGATCCCCCCGAGATTTGATCCACGGACCTCTCGCACCAGAGCCTTAGAATCCCCCCACTACACCACGACTGTCAAGGATAGTTTGCGCAGTATATTGCGCAAACTATGGGCTGGGTCCATTGTTGACAGTCGTGGTGTAGTAGGGAATTCTAAGGCTCTGGTGCGAGAGGTCCCTGGATCAAATCCCGGGGAATCGGGGGGATATTTTGGTCGATTTTCCACGTTGAAGAAAAAATTCTGAAAAAAGTGGGGGGTAGAGTTAGGGTTAAGAAGCAATTTTTTGAATTTTTCTTTTTCTTCAAAATTTGTCTAAGTTTTGTCAATATAACCCTAACCCTACCATATACCCCAAAATACCACGACTGGGCACGTTGGTACCACCCGGCGTGGAAGTTTTTCGATGAAAAAATGGACCCAGCCCATATACTTTGCGCAAACTATATGGGCTGGGTCCATTTTTTTAATTGAAAAACTTCCACGCTGGGTGGTACCAACGTGCCCAGTCGTGGTATTTTGGGGTATATGGTAGGGTTAGGGTTATTAATGGCTATAGCCGGACGTACACTATGTCCCTGCTGTTGTGTAGCCGGGGCAAGGAGCCAGGACTGTAGCGGGACGTACAAAAAATGGTGCCCACTGCGGGGATCGTACATAACTGTACCGGGGACGTCACTGGCAATTTGTAGGTCCTGGCCCAAATCCCCGCTAGTCCTGGGTCCCCCTGGCCAGGGTTGCAATTGATAAGTGCATTATATAAATATCATGATGTAAAATGTTAACTTGAAACTTGAAAAACACTTTGTGTTATAAAAGTTTGTGTTAATAACAACATTCCTGCCATAACATAGACATAGTTAATTGGTCATATCTCAGGAGTGTCAAAACCAAATCAGATGAAATAAACGGCATCCGAAAGCCAAGCGTTCAGTTGTTCAATATGTATAATCAAGTTACACTCAATTGTAGAAATTTATGGTCAATAAGTTGGGTAAACAAGTGCACAGTTCTTTTTGGGACACCCTGTACATTGTTTGAGGCCTAAGACATTATCATTCTCGGACAAAACATAAATATATATTGATAAATTTACATATTGTTGTAAGCGTTGTCATTCTCAACATTTTTCAAAAATGTCAAAAAAAAAAAAATCAACAACAAATTTGAAAATTTGCAAAAAATGTTCAAGCATTTTCAAAAAATATATCTGTACTTGTACAGGTTCTACAACCATGTCCCCCTGTCCTCGAATATAAATGAATATACACCTAGCACATAAAGTCCCTGCTCAGGTGCTTTGAGGTTGGCTAATTCAAAATATATAATCGGTACCAAAAATCTGAGATATACATTAAATGAGCAAATTTCTTCTCCGCAGTTTGATACCTCATTCAACAAAATCGAATGGATACTTTTAAAGTTATGGCGATTTCAATGACCGCGCATAACAACAGCAAAATTGCACTAGGTATTCATTGAATTGTGTGTGATTACTGTCATAACTGTCACACAAGTCAATGATTTCCTATACCCAGTGCAACTTTGCTGTTGTTATGCGCGGTCATTGAAATCGCCATAACTTTTAAAGTATCCATTCGATTTTGTTGAATGAGGTATCAAACTGTGGAGAAGAAATTTGCTCATTTAATGTATATCTCAGATTTTTGGTACCGATTATATATTTTGAATTAGTCAACCTCAAAGCACCTGAGCAGGGACTTTATGTGCTAGGTGTATATTTGATATACTTACATACTGTTGTAAGCTTAAACTGTTATCATTCCCAAATACATTCGGCGAGTCGTTCAGGAGTACAGGTCCATTTATCTGGGGTGTGTTAAGGAAGATAGGCTGCTGCTGCAGAGGTACCAGTGGTTTGACTGGCAATTGTTGGCTCTGTCGTCGTGCCACCATGCAACAGCAACAGAGTAGAACGGCGAGCAAAAGTAAAAACCCACCGACGGATCCGAGGATTATGGCTATGATATCGCCATTGTCCAAGTCTGGAAATAGAGAAGGTACATCGGTCAGGTTATACTTTGTTCAGTGCCCGGGGTGCTCAGTGGTCATTACAAGGGGGTATCATGCGCGTCCAAGGACTTTCAAAAAGTACCCTAAATACGTAATCGTGTTAATGTGAAAAAGCACCCCCTAAACAAGTATGGCACAGTATTTTACATACCCTACAAGCAAGTAATATCCGTATTTCTAATACCCTAAACAAGTACTCAAATTATTTTGATACCCTAAACAAGTACTCAAAATATTTTGATACCCTAAGCAATTAATTTGTATAGTTTAAACCTCTTAGGGCGTATGACACATTTCTAACCCTTTTTCCTTCCCTAATATTAATAAGCTAAAAGTATTATGAAACACTGCTGAGCTGATCTATCAGATCACTTGCGAAGGATACAATTTGAGAAATATATCTCGCCCTTGTATCATGGCTATTTATAATCCTCATGGAGCAAATAAGGACCCTAATACGAAAGCCAATGATGTCAAAAGTATACCCTTTTTCTTAATTTGGCTTGTTTTGATACCCTATTCACGTTACGTACGTAACATGCCCCAGCTTGAAAAACCACCCTAATTACACGATTTCTTGGACACGCATGATACCCCTCTTGTAATGACCACTGAGCACCCCGGGGTTCAGTGTCAAATCAAAGAAGGTTTCTTCTGAAGGTTTTATTTTTCGCAAATTTTGCAACAAGTGGACATGAAAATGCCAAAATATCCACACACAAATATTATTTTGCAATAGAGTTGCATTATAATCAATGTACATGCCACAAAATTAAAGTCTTGCACATTTTCCAAAAAACTAGACAATGTGGGGGGGGGGTCGCGAAGGTTTTATTTTCCGCAAATTTTGCGAGTGGACACGAGAAGGCGAAAATATAATCACACTACTTGAAATGAACATTTTCCAAAAACTATAAAATCATACAAATATATGTATGCGAAAATAACCATAATACCAGTATGCCTCACTTTCATCTTGTGACCAGTGGTTCTCAGTCTCCTTGTGCGGTATGTCTGCTGGTTCCCATTGATATTATTACATGGAAAACAAAGGCTTATAACTTTGCTAATTGAGGGTTTTAAAGAAAATACTGCTACAACCATGACAAGTAGTAGGCCAGTGGCGTGTCAAGGATTTCTCAGGGAGGAGGGGCGGGGGGTAACATGACCACCATTCCCTCAAATGACTTCACATCATTTTGCCAAATATTTTTTTGTTCCTTGATGATTCACGTGTAGCACACAAAGTGTTTTGTTCCATTTGCATGAATTTGGCTATAATTAAGGTACATTTTGGTTTTAAATAGGTTTTTTAAAATAATATTTCTGGATAAATGCACATGCAATGCATGTAATGCATGAACACTTTCTATTTTTATATTATTAATTTAATTTCAATTACCTGAATGACATCTTGAAATTGGATAGAAACTAAATAAAATCACTTAAATACCACCCTCCCCCTTTGTACATGCCACCAGTAGGCCTACACTTGATTTGATTGTGAATCCAGTTCTCTAATAAATGAAAAAACAAAAACTTTATTACGAAAAAAAAGTTGAATACGAGTCTAAATTTGGCTAATCTTTACGCCTTAGTTTGGGTCAAGCATGCAAGTTTACATGGAATTATAGTTACAGGCATATTATGTGATCTTTTCCAGGGGACACCTCAATCCTCGAAAAAAAATTGGAAGCAGATTTTATTGCAGATTCACATTTCTGATCATAAATCATGAATATATTCCAAGTTACAGAGCGATACGATTCCTAATTACCTCAAAATCATGGGAGTAAATTTAGAGTAAACATAAGTTGTTGGCGCAGACTCCGACAGTTTATTTTCACTCTAAAACCATGATTTTGAAGTAATTAAGAATCAAATTGCCCTGTAACTTGGAATGTATGTATGACTTATGATCAGAAATGTGAATCTGCAAGAAAATTTGCTTTCAATTTTTTTTCGTGGATTGAGCGCGTTCCCTTGAAAATATCGCATAATATACCTTTAACTGACCCCATGGGCAAAAATAGCCCATTAGTGACCAGTCACATCAAAAAGGACATGTTGTCGGCAAACACACTTTTGAGATAGAGGCCAATAGGCCTATATTTGGTGAAATCTAAAGAAAATAATAGGAAAAAAATATGCTTATTCAAATCATATCTTGTGATTACAAAGTCTGATAACCTTCATCACGGTATCATTTCAAAGCTTAAAATGTGCTCTTTCAAGTCATACCAATAACTCAAATTTGTCGCCAACATGTCCATTTTGACATGACGGGTCACATTTGTGAATTTTGCTAGTCATGCCACACTTCTTTTACACCCTTCCCCTAGTGGCGGCACTACAGGGGAGCATCCCCCCCCCAAATATTTGTTTTCCCCCCACCAAAAAAAAAAAATTAGATAAAATGAGAAAAAATAGACAATTTTAACATAAAAAGGCAATTTTGTCCACGTTATCTCTGAAAAAACGTACATTTAAGGACAAGATATTCAGTATAGGGCACTAATGTAATGTATGAACTGCCTTCAAGATGTCTTTTTCTCAGGCCTTTACAATATATGTGTTTATCTTTTCATTTTCCTCCCCTTCACATTGTCCCCTGTAACGAACCAATCTGCCATGACAAAAAGACCTGATTATTTATTTGACTTGACTAGGGTTAATTATTCAAATGATTTGACTTGACTAGGGTTAATTATTCAAATTATTTGACTTGACTAGGGTTGGTTGTCCAAATGATTTGACTTGACTAGGGTTAATTATTCAAATGATTTGACTTGACTAGGGTTGGTTGTCCAAATGATTTGACTTGTTGGTTATCCAAATGATTTGACTTGACTAGGGTTGGTTATCCAAATGATTTGACTTGACTAGGGTTAATTATTCAAATGATTTGATTTGACTAGGGTTGGTTAACCAAATGATTTGACTTGACTAGGGTTTGTTATCCAAATGATTTGACTTGACTAGGGTTAATTATTCAAATGATTTGACTTGACTAGGGTTGGTTATCCAAATGATTTGACTTGACTAGGGTTGGTTATCCAAATGATTTGACTTGACTAGGGTTAATTATTCAAATGATTTGATTTGACTAGGGTTGGTTAACCAAATGATTTGACTTGACTAGGGTTTGTTATCCAAATGATTTGACTTGACTAGGGTTGGTTATCCAAATTATTTGACTTGACTAGGGTTGGTTATCCAAATGATTTGACTTGACTAGGGTTGGTTATCCAAATGATTTGACTTGACTAGGGTTGGTTATCCAAATGATTTGACTTGACTAGGGTTGGTTATCCAAATGATTTGACTTGACTAGGGTTGGTTATCCAAATGATTTGACTTGACTAGGGTTGGTTATCCAAATGATTTGACTTGACTAGGGTTGGTTATCCAAATGATTTGACTTGAATAGGGTTAATTATTCAAATGATTTGACTTGGCTAGGGTTGGTTATCCAAATGATTTGACTTGACTAGGGTTAATTATTCAAATGATTTGACTTGACTAGGGTTGGTTATCCAAATGATTTGACTTGACTAGGGTTGGTTATCCAAATGATTTGACTTGACTAGGGTTGGTTATCCAAATGATTTGACTTGACTAGGGTTGGTTATCCAAATGATTTGACTTGACTAGGGTTAATTATTCAAATGATTTGACTTGACTAGGGTTGGTTATCCAAATGATTTGACTTGACTAGGGTTGGTTATCCAAATGATTTGACTTGACTAGGGTTTGTTATTCAAATGATTTGACTTGACTAGGGTTGGTTATCCAAATGATTTGACTTGACTAGGGTTAATTATTCAAATGATTTGACTTGACTAGGGTTGGTTATCCAAATGATTTGACTTGACTAGGGTTGGTTATCCAAATGATTTGACTTGACTAGGGTTAATTATTCAAATGATTTGATTTGACTAGGGTTGGTTATCCAAATGATTTGACTTGACTAGGGTTAATTATTCAAATGATTTGACTTGACTAGGGTTGGTTATCCAAATGATTTGACTTGACTAGGGTTTGTTATCCAAATGATTTGACTTGACTAGGGTTGGTTGTCCAAATGATTTGACTTAGCAAGGGTCGATTTGGCTAGGGTTGATTTCCTTACTAAATTAGGTTAAATAAGACTAAATGTTGACAATTTTAGCATAAATCATCTACATTTTGCGCGCAAGTGCACGTTTTCATACCAAATTAGTTAGTATTAGACCAAATTTGACAATTTAAGCGTAAAATGGCACAATTCTTTTTCTTCATGCCCCCCACCCCCCAAAAAAATTGCCCCCTCCCCCCCCCCCCCCCCCCCCCACCCACCCCAAATTATGAGTCTGGTGCCGCCACTGCCTTCCCTGGGCCTTGCTGGCCTTGCCTATTAGCTCTACCTGATCCGGGCCCAGGTGCTGGTGCCGGTTGTCCTGGTGCTGGTACCGGTGGTTGTGGTTGTGGTATTGGCAGTGGAGCAGAATCATTATCCTGTATAGTTACAGTCATCCTGCTCGGTGCTATCAGCGTGCCGTCAAGCGATACCAAGTCTAAGTCAAGGTAGAAATGCTCGCTGGGTTCATAAACATTGTCGTTAGTTATAATCACGTCAAACGTCTGCGTCTGTGAAGATGTACTGAAGCTGGTTGTGAAAGGCACGATTTGGTTAACGTTTGAATAGTCTGCAGGACTGTAGGCTGTACCTGGGCTTGACCGTACACCTAAAACAGTATTAGAAAATAATACGAAGATTTGATTTGAATCAATAAATTATTATGTGATCTTTTTCACGAAACACCCTCTATCTTTGAGTTTTTCCTCTAAATGCATTTTTTTGCGTCAAATTACATTTATAAACATGAAACTGAAAGGGAAAAAGCCAGACCAATGGTCTATTCTCAACATAATACCAATACCAAAATCAGGTGATCTCAGCTTGGGAGGCAACTACCGTGGAATAAGTCTGAGCTCAATTGTTGCCAAGCTATTCAACAAGATGATACTCAACAGAATTAGACCTGAGCTTGACATCCACCTGAGAGCTAATCAAAATGGCTTTAGAGTTGGACGCACCACAGTTGGCCACATTCTTGGCCTCCGAAGAATTATTGAGGGAATTAGATCAAACAACCTGCCAGCCATCATAACCTTTATTGACTTCAAGAAGGCGTTTGACACAATACACAGGGGACGAATGCTGCAAGTTCTGAAGGACTATGGTATACCTGAGCAGCTTACAAATGCGATTGCAGAAATATACAAGAACACCAAGGCAAAGGTTATATCACCTGATGGGGAAACAGAGGAATTTGAAATACTGGCTGGAGTACTACAAGGTGACACCCTGGCTCCATATCTCTTTGTCATTGTTCTCGACTATGCCCTAAGAGAGGCCATAGATGGCAAAGAAGAAGAGCTAGGATTCCGCTTAACAAAAAGACGCAGCAGACGAATAGGACCAACCACAGTTACTGATCTTGACTTTGCTGACGACATTGCACTGTTGTCTGAAGAAGTGTCTCAAGCGCAATCACTACTTAACAGAGTGGAGACTTTGGTGGGCAAAGTTGGGCTCAAAATGAGCGCTGCAAAAATAAAGTACATGTCCTTCAACCAGAAGCAAGTACCTGTAATCACCACCAGCGAAGGTATGCGCCTTGACAAAGTGGAGGACTTCAAGTACCTTGGAGCCTGGATGAACAGTACTGAAAAGGACATTAAAACACGCAAAGCAGCTGCATGGAGAGCTTGTGGCAAACTCAGTCAGCTATGGAAGGCCAAATCACTATCCAGAAAGCTCAAAGAAAGATTGTTCATAGCTACAGTAGAATCAGTCCTCCTCTATGGATGTGAGTCATGGACAGTCACCCCAAAGCTTAGTAACAGCTGGACGGATGTTACACTAGAATACTGGAGACAGCATGTGACAAATAAGGACCTGTCAGCGGATATGCCCAAAGTCCCAGATAAGATCAGGGAGCGTAGATCTAGATTTGCAGGACACTGCTTCAGAGGGTCCAATGAGCTGGTCTCCAAACTCATACACTGGATACCTAAACATGGAGTGAGAAAACGTGGTAGACCAGCCCTAACCTACATTGACATACTGAAGCGTGACACAGGATTGCAGCTAGAAGAAATCAAGACAGCTATGTTGGAAAGGAAGATTTGGAGAAGCATCGCGGTTCGGGAATATCACCCGCCATAAGTCAAGTAAGTCAAACATGAAACTAAAATATCTGACAATAACCCTAACCGCACTGAATCTCACTAAATCTCACTGCCAGAAACTATCTCCAGGCACGTGCTGCTGCATTGCCGCGATGACGTCACCTACCGCAGGCATATGTGGCCACGGAGTTTGTGGCCGCATATGACCTAGGGAGTTAGCTCAGTCGGTAGAGGGACAGATTTGGGTGCGGATGGTCCGGCGATCGAATCCCGGGGGGTGCTGGGTGATTTTTCTGGTAAAAAAATAGCACTTTTTCCCCCCTCCCCCCGATAGGCACAAAAAACTAGCTTTACTGGTTAGGGTTAATAAATGTCAATTTTTGATGTGCAATAACCCTAACCGCACTGAATCTCACTAAATCTCACTGCCAGAAACTATCTCCAGGCACGTGCTGCTGCATTGCCGCGATGACGTCACCTACCGCAGGCATATGTGGCCACGGAGTTTGTGGCCGCATATGACCTAGGGAGTTAGCTCAGTCGGTAGAGGGACAGATTTGGGTGCGGATGGTCCGGCGATCGAATCCCGGGGGGTGCTGGGTGATTTTTCTGGTAAAAAAAATAGCACTTTTTCCCCCCTCCCCCCGATAGGCACAAAAAAACTAGCTTTACTGGTTAGGGTTAATGCGTCAACACGACCTTTTTTACGTTTTACCCTATAACTTGTTAACCAAACATCGGAAGTATGGCAAACTATACCTTTTTGGAATCCTTGTGCTCAGCCGAACAATGTGGTATGCCTTTTAGTGTAATTGAAGGCATTTGAATTTTTGTGCCCCTGTATGGCGTCCATTTTGGATTTTGGGCTTACGGTATATTTGTCGTGCTGATCGTACACGATTCTGGTCGTTGCGCCATAACCGAATAACCCACTACAGCAAATTTGGTATCAAAATGTTCAGAATTGTAATGCCCATCTCTTGAACGCATTTTGAAGGGCTCAAGTAGTATAGTTTTCATACAGGACTACTAAATATTTGTAAAAAAAGATGTTACAAAAATTGCATCCTGGGTAATGGTTACCATGGCAACCGCCACGATCGTCTGGTATCGTTGAAATTTTCACAGAAGTGTCCGGCCATTCATAAGCTTTCAGAATATATATAGTTTTACTACCTTACAGAGTCTCATATTCAAATAATAAGTTGATATTTACATGCATGTGCAAATTCACAATTTCTTCAAAAATTAATTTGTCAGGGTTAAATTAATTTGAAAGAGTTAAAGTTACAGAGCAATATGTTTCCTAATTTCTTCAAAATCATGGTTTGAATAGGTTAAAATAAACTTTCAGAGTTAACTCTCCAACAACCTATTTCTGAGTGTTCTTTTTGTTGTCCAGAAATAGAATCCCGTGGTTTGGCACTGTGTTACCAACATTTACAGCGTTTCCGACTATGATCGCAACTGAATAGTTAGGAATGCTTTATGATGAAAACAAAATATGTTGGCAAATCCTTTAAATTGAAGTTCTGTGATGTTATTTTATGGAAAATACAGTCAAGATCAATTCATGAGCCCAGGCCAGGAATGTCTTACCTTACATTAATTAAAGAATTCACTAAACTTGATTTCTTAACTTGAACATATTAACACTTTCCACGCGGGAGGAGTCTGCAGACGACATGCCGAAGTTTCACAAAATGTTTTAAAAATGTCAACATTGCTGAATTAAATTACCATATTTGGAATCACCATGAGAAATGCATTGAAATAAGTACAAACATGCCTAGTATTGGTTCAGTTATCCTTAAGATAGACCTTAACATTTGGGAACGGTTTCTGAAAAATCTGTTTTGTGTATGATAAAACTAATAGCCGCGTGGAAAGTGTTAACACAAGTGTAATCTTGGCTTCAAATCAGATATAATGAATTCATCAGATCAACATGGTCAAGATGCTATACCATACACACACAAAAAGCAGAACAAAAATGTGTCATGTCATGATACTTACGAACAGAAGTAGCTCCTTGTAGGTACCCCTGTCTGATGACATTGACCCGTAAGAAACCAGAGCCCTCTACGATTAAAGCAGATGCTGTCTGGAATGAAAAGGTGGCTGAAAATGAAAATAAACATGTCATGATTAGCTATTCAAAATCTGGATACCATTTTTCTTGGCCAGTGGGTAGGGGGCCAAGAATAAATAGGGGGGGGCGGGCAAGGGAAAAAAATTGGCGGGACAATATGCGTGTGAAGCACAGGTTGGCCCTTTAAGCAACAAAAAAAACACACCCTGTTTTACGGGTGGACGGACCTGTCAAGTAGGGTCGGTCGGTCGTGTATTTGTTTCGTTTTGTTTAAACCTAATATGTCACCAAAATCTGCAAAAATTGGGATTTTCTTTTTAACACTTTGTGAAGAAAAAAAATGCAACAGATTTTTAGCCAAATATTTTTTGGTTACAAATTGGTCCAAAAATTTTTCAACTGTTTCTCTTCCAAAAAACGGCTGATTTTTTATGATTTGAAAATTTCTATTTTTGTTGTTGAATAATGCATAAAGTGGGCCTGTAATACAGTGTTATTTTCCCTCGCCTTATTGTCAAACTAAACATTTCTCGACATTTCAGACTAATTTTAAGCTAATTTGAGGAAATTGTGACTGTCAAATTTTGGTTTTGGGACAAAATGGGGTGGGGCTTGAGCTGACTGGGCGATTGTTTGGGGGACAAAATGGGGTGGGCTTGAGCTGACTGGGCGGGACAAAGATCAGTACCGGTGGTGCATTGCCCCACCCCGACTCCGCCACAGGATACCTCACACTATATAATACCTACCATCATCATCAGTTATAGTAACAGTAGCAGTACTGGGTGTGCCTAATTCTCCCTGAACCTCTGATAACTCCACAGTGAAGATCTCAGACGGCTCCACGTTGCTGTCCGGCAGTATAGTGATATCCAGACACTTCTCATCATCCCCCACGCCAAACACGAGCCGACCTGTGCCGGAGGTTAAGGGTATGTAGTCTCCGTTTGATGTTGCTGTACTGGTTGCGGAATTGCTGATTGCAGTGGTGGTTACCTCTATGGGGTGAAAAAAGGGATGATTTGTAATTAGTAATTTAAACGGATGTGAAAAAGGTTACAAAATGGGGGAGGGGTCCTGGGGAAAGGTCAGAGGTTGAGAGGTACCAAATGTCTATTATAAAGGTTATCAACATTTGAAAATAGTATACTTAGGCTATGTCCCACAAGTGGTTCAAGTCTTTGATGGAACAAAACACATCATTCAGGTAAGGACATCATAGGACAAGTGGCGCATAATTTGCGTGAAAGATAGAGGAAATGACGGGAAGTCTGTTAAAGTTTATTCCACTGAAATTGGTTAACAGTTGGCTCCCAAAACAGCAAAAAACCTCTCAGATTTGGCTCAAAATTGCCACTAGAATTGAACAACATTGTGCGTTGCGCGTACTACCGCGTAGTCATACCGTGGCAACGCGTCGCGTGCATGTTTGCGCAAGGGCTCACTGCCGCGGCACACGCACCCCTACATATGGCGCAGAAGCCACACGGGAAATGGTTATAGGCCTGTTAAGTAGTTGGTAGGGTATTTGGTGCATTGTTGAGGGGGGGGGGGGGGCGGGTATCACAACGGGAAATGGTTTAGGATAGACCTAGGTTATTTATGGTACAAGTAGCGTTTTGCGGGGGTTTATGAAGCAACCTGGTTTCTTTACTTTAAGTTGGCATGCCAAACAATCTAAGGGACCGAGGGCCGGGTTAGTGAAGTAGCCACGGGAAATGGTTTAGGAAGGGTTGTGATTATAAATCAACCTGGTTTGGGTGTGTGTAGGGGTGGTGGTGTGGGCGTAAAACCACGGGAAATGTTTTAGGATAGGGTTAAGAGTTAATGAAGTAGCCACTGGAAATGGTTAGGAGGGTTATGATTATAAATCCATCTGGTTGGTGTACATGTAGTTGCAAGGGGGGGGGGGTGTAGGGGGTTTCTGTGGTTTTAAAAGTACCGAGGGTTAACTTGACGCGGTTTCAGAGGTAGGTGTTATAAAGTAGCCACGGTAAATGTTTTAGGAGGGATATGGCTATAAATCAACCTGTTTTTTTTTTTGGGGGGGGGTTGTAGGGGGTTTATAAATGCCTTTATGAGGGATATGGTTAAATATCAACCTGGTTTGGAGATGTGGTTTCAGTGGTATTATGTGGCATAACCATTGCAGTGTGTGTGTGTGTGTGGGGGGGGGGGGGGGGGGTTATAGGGAGTTTATGTGGTTTTAAAAGTAACGAGGGTTAACTTGATGCGGTTTGAGAGGGGGTTAATAAAGTAGCCACGGTAAATGGTTTAGGAGGGATATGGTTATATATCAACCTGGTTTTGGGGGTGTAGGGGGTTTATGTTGTTTCTGAGGTAGGTTGTGGCATAACCATCTAGCGGGGACCCGAGCGTAGCGAGGGTACGCCGCTAGTATTTCATAATTTAATAAAAGTTTGTCATTATATTTCATAATTTAATAAAACCCATAACCGTAGGGAATTAGATCTGTATATATATTTAGAGGAAATTGTGGAAATATTGTGACATTTTAATGAACTCCAAGAGAGGATTAAACATGCAAATCAGATTAGGCGAGATGAAAAAGAGATATGTTTAGCATCCTGACTTTTTCAATACACCTTTAGTGCAAAATCCCCCCAGCTAGCTGAGGGTTGATCGCCACAAAACTTGCTTAAAATGCTTAAATCAGATTAAGAAAGAAACAAAG